>QTSX02000018.1:0-679211 GCA_014839935.2 Entomophthora muscae | reverse complement strand
TAAACAGAGACAGGCTCATACAACTTCAAGGGGGGAAACTAGACTTTAACCAATGCTCAGTTGAAGTTATACGCGCTGAATCACCTACAGTCCCTCCCTTGACCTCCTCACCTCCGCCAGCACTTGCTGCACTCCTTGAGGAGTACAAGGATTTATTCAGTGAGACACTTGAACAACTACCTCCTCCCTGGGAGATCCAGCACACTGTACAACTTCAAGGATTTTTACCTAAAGCACAATCATTATACCGTCTTACACCAAAGGAGGATGAGACCCTCTGCCAGCACCTTGTGGACGCGCTTGATAAGGGCTTCATTTGCCCCTTGCTCTCTTCATATGGGGCAGCTGTCTTCTTTGTAACCAAGAAGGACGGGCCCCTTTGCCTGGTCACAAATTACCATGCCCTAAATGAGGTGACAGTCAAGAATAAGTACCCCCTACTGATGATTGATAACCTGTTTGATACACTCACAGGTATAAAAGTCTTTAGCAAGATTGATCTCACTGCGGGGTACAACCAGGTCCGCATTGCACCAAGGGATGAGGCAAAAACTGCCTTCTGCACGCGCTACAGGTTGTTTGAGTGTTGTGTCATGAGCTTTGGAATGACCAAAACTCCTTCTACCTTCACCATGTTGATGAACAAAGCATTTGAGGAACTGATTGGAAAATGTGTGGTTGTGTACCTTGACAACATTATTGTCTTCAGTCAAAATCAAACCACACACCTCCAACACCTCTGTGCTGTCCTTGACACCCTTCAGAAAACCCAGCTAAAAGCTAAACCCTCCAAATGCAAGTTCCTCAAGTTGGAGCTGCTATTTGTTGGGCACACCATCTCTGCCCAAGGGATAAAGCCCAGCCCTGCCAAAGTCAAGGCAATCACTAGCATGCTGTCCCCCACTGATGTGGGCTGGGTGCAGACATTCTTGGGCATGGTTGCCTACGTGCACAAGTTCATTCCCAATTGCGGGGAACTAATTGCACCTCTCACTGAGCTCCTCAACACCAAACAGCGCTTCCATTGGACCCCTGTCAGAGATTGAGCCTTTGAAATGTTGAAACAAAGACTCACAACAGCACCAGTACTGCAGTTCCCAAATTGAAACTGTCAGTACAAACTCAAGACCAATGCCTCTGACAGGGCCATAGGGGGTGTGCTAAGGGTAGAAACTGACAATGGCGTCTCCCTCCCTGTGGCATATGAGTCCAGAAAACTTACCAACTCAGAACAACGCTATTCCATCCATGACAAAAAACTGGCAGCAATTGTGCACTGCATTAAGAAGTGGCACTGTTACCTGGAAGGTGCTACCTTCCCATCCTTTGTTCTGACGGACCACAAGTCACTTCAGTACTTTAACACACAGTCCCACTTGACACGCCACCAGGCAGGATGGGTTGAGCGTCTATCCCCTTACCAGTTGCACATTGAGTACAAGCCTGGGAAGGAACTTGTCACAGCTGACGCCCTTTTGTGACTCTATGTAGCGTCCATCACTGAGGACAATAGTTTGGACCCCAATTAGCCCATGCTATACCTCTGCCCAGAGGCAACTTGCTACAAGGGCCTTAACTCGGTAACCATCTCCAAGTTGAAGGGCAACAAGAGTCAGTTCACCACCAATGCTGGTAATGTCTGCCGTTGGGCAGAAACAGGTGAGAAGATGCCTTACATTCCCACCACACAACAAGGTGACACAATATTGCACTACCACCAAACCCTGGGTCACATCAGAGGGCGTAACCTCTTTTAGATCATGAAACAGAAGGTTTGATGGCTGCGCATGCATCAAGACATCTTGGACCTCCTCAAAATGTGTGTGCTGTGCAAAAAGAACACGTCCAAACCTGCATCCCCCAAGTCTGTCCTGCCCATCAAGGCCAGGAAACCCTTTGAGTAGTGGGTCCTTGACATTGTGAGGCCACTCCCCGAAGACAGACTGGGGAAAAAGTACATTATCACTGCCATCAACTACTTCACTTGTTGGCCTTTGGCCTGAGCAACCGCTAATCACACTGCCACTATCATCACCCGCTTTATTGGCAAGGAAATTGTGGCCCGCTTTGGGCGACCCAAACGTCTCATCACAAATGGCGGCCCCAAACTTGTTGGACATGTCATGAAGGCATACTGCGCCAAGAACACACTTCAATGTATAGTTACAACCCCCTATCATCCTCAAGCCAATGGACGCATGGAACAGTTAAATGGCTCACTGGTTCAACTGATCACCAAGCTCTCACAAAAGCACCCCAACACTGCATGGACTGAACACCTGCCCACCGCTCTACTTATCCTGCGAGCAAGAATCAACAGGGGCACAGGGTTCAGCACCCTGGCCTTTGTGACGCCTGACAGTCTGACAGGAGTTAAACAGAGAAAGCTACATTCCAGAGTTCCCGACAAGCCTCCTCTAGTAACAACCTCATTCCTAGATCAATGGTGTGCCAAAGCCTGGAAAATTGAACACAAACAAATTGAAGAAGGGACAAAGCACCTCAAAGCTAGATACGCTGTAGGTGACCCCGTCTACACCCTCAATCCCAATTCTGCCAAGTTGGAGCCCAACCACTTAGGGCCCTTCAAGATAGCTGCTGTCTATGACAATCATGCCTATTAACTTAAAGACATCCAAGAAAATACCAAGAAGCTTCACCATGATTGCTTGCGCCCCTGCCGCGCCATTTTCACACAAAGACTGTTCATGCGGACCTTCCCGGACCTTCTGCAGACTCCAGTCTTGGTGTCTGACGACGAGCAGGGGGCAAGAGAAGTGTTGCAACCAAGTTTCCAGACTCGCCTGCTAATGTATCCTACAATACACAGGAGGCGCTTGAAAAGTTGCCCCTTGAAGTATCTAATGATATGGATTAACCTGATGGCAATATCAAATGGCGGGTACTCCATCCTAATTAGGAGCGCTACCAATTTGACTTGCTGATTCCCGCACAAGTTATTCCTCAGCTTTGAACCTTACATGAAACTTCCCACTATGCCACCCCCTTGTGGCCTTGTGGCTTTCCCCATATGGTATATTAATCACAATATTCTACAATAAACAATATCTTATTCTTATTATTTTGTTCTTTCTACTGAACTGTTGTCTTTCAATGCTAAATACTGAATTTTCATTGGTTTAGTTACAACAGTATTATAGATTCACTGATTTGTTTTAATATTTGATATTTTTATTGTCTGTTTCAGTTGCTATTAGGACTCATTGTTGGACCAAGTTTTAACTTTTGTGACTGAGTTCAATGTGTTATTAAAAAATATGATAAAAATAGTAGCTTTGTTCTGTGACTAAAAATCATGTATTCTAGTACTTGATACATTTGTTGTTAAATCACCATACCTTTGTTCCCAGTTTGCATGAGTCATTGTGTGACTGGACATTTTTGCCAAATAACACAAATTTTCCGCAGAGTTGGCTTTTGTTTCTATCTAAAAAGTTGAAATTTGTTGTGTGACTGAATTTATATGTTTTAAACTGAATAATATTTGTTTATCTAAATAGGTTTGAAAACTACTGTAAAATGATTTTAATAAAATTAAAGTAGCTAGATGTGTTTTTCAGACAATTTCAATAAAAATGATACCAAACATGATAGTCCCAGCTGCTCTAGATACTCTGATATATAGTTAAGTGCTGAAATTGGGCCTGCATCATAATCAGAGAGTCAGATTCGATTTGATATATCCAAAGTCACTTTTAATACACACCAAAAAAACTAAAAATCAATATATATCTGTGAATACTAAGCTCATCTTAATATTCAATAGCTTATTTAAAGCTACAGATCTGTCAGGGATCCACTCATTAGGAAGTCTTTCTCCAATTGAATGAAGAAGAGCTCTCAAGTTGAATTTGATCAGAGTGAAAGCTACTGGAATTCCTATCATTAGCATGTGAAGAAGGTGACCAAAGGAGCAAAATCTTCCCAAGAAGGGAGTAAAGTGATGGAGGAGGTATAAACACTAGTATACCTCAAGACCAACCAGGGGGCCTTGGGATGAATGATAGGTAGGAATTGAGCTGTTTCAATGTAAGGGACATGTCTTCGACGTGGACCAAAACAATACCAAATTGAGTCTTCAGATTTGTCTGTAGGTGTTGGTTTGGGATTTTTGAAGTTAACATTTGCTTGTTCATAACTGATTGACACACAAAAAGTCCATTCAAGAAAGATGAACTTCATGTTGTTGGGGAAGAACCTTTAGAATCTACTAATCAAGTGTTTAGAATTGAGAATATAGATTTATTGGTTGATAGGAATAAAAGAAATTGTTGGAGAAATTTGGAAGAGAAGAATTTGCCAGTTTAAATACTGAGCTCAAGTGATTAAGGAAACATAGTGGTTACCAGATGAACTTGCAATAATGAATTGAAAGGTATTGCCTTGCAGGACTGCAGCCTGCAATGCAAGAAGAAGTAATTTGGGTTATTGCATTGCAGAGTACTTTTACATCATGGTGGGGATGACATTTTGGCTTTGGATGAGGAATGTTTCTCTGGCTTGGTATCTTGGCTTCTTGTGATTTGCTAGATGGTTCCCCTGAACAGTGGCCATTGGTGTTTACGCATTTAAATTTGAGTTGATTGGATGATGTAGCGGTTTCGGAGCTCAATTTTAAACCTATATGGTGGTTACCGTCGGACTTATCATCTGGACCTTGATTTTTGAAACTTAGAGTAGAATTTATATACTTGGTTTAGTTAGGGCTTTTGCTCTCGCTTTCGTTTTTGCTTTTGAAAGTGCATTCGTTAATGGTTTTTGAATGCGGATTTAATAATCTAATTGATCCGTTATTGAAAGTATTATCAATTTTAGCATTTAAGAATGCAGTTTCCAATTTTCCCTCTGCACTAAAGGATCCAAGATTGGTTGTGTTGTTTGTGAAAGGATAGAATCCCTTACAAGATCAGCTCTACTTTTTGAAAGAATTTAGAAAATAAAAATGTAATATTTTAAAATCATTATTTTAGCTTTGCTAAACTTAAAAGTAATACTCCACTTATTTAGATTTATATATTATATTTTTTACTTGGATATACAATTTTACTTAAGTAAATAAAAGTTGAATTAACTTAAAAGAAAGCCTTTTTAAATAAGAATTTTAATTAATCAGATGATAAGTAACCCCAGCCTAAAAATACAATAAAATATATTGAATTGATTTATTAAATTCAACTTTATATCTGTCCTTGGACGGGGCAACCACCTAGTTGAATGTAAGGATGAGCCAAATCAAGCTTTTGGCTTGGCCATCGACTTAAAATTTAATCATAAATTCTCATTAATTTGAAATTAAAAACGATGAATGGTTTTTCGGAAAGACGGCAAACCTATCTAAGCCTACCTCGATCTCCCTAGGGCGTTGAAGATTTCTCCCCACTGCGCTAAGAGTTTCTTTAGGGTGCTGAAGACCAGGGTGTTGAAGATATATCTTTTTAGACAACATTTAGAATAATGTTAAAGAGTAAGAAGCTAACCGAAAGTACTCCTTCAACTCATATGAAAACTAAAGTTCAAGCCATCCCCATAGAGAAAAGGGTAAAAGATAAGAAGTCTAAAAAAAGATCAAATAAAGAGTCTGAGAAAGAGGTGTCTCAACCAGAAACCCAAACTCAGCCTAAAAACGATGTCCAAAATGACCAACCTACCAAAAAAATCAAGAAGAAAAAGGAAACCCTTAAAGTTCAATCCAACATAGACAATAAAATTGCTTCTTTCACTGCTTCAACTAAACCAAATGTTTCGAAAGATTTTGAAGCAACTTCGAGATTTTTCAAAGTGACAGTTAAACTTTACATAACCTTAGCACCTTGCTACGTCGATGACTTGACTACCGGCATCAGCGAGTTTCTCAATTCATATCTCATGAGGTAATATTTCCCGTTTATTATTTTAAAAATAAAGATATTTAGATCCTGTCCAAGGCATAGTTCTTTCACACAACGAAACCAAGCTGTTACAAGATAAGGGCGTAATTCTTTACGATTCTCCTCATATAAATTTTTGGATCTCTACCAAATTTTTAGTTTGGCGTCCTACCCTCGGTTCTCGTCTCCGTAAGATTATTATTTTAAGGTTGATCTAAATTTTTATAGGCGGAACTGTTCAACTTCAGAGTGTTGATCATATAAGTTTGCTACTGCATGGCACTTTTAATGCCGTTATTTTGGCCACTGACATCCCCGGTTCTCAATATGAATGGGTCGAAAACTCTGATGAAAATGAAGGAGAGTGGGTAAATTCAGCAACCAAACAACCTCTAGCTGATAACGGAGCTTTGGAATTTTATGTTAAAAGGTAACTCGTTAGACTACCTTCTCTAATTTATTAGTCTTTCAACCCCTCAAGATGCCTTGACAGTCAACGGGACACTAATCCCCATAAAAAAATAACAAGTTTAAGCTCTAATAGATTTTCAACCTCTAGAAAGTAAAAGATAACTACTAAGCCGATTTCATTTCAATCTAATTCCACTTAAATAAAAGAGTTATATGTTTGTTACACCATCATAATTTGTTGTAAAAAGGTGAAATCATCTGAGAATTTTCTATATAACTAATTAGTTCCTTTATCCTTGACTCGATGTATAGCTGTAGATACCATTTCAAAGCTTAAATTTTAACGTCACTGAACATTTGAAATGATGAACAAGTCTATCTGGCTTGGAATCATCTAACCAAATAATATCCAATTTTAACTTGAGGCTACCTTGTAACTCACTTGATCGAATTGTTCTTTTAAATTAGCTGTTGTCTAGTTTTGTACAACACATCTTTTAAATTGTTCATTGAGCTGTACTACTTTCAATAACCACTGAAAGTAAGCTACTTAAAACATAACTTAATTTTCATTAGCAGGATAAACCCTCTAATTTTGATAATAACATCCTAATTGAGCACTTTTCTTTAGCTGATTATTCAAAATGATGTATACAAGTGACAATCGGGCTGTCAAAGCAACTACCTAGCCTGCCTGATATTTGCAAGATGGGCAAATGACGAAGTTTACAGGTACTAGACAACTTATGTAAAAAGGTTTGAATTTCTAAAATAGTAAAATGCTCTAAAACTTTAAATTCATCCATTAAACCACCCATACAATATCAATTAAATATTCAGCCCTAATAAAATTGTAACGTTTTTTAAGAGTGATATTGTCAAGACAGGTGTATTTACTACGCCTGTTTAAGAGACATTATATTGATTAACTAGGATATAGTACTTTAATTATATGAGAAGCTAGAACAATTGACAGCATATTCTGAAGTAGAAATCAAAGGAAAGAAGAGGTAATGTTTATTTAGGCCATTCCCGATAGTAATTAAATATAGGCTTGTTATACTGTGTAATCTGATGAGATACAGTAAAAACACAACAACTGATTAAGCTTAATAGTTGTGAAGCCCACTGGCCAGTGAAACATAAAAAACCATAATTGCAACCAATCTTTGATAGTTGAAGTTTTGTCAGTTGAAAGTCATTAGAGAAGACCACCTAGCCCACTGTTTGAACTTGGCAAGGGTATTACAACAGCCAAAGTGACCAGAGAATACTATAATAAGATAGTAAAACAAGGAGTAAAAAGCCACATTTTTCATGGAAGAGAAGGATACCACTGGAAGCTAAGGGCAGGGATAGACTACAGAGGAAAAGTACATTCCTCTCTAGATTCCTCTTCTAGAGGCAAAGCTGCCTTGGGATGGTTATGGTATCTTCCACAGACAGATTGGATGAAAGAGATCCCTTGAGTTTGTTAATATTGGGTTGTACCTGTCACAGCCCATACCAGAGTCTGGCTGGACTCCCACAGGCGGGCTGGGCCTGAAAGGCCATTTACACAATTGATGTGATCCTGATGATATAATTCACAACAGTAGCCAGGGGACACCAACTTCTAGTATAGGGCACGGCCTGATTGGCCATCCCCAATACTGTAATGTAGACAAACCCCAACTTACTGAAGTCTTGGGCAGGAGGCACATTGGGCAGGGGGGAGTGGAAGGAATCTCCTTCATGGTAGTCAGAATTGGGCCTCTAGAGTTGCCAGGAGGAAGATCCAGGTGGTGAGGATGGAAGAACTCCAAGTCAATGGTGCAAGGTGGCTTAACCAAATGAACAGGAGAAAAACCAGGAGGGAATGGATAGGCACGGTTGTATTGTGTAGCAAATTCACAAAGAGATGTGAACATAATGATTATATTGGTGCAAAAATAGATAATTCCTGCAAGAAAATAATGGGTCATGGGCATAAAGCTGTTTATTTTATGATGTCAACAGTGAGGAAGGCTTCCCTTCCTCACTACTTACTGTGAATGACTGTCAGGGACCCACTTGGAAGGAAACAAGTTCCCTAATTGGTGGGCCAAGGCCCCTAAGTTAAGACCTGCTATTATCAAGCCAATGGGAACCGTGACCATTGTGAGGTGTCCTAGGTGACCCAAGTAGGCAAATCTTCTGAACATAGAGCTGAACCGACCAAGTATGTAGTATCCCACCACATACGTCAAAAGGTAGAAGGAGGCGTAAGGTCTAACCAGAGCAGGTTCAGCAGGAGGTGGAGTGAAAAAGCAACCATATTGGAATTTACGTCCCCAGTGGCTGGAGGGGTACTTGAACCATATGTGGGCTAGGGATTCCTTTTAATGGGCGTCATCTGGAGAGGAGTTTTACCAGTCAGTAGTGGGTGTTGGGTTTTTCAAGGTTAACCTCACCAACAAGAAGGAAGCCAGAATCCAGAACAGCAATAGAATTCCTCTCATGGCTTCAAAAATAAGTTATAAGAAGGTTAGTGAGTGGCAGGTATAGAATAAAGTCTTTATTGTTGAAACAACTAAGTTTGATAAAGTTGGTACACTTAAATAGCCTCAAAATAGAGGCTGGGCAATTTAAGTGGATAATGGGGGAGATGAGAGGGATTTACCAATAATTTGCATAAATATCATGGCTGAAATTAATACCTGTGATAGATGGGCATTGATTCTGGACTGTATATGTAATATAAACATAATTCTAACAGAGACAGAAGCAAGGCAAGCCACAAGATTCTGGTATTTTAAGCGGTCTTCATAATGAATATCAAGTAAATTAAATAGCAGAGCCTCAGTTTCATCTTTTTCTAGTGGATCTGTGAACATCAAGATGATCCAAAGCAGCCAATCAGCTGCTGAGTGGTAAGTGGTGTTATCACTTAACTTGCTAACCTTTTCAAACTTGATTTGAAGTGCAAAAGCAAAAATAAATTAAATAAAATGATTATAAATAGGTAAAGTAAGCTGACTAGTTGGTTTTAGACTAACAATATGTGTTTCTTGAAGGTTCTGGGTTTGATTCCCTTTTCAATCAGCAATATCAAACAAACTGGTGTCTAAAAATTGGTGGCTGTGTTGTTGTGTCTTTGCTGTAACATTACTGTTGCCAATAAAATTAATGTAGTCAGGAAAAGAATCCCTGACAATGACTCAGTCTTTTGTGCCACCAGAGGTCTGGTGGCATCATCTTTAGTGATATTTGCAAAATGCTTGAAATATTACATGCTGGTGACTACAGGCAGGCTCTTATTGGCTGCTTTCTCATGGCCATGGGTTTGGCTGCAGCATGCCAAGATGCCACAGCTACTATTAGAATCTGCAAGCATTTGAGCGCCCAATCAAGTAATCAAAAAATTACTTTCACAATTTAACATTTACGGATAGCAAAGGGGCCTGATTTCATTCTTAATATCAATTACAGGGTTTTGCAGCATGTAGGCCTTGCAAACCCCTGGCCATTTGTGGTCAGAAAGGGGGGGTTTTCCTTCTATGAAGACAGTTGACAATGATTTTCACACTGTTGCTTGTTTAATATTCAGGTAGGCTAGCTGATTGTCTAGGGTATTCTGGGACCTGACAGTGCCTTGGTAGTCTGGGCATAAATCCTCACAGCCCAGCATAGCCAAGAAAAATTTAAGCAGAAAGAAGTACTGTATACCAGGGAGGCCTGGCCTGGGAACAGGAAAGGAAGGCCTGGTAAAGAACATGGTGAAGTTACTAAATATTGATAGGAAGATAAAATAAGGCAAAATTGTTTAAGAAAATAATAAGAAAAAAACAAGTTAAGTGGACTAATCCCTTCAATAATAGTGTACTCACTTATCATATGGGGCTGGTTTATTTATAGAAAAAACATTACAGGGTGTCAGGATATCATCCAGAGGGGACTGACTCTTCAGCTATGGGAACAAGATGAGCTAGCAGGCAGAGCCCACTAGAGGATGGGTGCTAACTTAAGCATGTATGATAAGGAGTGTCCTAATCAGGAGCTTTGATAATGGGGGCAGATTAAGAAAAAACAAAACCTTGCTCTCAATCATGAGTGAAACCATGATTTCAGTAGAAGCCAAAAGGTTATTGCCAATAATTCCAGGGAGACCAAAGGGAGATAGAGAACTTAACTGACGCTATAAAGCAATAGGTAAACCTTAATGGCCAAGTTTACTAACAAATTTCAAACTTATTTAGATTATAGAGTAATGAAGCAAGAGCTTTTTACAGCTCTTGTGTCAATTTAAGAATAAGAATAGAGTTAAAGTGGGAGGTTAGATATATCAAAGCTAATAAACCAATGATATAGGGGTATTAGTGCAATTCTTGAGGCAGGGAAATTTGGACAAATTTTGGATGGAAAGATTGAAAGAGAAACTGACTCAACTAAAAATGAGGAACCATTATTGAATGCACATAACACTGCTCCTGGCTGCTCTTGCACATTATATTTAACCAGGGGTATCTCTTGGGTGAGTTAGGTGGGGGCATCATCAGAATAATTTCACAATTAATAGTGTGAGGACTTTTCTTGAGCTTTTTCAGTAAATCTTTGGAGAAATATCCAGTGAATTTTGGTAAAAATACCTTAATTATTTAGTGATCATTAAAGTGCAGGCCTAAGGAGGAGTATAAATTTAGAGGATCACTGGCCAGCTGTAGATAACATTGAATCCATCACCCCAGTGTTGATGATTTACAAGATGCCAAACATTTGATTGAATGAGTTGTCTGCTGGTATTTTAGAGTAGGAGGATAGCTTGGCTTTGGTGTGAGAGGAGGATCCATGGGGACCTGATAAGCCATGAGTTAAATGTATTTATTTTAAAAGAATTGGTCTGGATGGAATATCATATTTCTTCTATGTTTATCCTAGTGGGTTTTCTAGTTTTGGTCAAGAGGTTGAATAAAAAAATACTCTGTCACAATTTACAGTAAGCTTTCTGCAGGAAACAAACCCGTGCCTTGCTGCCAGACGGAAGAAAAACCAAATGGTGATGTGCTACCAGGTAAAGATTTGATTTTCAAATTTAACCTCACACTCTCAGATTCAAACCCTAAAATCAGGGCACCTGAGGGGCACCTAAGATCTATGCAAATAAATTGTCATGCACCTGGTGAGCTAAAGACTGCTCCTGTTAAAGAAAAGGTTATTTTTATATTAAATACACACAAAAAAGATAACCTGGCTATAAATAGAAACCTAGAGTCAATGAAATCACTACCACTGAAGAATAGCAAAATTGAGAGCCCAGATTTAACAAAAAGTATGTCAACCTATGATGAATTACCCCAGGAAGCCCAGAAAAACCAGGTGATTGATGAAATCCTCCAAGACTAAGTAACTGAAAAGCATACCACCAATAAAGCTGAAGTCCAAGATAATCCAGACATAAGCCAAACAATTAATAATACAGTAGTTTTAAAAGCTATGGCAACAACCAAAAATACCTCATATTTAAACAAAATGATTTCAGATTTAAACAAAATGCATCTCTCAGGTTAAAATATACACTCTGTTAACAGGGTTTATTGGCGTTAATGGGCAAAATGAGTCAACACAGCAACAAAAGGCTCACAAACAAAGCAAAACCATTAAAAATACAATCCAAAATATATTGATTCACAAACAAAATGGTGTGAGTTGACTTTTGGTGTACATATGTTTACTATGTGAATTGGTGACAAAATACACCCAAGCAAGGGGTGTCAAAACACAAACCAAAAACAAAACACAATAGCAACTCACTGCATAAACAAAATCACTCACACAATGTGTGCAATGGATTGTAATCATGAATGATAAAAAGGTATCTAAAATAAGACACAATATCTGAAACATAAATTTTAAAAATATTGTGTTGGGTGTTTGAATTTGGCAGTAAAATCTAGGAAAATGGGTGGATTTTTTTTGAGTATTCTAAAATGGGCGTTGTAAAACCAAAAACAACTAACTAAGAAATAAATAATCTATAATTAGGATATTGGGTGGGAAAAAATATTAATTGAATATCCATAAACAGATAAAAGCAAAAATTAAAAATAGGGAGCAACTTAATTATGTTTTATTTAATATTTTAATAAATTCTCAAAATGGAAGGAACACAGCAACAGACTACCATTGCACCTGTTGTGTGCCGCGGTTGCAGTTGCCCCTGCGGGTCAAAGAATAGACTTAGTGCAACACAAGTGCCTACTCAGGAGGCAAGAGAGGAGAGTTTGATAGTGATGCTGCACTGACACAGCTGGTTCAAGGAGCACAAGCTGCTAGGGTGCAGAGCATAAACCCTTGGGTCCCAAAGATGACCCAGAAGCCAACCAAGGTCACCACTACAAAGAAAGTTAGAAACAAGGAGGTAGAACTTACTTCGTATGTGTTTGATGTTGTGTACTGGCAAGAGTTGGTCCCGTCAGCCATGCTGGAGAAGGTGAAGCCTGTACTTGATACTAGCTATAAGCCCTACGTCAGTGATGGCAATCAGGAGGATGGCAAGGAGCCCCAGTTCTATCAAACCAATGAGGTACAGCTGGTGTTAAAAAAGGTTGCAGCCTTCTATATCAAGGTACCTATGCCCTGTGTTGTGCCCAATGCCAACAAGTCAATCCCACTGCTAAAAAGCCCGCCCAAAAGCGCATTCCTGACATCAAACGCATCATCCTGCTTAAGCTAATGTGGGAATCAGGTGATTACAAGGCGGCTGCGGCCATTATTGGAGTGGATCCCAAATACGCCAGAAAGACCTTCCAAAAATTTATCAATACTAGTTGTGTCCTTGCCGCAGAGAAATCCTTACGCGTGTCAACCATGCTCACCAAGGAGCACAAATGGGCAATCCACCAGTGGATAACCCGGGATTGCCATCTTGAACTGGCAAATATACAGGCCATGGTTAAATCTAATTTTGGGATTAAGGCCTCAATTTCTTTCTATTATCATTTGGTCAAGGGAATGTGCTTTTCCTGGAAAAAGCTTGGGGTATCCCCCTACAACAGAAACAGCCGTATCCTCTTGTCATTCCTCTGATTGGTCCAGGAGCACCTGAGGCACACAAGCCCGGGCTTCACCAATGTGATTGTGTTGGACAATGTTGGTCTCCACAAGGTGGCTGAAATTTTTGAGGAATTCCCAATGATTGACACAATCATTGCAGTGGGCCCCCAGCAATTGGCCACAGCAAATTTACGCCTTATCTTCTTCACAGCCTATTAACCCTTCCTAAATCCCATTGAGGAAGTCTTTGGGTGGCTCAAGCGAGTTGTCAAGCAAGGAACCCCAACTGGGACCAAGGAACTCTTTAATTTGCTGCAGGCCAAGATCCACACCCTCCCAGCTGAGACTGTGGCCAAATTCTATGGCCACGCTGATTCATTCATCCCCGCGTGCCTAGCAAAACAGCCTATCAATTAAAGGCTTAGCATGTCCAATTTTTTTTATATTCTCTTATTTACTATTCAAGATTTATTAAATGTCATTTTATATTTAGATGTTTCCAAGCCCGCAATAACATTCAGAAGATCCATCAATAGATGTAAGTAAGTAATTTATTTAATTTATTATGCCATCTGAGGTAATCCCAAACGCTCAATACTGGATTACAAAAATAGATTTAAATCACTTTGGTCAAATAAATATAAAAATAGTTTTAAAAAAATTAAACGTAAAATGTACAAGTTGGAATTTATTTTATTAATGTATAGTTTTATGCTTTTATGAAAACTGTTTATGCAATATATTTTGCAAAACTGGTTTTCTGAAATAAAAATTATAAGAATTTATTATAATTAGAATACTATAAATTGTAATAAAAGTTATTGGAATCATTTTTATTATGTGCGCCTGTAGTGGGTTCTTTGGTATGTACCCACCCCGCAATGGAGGTGGCACACAACCTCCACTGCCACACTGTGAACGGTGAATACACCCTTATTAAAATACTCCCTCCTTCTGGTGAAAGGCAGTAGGGTCAGGTGGGAGTGAAGCAGCAGCTTTTCAGGCGGGGCTACAAACCCGTATATCCCAGCCAGGACCAGGGCGTCCTGGATCACATGATCAACCGAGTCAGATCCAGGGGGACCTTCTTCCCGTCAAGTGCAAGATGGGCCTTGTCAATTCCCAGAATGACCCTGTCCAGGTCCTCTACAGATGCGCCCATCCCAAAGTAGAATAGGAACCCCAGGTAAGCAACCAGATGAAGCCTTTGCCCTGCAAAGGCTTCTGTGAACTAACACAGTTTATTATAGACCGCGCTGATCTTCTTGTTGTGCTGGGTCTTTGCAAAGGTCAGCTTCATGGCTGCAGGGAGCCCTGTCTTCTTGGCACTCCAGGCCAACCCAAAGTTGGCAAGGAGGATCTTGGTCTTCTTTACGGCTGTTGCGTCTGCAACAGCCAATTTGCCCACCACACACCCAAAGTTCTCCAACAGATAAGATATGGTGTGCTCCACTGGGAAGCAGAAGCAAGCAGCCGCATGAGCCTGGCCCATCTCTGGTATATTCTTGAATGAGAGCGTTGCCAGGACGTCCCAAACAAGCTCAATGGAGTTTACACAGTAAACTCCACTAAGGGATACTGGGTCCAGGCAGACCAGTTGGGCATCCTTGTAGGCAGTAACTGCCCACTTGGATGCCTCCTTGGCATTCTTAAGTTCTGCCAACGCCTCCTGCAACATCAGAAAGGACCCGTGGATACGGTCCTCCAGCTCCTGCACAACAGGGGGGGGACAGATACAATTGCTTTGCCACATGAGTGTCATAATTTGCATAAAAAGTGGCCAGGAAAAAGGGGACCAGGACTTGCTGGAGTTTGCTATCTACATTTTCTAAGAAAATAGGTAAGTATCTATATATATTTTTATTAATTTTGTTTTTTAGGCTACCTTCTTGTATTTCTTCCTTGCTCGCAGCCTTAGCCGGCTTGACCATTCTTGGCGCAATCAATTGTGCAGGCAATTTGGTATCCTCTGCCCTGGCACGCTTGGCAGGTTTGAGATGTTCATATATCTCTGGGTCATCAACCCAGACGGACGGCGCAGAAAGATTATATGCCTTAAATTGCAGGCCCTTGACCACAGTTTTTTAAATATTTAGTAAGTGCTCAATTGTCTTCTCTGGGGTGTCTGGCATTTTTGACATTAGTGCCTTTGCAGACACCTTGTCAATTTTGTCCCCAGTGAGGACAGCAGACTTCACTTTAGCTTTGACCTTGCGGTCAATGTCCTTTAATTTGGCAATTGCCAAGTCAAGATCCTTCAGAAGCTTCTCCAATTCTCTCATTGATTTTTTACTAACTTTTCATATGTTTTTATAGCTTTTGCCACAATAAATTCTGTATTATTTTGATATTATTGCCTCTCTGTTTATTCCTGTTTGTTTTCCCATTTGCAACACTATCCCATCTTTTTACCCATTGTGTATATGTTTTAAAGTCATATCAACATGTGTTGTTTGCTTTGTGTTGTCATTGTTTCTTTGATTATCATATTATTTTTGGCGCTTGACATAGCCCCTTGTGAAAGTATTAACAACAATTTGGTGATCAGCTAATTTGAATTATAAAATTATAGTGTTAACTGCTTTTAGATAAAGTTGTTACTGATCTGAATTCAAAACCTTTATGATAAACTTTAAGCCAATCAGGAGCCAAGTGATAAAGTGATTGTTGTGACATAAAGGGTCATTTGATAATTCTTTGATGCATGTGCGCTAATTAATATTATTGGCTGGATGTTTTGCCATTGTACGCCATTGCTGCTGTGGCAAGTTGTTGGTGGACTAGTGCCCAATCAGCTGCTGGGTTAGCACTAGTCCACCAACAACTTGCCACAGCGGCAATGGCGTACAATGGCAAAACATCCAGCCAATCATATTAATTAGCTAACATGCATCAAAGAATTATTGAATGACCCTTTATGTCACAACAATCACTTTATCACTTGGCTCTTGATTGGCTTAAAGTTTATCATTAAGGTTTTGAATTCAGATCAGTAACAACTTTATCTAAAAACAGTTAACACTATAATTTTCTAATTCAAATTTAGCTGATCACCAAAATGTTGTTAATATTTTCACAAGAGGCTATGTTTAAGTGCTAAAAATAACAGTGTTATGGATCTAGATACACAACATAGTAAATATATGATTTTATAGAAATAAGCTGAACATAAAGAATAAAACCAACTATAAACAAAGAGAACATGAACAATTGAAATTCAAAAAAAGATAATATAAATAGAAAATGTTTGGTGACATGGGTTTATTGAGGCAGGGGAGAGTGATGCCTAGGAGGCAGAATAATGTGGGAAGGAAGACATAGGGGCGGTGCTGGCCTGGGGGGTCTGGGATTGGGCCGGTTGGGCTTGCGGGTTAGGGGTGTTGGTGGTGGGGGTGGAGGCAGGAGGATTTTGCGTGATGGCTGCCATATAACGCTTGTTGTATTCCTCATTGGTCATTGGCTGGATGGGCTTGTAAGTGGCAGTGGCCTGAGGTGGAAGTGCTTATCCTTACGTGATTGGTTGCCCATGTTCACATGGAAAACCATTTGCACAAACAAGTCAGCCACCATCTGGTAGCCAAAGAGAAAATTGTGGTCAAGGACCCCAAGATAGAGGCCGTTGAAAGCCTGAGGGCGGCGCTCCTGTAGTGCATCTTCAATGTTGAAGAAGACAACATCAACCAGATGGACATCTGCATGCCCGGCAGGGTAGACTGAGGCCTGATGCCCGCGTCCCTGCATGGCCTCAAGAGCGGTGGAGCTACCCTCCATCTGGTGGCTCAAGAAAGCCCAGTACTTGGAATTTGAGCCATCCCAGGAGTTGAGTAATCCACCAAAGATGTGGCTGTATGAGTAGCCCTCAATGAAATCTGGGTTTGTCCAATAGTAGACAAAACCCTTGGCTGAAACAGCCAGAAATTCACCAATGAACGTCCCCTTCTTGACCTTCTTCTTTCTATTCTTGGCGGCGGCTTTTCTTTGCTTGCCAAAATCATCAAAAGCTATTGACAGCTTGTAATATGATATGAACATGACATCATCAGTTAGACTAGTCAGGCATTGGACCAGGGTTAATTTGATGGCGGTGTCATACGGGGAATCCTCAGCGCCATCCCATTGGTTGCCGGCAAAATTGGTAAGAACCCGTATGAAAGCCACCTTCCCATACATCCAGAGCTGCAACATGCGCTCAGAGACCCATATGTTATGGTGCGCAAGCTGCTTCTGAACCTGTGTCAAGGGAAGCTTGGGATCCCGCTGGAGGAGGTCAAGCATGATTGGTTAGGCCTCAGATATTTGTGACTTGGGGGCCTTCTTGGGCTTCTTGGCTGTCCCAATCAGATTCCCCCTGTTCATTCAGTTGTTGAATTCCTGCATGACAGTAGCTTGGGTAAATTGCAACTGGGAGGCAATCTGTTCCCAGGACAGACCCTGTAGATTCAGCGCCACAATTTCCTGAAGAATTTGGGCAGTGATGGTTTGTCACTTGGGGCGCTGGGCCGGGGGAGCTGAAGCCTGATTGGCTGTAGGGGGGCAGGTTGGCTGGTGGCAGGAAGTTGTTCCAAATCAAGGTTGCCATCCTGATTAGTTGGTTGGTGGGTAGCTTGTGCAGGGGTGGGTACGGGAGCAGGGGCAGAGCTAGACACTATTTGACTACTGAACAAGTCAAAGCCATATGGGTCAGGGGTCAGGTACAGGTCAGCTTCCTTGTTACCCGCCTCAAAGGCTTGGGTATAAACAGGTGCCTCCATGTTCTGAGCCTTGCCTCCATTGAAGCTGGCTTGGCTGCTGGCACTGTCAAAGATATTACTGTTAAAAACCATTGTAAAAAACCTAGGATAAAATCACTAAAAGTAGAAATTTTGAAATTTAATGATTTATTTTTATTGTAATCTTGAGTCCATATTTGGAAGGTTCTCAAAACCTTTTCATACAATTCAGGAGCCATGAAAATGGATAAAATGCCTCTGTTCCAAAATTGGATAGCTGTTGATTGGCTGTTAAACTGTTATTTTTCTATTTTAGGCTGCTCATACTACATATCTTGTGTGAGTTCATTTTGTTTTGTGCTTGTGTAATCTCGCTTCTAGATTGCTCAAGTTTTGTTTCACTTTAGTTCTTCTGTCAGTGCCTCATATGAATCCTGATTGGATTATAATATACTCCGGAACAGCATCCATCCATTTCACTTGTTGCGTCAGTTAATTTTGTTTGTGGTTTGAACTACACCGCTTGATGTTTGATATAATTTTGTATAATGGGCTAGTGAAATTTCTTTTTTTGTTTGACAGTCCATTTATTAACTGAATATTATAAATTAATTGAATCCTGAATCTTGCGCAACTTGGATTTTGTTTAAATCTGAGGTATTTTCAGTTGTTGCCATAGCTTTTAAAACTACTGTAAGGACAAAAATAGAACCTGCAAGCTAGACAACCAAGAAGAGGAAATTCAATGAATTAAACATACCACCCAGGTAATCCCATAAGAGGACTTGAGGACCCAAAGTTGGAATTTAATCTTTATATGACAATCCACTCTCAATGAACATGATTATTGCCACCTTAGCTAAATAAAGAATTTTTTATGAACCTTAGGTTATCAAATATTTTAACTTAGGTTATTTTTGGTCTACTATACTTTCATCTGCCTATAATACAGCCTACTCTTGGGACAGACATTGATTCCACCCAATACATCAAAAGGGATTTCCAAGACTACTACTGCTCATCTGGATCCCCCTAAATTCATGTTCACTTTACAGAATACCCTCAAATACCAACCACAAACAGTGGACATTCAAAGTCCTTCACTGGTATATATGCTCTGAAAGCCCAGAAGAACCTTATTACATCATAAGGGACAACCAAGTACTGTAAATTCAGAAACTAAAAGTAGAAATGCAGGATTGTCAAATTCTTTTGCGTGAACTCACTAACTTAATGGAGTAATTTTCATCCCAGGACAACTTAATTATTTATATAAAAGGATGAAAGATATTCCAGTAAGTTGGTGAGTTCATGCAAAAGAATTTGACAATCCTGCATTTTTACCTTTAGGTTCTGAATCTACAGTAGTAACTATCAACTCCCTTATCTTCTGAGGGAAATACAACAATCCTGACTCCTACTTAGTCTGTCAGGATCTGATTTTTAAAAATTGGATTTAATCTTTTAATTCATATTTTTAAGAAATTTAAAGTCAAATTCAAGTTTTGAAATCATTTATCTTTTTGCTTGCTTGTTTTTTGTTTTGCTTTTTAAAACCAAGTCTATACTCAAGGCTCTAAAACAGCTGCATAAGCACTGTTGGCTATCAAACAGACAACTCACTATACTCACAACTATCAAACAGTCATTATTTCTCCTATACTTACCCACTTACTGTTATACAACTTCTGAGGCTTCCTATATTCAAGAATATTTACTATAAATGAGGGCTGACTTGAAGAGTAGGCTTTAAGCTAAAATTCTTGTTACTTGCTGAAAACCAATTTTTTAGGTTCAAATTACTTTTAAATTTACCTTTAAATTTACATCTCTTTGAATTTTCTTAGAATTTATTATTTACTTTCCAGAATCAACCTTGATTTCTTCCTAAATTTATAAATTTATTAAAATCATTCCTTTTTAAGTTTTTTACAATGGAGGTAATTATTCAGAAATGTACTGATTTAGTTTCAGCCATATTAAATTTTAGAACAGACATTTACAGATTTCTAACAAATTATGCCCATAGAGATTTCCCAAACATATACATACATTTGATATATACTTTTAATTTGTTTAACACTTTGTTTTATATTCTTACATTAGCAGGTTTACTGTCAGGGATCCAGTCTTGGGCGGCCAGCCTGTTGTTTTCAGGGGTAACTTGGGCTGGGTTTTTTGTAGGCAAGGCTCACCACAAGAGAGGAGCTAACTTAAGAAGGTAGGAGACAGAATTCCCCACCCAGGAGCACAGGCCAGCAGCTGGGATTATAGTGTCAATCACCCCTGTGAGGGTGATGTACACAATTCCAATTAGATTGCCAGTATGGTCAGTTGGGAGGTTGGGTGAGGAAGTGGGCATAGGCTTGGGGGTCACAGGTGGTTTCATGTGGAGCTTGTAAGCAAGAAGATAGTTGAATTTCCCTCTAAACAATTTGGGTGTTGAGAACATCCACAGGTCTTGACAGTTGTATCTAACTGCTGATTGTATGCAGGCCAAAGGATCAAGTTCAAGTATCTTTTCCAGGGTATAGCCCTTATATTTGGGTTTCAATGGGTATTTGGTGAAGTGAATGGGGCCAAAGGGTACACCTGGAGGACAGAAAACTGTGGGCAGAGGTACAGGAGAGCTGGGAGATCTTGTACTGAATTGGTAGATGATAAATAAAAAACAAGGCAGTAGCTATGTAAGCCAAAATAACATAACCTTTATTCAAAAATGGTAATAAGTTTGGAGCATGGGGCCCTTTGGTCTATATAGCACCCCACTTCCAAACTTAGTATTTTCCATGAGGGCTTCATCAAAATATTGGGAAAAATGCAGGCAGGTGGTCAGGAGACCCAAGTGCAGGAGCGGCAAAATGACACCTTGGCTGGGTGTTCTCTCATTGGTCAGTAATCTCAAATTGGCTACTTAATTATCTTGCTTTAAAGTTGTGGTCATGGGTTTGGGCCACGGGCCTGTACCTCCTTCTGGGGATGGCTCTTGATTGGTCACCAGTGTAGACTATAAGCTCATGAAGCTAATGGTTAAAATTTGTTGCCTCCTTTAGGCTCTTTGATTAGTCCTCCATTTGGTGTATTGATTTCCTTGATTTGGCTTGCTTTACCATTTGGACCATCATTCTTGGCATCAGCTCGCGGGGGCTTGGTCTCAGGAAAACGCGGGCGGTCCCTTGGTCCATGGGGCTGGCGGCCTGCGGGAATCCAGGGTCGGGGGTTGAATCCCGCTCTTGGCCCTGGGTTTCCAGGGGGGAAAGAATGGTCAATCCTGAGAGTCACATACTTTATCTCCTCATATTAAAAATTATAAAACTTTAGCTGTTACTATTAAGGTTTTGTTCCAAAAAGTCCCAACTTTTCTCTATCTTCTCAACTTAATCTCAGTATCCCTTTATGCTTTTATCTATAATCTTGTTCCCTTTTGGGCAAGGTGTCACAGCCCATACCAGAGTCCTGCTGGACTCTCACAGGGGAGGCAGGCCGGGCCTGGAAGGACATGTACACAATAGGCGTAATCCTGACCAGGTAGTTGACTGCAGTAGCTAAGGGAAGCCAACTCCCAGTATGGGGCACAACCTGGTTGTCCAGCCCCAATACTGTGATGTAGACAAACCTTAACTTGCTGAAGTCCTGAGCAGGAGGCGCGTTGGGCAAGGGGGGAGCAGTAGGAATCTCCTTCATAGTAGGCAGGATGGTCTTTTTAGCACAAACAGGAGAGAGATCCAGATAATGGGGGTAAAAATACTCCAAGTCAAGAGTGCAGGGTGGATTGACTGAGGTAGTAGGAGTATAGCCAGGAAGTAGGGATAGGCAAGTTTATATTGAGTTGTGGATTTCCAAATAGATGCAAAGTGTGGGAGAGGGGGGCTAAACTAACTAAGTTTGGCTCCCATCCCAGTGAAACAAACCACCAGGATGCTGCCCAGTGGAGAACTGGGACAGCTGCTCAAAGAGGGGACCACAAGGAGGACACAGGAGAAATTTGAGGGACATAAGCGTTCAAACCCATCAACATCAGTCTGGTGAGCAACCAAGGAGTGCGGGTGGGAGTGGGAGGGAACACCTCAGAGGCCACAAGTGGTACAGAATCACTCTTGACCAAACTGAGGGGAGGCAAAGGAGACACATCCACCTCAGAGGCAGGCAGGGTGTGATCCACGGTACCCAGATCCAAGTTGTCACATGTCAAGCTCTTAACCACAGCCTCTCCAAAGAAGAGGAGACCATTGGGAAGATCCCAGAGACTGGAGAGATCTTCTTCCACAAGCCAGGCAGAAGAGGAGATTTCCCCCCACAAATCTGAGGAGGTAGACCATAGGAGCAGCAAAAACAGGGCCAAGGAAAATACCACAAATTTGATAACAGAGAGTAGCATAGTTGTGTTCTCCTCAAAATTTGGGTAAGGTAAGTGATTTTCTTATGAATTTAAACAATAAAATTTAGGCTTCCAGGAGGACCCACAGACAAGAGAACAGACAGGAAGTAAAAGGGGGGCACTTTGGAAGGCTTGGTGGTATACCCAGGTGCCTTGGAGACAAATGGAACATAAACGGGTTCAAAAATAAAGAATATTAAGAGAAATTCAAAGTAAAAGTAAGATTTTATATTGAAACTAACTAAAAAACTTAGTTTTGAGCGTAAACATTGAAAGCAAAAGCAAAAACACAAACAGCTATACGCTGAAGTTTGTTATAGGGGTCCCAGGAGGTGGACTGGGTTCAAAGCGGGGTGGTGTAAGATAAGAGTTATAGTAACAACTAACACTTTTTAAAATTTCTAGATGATGGGAGCCCAAACTGAGATCCAACCAAGACTGTAAAATTTAAAAACAAGTGCAACAGGAACCAAAACTTTTATAAATTTGGAAAATAGACAAGCAGGGGACTGGAAGTCCCCTTGCTGCATTAAAAGGAATGGGTTGCAAGTAAATGTGAATCACATGACATTTGGCTCTGGATCCAATTGGCTAGAAGAAAAACTTTGCTGGATAGGACCAGAGGGACTGGAGGGTTTCACTCTAATTTCTGCGGTTGGGTCTGATTGGCTGGAAGAGGTACCAGGCATTTGGAGTTCACTTGAGTTGTCAAGCGTCAATGTGGCGACCTTTGATTGGCTAGCTCTAATGGTTTTTAGAGGTGGGTGACACCAGGCTAATAAGTAGTCTAAATTAACCAGCTTTTCTTCCCAGGAGAGAGCAACCAAAGGCAAGGGATCCACAGGGTAGGCTAGCACAAACCTCTCATCAACTGTGTGTGCTAAATCTTTTAAAGAATGGAGGGGTTTGACTGGCGTTTTTGGGCCTTTCTTGGTGCAGCAAGGGAAGATTGTGTGATCCAATGCCAGAGGTGGCAGTGAATTTACACAAAGAGAATAATTAAATTTGAGCAAAAATATACAATTCCTGCTAAAAGATAAAGATTTCTGGGCATAAACTCGTTTTATTTAAGATTTCAACAGTGAGGAGGGCTTCTCCTCCTCACTACTTATAATTACTGATAATTTTGAGGCCTTTTGTGCCACCAGAGAACTGATGGCATCAATTTCAGTCAAACTTACAATTTTGGCTGGAATTTGCATACTTGGGCCTGGAGCTGGATGATCATTGGTTGGTATAACAGGAACCTTGCTTGGGTTGCAGCAAGCTGAGGTGCCACTGCTATTTATAGGTCCCACAAGCAATCAAGCGCCCAATCACACAATCAAATATCACGCTCCCAATGTCTTGTTTCCCAATAGTTAAGATGGTCAAAATTGTTACTGGAATCAAAGTCAGGGATTTGAGGCTTGTGTGCCTCTTGAATTCCGGGCCATTTGTTAATTGAAAGGGGGTTTTCTTGCTCTGAGAGACAATTTATGAGGGTTTTCAGGCTGTGGGTAGTTTTGCTTCTAAGGAGGCCAGCTGGTTGTCTAGGGCTTTCTGGGCCCTGACACAAGGCCTTACATAGCCCCTATAAAAATTTCACCCACATCAAAGCCAACTGTGCTCTATCTTACTGAGACTTCCCTGCTTGGTCAAGAAAATTCACTCTTGAGAGTGCTATACATTACACTCATCAGATGTCTTGATTCCATATTGCCAATTTCTGAACCCTGATTTGTAGCAAGCAAAATGTTATCCTACCTAGTCAAGTTAGTCCCTGTCATCTGGTGGGTCATGCCTTTTCCTGAAACTATCACTCATACTGATAGAATCACCAAGGAATTATAGCATCCTGAAATATTCTCTAAAGTCAAGTCTTGGTAATCCAAAATGAGATGATACTCTGTAAAATTTATAAGGCCAAAAGGGGAGACATGTGTTCTGTAGATTTTGGGCTGGGCAGAAAGACAGTTGATGGGTTGATTGAGCATCCAGGTCAATGTAGGCAGAGTTTAAATGGTAAAAAACTAGAATGAAATATGATAAGAGCTGTGTGAACCAGTAATTCATAACATTTTTATTCAAAAATTGTAATAAATTCTTGTGTGTGGTCTACAGACTCATATAGTCTATTCACCAGGCTTAAAATCCAGAGATTGGGAGTTAGAAGGTCACAAATATGAAGGCCAGGTGGTCATTCTGGATGCAGTCTGGGACTGAAGAATGAAACTGGGGTGGGAGGCCACTTATTTGTGAGTTTATAAGGATGGACAACAGAAACCTTCTGTACTTCAGTGTTATTCTGTCAGGGACCCACTTGAGAGGGAACAAGCTCCAAATCTTGCAAGCCAAGGCCTGTAAGTTAAGCCCTGCAATAACTGAACCAATAGGAACTGTAACCATAGCAAGGTGACTAAAGTGCCCTAGGAATGCAAACTGGCCCATCATTGAACTGAACCTTCCTGGTAAGTAGTATCCAACCAGGTAGATCAACAGGTAGAAGGAGGCATTTGGTCTAACCAAGGAAGGTTTGGCAGGTGAAGGTATAGTCGTGGAACAGCTGTACTAGAACTTTCTTCCCAGTGACCTGAGGGATATTTGAACCAACCGTTAGCCAGGGACTCCTTCTGGTGGGAGTCATTGGGGGAGAAGTTGTGCCATTCAGTGGTAGGAGTAGGGGTTTAAAGCCCCAATACAACTGTAAGTAGGAGAACTAGAAACCAGAACAGGAATATAATTCCTTTAATGGTTTCAAATAAGGAATCAGAAGATAAGTGTGAGCAGGTGTAAAGTAGAAATAAGTCTTTATTGCTGGAACAAGTATGAATGATAGGAACTGCTCACTTAAATACTCCAAAATAGCCTGGAACAGTTTTAAGAGGATCCTGAGAAATGAGGGGATTTATCAATAGTTTTTGTGAAGATAATGATTAAAGTTAATACTTGTCTCAGATTTACATCAATTTGTGGCTTAATCATATATATGATTAAAAAATTATAGAAGAGGCACCAGGAACCAGTCACAAGATTAGAAACAATTAAGCGGTTAATAATCTTAATAACAGCGTAGATCAAGTACAGAGCCTTATTGTCATCTATAACCAGTGGAACCAAGAGCGGCAACAAGGTTAGAAGCAGCCAATCATCTTCCAAGCGGTAAGTGACATGTATAGTGTTATTATTAACACTTGTGGAGGCAACCCCAAAGTTGAAAAGCAAATTCAAATGAACAAACCATTATAAATAGGTAATTTAAACTGAACTTTAGACTTAAAACTAACAGTGGGCTTCACTTTAGGGTTCCAGGTTCAATCCCCGTCTTGGACCACGTTTGACTAAGTCAGAGATTCACCACATATGTTGTTTGCTTCTGGGAGGCTTGGGAAACTTAGATTTTGACCCTTGTTAATACAAGATAAGTAGTCAGGGAAGAATTACCTGACACTGTCCTCCCCAGGAAGGCCCTTCCCTTCCAGAGTATCCTTGTAGCGGGAGAGGAGTTCTTGAGCATTCTCAAAGTTTCCTTTTGGTTCCCAGGAGTTGGATTCTACCTCATAGACCTTTCATTTTACCAAGTATTGACATTTGCCTTGAGAGGTACAGTGATTGAGAATGTCTTCTACTTCCCATTCAGGGGTATGGTTCAAGATGACAGGAGGAGGGTCTTTTTGGTTCATTTCAGAGGGTTATCCCTTGAAATTAGTCAGAAGGCTGATTTGAAATACGTCATGGGCAGAGGAACCTTCAGGGAGTTTGAGTTGGCAGTTAACATCAGAGCGTTACTCAATGACCAACAGGGGACCAATCTTCTTTGGATCTAGCTTTTGGCCTGGAATGTCAAGTTTAAGGTTCTTGGCATTTAGAAACACATAGTCTCCCACCTGAATGTCTTCAGGAGTTCTTCAATGTTTATCAGCTTGGTTCTTGTACTGAAGGATGGACTTCTCTATTTGTGTCTTGAGGTACTAATTATTCTTAAGTAGCAAGGCAGCCCATTGGTATGCCAAAGGAATGGTATCTTCAGTTGGAGGATCAGGAGGGTCTTCATGATTATAACTGTAATTGGAAAAGAAAGGGGATACTCCAATAGAATCATGATGATTGGTGTTGTAGCGGCAACCGCCAGAATTAACTCATTCTGCAAGTCAACTCACTGAATGTTGACATTATTTTAGTATTTATCCGCCAGAATTGGGCATTTCCAAAACTAAGCTAATTTTTCATAGTGAATTATTAAGTCAGAATTGCAAAATTAAAAAAGAAAAGACATAATGTTGACACTATTTAAACAAAGGCTTAATTTTAAGCCAAAAACTAATATAATTTACTATGAAAATGTAAGTTTCTTTGTACTTTTACATTCAGGTCAACTACAGTAAGTAATATCTGGATATCAACCCCAAATAAGAATCATGAGTTTCTTAATACATTATACAATATTCTAAAAATAACTATTTTTTATATTTCATACTACTATTTTTATTAAATATGTAATAAGATAAGCATTGAACAAATACATATGTCAACTTTCAGAGCATTTTTTGTATTATTTAGATATTTACTGTTATTTTAAACTCACTGGATAAACTATAGATTATTTCCGGAAGTCCACTTAAGCCAAAACGCATATGTTAAAGCTAGAATTTATATATGTATTTATAATGTCGGCTTTGTGTCAAATTGATGTGTTGCCTAAATTGCAACAAAGGGGTTTGGCTAAGCAAACAAAGTGACATAATTTAAGCGAGATTTAATAGGAGAGTTACTATAAAAGAACACTGACTGCCTGAATGTCAACACCTTCACTGGTTTATTAGTAAAACACTGCCGCTTAACAAAAAGCACATATACAATGGTATGGTAATTCAGGCCAAAGTACCCAGGGCTGTACTTTAGACTTTCCTCTACAATCCATTTTATTTAGTTTTTATAAGTTACATATCCAAATCTTTAAATTTTTTAAGTTTAAAAATAATCAATTTTGGCCTTAAAAAACCAACTCTGGAAAATATTAACCAAGCTTTATAAGTGATTTACATAATGTTTTTCTACTTTAATGCTGACTGTCAGTATGTTGACGTCAAAATTAAAGTGTTTTTTATGCTGAAAAACTAAATTAATTATCTTTGACAATTATGACTACCAGAATATCAACTTCTTATTTAAACATGGGTTTTTTCTATTCTTTACTAATAAACTAGCTCTAAAATTACTTTCCATACTTCTATAAACTATTTAAATGATAATAAAAAGTAAAACAAGTGATTATTATTTAATTTTATTCATGTTTCACATGTTTATTCTTACTTTATGAACTCTACTCTAATTATTGTAGGAAAAATCTTCCAAGAAGCCACAAAATAACCCCAAGTCAACCAAGAAAGTACCCAAAGCCTCTGGAAAGGCCCAAAGTCCCTACCCAACAAAAAACCAGCCAAAAAGCCCTCAAAAAAACAGAAGACAAAGGAGAAGACCCCAGACCCTGAAAGCAAAGAGCCCTCCCCTGCCCTGCCCCCTCCTCTTCTCCAAGCTGGTGTCAATCAGAAGGAGATGAGGTTCCATTAAACAAGCAAGGAATAAACAAGATACTCAAGAGTCCAGAACCCCAGTCAAGCCCAGATAATTCAAGCTCAAAGGAATCAAGCCCCAAGGAATCAAGCTCATCCCAGTCCAAGAAGCGCAAGAATCCAACTCCAGATAATTCCCCTCCACTGCCCAACAAATCTGCACCTCCATCCTCCTCATCAAGTATCAATAAATAAGATCCTGATGATTACCTGTCTGACTATCATCAAGCATCAATTGGCCCATGGGATCCCCTAAAGGTTCACAATATATGTAACGTCAAAGGAGAGTTTAAGCTCCCAAAGAAGTTCCATCGGGATTTCCCTCTAATGTCTGTCAAAGGAGGTGCAAGTTTAATCTGTGATGGCTATGTTTTCAATTGCAACAATCAGAAGAGAGCAGGAACAAGCAAGAATTATGTATGTGAAGATAGAAGCTGCGCTGCCAGGATCAATACAGAAGGATGGGATAAAGTCACTAGTGAAAAAAGAGAGCACACATGCAATGCTCCAATAAATCTTATTGAAAAGCTTCTAAAGTGGTACCTCTATCAAATGATTGCAGTCTCCAAAGACTTCAAGGCTTCTGATCTGGCAGTTAAGGCCACCACACACCTAAGTAATGAGAACCTGAAGCGCATCCCTGACCGCGACCAGTTAGTGAAGTACATATGTGACAAATGCCGTGATCTATTCCCCCATAAGAAATCTGCCATGGTCCAAGGAGAGTTAGTCTTGACAGATGAGTTAAAGATGTTAAATGGTGATGAGTTATTCATTTTACATGATGATGGGCCTACAGCAGAGGCAAGAATTATATGATATGCTACACAACAGAATCTGGAGCAGTTAAGAGATTCAGAGACCTGGTTATGTGATGGTACCTTTGCAGTATGCCCCTGTCTTTTTTACCAACTATGGGTTGTACATTCCCTTATTGAAGGCAAGGTGATCCCATTTTCCTACTTTCTTCTTCCTGGGGCAACAGAAGAGATCTACACAAGGCCCTTTAAAATCCTTCAGGAGAGCATCAAAGCCCTAACTGGTAATAGAAAGAGTCCCCCTGGCCATAACACTAGAGCCAATCCAGATGATGATGAAAAGATGAAGCCACCCTTGCTGCAGAAAAAGAAGCTCAAGATAAAGCACTTGGACCCCCAACTATAATTATGGACTATGAAACTGCCCAGTATAATGCTTTTGTAAATACCTTTGATGGAGAGGTCCAGGGGTGTTTTTTCCATTATTGACAGGCTTTCAACAGGCAACTAAAGGGTTTACCTGAGTTCAGCAAGCTCCACCGTCTAGATACATCAGGAAAGTTCAAGTTCTTAATTCAGCAGTTTGTAGCACTAGCCTTTGTAAAGCCAGAGCATGCTGGACAAGCCTTGGAGCTCCTATACCAGGATCCATATGCCAATAAACATTATGATGCCTTCTACCCTTTCATTGAATATTATGGACCACAGTAGATTAGACGTAAGTTCACTAAGCTCTGGAGCAAGCCCAGAGTCAAAGCCAACTGGAACTGCTATCAGGAAGTTCTTAAGGATGAGATGAAAACTACTTCATATTTGGAGGGCTGGCATAAGCATATCAAGTCCTCCTTTGGAATCAAGTCCAGATACAACACCTTCTATGAGCACCTCAAAGTCCAAAAGTGTCAGGGAACCAACCCTGATTGGCTGGCTTGCTAGTGTTTGGGAACTGGCGGGTTGCGGACTGGGTGGGCAGAGCCCACCAAAGGATTGGTGCTAACTTAATGAGGTAGGACATTGACTTGCCCACCCACAACTGCAGACCGGCGGCTGGGACAATAGTATCTATTACTCCTGTGAGAGTAATATATACAATTCAAAAAAGCTTGTTGGTATGGTCCAGTGGGAGCTTGGCAGTGGAGGCAGGCATTGGTTTGGGGGTGACAGGTGGTTCCATGTCCATTTGGTAGGCGGGAATGAAGTTGTATTTATCTCTGAACAGGCAGGGTTTGGTAACGTACCAAGGGCCTTATTGGTTGTATCTGGTTAACTTGGTAGTTCTGGCCAAGGGATCATGGGCTAGTATGTTGTCAGCGGTGTAGTCCTTGTACTCAGGCTTTAAAGGATACTCTGTGAAATGGACAGGACCAAAGGGGGCACCTGGCGGGTAGTACGTAGCTGGCAGGCTGGCAGGGGGCGGACAATCTTGGGGTTAACTGGAAGATGGCAAGAATAAAATACAGCAATAGTTGGGGAAACCAATATCTCATAACCTTTATTTAAAAAAGATGATGGGGGTTGATCTCGGCCTGACAGGTATATATACCACGCTGCCAGGCTTCACTACCTGGTCAGGTTTTCTGGGCTTGGGCAGGTTGGCATCAGGTGTCTCAGATGGCAGTGTGGCGCTCGGCACTGGCGTTTTGCCACTGGCCGCTTTGGGGTGAGAAGACTTCAAATCCTTCTATTTATCAATTTGGGTATTGGGTGCCTCTTTGGGTTCAGTGCTTTCCCCTGGACTTTGGGGGAGTTTGGAATAACTTTCAGGGAGAAATTTGTCTATTTCACTGGACAAACTGCTGGTGTCAGGCGTTGGCACCACAGGGAAATTCCTGGCATCTTGCACTGGCGGTTTGCTTGCAGAATCCTGCAGGGCAGCTAAGGGTTTGGGTCCTGGCGAGCTGGCAGCAACTTCATCAATTAGTAGTGGATTTTTGCGTTCTCAGCTTATGAGTCTGGCAGTATGCAAAGGGTTTTGTCCAGGATTCAACTCTGATTCTGTATTTTGCGGTTTAGGAGCATCCAAATTGTCATTCCTGACAAACAGGGGAAGACTGCTGCATCCATCAGAGATATTGAGAACCGCCCATCTAAGAAGAAGAGAACCATCAAAGAGAAACAATATCAAGAGAAGATTAAGGACGTTGTCAAGGCCAAATATAAGCTTTCAGAGATTGGGGAATAAATCAAGAAGATTTCCACAGTTCTTAATGGCAACCAGGTGATCACAGTCTAGCTTTTAATTAAATTTATTGAGTATTGCCAAATTTTTATATAGTTCTTATATATTAAGTATAATATTTTTAAATAAATAGTTATTCTAAATAACCCATTAATATTTTATGGTACTGTTTTTATAAAATCATTGATTTTTTATTGATAGTTTGATGCTTTAGACTGTATTACATGACCTATATTGGTATTTTACTAGTAAATTATATGTTTTTTGTAGTTTTTAATATAGAAAAAACTTTATATAACTGTTTCTGAATGCTATATTTTGCTCTAATATGTAAATTTTTATGTATTATCTTTTTGTGTGTTGGATTTTTTTGTTTTTATAAGTGGGAAAAAAAATTTATTCTAAAGATAGCTAATTTCATAGTAAAATAAAATAAAAGTGTATTTTTATGAATTTTTTTAATTGTCATGTATAATTTTTTATGAATTTTTTAAAATCTATGTTGTCACATTACCCTAAAAAATATCTTGAAGCTTAATTTTTATTAAGTAAAATGTTCAGGAAACAGGTTTCTGCTTATTAAAAAAGTGTCAACATTTGGTAGTCTGCATGAGTTAAAACTTAATTCTGACTTTTCAATGCTGCCAACATTAAAGTATTTTTAATTCTGATTATTGACATATAGTAATTCAACTTGCGGAATGAGTTAATTCTGGCAGTTGCCTGTTGTAGCATATTTGAGCAAGGGGGAGTAGGGATACCCAATCATCCTGTTATAATTTTACATAGTTCCTGAGGAAGCCTTCTAGCACTTAGTTCACCCTTTCTGTTTGTCTGTTGGTCCTAGGATGAAAAGAGGTGAATATAAGAGTTTCAACATGTAACACCTTCATTAATAACTGCCAGAACTTGGATGTGAATTGTGTACCTCGGTTTGAGATGATGTTATTGGGAATTCTGTGATTGGCAATTGCATGGGTCAAGAGCATGTTGGCGGTGTCTTCCGCAGTTGCGTGCTTGAAGGGCATAAAGATTGCATATTTTGTTAAACAATCTACTACCACAAAGATGCCAGTCATGTTGTTGCTCTCTGGAAGGTCCACAATAAAATTCATGGAGATGGAGTGCCAAGGGCAAGGTGGTATGGGCAGTGGTTTGAGTAATCCTTGGGGATTCATTGTGGAAGATTTATTGTGGCCGCACAGTACACATGTGGAGATGTATTGGGCAACCAATTTCTTCATATTAGGCCACTAGTATCTTTGTTGAATTCTCTTGATTGTCTTGTGTATGTCCCCATGTCCTGTGAGGGGGGAATTGTAAAAGATTTCCAGGATTGTTTGTTAGTGTTCATTGGTTGGTACATAGAGGCTTCCATTCTTGAACCAAGATCTGTTGCTTAGCATAAGGCCAGTAGGAGTGTTCTCCTTGTCAAGGAGTTGGGATGCCATGATGTCCTGGTCCAAGGTAGATAGATAATATAGGGTCATAATGTGGGAGAGGAACTGGTCTTCTGAGAGTATGGCACATTCATTGTGTTTCCCATAAGACTGGCTTGGGTCATCCAAATCCTCTTGTCTACTGATGGCATCTGGTACTATGTTCTGGTGTCCTGGAGTGTAACTGATCTTGAAGTCAAAGGCAAGTAGATCAATAGCCTATTGTGCCAATGTGGGCTAACCTTTCTCTTCTCAGTGAAGTAAAGGAGGTTCTTATGATTGGTTATGATTAGCACAGGGAATTTACTTCCTTCCAAATAGTGATGCCAGTGGTCCAAGGATTTGACAATGGTGTATAGTTCCTTTTCATAAACATGATAATTTCTCTCTCTGTCAAGTAGCTTGTAGGAGTAGAACACCACAGGGTGGAGTTCACTATCCTCCCCAAGCTGCAGCAACACCCCTCCTAGGGCAAAGTTGGAGGCATCTGTGCCCAAAAAAAACTGGCACTCAGGGTCAGGGCAAAGAAGAACAGGGGCTGAGGTGAACAGCTTCTTGAGGGTATCAAACACCTAGTCAACTTCTTGCAACCATACAAAGGGAATTTTTTGGAGGTAAGATGAGTGAGAGGAGGAGCAGTAGACAAAAAATTCTTAACAAACTTGCAACATAAGTTTGTTGGGCCTAAGAACCTACTAAGTTTTGTACGTGTTGCGGGTCTTGGCCAGTCCAAGACTTCCTGTACCTTGGAGGGAGTAACCAAAAAACCGCCTGGGTTAATCTTGTATCCAAGGAATTTGATTTTGGTAACAAAAAATTTGCATTTTTCAAGTTTTCAGAACAATCAGTTGTCAATGAGCAATTGGAAGACCTCCCGTAGGTGCATGGTATGGGCCTCCTTGTTCTGTGAGTATACCAAGATGTCATCAAGATAGACAACCACACAGACATCAAGTATAGGAAGAGTACCTCACTCATTAGGCCTTGAAAGGCTGCAGGGGCGTACTCAGGCCAAAGGGCATTGCCAGGTATTCATAAAGCCCAAAGGGAGTGTGGACTTCTGTCTTCCACTCATGGCCTTTGGCAATACATATCTGGTTATAGGCACTGCAGAGAGCTAGTTTGGAAAACACCTTGGTGTGGGTAAGTTGGTTGGTCAGGAACTCAGTGGATGGTAAGGGGTTTCAATTCTTAATGGTTATGGTGTTCAGTTTGGTGAAGTCCACTACTGGCCTCAGGGTGCCATCGGCTTTCCCTACAAAGAACATGGGTGATGAACAGGGGGAGTTGGATCAACACATAAACCCTTTGGTTAAATTTTTGTCAAGATACACCTTAATTGTAATTCCTTGTGCTCAGCTCATGGGATAGAGTTTTCCCCAGGTGGGGGAGGAGCCTGGTATTAAGTCAATTCTAAGGTTGGATGGTCTTCTCTCGGGGAGGATGGAGCAAAGTTCTTCACTGAAAGCCTCCTTTAAGTCTTGGATTCCTTCTTGTATGGAGTCATGTTCTTGGTCACCCAAAAGAAGTAGATAGTTCAGGTAGGCCGTGAAATTCTCTGGTACCTGGTGATATGGTCTCTTGAGAGGTACAGTGATAAGTTTCCAATGAGAGTAAAGTGTGACTGAATTGGTGTCTCAGTTGAACTGCAACTTTGACTCTTGACACCAGGGGAATCCCAAGACTAAAGGGAATGTCAGATTAGAGAGAGTAGAGGTGGGTAGGCGGTATGAGTTGCTTCCTACTTGAGCGTGGAGAGGTTTGACTAGGCGTCCTACTTGGGCAGGTGTGCCTTTGGTAAGTCTTACAGAGGCTAGTCCTGATGTCTTGAACCCTAAGGATGTTGAGAGGTCTTGATCAATAAAGTTTCCCATTGCTCCTGTATCAATCAGGGCGTAGCTTGAAGTAGTTCCAAATTTGTGGTCTAGAAAAACTGACAAAAGAGTTTAAGATTGGGTTGAAGATTTATTGACATCTGTGGTTGAAAGAAGATGGCCTGAAGCGGATTGTACCTTGGAAAGTGCCTGGCAATCTTTGGCGGAGTGACATGATTGTCCACAGTAGAGACACAGTCCTTCTCAGACTTGATGTTGTTTCTCTTCAGGGGCCAATTGGTAACCTCCCTGAGTTATGGGAATAATCTCTTAGGAACCTTGGCAGAGGATGGTGAGTTTTGGGTGGGCAGAGTCTTGGTGTTGTTCCAAGAGGGGAGCTGTTTTACCTTGGAGGACCATTTAAAGACCTCTTTGGTATTTTTGGAGAACTTATCAGGCAGTAAGTGATGGGACAAGAAGTTCTTGAGTTCAGGAGACAGCTTCTTCTGGAAAAGGTAGCAGGCTTTGGAATCAGTCATCCCAATTGCTTCCTTAAGATGAGAGAATTTTTCAATATAGGTCTTTGGTGACCATTCTGCCTTGATATAGATTCATTATATGGTCTCTAAGCTCTTTGGTTGTTTGTGCTGGTACTAAAGTGGGCAGTAGTGAGTTGCAAAAGGCCGGGTAGTTATCCAGGAGTTTCTCCCCTTGAAGAGTGACTTTGGCCTACCAGATGTGGGCCTTACCAGTGAGCTTTTCAGCCACATGATTTACCTTCTATACATTGGTCTGATATTGAGCTGGAGATGTTTTAAAGAGTGACTGGGAGAAGGCAAGGAGAATAAGTATCTTTTTTCTTTATTATTATCTGTAGAAACTGCCAAAATCTGGTTTAGTACCACTGTCTGATTTTGAACCTGTTGAGGTGAGGATTCCTTGGAGGCAACAGAGGTCTTTTCCTGAGTAAAGAGTTAAACAAGATGGTAGATGGTAAGATTGATGCTGGAAGTGATCAAAGTGACCGCCAGGCTCTTGATAATTGTGGCGTAAAGCAGATAGCTTGAAGAGGTTGCTTCTGAGCTTCTAAGCAAGAAGCCCAAGATGTGTTCCAAAAAACTGTCAGGGAACCACTTTAGGGGAAACAAGTTCCCAATCTGATGGGCCAAGGCCCCTATGATCAGTCCTATAATGACTGAACCAATGAGCACCATGACCATAGCAAGGTGACCCAGATAGGCAAATCTACTCATCATAGAGCTAAACCAACCCAACAGGTAATACCCTACCAGGTAGGTCAACAGGTAGAAGGAAGTGTTGGGTCTAACCAGCAAAGGTTCAACTGGAGGAGGAGGAGTGGTAGTGCACCTGTAATGGAACTTTCTTCCCCAGTGGCCTGAGGGATACTTGAACCACCCATTGGCCAGGGACACCTTCTGGTGAGAATCATTGGGGGAGGAGTTGTGCCAGTCTGTGGTGGGAGTTGGATTTTCAAGGGCCAATACCACAAAAAGGAAAGGAACTAGAAACCAGAACATGAAATGACTTCCTTTCATGGCTTCAAAATGGATTGTAAGAGATAAGGGTAGACAAACTTAGCATAGAAAAATATCTTTATTGTTGGAACAAGGGAAAATATAATCAAGGGCTAGCTTAAATAGTGTTTGTGGGATAAAATATGAGGAGAGGTTCATTTGGGACTAAAAGAGGGTTTAAAACCAAGTTTCTTAAAGCAAAGGCCTTTTAAGAGGAAATAAACAGATTTGCCTTAACCTGATTTTTTAATAGGATCCAGAACTAGGCACAGTGCTGATGGTAGAGGCTGAAAACACAAGTAATTGAGACAACTAGGCTGGAGAGCAGAGTTGCATATAGTGGTTAATAGTAAAGAGCGCCAAGAGCCGCTGAAGTGGCTGTGTTGATTATATGCAAAAACTGCTCTGAAAGCAGCTAATCAGAGTCCTAGTAGTTGCTGATGTATATGAGATTGTTATTAACCTTTAATATTTTAGAATCAAGCTCAAAAGCGGAATTAGAGTGAATTGGGTTGTTATAAATAGGTAAAGTAACTTTAAACCCCTTACAGTAGTTTTAAAAGCTATGGCAACAACCAAAAATACCTCAGATTTAAACAAAATGATTTCAGATTTAAACAAAATCCAAGTTGCGCAAGATTCAGGATTCAATTAATTTATAAAATTTCAGTTAATAAATGGACTTTCAAACAAAAAACAAAATTTCACTAGCCCATTATACAAAATTATATCAAACATCAAGCGGTGTAGTTCAAACCACAAATAAATAGAACTGACGCAACAAGTGAAATGGATGGATGCTGTTCTAGAGTATATTATAATCCAATCAGGATTCATATGAGGCACTGACAGAAGAACTAAAGTGAAACAAAACTTGAGCAATCTAGAAGCAAGATTACACAAGCACAAAAAAAATGAACTCACACAAGATATGTAGTATGAGCAGCCTAAAATAGAAAAATAACAGTTTAACAGCCAATCAATAGCTATCCAATTTAGGAACAGAGGCATTTTATTCATTTTCATGGCTCCTGAATTATATGAAAAGGTTTTGAGAACCTTCCAAATATGGACTCAAGATTACAATAAAAATAAATCATTAAATTTTAAAATTTCTACTTTTAGTGATTTTATCCTAGGTTTTTTACAATGGTTTTTAACAGCAATATCTTTGACAGTGCCAGCAGCCAAGCCAGCTTCAATGGAGGCAAGGCTCAGAACATGGAGGCACCTGTTTATACCCAAGCCTTTGAGGCGGGTAACAAGGAAGCTGACCTGTACCTGACCCCTGACCCATATGGCTTTGACTTGTTCAGTAGTCAAATAGTGTCTAGCTCTGCCCCTGCTCCTGTACCCACCCCTGCACAAGCTGCCCACCAACCAACCAATCAGGATGGCAACCTTGATTTGGAACAACATTCTGCCACCAGCCAACCTGCCCCCTACAGCCAATCAGGATTCAGCTCCCCCGGCCCAGTGCCCCAAGCGACAAATCATCACTGCCCAAATTCTTCAGGAAATTGTGGCACTGAATCTACAGGGTCTGTCCTGGGAACAGATTGCCTCCCAGTTGCAATTTACCCAAGCTACTGTCATGCGGGAATTCAACAACTGAATGAACAGGGGGAATCTGATCAGGACAGCCAAGAAGCCCAAGAAGGCCCCCAAGTCACAAATATCTGAGTCATACCCAATCATGCTTGACCTCCTCCAGCAGGATCCCAAGCTTCCCTTGAAACAGGTCCAGAAGCAGCTTGCGCACCATAAAATATGGGTCTCTAAGCGCATGGTGCAGCTCTGGACGTATGGGAAGGTGGCTTCCATATGGGTTCTTACCAATTTTTCCAGCAACAAATGGGATGACGCTGAGGATTCCCCATATGACACTGCCATTGAATCAACCCTGGTCTGATTCCTGACTAGTCTAACTGATGATGTCATGTTCATATCATATTGCAAGCTGTCAATAGCTTTTGATGATTTTGGCAAGCAAGGAAAAGCTGCCGCCAAGAATAGTTGGAAGAAGGTCAAGAAGGGGACGTTCATTGGTGAATTTCTGGCTGTTTCAGTCAAGGGTTTTATCTACTATTAAACAAACCCAGATTTCATTGATGGCTATTCATACAGCCACATCCTCAGTGAATTACTTGACTCCTGGGATGGCTCAAATTCCAAGTATCAGGTTTTCTTGAGCCACCAGATGGAGGGTAGCTCCACCACCTCAAGGCCATCCAGGGACGCGGGCACCAGGCCTCAGTCTACCCCTCCAGCCATGCAAACATTCATCTGGCTGATGTTTTCTTCTTCAACATTGGAGATACACTCCGGGAGTGCCGCCCTCAGGCTTTCAACGACCTCTATCTTGGGGTCCTTGACCACAATTTTCTCTTTGGCTGCCAGATGGTGGCTGACTTGTTTGCGCAAATGGTTTTCCATGTGAACATGGGCAACCAATCATGTAAGGATAAGCGCCTTCCACCTCAGGCCACTGCCACTTACAAGCCCATCCAGCCAATGACCAATGAGGAATACAACAAGCGTTATATGGCAGCCATCACGCAAAATCCTCCTGCCTCCACCCCCACCACCAACACCCCTAACCCGCAAGCCCAACCGGCCCAATCCCAGACCCCCCAGACCAGCACCGCCTCTAGGTCTTCCTTCCCACATTATTCTGCCTCCTAGGCATCACTCTCCCCTGCCCCAACAAACCCTTATCACCAAATATTTTCTATTTATATTATCTTTTTTTGAATTTCAATTATTCATGTTTTCTTTGTTTATAGTTGGTTTTATTCTTTATATTCAGCTTGTTTCTATAAAATCATATATTTACTATGTTGTGTATCTAGATCCATAACACTGTTATTTTTAGCACTTAAACATAGCCCCTTGTGAAAATATTAACAACATTTTGGTGATCAGCTAAATTTGAATTAGAAAATTATAGTGTTAACTGTTTTTAGATAAAGTTGTTACTGATCTAAATTCAAAGCCTTAATGATAAACTTTAAGCCAATCAGGAGCCAAGTGATAAAGTGATTGTTGTGACATAAAGGGTCATTCAATAATTCTTTGATGCATGTGAGCTAATTAATATGATTAGCTGGATGTTTTGCCATTGTACGCCATTGCCGCTGTGGCAAGTTGTTGGTGGACTAGTGCTAACCCAGCAGCTGATTGGGCACTAGTCCACCAACAACTTGCCACAGCAGCAATGGCGTACATTGGCAAAACATCCAGCCAATAACATTAATTAGCGCACATGCATCAAAGAATTATCGAATGACCCTTTATGTCACAACAATCACTTTATCACTTGGCTCCTGATTGGCTTAAAGTTTATCATAAAAGTTTTGAATTTGGATCAGTAACAACTTTATCTAAAAGCAGTTAACACTATAATTTTATAATTCAAATTTAGCTGATCACCAAATTGTTGTTAATACTTTCACAAGGGGCTATGTCAAGCGCCAAAAATAATATGATAATCAAAGAAACAATGACAACACAAAGCAAACAACACATATTGATATGACTTTAAAACATATACAAAATGGGTAAAAAGATGGGATAATGTAGTAGATGGGAAAACAAAAAGGAATAAACAAAGAGGCAACAGTATCAAAATAATACAGAATTTATTGGGGCAAAAGCTATAAAAAAATATGAAAAGTTAGTAAAAAATCAATGAGAGAATTGGAGAAGCTTCTGAAGGATCTTGACTTGGCAATTGCCAAAATAAAGGACAATGACCACAAGGTCAAAGCCAAAGTGAAGTCTGCCATCCTCACTGGGGACAAAATTGACAAGGTGTCCGCAAAGGCACTAATGTCAAAAATGCCAGACACCCCAGAGAAGACAATTGAGCGCTTACTTAATATTCAAAAAACTGTGGTCAAGGGTCTGCAATTTAAGGCATATAATCTTTATGCACCATCTGTCTGGGTCTATGACCCAGAGATGTATGAACATCTCAAACCCGCCAAGCATGCCAGGGCAGAGGAACCCAAATTGCCTGCGCAATTGATTGCACCAATAATGGCCAAGCCAGCCGAGGCTGTGAGCAAGGAAGAAATACAGGAAGGTAGCCTAAAAAACAAAATTAATAAAAATATATAGATACTTACCTATTTTCTTAGAAAATGTAGATGGCAAACTCTGGCAAGTCCTGGTCCCCTTTGTCCCAGCCACCTTTTATGCAAATTATGCCACTCATGTGGCAAAGCAATTGTATCTGTCCCCCCTGTTGTGCAGGAGCTGGAGGACTGTATCCACGGGTCCTTTCTGATGTTGCAGGAGGCGTTGGCAGAACTTAAGCATGCCAAGGAGGCATCCAAGTGGGCAGTTACTGCCTACAAGGATGCCCAACTGGTCCGCCTGGACCCAGTATCCCTTAGTGGAGTTTACTGTGTAAACTCCATTGAGCTTGTTTGGGACGTCCTGGCAACGCTCCCATTCAAGAATGTACCAGAGATGGGCCAGGCTCATGTGGCTGCTTGCTTCTGCTTCCCAGTGGAGCACACCATATCTTATCTGTTGGAGAACTTTAGGCGTGTGGTGGGCAAATTGGCTGTTGCAGACGCAACAGCCGTAAAGAAGACCAAGATCCTCCTTGCCAACTTTGGGTTGGCCTGGAGTGCCAAGAAGACAGGGCTCCCTGCAGCCATGAAGCTGACCTTTGCAAAGACCCGGCACAACAAGAAGATCAGTGTGGTCTATAATAAACTGTGTGAGTTCACAGAAGCCTTTGCAGGGCAAAGGCCTTATCTGGTTGTTTACCTGGGGTTCCTATTCTACTTTGGGATGTGCGCGTCTGTAGAAGACCTGGATGGGGTCATTCTGGGAATTGTTAAGGCCCAGCTTTCACTCAACAGGAAGAAGGTCCCCCTGGATCTGACCCAGTTGATCATGTGATCCAGGACTCCCTGGTCCTGGCTGGGATATACAGGTTTGTAGACTTGCCTGAAAAGCTGCTGCTTCACTCCCACCTGACCCTACTGCCTTTCACCAGCAGGAGGGAGTATTTCAATAAGGGTTTATCCACTGTTCACAGTGTGGCAGTGGAGGTTATGCGCCACCTCCATTGCAGGGTGGGTTCATACCAAAGAACCTACTACAGGTGCACATAATAAAAATATGATTCCAATAACTTTTATTACAATTTATAGTATTCTAATTATAATAAATTCTTATAATTTTTATTTCAGCAAACCAGTTTTGCAAAATATATTGCAGAAACAGTTTTCATAAAAGCTTAATTTTCTACGTTAATAAAATAAATTCTAACTTGTACATTTTATGTTTAATTTTTTTAAACTATTTTTATATTTATTTGACCAAAGTGATTTAAATCTATTTGCGTAATCCAGTATTGGGCATTTAGGATTACCTCAGATGGCATAATAAAATAAGTAAATTACTTACTTACATCTATTGATGGATCTTATGAATGTTATTGCTGGCTTGGAAACATCTAAATATAAAATGATAATTAATAAATCTTGAATAGTAAATAAGAGAATATAAAAAAAGTTGGACACACTAAGCCTTTAATTGATTGGCTGTTTGGCTAGGCACGCAGGGATGAATGAATCACCGTGGCCATACAATTTGGCCACGGTCTCAGCTGGGAGGGTGTGGATCCCGGCCTGTAGCAAATTAAAGAGGTCCTTGGTCCCAGTTGGGGTTCCTTGCTTGACAACTTGCTTGAGCCACCCAAAGACTTCCTTAATGGGATTTAGGAAGGGCAAATAAGCTGGGAGGAAGAGAAGGCGTAAATTTGCCGTGGCCAATTGCTGGGGGCCCACTGCAATGCTTGTGTCAATCATTGGGAATTCCTCAAGAATATTAGCCACCTTGTGGAGACCAAAGTTGTCCAACACAATCACATTGGTGAAGCCCAGGCTTGTGCGCCTCAGGTGCTCCTGGACCAATCAGAGGAATGATAAGAGGGTATGGCTGTTGTGAGAACCCAATATCATTTGATAAAGCTCAACCCCCTTTGGACCAAGGAGAGCCACCATTGAGTAGGCTGTGGCGCAGACTACAGCACGCCAAGCCATCCCGTCATTGGAGCCTTTGGGGACATAGCCATACTTATTGCACATTGATGAGACAAATGCTGATTTGTCAATATAATAAAATTTTACTGTCCCCTTAGCTTTGAGGGCAGTGTACACCTCTGCGTAGTTTTTCTGGACATCAATATTGGCTGGGCTGTTTCTGTTGTAGGGGGATACCCTGAGTTTTTTTCAGGAAAAGCGCATTCCCTTGAAAAATGATAATAAAAGGAAATTGAGGCCTTGATCCCAAAAGTAGATTTAACCATGGCCTGTATATTTGCCAGTTCAAGATGACAGTCCCAGGTGATCCACTGGCAGATTGCCCATTTGTTCTCCTTGGTGAGCATGGTAGAAACACACAAGGATTTCTCCGCGGCAAGGACATAACCAGTATTGATGAATTTTTGGAAGGTCTTTCTGGTGTACTTGGGATCCACTCCAACAAGGGCTGCAGCCGCCTTGTAATCACCCAATTCCCGCATTAGCTTAAGCAGGATGATGTGTTTGATGTTGGGGATGAGCTTCTGGGCAAGCTTTATAGTGATGGGGATTGACTTGTTGGCATTGGGCACAACACAGGGCATAGGTACCTTGGTATAGAAGGCTACAACCTTTTTTAACACCAGCTGTCCCTCATCAGTTTAATAGAACTGGGGCTCCTTGCCATCCTCCTGATTACCATCACTGACGTAGGGCTTGTAGCTAGTATCAAAACAGGCTTCACCTTCTCCAGCATGGCTGACAGGACCAACTCTTGCTGGTACACAACGTCAAACACATAAAAAGTAAGTTCTACCTCTTTGTTTCTAACTTTCTTTGTAGTGGTGACCTTGGTTGGCTTCTGGGTCAGCTTTGGGACCTGAGGTTTTATGCTCTGCACTCTAACAGCTTGTGTTTCTTGAACTGGATGTGTCAGTGCAGCGTTACTATGGAACTCTCCTCTCCCGTCTCCTCCCCCGTCTCCTCCTTGAGTAGGCACTTGGGTTGCACTAACTCTATTCTTTGACCCGCAGGGGCAACCGCAACCATGGCGCACAACAGGTGTATTGGTACTCTGGTATTGTGTTCCTTTCATTTTAAAATTAAATAAAATATTAAATAAATTTCATTTAATTTACTCCCTAATTTTAATTTTTGCTTTTATCTGAATATGGATATTCAGTTAATATTTTCCCCCACCCATTATCCCAATTATAGATTTTTATTTCTTAATTAGTTTTTTTTTGGTTTTACAACGCCCATTTTAGAATATTCAAAAAAATACACCAATTTTCCTAGATTTTACTGCCAAATTCAAACACTCAACATAATATTTTTAAAATTTATGTTTCAGATCTTGTGTCTTATTTTAGATACCCTGGTATCATTCATGATTACAATTCATTGCACACATTGCGTGAGTGATTTTGTTTACGCAGTGAGTTGCTATTGTATTTCATTTCAGTTTGCGTTTTGACACACCTTGCTTGGGTGTATTTTGTCACTGATTCACATAGTAAACATATGGGTCATTATTTTAGGGATTAGGCCATTTTCTAATGCACATGCTGCTCAAGTTGCAGTATAACAGTTCAATTTTGAAAAAGTAACTAATTACATATTTTATATTTAAAACATTAATAACTCAATGAAAAATTGATATTTTTTCACACTGTAAACTATCAAAATGATGCTAAGAATCTTATCTTTTTATTGGTGGAAATAATTTAATGTGTATAATATGCTCAATATTAAAGCAAAAGTAATTTAAAAGAGTATAATCCAAATTTTATTATATGATTATATCTAATGATATAAAGTAGATCACTTCAAAGCTAATAAATACTCTTTTTTTAATATACAACAGCTTTTTTTATTTGACGAAATTAAAGATAAGATTGAGAGCTTTATTTTTGCATTTTATTTTATTTAAAAAGCTCAATTATTTAGGATTTTATGATAGTTTGAAGTTAGGGTGTTTTTATCACTGTTTAGATTGATTTTAAGGTTCAAGTGAGCTTCAAACCTCAAATTAAGCATTCTTTAAATAGAATTCTTTAATATTTTATCATTTCAAAATATGCAGAAGAGTTACAATTAACTGAACACATCATTTTTATTGATTTGCATTGATTGCAAAGAGGATATGATGTAACAATAATGTTTAGCTGCTTCACATGTATCACTTGTGCATGAAAACTGGGTATTTAATCAATTCTGCAAACATAAATTCAAGTTCAAACTATAATAAAAGCTATCACACCATTTCTTTCAGAATGGTGTCATTTAGCTTGGTATATAAGAGCTAAAGCACCACAAAGCTTCTAATCCAAAAGACCCCATTCAAAGGCCACATTCTGATCATAACTACTCCAACATTAAGGCACATTTCAGAGATCTGACCTAATTACAGATTCAAAATGCTACCATGTCCTCAGTTAAATTTACTTCTGCCATGCTACCCTTTTTTTCCTTGGGAGCTTCAACAAAAAGAGAGAGAATTGCAATGTTAAAAAAGGCATTTCTCTTTATTGCTGGTGATGATCTTGATAATATCATCAAGCACTTCCTTACTCAAACTGAATTTGGCAAAGCTCAGTTCCTGCCAACTATTCAAATTCAAAAAGACAATGAGTTCATTGAAAACTTAAAGGATCTCATGAAATCTTCTCCCCAAAAACATCTCCCAGCCTTGCAATCTCTGGTTACTTCCAGTTACTCTTTAAAAGAGCTTAATGATATGGGTTTTAATATAACCAAAAGTGAGTTTGAATACTCAAGAAAAATAAATAAAAATAAAAATGTAAGTTTAAACAAAAAAGCCAAAAAAATAATAACTATTAATTAAAAAAAGAAATAACTAAAAAAATAGTTAAAAAATTGCTGGAAAATTCTTTTGAAACAAGCCAGTTTACAAAAAAAGTGCCTGAAAAAATTTATAAAGATATAGAAAAAGAGATGAGTAATTACTCAACTGAAATTAAATACTCTCTGCTTAAAACAAAAAAAGAAATATATGAAAATATGAAAATAAAAAATGAAATTTTGGTTTCAATTTCTACTTACTATAAATTAATCCCTAAAAATATAATAAAAAGTAAAAAAACAAACTGATATGTGCAATATTTGTAATTTAAAAAATTCACTAGAAAAAAAGAAGGAAGAATGTGAAAGTAAAAACTTACCATTACCAGAATCTATAGGCAATGACTTAAAGACTATTAATCAGCACCAAGACTTTTATGTTCATCAAAATTGTGAATATAAAAAAGATATTAATGAATTAGATGATGAGTCTTGTGTTGTAGTTATAGATTATAAAGAAAACTTAAAGGTTGGAGGTGGTCCAATTAAGACCAATAATTGTTTTTATTTAAAAAAACCAATCTCATTATTAGGGTTTGCATTAGTTTTTAAGAAAAACAATAAAATTAAATATGAATATCATGATTTTTTGTCTCAAATATTATCACATGATTCTTTATTTTCAGGTGAGTGTTTTATAAAAATTCTTAAATTAGATAGATTTAAAAAAATAAAAAATATAAAAGTATGGACTGATAATGGAAATCATTTTAGATCATATGAATTTTTATATTACTTATTTAAAGAGGCACCTAAATATATTAAGGGTTCTATAAAATATAATTGTTTTGTGGAATGTCATGGAAAAAGCATTGTTGATGGTCACTTTGGTGTAATATCAAAAACATTAAAAGAGAAAGAAAATCATTTTTATATTAAGAATATAAATGATATCAAAAATATTTTTGAGCAAGAAGAAAAAAGAAAAGAGTTATATAAATCAGCACTATCAGGCTCAAATATTTCTCAAAAGTCATTCTTTTATATTTATGAGAGAAAAGTTAGGCCTATAAGGAAAGAGCTCAAAGTTAAAAATCTGTGCATTAATCTTTCATATTTGATGAAAAATGACAAGTTGTATACTTCACCTTTAACATTTGAAAGTTTCTCAGAATATTCTGAGATAACTTATCATTTGAAATCACGTGATGATACCAGAGAAACAAAAATATCAGAAGATGCTAGTCGTGCACTAGGGTAAGTTCATGAAGTAGGGCAGCTTACTAGAGGGTGTATTTTAAATAGAGTTATCAGTCTTTCAAAAACAACAACATTTTTTTCTGAAATTAAACTAAGAATATTTATGATGAGCCAAAGATAGGGTAATAGCATTTATAGCTTTGGGGCTGCTATTAATCTCCCATGCAACTCATCATAAATATTTTTGGTTTGTAGTTTGTAGTAGCACTTAAGATATTTTCAGTAATACTATAAGTTGCAATTTTCAATTCTAAAATTGATGATTTATTTTTAAAAAAAATCATCTAGGCCCAAGATCAATTAAAGTTTTGGAATTTGTTGATTGTATTTTAAGCTTTCTGAATAATTTGAATATGAATAATGCAATTAAGTTATAAAAGAATAAATCTGGCGCCTAGGCATAACAAGAAAAATAATGACCCATATGTACACCAAAAGTCAACTCACACCATTTTGTTTGTGAATCAATGTATTTTGGATTGTATTTTGAATGGTTTTGCTTTGTGTGTGAGTCCTTTGTTGCTGTGTTGACTCGTTTTGCCCACTAACGCCAATAAACCTTGTTAACAGAGTGTATCTTTTAACCTGAGAGATGGATTTTGTTTAAATCTGAAATCATTTTGTTTAAATCTGAGGTATTTTTGGTTGTTACCATAGCTTTTAAAACTACTTTACTACCATTAACATTAATGGTTTTAAGGTTGTCCAGAGTTTGAATCATGTTCCAAACCTTGGTGTTCATAATTGGTATTTCTTTGTTCTCTTGTTTTGAAGGCGGTAATACCACAGTTGGAGAAGTAACCATATTGTTAATCCCACCACTATTCTGGTAGTCAGGGAAGAATTCCTGACATATTCCTAAGAGAAGGTTGACTGGTAGTATTTAACCCAGTGATGGGTGGCTGCTGGCCGGCAGTAGTCTAGGTCATTCTCATTGGAAGCCCCCTGGAGAATATACCAAATGCCTAATCAATGAGAAATTGACCTCATCATAGTTTCAGTGGTCACATGATGACCTGGTGATATTATTTACTAAGTCAGAGGGGGGTTTCCTGCTAAAAGAGGGGTAGTTCTAGGGAAATTGTGGGGATTCAAGATATAAAAACAACATGCAGTTGAGTGCTTGGTCTTCTGATAAGTTGTTTCAGAGTTCTTCATGAGATTATTGATAGTATTAGAAATATTCCAGATTTATACCCAATAATCCAGCCACCAACACAGAATCAACACTTAAAACTTGTCAAACCAATGGATCAAAGTACAACAAAACATGTTGTTAACAAACCATTAATTGCTTCTAGGACAAAATCTGGGGTAATAACAGAAGAACATATGCCAAAAAAGAGAGAAGTACACCTTACAACATATAATCTAAGACAAACACCCTCTGTAACATGTTTAAAAAAGCAAGAATTAGAATTTGCCACTAAAGAATTACCTACACCAAATTAAGATGTTGATAGCCCAGGCTAGTATTAAATTCCGGTCTCTGGGCCCCTATATAAATAGAAAATTAATTTAGTTCACCTGGTTTTAACCTTACATTTAAAACCACATAATTTAATTGCTTCTGATAGCACTTATAGAATAAGAGCAGCTAGCAATGACTGTTTCAGACTCTAACTTACTATAAAACTTGACTATAATATTATCTATGCAAAAACCTGTCATCAATTTAAGCAAAGACAGCTTAAACAAGGTCAGATAATCCAAAAATATATCCAAACCCAATGAAAAACATATACAGAAGTAAAAAACTTTGAAGAGAATCAGTTAAATTAAATATTAAAGCAAGATACTTTAATAACAACCTAAACTTAAATAAATCAGGCCCAGAACCAAATGATCACTTCCAAACCTTATTCAAGAGCTAAAATTCAGGAATACATTCAGGAAAAGCTCTAGGAAATCTTTTGCTTCCTCTAGATCATCAATCAAATAATCCAGACAAGCTAAACCCTGATTTAGCTGAGAAAAATCCCTATAATTGAAAACCACATTATCTATCCAATTTTACACACAATTTTAATTGGGACACCCAGTTGACTACTTCTCAAAACTACAAGTAGTAATAAAAAATCTGACTGTTAATAGCCTTATGTTATTATTGAGCTTAAAATACATATATTTTAAGTTTCAATTTAATTAATATCATCATCTAAAATAAAAATAAGCCCATGCTTCTGGCCTTCTTATAATCCTTGATGGGAGACCCTGTTTCAACTTAACCAAAAAGCTACCAGAATTGTCCCAATTTAGATTATGACCCTTTTTCAGTCCCAACAAAGACTAAGTATAATTTCAAACCCCATATTGAACCTGTACTCTATGCTTGACCTGCTGTCCTTTAAACCATATAATATATTTTGGATTATATAGGTGTCTCATTTGAGATTTTTAACCCTGTTGCCAAGCTCACTAGATTTGTGATGATATTTTAGCCTGTAATATTATAACTCACAGGCCTTTCATTTAGCCAGGTGCTCTTACTCTTGCTTTCCAAGTTTTCTATGATGTATGGGGTTTACAGTCAGCCCACAGGTTGGGATAACCATATTTTGATCTGCAGTCAGTACTTCAATCCATAAACTGATAAGAGTGTCGTTGATAACACAGGAATTCACTATATTTGTCAAGGTATCATCCTTGGTGAGTGTCACAAGTGACAAACCTCTATTAATAATGCATGTGGCAGAACCCCAACTACAGGATTCAAACCTTGATACCCTGCGGGCTGCAAGCCTGCAGGCCCAGATGCCTGCGTTTTTGGGGCTCAAACCAGAAACAAATTTGATTTCAGTGGGATTCCTGAGACCTATCAACTTGGAGCCATCTACGCCAATGCCTTGCCTGCAAAAGGATCCCGTTAGCTCTGCCAATCAGAGCGCTGACCTGATCAATAATCCCAAGATACTTTAAATTCATAACCTAAATGTAAAAATTCAGGATTGCCAAATCCTTGGTTCAAATTTTGAATCACTTTTGTGGGCAACTCAGCTGAGTGAAAAATAAAATATTTAATAAAACCAACCTTTTTTTAACTTTTTTGATTTATTTAAATTGGCAAATTTTGAATCCCTTTAGCAGATAACTCAACTAACTAGAGACAAAACACAACAAACAAATGTGGAATACATGAATCAGAAATGCAGGATTCTAATGTACAATTTGAGATTTCCTGTATGTCTAACAAATCATAGACAACATGTAAAAATTAACAAATCTGAATTTGCGGGATTGTCAAATCCAAGAACCAAATTTTAAATCAAAAATGAGGTGAATTTGAAATAAATATAATTTATGGGCATCTCAAAAAGGATGTCAAAGGATCTAGAGTGGATTTGTGCTAATTCTTTTAGGAATCATAGGCATTCTCAAAAATTGCCCTATTCCATTTTAGGACTGCTAAAATTTAGATGCTTGATTACAGTAGATTTTAAAAAAATGCTAATAATAAAATAGAATTATATATTACAATCTGTTTTTATCATGTTGCCTTTTCCTTGGTGTGTTGATAGTTCATTTGCTGTTGATAATGTGCTTACATTTAATAGGATAGTTCCACCTCCAGTTGCCTTGGCAATAGGAAATCAAGTTGCCTCCGCAACCACAGCTGGTCTTGGGGAGGTGACTTGATTTCCTATTGCCAAGGCAACTGGAGGTGAAACTATCCTATTAAATGTAAGTACATTATCAACAGCAAATGAACTATCAATACACCAAGAAAAAGGCAACATGATAAAAACAGATTGTAATATATAATTCTATTTTATTATTAGTACTTTCTGAAATCTACTGTAACCAAGTATCCTTAATAGCAGTACATGAATACATAGTCTAGTAAACTGATGGTTTATCTTTTCCTCTCCTCTCTTTCTTGAAAATAAGTTTTGTTGGCCCCTGGCTACGCCAGGGCCAAAAAACTTTTAAAAAAAATTCTGTGTCATCAGGAGGGTGGCTTGTATATCATTGTATGGTTTTGTGGTTACTATATTAGTGATTTAGAGTGCAGAATATTACATCATTTCCAGTTTAGACAATTTTACATTTCACTTAATTTCATGTCTAAGCATGGCTATCAGGATTGAATTTTTCATTTGATTTTATCCAGAGTGGAGCTTCTTGATTTGGGTTGATTTGTCCTAGTTTCTTACTGTACATTCAATTTGGATTCCTGTTCCTGCAATTATTATTTGAGTTTACTAGTGGCATTCAAAAGTGATTTGAAATTTAGTTCTTGGATTTGACAATCCCGCAATTTCAAAAAACATAGTAAACTTAATGAAAATGGCTGATGGATTTGAACACTTCAAATCTGATTCCATTTAATTCATTTCATCCATTGTAAATAAGCAGTTTGACTTGAGCTTTGCAAAGTGTCTATGAGTTCCTGCATTTTTAAAAATCCAATTAAAAATACAAAGAATTCAATTTAATTAAAAAAGGCCATCCCACAAAAGTGATTCAAAATTTGGACCAAGGATTTGACAATCCCACATTTTTACGTTTAGGTTCTGAATTTACAGTAACTGGGGCCACCGCTGATGGGGAAATGAAGGAACTTCTCTTAGAATGCGGGTCGCCAGAGGATGACAAATCCTGCAGCTCAAAAAGGGAAATTCAAGTTTTCTCAGTTTGAACCAACCAATGAGAACTCCCCCATGCAGGACGTCACCAAAGGTTTTCAAACCCTGGTAGATGGTACCACCTGGCCCAAAGGAATTTTTAAAAGTTTCTCCATAGCAGATGGGTATAATTATACCCTGGGCCACCAGGAAGTTGCTCATTGCCATTCTTGCAATAAAGTGACATGAACCTTTGGTTTAACCAGGGTATTTCATATTTGATTTTAGTTATATTTCATTTGTAGTCTACCTCCCACGGTTCCGTACCTCACACTAATCAACCCCAAGAAACCGCGGACCAACTGCCCAAACTATATTATCCACCAGGAGCTCTCTTTGGCCTGGTATATTTCACTGAATATCCAGCCAACCTGGTGTATTTAGAGTTCACTCTAGAGGAAATCCTAATCTACAACCCTGAAGCTAGAAACCAGTAGACTGATATTATTGGCAGAGAAGGAGCCTGAATCACTGTGTTCCCCTGCTGTTCCAAGACAAATACAACCACTTGTCTGCCTACTTAGTACCAATGACCCCATCCCTTAATCTGCGGCTCAAATACTTGCAGGAATCAGTTGCAACCAATGAATCCACCTTGGCTTAAATATTTGAGGTGATTCATATCACCCTTACTGGTCTTATTAATTACATGGTGCCCACCAGAGGACTCTGGGCCATCCTCTTTAAATCTTTATATTATATTGTAAAGTTAGCTCCTATCTTGTTGGACCCTTCCCTCAGGACCTGTGGGCCATCTACCCGCAAGTTCTTAGGAACCCCCCACCAGGTGGACCCCTGACAGTGAGCTATTACTTCATAATTGGGGATAAGAAAGGCAAGCAGGCTGGCCAGCACAATCCATCAGAGGATTGATGCTAACTTAAATACATAGAAAATGGAGCGCCTAACCCAGGACCAAGACAAGCTGAAGGAGCCATAGTATAAATTACCCCAGACAGGCTAATATAAATGACCCCAAACAACCTATTACATCTATCTATGGGTAGGTCCTTGTAAGGCCTGAAGCTCTTTGGAAAATTATTGTAGACTAAGGTCTTAAAGCCAAGAATATTTATATTGATCAAATACAGAAAGGTTGATAAATTCTTCAAGAGTAGTTGGAAAAGAGAACCTAACAGCTTATATGAAGTAAAATGTGGGCTAAGACAATTGATTAAGCTAATGAACATAAAATAAAGGCCTTCTTAATAACAGAGGACTGGTCTAAAAACAATCTCAAGGTTGGAATATTGATACAACTCAACCGTTAGATTGCAGCTGTTAATAATCAAGAACTGGGTGTGATTATAAAAACTATTAAATCAATGGGAGAAATAATTGAAAGAAATTGTAATTTTATATATATGATTTGACTAACTAAGATTAAGAGAAGGAGATATATAAGCTTAAAAATGATGAGTACCAAGACCTAATAAGTATCTTTTTGGGATGAAATTCAAACAATCTCAACTTTATGTTGAGAAAGAATACTCCCAGTCTTTGTTGCTTCATGAATTGAGATGAGACTAAAGAGGGATCTAACTACTTGAAGTAAAATGGTGTTTGTAAATTTGGAGCCAAACAGAAACCTGAGGTTAACTGGATATAGTTAAACTTGTTTTTTTTAAAAAAAAACAGGACCCAAATTTAAAAAATTGGAAGTAGAGAAGAAGCCTAGGGGCAATAAAGCAAGAAAATATTTGAAAGCAAGAGAAAGGGAAAAGCAGGTCCAACCCTTTCAAAAAAGAGTACAGAGCTAGTTAGGCAAAATAAAACCGGATTTAATCATTAGTGGATGTGAAATAATTATCTATCTAGCAGCAGAATAAAAGGCAACCCTGAAAGTCCTGGGAAGACAGGTAGCCAGGCTTTGGGGTGGTAGGGGGATCTGTGGGGTTCCTGTCCGCCAGTCCCCATGGTGTGTCCTGGGTCAAAGCCAGGGGCTGGCTGGAAGGGGTTGTTATTCACTAGTAGTGATATGTGACTAGCTTTAAGTTTGTACTTTGCCTGCATTACAGAAAACTCTTCCAATACTTTCCCTATTACTAAGCGGACATCCCCTTCATGCACTTGCACTTCAGCTGGAGCTAGTCCCTATGTAAGTCTATACCAATTCTTTAAGAGCCTTGTGAATTCATTCCCAATAAATTCCCTTCCTCTAACAGTCAATTCAAGGTGTCTAGTTAACATCTACCACTCTTATTGGGAGGTCTTACTAGTGGTGAACCTTCTAAAACTTTGACAATAGATATCCTCCTCCCCTTGACTAGGATAGAAGATGTTGGGAAATTCACCCATGGGGTTTAACTGTACTACTGAAACTATGGGAAGGGGTTAAAATGGGCTTTTATTTGCTTTCAGAAGGAAGATCCCCTTAGAAACCTTCTGGTATATGGCCCAGGGGGTATGGGAAACAATATGGTTTTGTCAATACTTGGAGTCCTTCAACAATCTCTTGGACCCCTTGTACTTAGTCTTGGGTTCCTGCTCCCTAGTCCTGAGCTCCTGCTTCTTGTTTGGGCCTTTGCTCCTTATCTTGGACTCCTGCTTCTTTATCTTGGTCTCCAAATTTCTGTTCTGTCTTAGTGTCCTTTTTAATCCACTGTTTTTGATCCATGAAATGCTTCAAACTACTCTCTCTTTTATAGCTCCTTGTTTTATTCATTTCACTTCTCAGATCTTTGGTTTTCCAGGCTTAAACTATCTGGTTTCTTCTTCTCTATAATATATTAAACCTTTCAACTTACTTCAGCCAATTAAAAACCAGTTTTTCTTGATTCATTTACTCAATTTTTAGGCTTAACCCCTTCAGTTAAAGCCCTTAAACCCTTGATCAAACAAGCTTCAGACAATCATCTGCCCAGATTGAGCTGTTTTGCTGAAACATTTGCCCAAATGACTTGCTCTTGACCCTGGTTCAAACCTGGCACTGTCTTGCTCTGGGTAAACACTTGATCTGTGTTTTGAACAGTTTTGCTGTGATTCTCATCATGTTTTCCCGGGCAAGCTCAAGTGTTTCCACCTATATTTTACTTAAGGGATTTTTGTACCCTAATTTCTTTAGTGTTTCTCCACATTTCCCTGCGTTTTCTTCACATTTTCACAGTTCAAACCTGCCTGCTGCTTGCGTCTAGCTTCTCTTAATCATTTTGGAAAAACTCCAGCCTTTGCCGTTAGAGTTTCTCTGTCCTGTTTCCATCTGCTCTGGCTCCATTTAACTCAATCAATTCCTTATAAATTCACAGTCTATTTTATGTAAGCTATTTTGTTTTTCTACTTATTTCTCATATGATATTTATCTTAATCTTTTTATCATATCTTTTTAGCAGTTTAATTAATTCTTTTAATGCTTCTTTATTTTCATTAATCCTATTTCCAGCAGTCCAAGTCCATCATTACTGCTCCTTCATCTACTTCTGCTTGTCCTTCTCACACATCTTCTAGTCCTTCTCTGTAAACTTCCAGTTCTGCTCCATGAACTTCCAGTCCTTCAACTAGTCCTTCTCTATGCTTTTCCAGTCCTTATGTTCCTTCTGCTTCATGATCACTCAGTTCTGCTCTATGAACATCTGGTCTTGCTCCATGAACTTCTGGTTCTGCTCTATGATCTTTCACTATGAACCATCAAGGTTCCAACTTCACTAAAAACCACCAAGGTTCTGTCTTTCTCTGCAGTCCCTGTTACTAACAACTCAGACTCAGGCAATAAGTCTACAAGTGAGTTAGTGTTTGACTGGGGCCCCATAAGTGACCACCAATATATAGATCATCAACCACAGGCAATCCTCATGTCTATGCAGTTGTTTTTACTCACTCAAGTGGTTAGTTTGAGCTTTCAGTTGCAAATTAATCAACTTTGCTTCCCAGAGACCTGTTTATTATCAAATTCTGCAGCTGCGTCCCCAAGTAACTACCCTAATAATGTCTCTGGGCATACACATGCCCCTTTTGATGGCTTTAAGACCTTCTCAAAGCCTCCAGGAAAACACAGACAAGAAAACCTTACCAATTTTTTAGGTAAAATTCTTAGCCTGCAGATCTCCTGCAAGTGTCCAAAGGATCTCAGAGCTACCTCAGTTCATCTTTTCCTAGTAGCCTACTGTTACCTACTAGATTGTATCATCCTCCAGCTCTAGTATTCACCAGTTACCTACTAGGAATTTACCTGCTCTAAAGCCACTATACTTCTACAACTTAAAGCATAGCAACTTTATTGTGGCCAAATCATCCCTTTCCTGAAAGACTTCACAACATGTGGACTGTCACAGGATCCATTGGAACTTGATAGACTAGAAGATGGTTGTAATTCTCTTTAAACAGCCTGGTCTCAGTGATGTACCAGATGCCTTCACAATCAAATCTTGTATGCTCTCTAGTACCAGCCAAGGGGTCAGATTGCAGAATATTTTCTAGGGTGTAGCCCTTGAAAGCCAGCTTAAGGGAAAGCTCTGTGAAATTAACTTGTCTGATTGAAGAGCCACAGGGGTATATAAAATGTGAGTGGGTTGACTGATGGGAAGGAGTAGGTTAATTGGCTGGGATAGAAGGTAATGTATTCAAATGACAAAGTACAAGTAAAAAATAAGGTAAAAGCAGGGAGAACCAATGGTCCATAACACTTTAAATTTATAATGGCAATAAAGCCTGGTGCAGGTTCCAGGGGTTTATATACTTCCCCATCACCAGGCTTTATCTTTAGGGATCCAGGATTAAGAGTTCACATATCCAGGAATCAGGCAGCCAGGCTGGCTTAAAGCTGGGGAAGCCAAATGGTACTAGAGAAGGGAAGTTGCTCATTGCCTGGATGGATGGGACAGTCATTCAGATCTTTCTGCTATTGAGCGCTATTCTTGAGGGAAATCTTGCATCTTATATTTCTACCTGTGACAGACCAGCATCAGCTTCCTGCATTGTTCTTATTGGATGCCCCTCCAGGGGACGCCATAGAAAGATTGGTTGATAAAGGCATCAACTCCACATAAGAACAGAAGCTCCTGGTTATCTCAGTGGTGCCTTCTGCAAGGTTGGTGAGAAAATCTGCATATCAAATTGAAGATTTTGAGTCAAGTTCAAGAGGAATCAAGCTGCATAAAATACCAGTATATGGCCTTTGGGATGACATCTCACATGCTGGGCCAACCAGGGTTTGATCCCTGTCTCATACTTATGGGTCATAGAAGAGAAGAATGACCATTATTAAAATAGGCATAGCCATGTTTCTGAGGCCATCCAGCTTTTTTGTGGCCCTGGGATAAGTTCCTATGAAACTTCTTCCCCCTAGGAAGATGGGGAAGAAATATTGGGGTGAATCTTGGAGTTCTTCTGGCTTATATGCGCTTATGTGCTGGTTTGTTGAGCAATTCCCTTCTTTTACTAAACCTTTGGGTGAGAGAACAGATATCTACACTTCTTCACTCAACTGGTTATAATATGTCTTACTTTATGAACCTCTTGCCAATTGACATGGTCTGAGTTTCTCTCAGGGGATTTTTCAATCAAGGGAAAGGGTCTATCATGAAAGGCCCAGTAAATTAGGGGTTTAATTACCATCATATAACTGGCAGCAGTGACCCAGGGGTGCCAAGTTATCATATGTGGGATCACTTGTTAGTGAGCCCCAGAATTTCTACATAGGCAAACCCAAGCTTACTGTAGTCATGAGGTGGATTGATGGCAACAAGGGGAAGCTCTCCAGCTGAGGTGCTTATTTGCTTGCTTGTTGGGGCAAGGTGGCAGATCTTATAAAATCTTCAGTATGGAAAGAGAGGCACAGATACATAATCTATCTCCTGATCCAGGCGTCTGGTGGATGGAACTGGTACAAAAGTAGGTTCTGTTGAGGAAGGAGAGATTGGCTCAGTTTTCCAATGCTGGTGTTGGAGCTGCAAGTACTCCCTGTTTGAAAGTACCAAAAGTATAAGATTTTTAATTATATAATAAAATCCTGAAAATTTAAGGTGCTCAGATTGTGTTAAATAAAAGTTGTTGATTTAAAGATGTCAACCAAGAAGAAATTCCCAACTTCCACAGCTATATACTGCTGAAAAATCAGCTTCTGGCTTGGTGATGGATCCTTATTGGCCAGCTGTTCAGATGCTGCAGTTACTATGGAATTTTCATCATATTATTGGTTATTTAGGGAAAGTGTCACAAATGACAAACCCCTATTGACTATGCTCATGGAAAACCCTCAACTATGGGATCTGAACCCCAAAACCCTGCGGGCTGCCCGGCCACCCGCAATTTCTGGGCTCAAACCAGAGCAGGATTTGACTTTGTGAAATCTCCTAAGGCTTGATGGACTAAAAATACTTGCACTTAGGCTCCCCACGCTAAAGGTTCTTGTTAACCTGACCAATGAGAGTGAGGGACAAGCCAAAGATCCCAAAATAACTTGGGCCACTGCAGTGGGGGAAGCAAAGAAAGTTCCTGTGGAATGTGGGCCACCCAAAGATGACCAATCCTACAACCTGAAAGGGAAATTTGAGTTTTCTCAGTTTGAACCAGCCAATGAAATAACTCCTGCAATGGATGCCACCAAGGGCTGCAAAAATCTGGTAGATGATACCACCTGGCCCAAAGGAATTTTTAAAAGTTTCTCCATAGCAGATGGGTATAATTATACCCTGGGTCGCCAGGAAGTTGCCCATTGCCATTCTTGCAATAAAGTGACATGAACCTTTGGTTTAACCAGGGTATTTCATATTTGATTTTAGTTCTATTTCATTTACAGTCTACCTCCTGTGGTTTTGTACCTCACACTCACTAACCCCAAGAAACCGCGGACCAACCGCCCAAACTATATTGTCCACCAGGAGCTCCCTTTGGCCTGGTACATTTCACAGAATATCCACCCAACCCAGTGTATTCAGAGTTTACTCTAGAGGAAATCCTAATCTACGACCCAGAGGCCAAAACTAGAGAGACAGAAACCGTTTACAGAAAGGAACCAAAGTCTCCATACCTCCCCTGTTATTCTGCAACAAGTATAACTACTTGCCCGCCTACCTAATTCCCATGACACTGCCTCTTACCCTGCAGCCCAACCACCCGCAGAAATCCGTTGCAACCAATGAATCTACCTCCACTCAGATATTTGGGGTGATTTACATCACTCTCACCAAACTTATCAATTCAATGTTTCCTGCCAGTGGACCCTGGGCCATCCTCTTTAAATCTTTATCTTATATTGTAACGTTAGCTCCTATCTTGTGGTGGGCCCTTCCCTTAGGACCTGCGGGCCATCCACCTGTAAGTTCTTAAGAACCCCCCACAGGCTGGATCCCTGACAGAAAGCAGCACACTATTTTTAAGCACAGGGGCTTGGCCCAAACTTTGTAGCCCCCTTGGTGACTTTTGAGGGCCCAAAACCCTAACTTTGGATAGTTTAGCCAGTTAGAATTGATTCTGATGGGTAGCATTGTGTTTCTGGGTGCCACCTGGTGAAGGTGTTTCTAGAGCATTGATTCAATTTTTAAGTAAGAGTGTCATCAATCACTGAAAGCTTATTTGATGACCTTATTGGGTGGTTGCACAATTTCACAGTAAGTTCTATAATGCTGGGGACTATTTGGCTGAGTAGGAAAGCTTGGAAAGCTAGAAAACCTTTAACAAATCTGACTAATTTAACGGACTTGAATCAAAAGGCTGATCAAAAATGGATTACAGCTGCCCCAATTTTCTGGTCAAATCTGATCCCCCCGTAAGTTGATGTTGATAAATTGACATAATTTAAGGGTCACCTGATATGAGCTTATTTATCAGCATGGTCATCAGAAGTTGGTCACTCAAGGGTTCTTTGCAACCTGGACTAAATACACACTTGACAATGTGGAAGGAATAGGAACCCAGGATCCAGGTGGTATTGCTTAGTCAATTTTTGATATATATTGAATAATTTTCACTGTTTCAACTCTTAAGAGTTGAGTCCTCCCAAAATTTACTCAATAAAAATCACATATTCCTTGGTCTAATTTTATTTTAAGAATGCATCCATTAGTTGGGTTGTTGCGTTACATCCCCTACAATTTGATTCTCAGCCAAATCATTACTGGCAGATGGGGTCCAGCCGTTGGTACTTTGTTGTTGACACCGCCCAATGTTAATTCAATGCCTACTAATCTTGGAGTTTTTCCTCCCGACTTCAAAGCTGAAAATCTTGTTGCATCTCAATGTCCTGAATTTTATTCTGAAGATACTCTGATGCTTTCCCAGGCTATTTATCTTGGGCTACTCTGGTTGGGATTAATTATTTTACTTAATCCTAGTATTGCATTTGGAAAATTTACAAAATGGTATCTGAAGCTGTGTTGGTGGTTAATCATTAACTCTATGTGGATTTGGGTGGTAATTCCCCACCACTTAGAGACAGCTTCTTACTATCCTTTAATTTCAGTCACATTACTCAACTCTTCTATGTCTGGGTTTTTGGAAGCAGTTTTTCAAGAGCTTGTGTTTCTTTTCTCCTGTTTTGTTGAATTATCTGTGTTTATCATGTTTATTTGCATCAGTTCCTTTCTGAGTTTTCAGTTTGGACTTTTCTTTAATTTGTGGTTTCCATCTCTGGTTACAGTTGTTGAGGTTGAAACACCTGTTTCCTATTTCTGCTGTGCCATTTCATTGTGGCACCTGGATAATTTTCCTGCTCCACCCACTGATGAGATTTTGCGTGAAGTTTTGTCAGCTTTATCATTCTATTCCAGTTTGAGCCTTAGTCACAAATCCCAGGTTTACCACATGATGACAAAGGTTTCAGAGAATGCTTGAAAATGGTTGTTGTCCGCAGTGGAGCACAATCCATGTGTTTTAACTGAAAATGCATCTCTATACCCTTTGTAAAAAAAATTATGTGTATCTATTAAGGAGCTCAAAGTATATTGTAAGTTGTACGCCTTCTAACAGGGTACCACTCCACTCTTGGTATTCCTTCCTCAGTTTCTAGCCTACTGTCATACTATCAATGTTCCCAAGGTGAATAAACTCTCAGTGTTGTGGTTAGCAGTTGACCAGACTTCCCAAGACTTGGCAGTTTGGGATTCCCTGTTAACCACAACTGAGGCCCTGGTAAGCCAAATTCTTTCTCTGGTCTCAAATCTGTTGACTTCCAAAAAAGGTGCTATGGAAATCAAAGCCAAACCCGCCGTGTGTTCCTGGTTTTTGGGTACTTGTTCCGCGGTGGCGTCCTACAGACAGAGTCAGGATTGTTCTCCCTATGTTTCTTCTCAGTTGCAATTGGCAATTGTGAACAAACCTGTTGAGGTAAACAAAGAACCATTAGTGGCCGTCCCTGAGAGTTCATTGGCTATGCTTCAGCACACTGTACCGGCAAAGTCTTTAGTGGTTGAGTCTGAGGAGTTGCCTCTTGTTCCTACTGATTGTGATTGTCCCGTCCTTCCTGATGCTGTCCAAGAAATAATTGAGCATTATTATCAGGAGCACCCTGCCTCCTTAGCCGCTGTCTGTACCACCAAAGAGAAGCAAGATCCTGCTGAGGTTGCAACATTTGCGGCAAATAAATCTACTTCTGGTTACTTCTTGTTTTATGGTAGCATTGATAACAGCCAAACTATCTATTAGCCAGCCATTTTTTGGATACAGGTGCTTCCAAGAACTTCATGAGTGTTGATACTGCAGATCTGCTGCAACTCAAGTATCATCCTGGAATGCTGGTTAGGGGTGGAAAATGTCAAACATTTCCCTCTTTCCAGCTCAAGAAGCCAGTGACATTTGTGGTTGCAGGTCAATCTTTTACTGCAAAGTTTTCCATATGCTCTACTCTCATATATCCTATTATCTTAGGAGTAGGCTGGTAGTGGGACCATAATTTATGAATCCTGCTAAAAGAAAATGAGCTGGAAGTAGATCATTCTTCAGGCATAATCATTTGTATTCTGTTTTTAGGTATGTCTGAATTAGAGCAGTCTTCTCAGACCATTCAATTGGTTCCTGTTCCTGTCCCTCAAGTTTGGATTTACTGGCATGTTTACAACCCTGGTCCACGGTGTTTGACGCCACCAGAGGCAAGGTCCTTCCCAAGCACATTCAGTTTGACTTTGACTTTAAAGTTACCATTGATCTGATTTGAATTGCATCCCCTATTTACCCTTTAACCTTGAAGGAAGAGGCATGTTTGGAAGAGTGGACTTGTGACATGTTGGCAAAGGGCTATATTTTTAAAAAGGCTTTGTTAATCTGCTCCCCATTGTTGTTTGTTCAAAAGGCTGATGGGTCTCTTTGTCCTTGTGTTGACTACAGGAATTTGAATAACATCACAATCCCTGATCCCTACCCTTTACCTCTTGAAGCACAAATTTCTCTGTGTCTTGAAAAGGAAAAGGTATTCTTGAAACTTGATCTCTTTATTGCATTCAACCAGATTAGGATCACAGAAGGAATGGAGTGGTTGACAGCGTTCAGAGCAAAGAAAGGTATCTTCCAGTTCTGTGCAATGCCTTTTAGATTGAAGAATGCTCTGGCTTTCTTTAAGCAGTTAATTGATTTGGTCTTGGAGGATCTCCTAGGTGTATGTGCCATTGTGTATATGGACAATATATTGGTGTTCTCTCCAGATGAGGAGTTGCATAAGGCCCACCTGTTGGCAGTTGTAGAGCGTATTCTCCAGTCAAACTTGATCATTAAAAAGAGTAAGTGTGAATTCTTTAAACGTAAGGTTACCTTTTTGGGTAATATTATCTTTGAGGATGGCCACACCATTGCACCTGACAAGGAAGCTGCAGTTTGAGAGTATGCTATACCTGTGAAATTATCCCAACTTTTTAGTTTCTTGGGTACTTGCACGCTTTAAAGAAATTCACCCCTCACTTGTCTGAAGTGGCTGCCCCTTTGTATTCAGCTAGCGGGAAGACAACCTTGGTCTGGACACCTGAGTGTGCAGAAGTGTTTGAAGCAGTCAATGCTCTTCTGGTGTCCTCCCCAATGTTAAGACATGTGGATCCTGAGCTTTCTTTTGTGGTTTCCATGGATGCCTCTAAATATGCTGTGGCTGGTGTGTTGTTATAGATTGCTGGTGATGGGATTGATAGGCCTGTATGGTATTTCTCCTGAAAGATGGAGGCTTGGGAACACAATTACATGATTTACGACAAGCAACTATTGGCAGTCATGGAATCTTTAAGGCATTGGCATCATCATCTCATGTCAGTGCATCACCCATTTATAGTAAAAACTTACCACAAAGCTCTTCTGTATTACCAACAACCCAGGGTTTTGTTGGGTTGCCAATCCAAATAGCATGGTGACCTGACAAGATACAAGTTCCACTACAAGTTCATTAAGGGATCTAATAATCACCTGGCAGATGTGTTGAGCATAAATCCTTCTTATCTCCCAGATGCAGATATGGACGTCAAGTTCAACCTGATGATGATTCCAGACAAGGCTGTGGTTCCTTTTGTGTTAACTCTGCCTGCTACACTTGCTACCATGTCCTTAACTGAGGGCGCAGACTTAGACCTATATTCCAAAGTTAAGTTTTTGCAGCCTCTGTCCAAAGGCTATGATAGATTACTGGAACTAGCATGTGCACATCTGGTTGACCAGCTGCAGGATTATTCCAAGATAGGACCAATTCTATACCATCAAGGTTGCCTGTGGGTCCCAGAGGGAACCATTTGAGATGAAATCATGGAGGCCCATCACACTTGTCCCACGGCAGGCCACCCAGGGAAAAACAAAACGGTGGAGCTAATTTGCTGACAGTTTTCTTGAAAAGGTTTGACGGTGCAGGTGGAGGCTTGCGTTTGAGACTGCCTGGTATGTGTTTGGTCCAAGGCAAGCAGGAACAAGACAACTGGTTTTTTGGTTCCTTTACAACCAGCCGCAGGGCCCTGGATGTCAGTGTTGGTAGACTTCATTGGGGAACTTCCTAATTCTAACGGGTTTAATGCAATCATGGTAGTGGTTGATGCTTCACAAAAATGGCACACTTTTTTCCCTGCTTGACCAAAATTACTTTGGTGGAAACAGCTCAGTTGTTTGTGAATAGAATCTTCTCCTTGCATGGCATCCCAATGGAGATTGTGAGTGACTGTGGGCCCTAATTCACTGCCCAGTTCTGGGAAGCTTTTACTGGAATTCTAGGTATCAAATTGTACTGTTCCACAGCTTTCCACCCCAATCTGATGGACAAACAGAGAGGTTAAACCAAAGTTTGGAGGTCTACCTACGCTGCTACACAAATGTGAGACAAGATGACTGGTGTGATAACCTACCCATGGCAGAGTTCACATATAATAATGCCCCACACATGTCAACTCAGGCTTTGCCATTCTATGCCAATGTAGGTTACAATCTTTCATCTAACATGGGTCCCCGTTTGGTTAGTAACATGGAAGCTAAAACTGTTCAAGCCACTGCATTGAAGCAAGTTCATCAGGAGCTTCAGGTTACTCTTGCCGCTGCTGTGACAACTTATAAGGAATACGCAGGTTGCAAGTGCCAGGAAGGTCCAATCTACAGGACAGGTGATCTAGTCATGGTGGATGCTTGCAATATGAAACTGAAGGTCCCGTGCTTCAAATTAGGTCCTAAGAAAGTTGGCCCCTTCAAGGGTGAACGTCAAATTGGTCCCTCTGCATATTGACTAGATTTACCCCCGGCTTTTAAGATTTTCCACACCTTCACAAATGCTTACTTACTCCTTTTAAGGGTACCAAGATCCCTTCTTCCCAACCCTTTCTTGTGGAAGGAGAACCTGAGTATGAGCTAAATTGTATTTTTGCTTCCTGTAAGAATTGACGCCAATTGGAATATTTGATGTCATGGAAGAGTTATCCTGATTCTGAAAACTTGGGGGTCCCCACTATGATTGTTCCAATTCCCCAGACCTTATTCAAGAGTTCTATGATCACAACCCAACCGCCATTGATCACCCCAAGCTCACCTTAGCCACAATGAAACTTCCCCCTGCCCACAAGAACTTCTCCTTGTCCCATCTTATGGATGGTGGTATTGTGCCCTGGGCTAAAGCAGAGAGTAATGTCATGACAAGTTCCATAATGCTGGGGATTATTTGGCCGAGTAGGAAAGCTAGAAAACCTTTAAAAAACTGACTGATTTAATGGACTTGAATTAAACAGTTGATCAAAAATGGGTTACAGCTGCCCCAGTTTGCCGGTTGAATCTGATTTCCTCCCGTAAGTTGATGTTGATAAATCAACATAATTTAAGGGTCACCCAATATGAGCTTATTTATCAGCATGGTCATCAGAAGTTGGTCACTCAAGGGTTCTTTGCAACCTGGACTAAATACACACTTGACAGTGTGGAAGGAATAGAAGCCCAGGATCCAGGCGGTATTACTTAATCAATTTTTGATATATATTGAATAAATTTCACTGTTTCAACTCTTAAGAGTTGAGTCCTCCCAAAATTTACTCAATAAAAATCACATATCCCTTGGTCTAATTTTATTTTAAGAATGCATCTGATAGTTGGGTTGTTGCGTTACATCCCCTACAATTTGATTCTCAGCCAAATCATTACTGGCAGACGGGGTCCAGCTGTTGGTACTTTGTTGTTGACACCGCCCAATGTTAATTCAATGCCTACTAATCTTGGAGTTGTTCCTCCCGTCTTTGAAGCTGAAAATCTTGTTGCATCTCAATGTCCTGAATTTTATTATGAAGATACTCTGATGCTTTCCCAGGCTATTTATCTTGGGCTACTCTGGTTGGGATTAATTATTTTACTTAATCCTAGTATCTCATTTGGAAATTTTACAAAGTGGTATCTGAACCTGCGTTGGTGGTTAATCATTAACTCTATGTGGATTTGGGTGGCAATTCCCCACCACTTAGAGACAGCTTCTTATTATCCCACAATTTCCGTCACACATAAGCCTAATTGAACATTTGCACACCTTTAATTTGATATAGGATATCACTTTGTCAGGCTCATTTTGAACCCTGACAAAATGGACATGAATCCCTGGTTTGAACAGTACCAAGACATTCCTAGAGGCCGCAGGACAACTGAAACGGTTGAAAGATGACATCTAACAGTGACAGAAGGGAAGATAGGGCGTAGTAGCTGCAGATTGAATCTGAGAACCGCCTGGATATACTTCTTTCAAAACATATAAAACATGAGTTCAAATTGCTGCTTAAAACTCAAACCGTGGTGGCGGTTGGTAACCTGACAACAATCTGAATAGTTTCCCTCATACCCCTGTTAAAAGAAAGCAGAAAACTGTTAAGAGCAGCTGCCGGTATATATCTGACATCTTGATCAGTCTTAACGGTCGGTTCTGAGCTTTCTAGCTTCATGTGGACGTCCTCGGGTGGCTGGATCACTTCTGATTAGTTTTCTGATTTAAGAGATTAAAGGTTAGGAACCAAAAACACATTTCTAAGAAAACCTGATGCTTTAAACAGCTTTGAATTTATGTTTAAGGAAGGCCAGGGTTCAAAACTGGCTCTGTAAAGCTCCTCATCATTATATAAACCGTCCAGTTGCAACCGATATTGAAAAGTCGCTGCTTTCTTAATACCCAGGTGATCTAAGACAACTTTAGGACCAACAGGGATCCCATCTGGAGTACCAGCTTTGTCAAAGCTGGCACCACGATTTATGGAACAGATATTTGGACAAGAGTTGTCAGGACTATCCTCTTGGATGCTCCTGATATAACCCTAAGCTTCAGACCTTACAAGTTAGCAATAGAATCCCTGGTGTGGATTTAAACTTTCAGGCTGTTCTGATTGGATCTTTTTGCATGGCATGAGATGGGAATGGTTGAAGTCAAAGATCAATACTTTTGCTCTTTTCTTTCAGTGTTCTACCTCGCCTTAGATGGGTTGAAGCCAGTTACTGAGGCTTCTGGATTCCTTCTCTTCCCTTGCTTAGTGTGCTTGGCTCCACTAAGTATATAGGGATTGATCTAACTAGCATATAGTCACAGTTTCTTATATCAATAAAGCATGTTCATCTTGGTTCATTAATTTTGACATACGAGCTTCAGTGCCCATCTTCCAATTGTCAGGAAGATCTAATCTGGATAATCAATTATCTGGGCACTAAGGTAATTTGAAAACCTTATTACAACCCCAGCCAGCTAATACTCGCTTAGCTTGAACCACAAGTCTTTTGTATAAAAACCATCTCGCGGAATCTTCTTTTATGCATGATAGCAGGGAGCAGTTCAACAATCCCTGTATCTCATTTAAATCAATCATGACCCTTCATTTGGATTGTTGACTTCCTCGCCTATCTTATTTATACTCACCAGCCTTCTAGTCAAGCTTGGTTGTACCAAAAGAAGTAGGCTTTCATGAAATTAGGGTATCTAATGTATCTGCTCAGAAGTACAGTCTCTTACATACTTTTGATCCTTTGCTTTTTAAGGCTTAACTTGCCATATTGACTGCTACCTTGAGATTCACTACGATTTGCCAGACTCTAGCTCTATGCTTAAACTTATGAAAACTGAGCGATATAAGATGAGTTTAAGTAAATGTGCTGATTGCTAGGAGATAAATGACTAGGTATATAAATAACTAGCTCACTGAAAGTAAAGAACCTTAATTTAAAGCACAATTGTGAATTAAATAAATACTTATTTAAATACTAAACTTTAACGGATCGCATGATTAGAAGAGATGGTATTTTGTTTAAAGAGAAGCAATTGCAATAAAGGCGCATAACACATCGCTTACTATTCTAATTAGAATTGACGTTTTAGCCAAACTAAGTTTTGGAACAATAGAGGTACTAAAGCAACTCACCAAGCTAGGCGCCTACTTCGAACTGAAGAGACAGTTCTTTGATTGAGGAGAGCCTAGTAAGGAATATCTTCTCTAGGTGAGGCGAGACAGAGACGGAATTGATTCCAGGACTTAGGGCTATCCATACGGTGACAATGTATGACTCGTGATCATTAGGCCAGACCTTTACATCTAAAATCTTGCAGGAGCCATCTAAGGAAGTTTCGGCCTGGGACGCAGCTTGGCGAAGGCTATCAGATACATTAGGAGGGACGTACAGCATCAGAATTGCATAGGATGACTTGATGAGCGGAAGAACACTGAAAAAGATCAAGACGGCTATAAAGATTGAAGCTAGAGGGTCAAACCCGGTCCAACCAAAATACTTTATCAAAAGAGTTGAGATGATGACACCAACGCTGCCGAGGGTATCAGCCATGATATGTAAGAAGACACCTAAATCTAGTTAGCTAAGTTTGATGTAGACTTTACCCTCCATATTATGGCTATGCCCATGTCCATGGCTGTGGTCATGCTCAGTGTGTTGATGTGCATCCTCGTGCGTGTGGAGATGTCCTTGTGCATGCTCGTGAGAGTGTTCTTTGTGTTCATGGGCGTGTTCATGTTTGTGACTATGGTGTGCATGAGCATGTCCATTTGCTAGCGTTTGTTCATGTGGGAGCTCATGATGATGGCCATGCTTATGGTCATGATGATGGTCATGAGAATGGTCATGATCACTTGAATGGACATGTGCACTGGAATCGGCGTGAGAAGAACAATGGCTGTGCCCATGTCCATGGTGGTGGCCGTGGTTGAAAGCAAGGATACCAACCAAGTTAACAACTAGCCCCAAGAAGGAGACAAGCAAGAGGCGATCAGTATTCATATCGGGGGGATGAATGAGCCGACCAAGGGCTTCCAACACGATGAAGATGGAAATCAATGCCAAAAAGATCCCATTTGAAAATCCGGAAAGCACCTCAATCCGCGAATAACTAAGCAAAGAATTAGCCTAGGAAGGATGATATAAGTACCCATAAGAGAATCTGTTGTTTTTTGGCCATTTGCTAGTTACGGCAGCAAAAATACCCACGCCTAAGGCTACACAATCGAAGAACATGTGTATAGCATCAGAGATGAGGCCAAGAGAATTGGTCCAGAACCCGTAAGCCAACTGAACAAACATATACGAAAGGTTGAGGACCAGAAAGTAAAATATTTGCTTCGAGTCCTGCGAGGCCAGGGTTGCTTCAAGGAACTGTTGGAGAGTGGCTGATAGATCTGATGACTCCTTTAGACCAACAAATACTCGATCAGATCTGGAACCTAGCTTATCTGATAAGTCAGGCCTTGCCAGATATAAGGCTAAAAGGCTGAGAATCACGAGCAAGACATCAGAAAAAGAGAATAATGATTTAGGCTCATCGACGTTTCCAGAAGAAAATATACAATAGAAGGTAGCACCAGCTATTGAGACTAACCAGTTCACCCAAGGTAAGTTTTGATGGGCTGGTAAAAGCTTTGATATCCTGAAATTTACTGCATCGGATAGATTGACGGTGAAAGATAAACCAAGATACAGAAAAAGAGTGCCCAATCCGAGCGAAACAACACTAGCAGTTGATAGCCAGGGGAGCACTAGCGAAGCTGCCAAGCCTTGAACTAATGAAAAAAATAGGATTTGGTTGCTGACTGCTCTTCGGCCGATAGCTGTGGTAGTTAGAGAGCTCGAGATTGTAGGCTCAAAGATCCAACCCAAAACAGATTGTGCTATAGAGGAAGAAAAAATACAGAGATAGCCAAATGCAAGCACCTCCATGGGATGCCTTAGTTCCTTATCCGCTTTGGTAGAAAATACACCAAGTTCAGGAATAATTTCTTTTTTGATATAGTTGCTTAATTCAGGCTCTATATAAATTAATGTTTTGATAAATCAATTCTTGTACCAGTGATATTTTGATAATCAACAAATAGACAAATTGCTACGGGAAGTAAACTCAATACAAATTTTTGAAACCTCCTTTCCTGATTTAAGGTTAATGTCTACCAGAAAAGGACTCATTTACCATATCGAAGTATGCTGTAGAGCCCAATTTAGCCAAACACAATGCGACATACTCCGTCAGCATCACAGCGCTTATAGAATTTAAATTAATTAGACCTTGAAATCCTTTAAAGTTGTTGATACCGAAAAGGTGATGTCAATAAGGACCCCGTGATTAACCCTCCAACTCGGATGACATAAAGCATACCAGTAACAAGTCCTTGCCCCAACTAAATTAAAGTTGGAAAAGTTAAGAACCTTATTTCAGACTAAGCTTGGCAGGGTAAGAATTTTCAAGTACCTTGGGTGAGTTTTCTCGCCCTCCAACAATTGTAACTAATTTGTACGACCATGCTTTCCTCTTCCCATTGAGAGCCAGAGAAGATAGAGAGGCTATACATGACAATAAGAAGCACATGAAAAGTGCTTGAGAAATCGGTAGATTATCTTCAGCTGCAAACGATTCACATAACCTCAAAAAGAAGGCCTTCAGGAAAGAGTTGAACCCAAGGGTGAAAAGGAAAACAGCAGGGGCTCTGTAGTAAGCCATGCTGGTCTGTAGAACAATATATCGTTTAACAAAAAGTGGAGAGTGATGGGGATAGCATGCAAAAGGTTTCTAAAAATGTTCTTTTGAGGAGTTTCGAAACTTTGTTGCTGCTATAAGTTAAAAGTCGATTATGCACATCAGTTTGGGACCCCATCTAATGAGTCATAACAATGTTTAACCCGTCGGATTTGTTGAAAAATCCGCAGGAGGAACATTTATGATCGATTTCTCTACCCAAGGCCATAATCAGCCGAGTAATATCTTACTTCCATCCAAAGCAGATATTAACCCCTCTGAAACTCAACTATAATCGGCCCAACTATTATTCCCTTTTATATGAGCTTTAAGAAGCGCAGACTAATTTTAGCAAAGCTTTGTGTAAGTAAGCGAGTTATGATCTGACAGCAAAGCAATACAGCTTTTGTATTCACACCATTGGCTATACATAAAGCGCTGGTTCACTCTGATTGGCTCAATTCAAGTAAAATGATTCCTAGGCCAACTCGCTTTAACCTGCTGGTCCAAAGCGCTCACATTTCCCTATTTCCAACCATCCAATTATTCAGACATCCAAAACTTAAACATTGGCTACAGCCATGGTTGGGAACTTTAAGCTGGTACCCATGTTCCTATCCTTAGCTGTTTCGGATATCTCCCATACTGCTGGGAACTTCATGCACTTTGTTTGATTCAGAACCCTTGCTCTGGAACAGCCTTGGCTAAGAGCCACACTCCAAAATCTGGTCCTGGGACATTTTTCAAGCAAGGGTAGATGTTCCAGGAACATTCACCACTCTGTGATTGAAAGTTTAGGAGGTGACATCATATTTTAAATTATTAATCGAATCAATTTGAAATCTTGCTACAATTTGATAATAAGTAACACAGTAGCAATGATTTAAATATCGAATATAACTTAACAATATTAAAAGCTATTACAAATGAAATCCTTTTTATTTTATTTATTATTAGAGGGTGTGTATTCAATTCATCAAACTATTGGCTGGAACCTCTGGCACAACCCAAGTTTGCATGGATTTGCCAGGAGCAACCCCTCTCATGAACAGGTTTTCTGGGACCATGCTTATCAGGCACTGAACTCAAACCTGATGGGTTGGAACTATTCCCTGTACATAGTTTTCTCGCAAGTTAGATAAAGATCCAATCTTCATGAATTGTCCAGGTGCCCCGGAAACATCTGTGTCAGGACTCTTCCCCAATCTTAAACAAAGAAAGTGATGTATATCTAGCACTCAATTTTCCCAAAGGAGTTTGGTTTAACCCCAAGAGCTATTCAGTGGTGTGCTAAAAAAATAAACCCCATTATAACCATCCTACTTTGATTAGATAAAAAACATTGTACCAAGCCCCAGCTTTCTTGATCTGCTAAAGTGGGCCAGTTGAAAGCCCTCTGTCACAAATGATATTTTGCTTCTGATAATGAACAGAAGTCAAAAATAGGAATCAAACCCTGGTTCCCACAATCTGCAGCCCACTAGCTCAGAGGGCCAAGGCCTGGCTGCCCCCGTTTTTTTGGCTCAAATCAGAAGGCTATTCAATTATCTGCCCGCAAAGCCAAGGAGATTTTCCAATTAAAGATAGGTCCATAACAAAGGGTGCACCACCAAAGGTCCAGACCTACACAAAGGCAGACACTTGCCCAAAAGAGGTTTTTTCAAAACCTGTAATCACTCTCCCAATAAGCATCAGTCAGTACCAGTCCCCAACATCCAGACTAAAATGCATTTGGTTGTATCAGGAATGACAATTTGGATGCTCCTAAATCTCAAAATACGGAATTGGAGTCAAACCCTGGACAAAACCCTTCGCAGACTTCCAGACTCATAGGCTGGGAACGCAACAACCCACTACTAATTAATGAAGTTGCTGCCAGCCCGCCAGGACCTAAACCCTTAGCTGCCTCACAGGATTCTGCAAGCAAACCGCCAGTGCAAGATGCCGGGAATTTCCCCGAGGTGCCAACACCTGATACTGGCGGTTTGCCCAGTGAAATAGACATATTTCTCCCTGAAAGTTATTCCAAACTCCCCCAAAATGCCGGGAAAGGCACTGAACCCAAAGAGGCACCTGATACCCGAATTGATAAACAGAAGAATTCAAAGTCTTCTCACCCCAAAGCTGTCAGGATACACCCTGACACATCTTGTGTTACAAAAATGCCTTGGGAAAACTCTACTATTCTCCACAATCCCAATGCTAGTTTGATGACTCTCCGAGCTGCTCTTGACAATAAGTTATGGCTTTTTAAAGTTTGGCTGCCAGCTAAACTTCCTAACCAGTGCAAAGTGACAAAAATATGCGACCAAGGAACAAGAATTGATGCAAATCTTAATTTGAGCATAACTCAGCAACCACTGGACGGATTTGGACGTCCAAACACACATTTTGAAGCCAAATACCAGGAAATTTGATCTGTGCTATTTTTAGACAAAACACGGATGCAAAGCCGATGTGCAGGATTTTGCAAAGCAACATGAGTCATGCTGTTCAGAAGATGTCCCAAACCCCCAGCCTGATGCCACCAGCAGAGTCCCTAAGACTGTCTAGAAGATTTAGGAAGATTCTAAAGAATCTAATGAAATGGTATGTAAAGATGTTGCTCACAATGATCCCCTTGTGATCATTCTAAGTTAGCCTTGAAATAAAGTTTTAATTTAGTTTGATTTAAATATTAAGTTCAGCCAGATGAAAACCAGTCAAGACCCTCTGGGCCCTGACAAAAGCGGCCAGTGGCAAACCGCCAGTGCCGAGCGCCACACTGCCATCTGAGACACCCAATGCCAACCCACCCAAGCCCAGAAAACCCGACCAGGTAGTGAAGCCTGGCAGCGTGGTATAAATACCTGCCAGACCAAGATCAACCCCCATCATCTTTTTTAAATAAAGGTTATGAGATATTGGTTTCCCCAACTATTGCCGTATTTTATTCTTGCCATCTTCCAGTTAACCCCAAGATTGTCTTCCCCCTGCCAACCTGCCAGCTATGTACCACCCACCAGGTGCCTCCTTTGGTCCTATCTATTTCACAGAGTACCCCTTAAAGCCTGAGTACAAGGACTACATCACCAACAACATACTAACCCAGGATCTCTTGGCCAGAACTACCGAGTTAACCAGATACAACTGGGAAGGCCCTTGGTACGTTACCAACCCCGCCTGTTCAGAGATAAATACAACTTCCTTCCCGCCTACCAAATGGACATGAAACCACCTGTCACCCCCAAACCAATGCCTGCCTCTGCTGCTGAGCTCCCACTGGACCATACCAACAAGCTCTTTGGAATTGTATATATTACTCTCACAGGAGTAATAGATACTATTGTCCCAGCTGTCAGTCTGTGGTCGTGGGTGGGCAAGTCAATGTCCTACCTCATTAAGTTAGCACCAATCCTTTGGTGGGCTCTGCCCACCCAGTCCGCAACCTGCCAGTTCCCAAACACTAGCAAGCCGGCTGATCAGGGTTGGTTCCCTGACAGGTTGGGCCACATGATATTGAGAGTAGAAGTGAGAAAATAGAACATCATCACATCATCACATCTATTCACAAACACCAGCCAACCCTGAATCAGCTGCCCCTGAGTACCAACTGAAGTGCTGATTTTCTGGTAATGAAACACCTGCAGACCTAAAGCCAGCAATTTCTGGAGACTCCAAAATCAGTAGTATAAACCCCCCAGTCATGTTGAAAATAGTGGTATTGTCATTTTGGTAATAAAGTTAAATGAACTGTTGGTTCACACAAATTCTACCCTATCTAGTCCTAGTATTTTATCCTCTACACTCCAGCCTCATAGACTCAAAGGCTCCCACTAACCCTACCAAAGACCTTGTGGCCCCCTTGCCTGTATTTTTCTTCCCAGTTGGATTACTCTTAAGACCTGTTGTAAGGTCAAAGGTCTTGGGGTAAGCTATTGTGTACTAAGGCCTTTAACCCAAGGATATTGATATTGGTTAAATATAAAAAGGTTGGCGGTGTTTGCAATAGTAGTTAGAATAAGGCTCCCAAGAGCTTATAAGATGAAAAGTATGAACTAAGACAGTTAATTAAACCTAAGAAAAAATAAAGTCCTGTCTTAATTATGGAAGACTGAGTCAAAAAGTCTATTTCTAGGTCAGGATAATAGTCACCACTAATTGGTGGATTAAAGCTGTCAACAATTAAATTATGTGTTCCACTATAAAGATTGCCCAACTGATTGTAGAAATATTCAAAGGGGATCATAACTAAACTAGGATTTCAAAGGAAGAAAGAAGATGCAAGATTAAAAGGATTCAAAAATCAAAAATGAAAAAACACAAGCCACAAAACCTACAAGTACCTTTTTGGGATGAAAGTCAAACAATCTCAACTTAAGTTGAGACTGAGTAAAACTCAGGCTTTTTATTTAAGACTTGGTTTTTGAGGTGATAAAAAGGGGGAAATGGCCTAACCAGGATTGGTTAAGTTGGCCTATGTGAAAATAAAGTAACACATGTGTGTGCTAGATCTGTTTAAACTTAAGAAAGTTAAATTAACAGAAAGGAAAAGACAAAGGAGCGGTGGTTTGGTGTTGGCTAACTCAAGTTTGAGCAAGAGCAACAAAAGGGCAGGAAAAACTTGATCCAAGGCTTGCTGGCATAAGCAGAACCAAGAAGAAAGGTAATTGATTCAGAAACTGTTTAAAATTAACCTTAGCATTAGGTTCCGGGTTCAAGAATTGTCTGTGGCCAGAAGGTAACTTTAAAAATTGAATTAACCATTACTTTAGGTTAAAATTAAGCTTTCAAGAGAGGAAAAAATAAGAGAAGGTTTTAGGGAAATAATTATTGGTTGTTTGAAGCCCAAAGAAGTAAGAAAATCAATGTTGAAAGCAACATAATAGCAGCAAAATAAAAGGAGAATCCTGACACCTGTACATTTTACTGAGTACCCTTCAAATCCAGCCTACTCTGAGTTTACCCTTGAAAAAATAATGTTTTTCAACCCCTTGGCAAGGGCTAGAGAGACCAAAATTATAGGACATAAAGGAAAGTGGTACAAGAGGCCGCCAAGATTTTTCAAAGATAAGTACAATTATTTGCATGCCCAGTACCCATGACTCCTCCTCTGACCCTGCAGCCTGGCTGTCTGCAATATTTTGTTGCCATCACTAATGCCATATTCACCCAGTTGTTTGGAGTACTCTACATTACTCTGACAGGCTTGGTGGACTCTATGATACCCAATTCTGGCCCATGGTCCTTGCTGGTTGATCCCTATCTTATGTTATCAAGTTGGCACCCATCCTCTGGTAGGCCTTACCTTCTGGCCCAGCAGCCCTGCCTCTGGCGTCAAATAGCGCTCCTGCTAACACTTGGTATCCTGAAACCCTCTTTGATTTCCATCTCCGCAATGCACAACTACAGAAACTTACCATTTCTCCTAGAAAGAGGACAGATAACACCAATTAAAGGAGATAATAGTGCCTGCCTTGATGAAAGCTCTCTACAACTAATCAAAGCAAACCAAAGTCAAGAATAACAGCAAGGTTACCCATAAGACCTTAAAGGGATAAAAAGTTTAAGCTAGTCTACGGTTACAGTAGAAAGACAAACATAAGATATAACACTCCTTGAAAAACAAAAAAACCAGCAACAAGCTTCAGCCAAGTCTCTGAAACCATTAGACAATTTAAATCTTGATATTGACAAAGAATGGGTTAAAGCTGGAGTTGATTGAATTTCCCTCAAAAATCTGGATCAGCTTTACTTTGTGCTCAATAACTATGATAGGCTAATCATGTGCTATTCATTATTTAGCAATGGTAGCACTTAGTCCACTGTTTACCAATTTTTCAAATCATGACATCATCAATTTAAATTCTAAGGCAGGGTCACCAGCTGCTGAAATATTTTTATCAACCAATCAGGTATTGTGAAATCCCCACCTCCCCCATCCTAAACTCCCTCAAAACCTTTCCCATTCCTGTAAAGTTCTGTGGCCCACCTTTGGCCCTGGATTGGGATGTATTTCCCAGACCATCAAAAAAAGTGGCCCACGTGTAGGCAAAACCCCTCCAAAACCTGGAGGACTTGGCCCACACAGTTGATGAATGCTTTGTGTTGGCCTTCCTGGCCAAAGTTCCCATTTCTCCTTTAGAGTCCCCTCCAACTGCGGAGGAGACATTAATTCAGCTAGATTGCTTGTTGTCCCGGTGTTTCCCAGTCCTGAAACAACTAGCAGACCAACAGAAAAATGCGGGCCACATGGAGCCTGAAAGGCCTAACCTGCAGCCCAGGGAAATTGGGTATCAAATCCCGCAATCAGTGGTGTCCCAGGTAGCCAATTCCTCCGGCCCAGAAGTCCCTCAGCCCAAAATAATTGGGTTCTGGAGCTCTCTGGTGGAGACGCCAGAGGAAGGCATTAGGGGAAATGTGCACCCTGAGTCCTCGGAAGGCGCTTAGCCAATTGAGGGACTGAGTTTTACATCCGGGCCCGCGGCCCCTATTTTTCTTGGTCTCAGACCAGGAGAAGATTGGCCAGTAGTCTTTAATAGGCTCCCCTTTAGATTGCACTTCAATAGCCCCTCTCATAACTCCCCAGCCCTATCACCCCTCCTCTGAATAAAATGGAAGCATAGGCTGTCAGGTCCCTTGCTTACCAATTCCAATTGTTGAATAAACTCCTGACTTTGCAAATCCTTTTGTAGTTTTGAAGTTTGTTAAATAATAAAGGTAATTATCTCAACTCCCACTGTTGTCCCCGCCTCCCGCTTTCCCTGGCCTGCCTGCCCGTCATTTTTTGTTGGGAGTTGTTCCAAGAACATTAATTCAGATCATTTCCTGATATTTACCTGTGCACTTGGTCCGTCTGCCCAGAAGTTTTAGCAAAAAGGGCACCCCACTGAAATCATGTTGTCTCCTTGGTACAAGATGGCTATGTGGATACTGGTGCCTATTTCTCTATTGTTCTGGTCCTCCAACCCTGTCTTTTGGAGCAAACTTTCCTTGATTTCTCAACTTTCTGAGTTTATTCCTGGTCTGTTTGTAAATATAATTGGACATCTCACCCAGGTTCCCACCAACTCAGTATCTTATGGTTTGTTCCCTTGGTTGTATTCTTATCTTGAAGAACTGTTGCCCCCTTTAGAATCCAGTACTACTGAAACTCCTTCTTCTGACTTGGACAATCCTTCCCCCTCAGCAGTTTCAGCTTCCTTCCTACCCTTCTTGCATCTAATCCCTGAGTCAGATGTAGAGATCCCTCCCACTCAGGATTGCTCTCTGTGGTTACTTACTGAAGCCTTGGTCATGGCTTTGGATGCATACTTACCTCCCCTTTCACATCTGGTCTCCTTTGGGAGGTCCCTTCGAGCAGCTATCTCAGTCTTGCACTGGCTGGCATCCTGGTGGTTGGTCCCACCAGGATGGGAGCCAGACTTTGTTAGTCTAGCCCCCGTCTCTTACAATTCCCCCCTAGAAACAAGCTTCAAGATATCTTACTCTCATTGGAAAAATAAAGAAGTTCCCCCAAAATGCTTGAATACTTGGGCTTATTGGCTCTTGTGTTTGACAAAACTAGCCTCTACAACAGTTAAAGTTTCAGCCAATACCCTTGCAGTTCCCTGGCTCACCATCTACATAATGTTGACATTCAGTTGCTATTCTAATTTTCCCTTAAAAATTATTTTAATGGCTTCAATTTCAACTCCCCTTTTATGCTACACTACTAGGGGATCCAAAATGCTGAAGCCCTCCTCCTGATTTGGTTTGCTGTTGCTCAAGCAATTGACATTGCTGCCAGGATACCAAGTTTACCATGCTGCCCCTTCAGATGAGGGAGGGGCAGAGGTAGGTATGGGCATGGTCCACCAGATGATGGGACCTAACTTTATCAGGCAGGAAAGGGCCTTCCCAGCCATGGCCCAGGAGCCTGCCACTGGCAAGACAGAATTAATCAATCCTGAAAGTGCCAGGTACAGCACCCCCAGTAATTGACTACTCTGGCCAGTGGCATCAGAAGTGGGTGGGGTTGAGATGGTTGGTTTGGGCGTCAGGGGTGTTTTCATTGGAACCAGGTAGGAAGAAGGGTTGTTGTAATTTCTGTTGAATATCAGGGGGTGTACAGCAATTTCTTTGCTGTTGCAGACAGTGTGGTGGAGACCCTTGGGTGCGTCTGGGCGGGTGTACCACTGCAAGTCTTCCAAGGTCCAGGCTTCTTGGTCAGGGTTTGGGAGATACTCATTGAAGTATACAGGACCAAACAGAGTGCATGGGGGCAGTAGTAATCAGGCACTTCTGGGTCTCCAGCTGGGGATTTATGTTCAACTCCTGAGAGTGAGTTTTGGTATCTGGCCTATTGCAGGTAAAAGAGTATCAGAAATAAGTATGGAAATAGATTAGAGAACCAAAGGTTCATAACAAACTTTCATTGGGTATGAATGATGATACTAATCCTCACAGGTGCTCTTGGCTTATATAGTTACTTACGTGTAAGTACCTCTGGATATTCTTCCTGGGCTATCTGGGTGGCATATTTAGGCATTTTCAATTCTGTTGTCTGGTTGACTGACTTTTTATTATTTTTAGGGTCTTCAGGAACAGCTGTTTGGCCTGTTAGTGGCCTATCTTTGCCTGGATGGTCATTGATTGCACAGAACTAGTTGCAGGTGTCATAGGAACATCTTCAATCTGGTTACCAAACTTTGACTGGGCTGACAAGCATTCTTGAGCTTGAACATCTTGATTAAAAAAGGGGTTCTCAATTGGGAACCCCCAAATTACTAAATAGAGGGTGGGCTTGAACTGAGGGCCCTGGGAAACTAAAATAAGCCTTCTCAGGCCAAGTCAAGCCCCTCAAGGCTTGGGCATAGTTTTTGGGGCCCATAATGGGCCCCACAGCAGTTGACAGGGTAGGAATGATTCCAGCACTGAATATTTGCTCTTTGAAGCAAATTCAGGTGCAGGAAAAGCCCTGCAACCCACACACCCCGCCTGGCGGCAGAATGCAGGTTTGATTCCCACACAGGAATCAATATTGTTACTTTTTTAACAGTTGTGCTTAATTTACCCTCACTGTTTTTCTCTGAATAGTGCTTCTCCCCATCTAGCTCTAATGCTTTTAAGCCAGTAGGGATTATTATTTCTTGTGTTTTTTTATTGGAGGATTTACCTTGGATAAAGTAGGTACAGATAGAATTATTTTGCTACCATCTTTATTTTTATAATTTAGAGAATTATAAAATAAAAATAAAGGGAATATTGAAGAGAATGAGATCTTTGCTTTAAATGGAGGAAGACTTTTTTATAGTGAAGTGATGAGCCATATAGTTTTTATGCAGATAATATAGCTGTGTAGCTTTGAAGATCCAGACTCACTTGGAAAGAAAACGGTTGATCCTAGTGCAATATATGAATTTTGTGATAGTGAAATCTCTACTTGTTGACTGAGTCATTTATTAGGGAAGCAATTTTCTGGGAGGTACTGATAAAAGATGTTGCAACAATATAATGATTTTGAAAAGACTAGTTAGCTTTGAGGAAGCTGTCACTTTTAACCTTCCCACATTATTAATTTTGAAGGTCATCATGATATGCATCCAAGTGCTGTTTAGAATATGCAATATCAATGTGTGCGGTTAGTTTTTTTGATGGTTAGTTTTTATTGGTGGCTTTGAGTGTGACAATGTTCTTTCTTCTGATTATGTATTTGATACACTAGAATAAAATATTAACACCCAATTACTGTTTGATATTGCTGAAAATAGTATTTCACTTACTTTTTTTCATGTGATTTTTTGTTTGCTCTGAGCCAGCTTTTGTTTATTTTAAATAGCTCTGAAAAGCACTGTATTGAAATGAGACAGAAGCTTTGCAACAGCTCAGTGAATTTGAGTAGGTTCAAAAACCCCTTCATTTGTGACAAGAGAAGAGGATTAAAAATCTTAAGGGTTCAGCTCTACTTTAAATATACTGAGACAAAATCCATGATGGAGAAGCACTTGATGCCTTTCAGCCATCTTAAAGCATTTTAAATTTGTGAGTGTTGTAAATGTACTATATTAGCAGAGTTACTAAAAGGATAATAAGATCAATATATAATAATCTTTATTCAGAGAAGAATGGTTATATAGGCTTTGAAGTGATATCATGGACTACTTAAAAGTTCCTATTATATTGGTACTATTCTTGATAAATAAGCTGTAACCTATATCAGGAAGTTCTTAAAAGTGATGGTTTGCATGACAGGCTTGTCCTATCTTTGTGACTTTGGCAGGTCAAGTTAGGCCACAGGTATTCTTTTATGGCTCAGAATCTTGGCAGGGTTTATTCTGCAGGTTTGACAGATAAGAGATTAGAGAGATTTCTTAGTTAAAAAATAAGGCACATTTAGTCCACGACAAAGTGATAGACATTGTTGTGAATTGGCCTTGGGATGTCTTTAGTCTTGACATTTATGCTTGCTATTTTAGAGTATGGTTGCAGCCTAATCACAAGCTAATTCTATTTATAATAAAACTCTAAGTCTTTATCTTTTAACTAGAGGTAACAGCTAAGATTGTGTTAGGTAAATATCAAGTAAGTAAACATATATCTTTATTGGGAAAATGAGTGAAATTATATACTTTTTTGGCTGTACAATGAATGCAGAGGTGTTATCAACACATGTCTCATTAATTATAATATGCCACAATGTCCTGGAAACTGAAGTGGAACTTGCAGGCATGTTTTTGTCTTATCTGGCAATACGTCTAATCTGATGACAAAATGGAATACACAATATTCATGATATTCAACTGTAGTGCAGGTAAACATTTTGGTAATAACTCATTATCTCTGAACCTGATCCATTGATAATTTAATAAATTGGCTATATTACTTTTACAACCATAAGCAATCAAACTAATGGCTTTGTCTGATCCAAAGAGCTGTGTGTGCAATCCATAGTCTTGCATTGACATCAAGATTATTTACTTAATGCCTTTAAAATTGCCTGTGTTCTAATCTATGACACCTACTTCTGATGGGCCAACTCGAACAGGATGGTATCCTGATATAGTTCTGCATCAACCCTTTAAAGAGTCTAAGGTTTGGTTTGGGATTCACTTTTATTATTAGATTACTAGCAGGCTGATGGTGGCTTGGCTTTCTTTTTGTAGTTAGCCACATTCCCTCTGGCTACCCACATCATTTGCTGCAGGTTCAATGCCAGAGCCGACCCTGGAAGATTAACGTTACTACTGTGATAGTTTAATTGTGACATTTATGAAGATGTAATTAATCTCAGTAATTTATTAGAATTTTATTCTCGAATTGACCCTTCATTAATCCAGAATAGAGTTTTATCTTTATAGGCAAGGGAGCAATCGATTCGACTAAAGTGGGTAATTTCTCTATTTAGTTGTTTATCACAACACATTTTACAGTTCTATTGGTAAAATAATACTATTTTTAGTTTTTACCATATTATATACATAAATAAATCATTCCATCCTATTATACTCTTTGGTAATATTCATAGCTGTATCGGTTTTATTTGTAGTCACTATATTTTATTTTTGATGGCAATAAATTATTTTTATAGTGGAGTATAATTTCTAAAGGAAAGCTTGATGGATATTTTCCCTACTATTATTATATGTAATATTATTTTATGGTTTATTTGTGTAATGCATATTTTATATATTAAAAGTATTCAGGGTATCATTTACGGTTAGTTGAAATAAGTGTCGCCATCCAGGTATTGATATTAAAAAACAAATTCCACTTTATTAAAATATCGACGTGGACGCTTCGACATAGGCACTGTTACCAATTTGCCACTTTCAATCGTCCCCTTTCAGCTAAAAAAAGTGCACCCACCCAGAGATGATTTCTTTTCAGAATCCTGCTTCGTAGCTGCAAACTTGACTCGAAAATACATAAACCTCAAAGCATTTGACTTTCACTTGAATTCTTCCAAGTTTAACTAAAAATTTACTTCTAAAGCTTAGAATTCCAAGTATGTCTGTAAGTGTATATTTCAATTAAAGTTTACTTCTGGGTACTCTTCATGCTAAGAGTTCACTCTAGTTTGCCCCTATCAACCCCAAGCCTTTTCTCCATGACTTAACCGGAAAATCTGTCATGGTTAAACTTAAGTGGGGTATGGAATATAAGGGTTTCCTGTCTTCAGTTGATTCTTACATGAATCTTCAGGTAATCAGCTTAACCTTACTCAGATTTTATACAGGTCCCTTTTCTCTTAGTATACCTAAACAAGGTCCCCCTTTTTAGTGATACGTTTATTTTATATTTCAGTCATCTCTTTTTATAAATGTTTTTTCTTATCTCTATATTATAGTTAAGTAACTCTGAAGAGTTCCTTGATGGCGCCAGCCAGGGCGAATTGGGTGAAATCCTTATCAGGTAAGCTTTGTTTGCTAACTAGGTTTTAATCTCTTAGGTGCAATAACGTTCTCTATATCCGCGGTATAGATGACGAAAAGTTTGAAGCTAAGGATGAAATGGAGTAGCATTAAATTAAAGTGCTGGGTATTCTTTTTTAGATTTGCCTAACTGCTCAAAATAACCAATCTTTTCTTCGAGCCTTCGAAAAAATACTGCCTTTCTAAGTCAGGTCCTTGCATAACCTTATTTGTTAAATTGAAAGAAGTAAAATACTGAAGCTATTACCCTCACACAAGTTTATCCCAAAATCATAAGCTTTTTGCATGTCTCTGGTAATGGCTTTTATAAAGTTTAACTCTTCGCTTTTATATAAAAGCTACCTCTGACACTTCGATGAGAGGTTTATAAAGCATGGTAATAAATAATCTTGCCTTTATAGAGCTTAGAAAATCAATTGGTGTGTAAGTGTAAATTAAACATACTGACCGTTTAGATTTTGCCCTGGTTTAAATGTCTCATATGGACATATTTACATCTAAAGAGTTGAATCCTATTCTTAGCATAGACTTATATTATCAATTTTATTGTCTATGTTTTAGCCATCATATCTGATATTAAAGCTTCTTGTAATGCTAGCTTGTCTATATTGGGACTTAATTAAATTGTGAACAGTAAAGTAAACAACTTTTTCCTAGAGAGGTAATGGTACATTTGTCCTGTAAACCTATAATTTATTTCAGTAAAGTTGAAATATAAAATGGGTTTATTTATACAACAAAGTCTATTCAAGGCGGTATCTGTAGGTCTAAAAAGGCAACTGTTAGCATTTAGACTGTCTACATGTAACATCCTCCATGTCAACAATCTCAAATTTTATTTTGGCTTTATTTTTACAATTTCACTTAAAACTTGAAAATTAAAATCAAATTTAACTTTTGTCATCAGGAACAATTATTTAAGGTAAAAAAATCAATAAATATATAATAAAAATACAAAAATATTTTTGGGGAATTGTCGACATGGAGTATGTTACGTGTAGACAGTTTAAATGCTGACGGTTGCCAGCTGGCAGGGTATAAAAGGAGTTATTTTTCTCATTCTTTTTAAAAAAAATTGCATCATTTGCAGCTGTTTATCCAATCAAGGGAAACTGCTGCCAATAATTGGAGTTATTTTTATCACTGGACAAGATGCAAATCTTGGTGGGGTTTTCACTGATTTCAGGAATATTCCTGCCACTAGAAAGGCCAGGGGAAAGTTTAAAGAAGTTTAGGATTGGAATAAGGGATTTCTGTAACTTCTAATTGGCTAGACCAAATATTTTTAACAGTTAGTGGGCCGGCATTAGAAGTTGACTCTATTATGTCATAATTTGAAAATTTTGATAGCCAGTGGGTTAAGTGCTACCATTGCCAAATAATGAATAACACATGATTAGCTTATCATGATTAATTTGCACAAAGTAGAGCAGATCCAGATTTTTGAGGTCTATTTGAACAACTCTTGCTTTAAACCACTTTTTTAATAACAACATTTAAATCATTTAAATTAATCAATGGCTTGGCAGCAGTCCTTTGTTGATTTTTGATTCTGTGTAGGGGGTGCTATCTCTACCATTTAGCATTCTACTGTAATAAACAGGGTAACAGAATTAACAGAGTACACTTCAGATAAAACCCTCTTGTGGTAAAAAATAGAGTATCTTTGCCCAGGAGGCAAAAGAAGAGAGTAGCTTCAATCCAGGAAGTGAAACCAAAGCCACTCAGACATAAGAACATCTAAATGTTGCAACTGAACCAATTAGAGTTTAGTATTTGATTGGGGAAGACAACAGTCCAATAGAAAGGACAGGAATGAATAGAATAAGGTGTTGTTTATTGTAGAATATTGTGCTTAATATACTATATGGAGAAAGCCACAAGACCACAGGGGGTGGTGTCAGGATTCTCCTTTTTTATTTTAGCTGCTAGTATTCTACTCTTTTGAACACCAATATTATTTTGAAGTAATTGGGTTATTCTTGGCTCATTTTGCATTCAGAAATATCCCCTCACTCTTACCCTTTTTGACCGGTAATATTCCATCTATTTTACAGTTAGTTTTAAGTTTGAAGCTTACCTTTGTTCCTCCTGGACAATTTTTGAACCACAGACCTATACATTAGTTAAAATTATTCAAGTCCAAAGTCAGAATACCTTTTTGCTCTTGCCGCTTACGCCAGCATCTTTGGACCAGGTTTTTCCCACTCTTCTGCTTTTCTCTTTTGCTTTCACACTCTGCCAAACAATCACTGTTCCCCTGTTTTATCTCCTTTACGTTTGGTGTAACTTTTTAAGTTTAAACCACAAGAAACATGTGCTTCTGTTTTGTTTCTCTACACCATTCCCACTAACCAATCTTGGTTAAACTTTATCACCTCAATTCTGCATCTCACAACCAAGTGAAATAAAAAGGCTTGGTCTTCCAATCTTAACAGTATGTTGAGATTGTTTGACTTGCACCCCAAAAAGGTACTTGTTAGGTTTTGTGGCTTGTGTTTCATTTCCAATTTTAGTTTAAGTTTTTATTTTCAATCTTATGATTCCTTTTGACTTTCTTTTTCATCAGCTAGGTAGTTTCTATAACAATACCCACAATTTGATTGTTGAAAGTTTTAATCCTCCAACTAGTGGTGAGCAGTTCCCTGACTTAGAAATTGATTTTTTGACCAAGTTGTCAGTCATTAAGACTGGACTCTATTTCATTTTCTTAGGTTTAATCAACTGCCTCAGCCCTTAATTTACCTCCTACAAGCTTCTAGGAGCCCTGGTCCAGTTTTTTACTACAAACCCTACCTACATTTTTGTATTTGACTAACATTAATATAACTGGGTTAAAAGCTTTAGTTTACAACCACCTTCCCCAAACTATGGGACCTTACAGGTGGCATGGTGGCATGTTCCATGTAAGGTTTGAAGCCAAGGAATAACTTGTGCAGGGATCAGCAGTTCAAATCAGTAGCACTCCTAATTAGAAGAAAGTGCCTGCAATTTGATACTGCCTTTGGATTGGTCCATGTTGTTAGATACATCAAGGGGCGGCTCTTTGAGCGCCCCCTGTGTATTGTAAGACACATTAGCAGGTAAGGAGGAAGACTTGGTTGCAACATAAAGAGCACCCAGACTGGCAGAACAAGCAGTATTAACCCCAGAGTTCCCAAATTTTCCAGGAAGGCTATCAGAATTGTCACTACTAGAATATTGAACAGCAACACTATTGAGAGAGTGACTTTGGTATAGCTCACTGTATATTGCCAAGATGCAGTGGATGCCAGTCTCATAGAGAAGATGAAACCTGTACTGGATATCAGCTACAATCTTTATGTGAGTGATAGTGATAAAGAGAATGACAAGAAAAGTTTATAATACTATTAAGCTGTGAAGGAAAAGCAGGTGCTGAAAAAGGTCACTGTGTTTTAAAAAATGTCCATGCTGTATATCTCCGTTAAAATCAATGAGTTATTGTCTGCCTCCAAGAAAAACAAGTACCCAATCCCAAACATCAAGTTGATTATCCACATTAATATTATCACATATAATCATGAATAAAAGAAGGTTACACCAACTTTAAGTGTTTCAGATAAATCTGCATACAGGTTTTATATCCAGTACCTAAAAAACTGGGAAAATTATCTTTATGAAAAAACCCAAGTACATGCCTACCCTGTTAAATAAGGAGCCAAAATGGAAAATCAAACAGTGAATCACATAAAACTGCCATCTTGAACTAAAAAATATTAATGTTATTGTAAAGCTACTTCCCTCTTTGACCCTGGATAGGGGTCTTTTTCCACAAAGAACCAAGAAATCTTCTCAAATTCTTGGCAAGCCCCTAAACTCACTGGCAGATTTGGCACATACAGTGCACAAGAGATTTGTGCTGGCTTATCTTTCCCAGACACCTCTCACCTGGTTGCAATCCCTGATTCCAACACTGGAAGAATATTGAATTAATTTATATTATCTCTTGGCTTGGTACTGCGCTCACTGCAATCAACTGGGGACCACCCAATCAGAATCTGCCAAATCAGATGTTTCCCCTTGCTCTTATTCCTTAGTTTTAAATTACTCTGTTCATTCAGCTAACTCTAGCTAATCAGAATTGGTTGAGGAAATTAATCCCAAATGCTCCAGTCTCCCTAGTTCTGAAGTGAAAATATTCTACTTCAGCCAACCAGGAACCTCTCCTGCTCTTGGTGGCTCCAAGACTAGCAAACTCACCCCCTAAACTCCAAGCAAGTCCCAAGGGATCCTTGCTTGTCCATTTTGAAATAAACTTAAAGTCTGGTTAGATTCCTTTGTTAATTTTTTTTTATAAGGGGGTTCTCTTTCTAGACTACAAATTTATTAGTAGAAATTATTGGATTTATTACCTGCCTCTCTTTTCTGTTGTCTTCCGGCTTTACAGTGCCTATCTTAAACCTTTGTGTTAGCGTGAATACAGTTGCTTACCTGCTTTAAGAGCAAGGCTGGGTTTGAATCTAGATTTAGTTAGTATAAACTATATATTTATCTACTTTAAGTTTGATGTCATTGCTTTCAGAGCAAAACCCAACTTTGAAGTCCTCTTTAAAGACTTAGAAGAACTCCTAGCGGTCTCCTCTTCCCATAGTATTATTTTTCACCTACTAGGGTGAAGATTCTACTCTGATAGCCCTAATTTCTCTCTCTTTTAATCCCAAGACCCCATACCACTGCCCCAACCCCCCCAAATTTTTCTTGAAGTCTAAAAATGTTGTCCACCCTGCTTAATTTCATGAGTTTTTTTGTCCTCCCTGTGTTGTTTGTTCTGTGTGCCATTTATCCTGACGTGTGGAACTGCTTGGCTGTTTTGACTATTTTGGTTAGGGACAATCATTCTTGTATCCTCTGAGCTTTAGATGACCTGTCCAGGCAAGCTGTAGAAGCTTTGGTCTTGGATACCACCCTTATCCAAAACATGGCCCCTGAAAAAGAAAATCTAGCCCTGAATCAGGAGGTATCCCTCTATTCATCTGTGTTGGAGAGAAGTCCTCCCCACCTGCAACAATGGACAAGGTACCCCTGGAGAGATTTTCCCCACTGTTGCATAACTTTGCTTCCTCCTGCATACCTTGGTTGTTGTCTGGAATGCTCCTGATTACGGCCAATGTATATCTCCCCCTTTCTCTTCTATCTTGTCCCTATGAACCCCTGTTAGAGAAACCATCCCAGTGTTGCACTGGATGATATCCTAGTGGATCTTACCTCTGGTTTGGGAGCCAAACTTAGTTAGTTTAGCCCCCTCTCTCACAGTTATGGCCAAATATGTTTTTGAAATTGAGGCTTTAATTTTCTTTTACTATTGTATGGTACACAGTATGCAATTCTCATGAAATAATCTCATAGTATCTTTATACAATAGAGATAGCTAATAAACCTTGAAATTTGGTGCAAATATGAAAAGATGTATACTGCACTTAAGGACAAAAGTACAGTAAAATTTTATCATATGGATGATTTTTTTGCTATCTATATACAATGCATATAGGTATGTACTTAAGAGTGCTAGGGATGGTATATCTTAATGTGGGTCTTTTTGTGCTGTGGCCTACTCTATGGTAGCCCTTCTTAGTCTCCCGGACATTGAATTATACCAGATGTCCAAGGGCTCCCAAAATAGCAGAACCTTCATTGAATTTCTCCAATTAGTCTGGGAGCACCTCAGGCTTGCTATCCTGGCGTTTTCCAATGTTATCATATTGTCTAACTTTAGACTTCACAAAGTGGCACATATTATTGAAGAGTTCCCAATGATAGAAACAGGGGGCAATTGACTAACAGTGATTGGAAACAAAGCCTATGCGACTCTTATTTTTTTCCTGCATATTCACCATTCCTAAATCCAATTGAGGAGGTCTTTGGTTGGTTTGAGAGAGTTGTCAAGAAAGGCACCCCAACTGGGCTCAAGGCTTTATTTGATTTGCTACAGGTTGGGGTCCACACCCACTTGTCTAGGATTATGGAGGGAGATACTGGTGAAAACTTTGGCTCAGATGAGGCACTGGGGGCATGCTCAGTCTCTCAGCTCAGGAATTGGAGCTGCAAGTACTCTCTGTTCAATAGTACTGACAGTATAAGGTTTTTAGTAATGTAATAAACACCTTCAAAAGTCAAATACTCAATTTAAATTAACTGTCAGTGGTTTTACTTGAAGATATCAATAGGTTAATTTTTCAACTTTTTCAGGATTGACAATTCATTACCCCTGGAAACCCAGGCCTAAGGGCAGGATTCAAACCCTGAACCTGAATTCCTGCGGGCTTCTGGCCCCATGGACTGAGAGCCCGCCCGCCCGCATTTTGCTGAGATCAAGCCCCCGCAAGCTGAGGCCCCTGCTAAGTCCCAAAGCCAGAATACCAGTGCAGGCTCAACTATGGTGGTGCCTGAGGAGGAGCTTCTCAAATTGCCTAGTGGAGGCAGAGAAGGTGCCTCCGTGAACTTCATGAACTTGAAGTCCTCTTGGGTAACCAATAAAACTCAATTGCCAAAGAAAGCCTCGGGTTTTGGGCCCAACCCTGTGACCACAGCCCAAAATCAAGAAAATCAAGTGACCAATTTGGATGTTCTGACCAATGAGAGAACACCCAGCCAAGGTGCCATTTCACCACTCCTTCACCCGGGCCTTCTGGCCACCCACCCACATTTTTCCTGATATTTTGATGAAGCCCTTATGGAAAGTACTAAGTTTTGAGGTGGGATGCTATACATGCCTATAGATTCTGCGCTCAAACCTTATCACCATGTTTGAATAAAGGTTATGTTATTTTGGCTCACGCAGCTATTTGCCTTATTTTGTATTTGCTATCTAACAATTCAGTTTGAGATCCCCTAGCCCTCCTGCCCCACTGCCTGCAGTTTTCTGTCCTCCTGGTGTACCGTTTAGACCCATCCATTTCACTGACTACCCTCTGAAACCCAAATACAAGGACTAAACCTGGAAAAGATACTCAAACTCAATCCTTTGGCCCGCATGCAATCTGCTGTTAGATACAACCAACAAGGCCTGTGGATATTTTCAACACCCAAGTTGTTCAGAGGAAGATTCAACTATCTTCCTGCTTACAACCTACCCATGGAACTGCGTGTGACCCCAAAACTTATGCCTGATTCCTCACCTGATCTTCCAACTGACCATACTGGTAAGCTGTTATGGATTGTGTACATCACTCTCACAGGGGTGATTGACACTATAATCCCGGCTGCTGGCCTGTGGTCCTGGGTGGGAAAGTCAGTCTCCTAATTTTTTAAGTTGGCTCCTCTCTTGTGGTGGACATTGCCCACAAAAAATCCGGTCCAAGTTACCCCTGAAAACAACAGGCCGGCCACCCAGGACTGGATCCCTGACAAACTTCCCCAGATATATAATTCTAGAAAATTAGTTTATACCCTGGTGATAGATACTTATTGGTCAGCTTCTGCAGTTTATCTGGTATTGGCATCATCTGGTTGGTTACTTAGGGGAACATCACACTATTTTTAGGCTCAGGGGCTTTGCCCAAACTTTGATGTTCCCTTGGTGACTTTTTGGGGGCCAAATTCCTAACTTTAAATAGTTTAGCCAATTAGAATTGATTCCAATGGGTAGCATTGTGTTTCAGGGTACCTCTTGGTGCAGGAATCCTCAGGGTATTAACTCTATTTTTTGAGGAATAGTGGCGGCAACTACTGAAACTTTATTTGATGGCCTAATTAGGCAATTGCAAATTCACACTCCATTAATTTGATCTTGTTTAATGCTTTTTCAGGCTCATTATGGGACCTGGCACTAACATAAAGATTAGATTACTTGGCAGAGCCAACCACAAGGTTGAATATGTTAGGAACTAAGGAATATCTATGTAACAACCTAAAGTTGTGGGTATTATCTGAAGCAAATACGGCAGAAGGTTGGAAAACTTAAATCCTGTCAAGGCCATGATAATGAGATAAATTGCCATCAACCAACAAAAGACCTTGAAAGGAGTGTTGTAGCAGACAAAGCTTCCAGTAAATTATTTCAACACATAGTAGGTGAAGGTGTACATGACAACAGACAGGGTAGAGTGGGGTGATATCAGAGGAGGCCAGAATCCACCATAAAAATAGTTGAGTTGTGCTGGTTCTTTGTAATAGCTTTTTCCAAGTCTTTCTGGCAATGACCCAAAGGTATCAGGACCAGGTTGGTAACCTCCAATCCCAAGGCACAATGTAAGCACAGCTGTGAAGATGAGGTGGTTTATTCTCATTTGGTTTGGGGTTTGGGGATTGGTCAAGGTTATTCTAGTTGCTTAGGATGTGAAGATTAAAACTGATATAATTGAGGGGGTATTGTCTCAATGATAGCACAACCTATCACTGATAGGGGATTGTTTATTTATAGTATCATCCACTATGCAACGTTTTGCAAGTGGGAGTGAAAACAGGGAATGGGGGATCCCATAGTCTGGGCTGTGAAGGTTGGAATTTGGCATTTATAATAGTGCTAAACTCTTGTTCACCTGCTATCTGTGTCTGTGTCAGGGATCCAGCCTGTGGGGAGTTCTTGGGAACTTGCAGAAAGTTGGCCTGCGGGCCCAGCAGGAAGGGACCACCACAAGATTGGTGCTAACTTTACAATATAAGATAACAATTTTCCCAGGAGGGCCCAAGGTCTGCTTGCAGGTACCATAAAATCAATCAAGCCAGTAAGAGTGATATACATCACTCCAAATATCTGAGTGGATGTGGATTCATTGGCTGCAATGGATTCTTGTGGGCAGTCAGGCTGCAGGGTGAGAGGTGGTGTTGTTGAAACCAAATACACAGGCAGGTAGCTGTGCTTATTGCGGAATAGAAGAGGAGTTATGGTGATTTTGGTGCCCTCTCTGTAAATGGTTTCTGTCTCTCTAGTTCTAGCTTCTGGGTTGTAGATTAGGATTTCATCTAGGGTGAACTCCAAATATGAAGGGTTGGGTGGATATTCAGTAAAATTTACCAGGCCAAAGGGAGCTCCTGGTAGAAAATAGAATTCAGGCAGCTGGTCTGCGGTTTCTTGGGGTTGGTGGGTGTGAGGTATGGAACCGCAGGAGGTAGACTACAAATGAAATAGAACTAAAATCCAATATGAAATAACCTGGTTGAACCAAAGGCTCATGTCACTTTATTGCAAGAATGGCAATGGGCAACTTCCTGGTGGTCCAGGGTATAAGTATGCCTATCTGCCATGGGTAAACTTTTGTAATTCTCCTTGGGCCAGGTGATACCATCTACCAGGTTTTTCCAGTCCTTGGTGGCATCCTTTGCGGGAGTTAATTCATTGGCTGGTTTGAACTGAGAATACTCAAATTTCCTTGTCAGGTTGTGGGGTTGGTCATCTCTGGGCGGCCCACGTTCTATAGAAAGTTTCTTTGTTTCCCCTTCTGTGGTAGCCCAAGTTATTTTGGGATCTATGGCTTGGCCTGCCTGCTGATTGTTTGGGTTAACAGGAACCTTTAGCATGAGGAGTGTTAATGTAGGTGATTTTGGTTCATCAAGCTTTAGGGGATTCCCCAAAGTTAAATCCTGCTCTGGTTTGAGCCCAAAAATCTGCGGGCTGACGGCCCGCAGGGTATCAGGGTTTGAATCCCATAGTTGAGGTTTTCCTGTGAGCATGATCAACAGGAGTTTGTCACTTGTGACAGTCTGGGTGGGCAATTATTGGTTGGAGCCAATAGATTCTGGTTGGGGTATTGGCAGGAGGAGAAATGGGTCCAGGATTTCTTCATGGTCTATCTTTATGCTGGGTGGAAGAGTTTGACAAGAATCTGTCCCCAACCATCTGGTCTGGGTCCCATATCTCCATTGGTTGGGTGTAAGGTCTTGCCCATAATGGTGCAAGGTTGTAAACTAAGCTGTACAAAGCGTTTGGGTTAAGTTTTAAGAGGTACAAAAAGTTGGGAACAGTCTGTAACATAACTTTACAAAACCTGGGTAAAACCCTGTATTGATATATAAAAGGTGTAATAGAGTTTAAAACCCTGTATTGATATATAAAAGGTGTAATAGAGTTTAAAACCCCCAAACAAAGAAGATAAAATAAAGTATTTATTAATGATCTATTAGTGGCTAAAGGAATATTGATATTAGGATATCCTATATTGACAAATTGATAAATATAACTATTAAAAGATTTCTTAATTGAAAATAATGAATACAACAGGCCTAATGCTTGTTGTCTAACAACTTCCTTTTTTAACTAAGAAAAAAGTGTTATTTCTAACTAATCCTAAAAATATAAAAGGTAAAGTTCTTAAATTTGTAAGTTTAAAAAGTTGAATATAGGTAAAATTAAAAGTAAGACATCACTTAGAATTTTGGCTTTCAGCCTACTCTTATTAAGCTCTTTATTTATAGTAAAAGGATGTTTGCTGTTGGAATGATGGGCAAAGGGGAACAACAGCCAAGACACAAAGGCAACTGGAGACATCAGGAAAAATATGGGAAGAAGGATAGGAAACAGAAAAACAGTAGGAGCAGCCGTAAATCTGCAACAGCAGGGTGAGGGAAAAGCAGGTACTTACATAACCCAAAGCGCACAAGGTAATAAAAATTATATTAAAATTCTTATTTAAGAATAGAAAATATAAGCACTGCTTAATAGTGGGCAAAAGGAAGAGACAACAGGAATTCAAAGCGTGAATCAAAAATGAATTAAGGTTAATCAACTTTAAAGTAAATAATTATTAAATTTTTAAAATATTTTTTTTATTAAAAACAAGAGTGATAAGGTAAAAATAAATAACAATTAAATACTAAAAAGCCTGCCCTTTGGGGCAGGGCATGGCATTGGGGCCAGGATTGGTGATCAAGGTTAGGGAATTGATCTCAGTTTGTTCAGGGCTGCATAGTTAGCCCTCTATTTTTACCCTTTATAAAAGGGACTTATTTAATTGACTGCCTCATTTGGTGGCCTCTGATTGGCTGGATGAGAGTGTGAGCTGGGACCCAAGAGGCAAGCAAGCGGGAAGAAGGCTGACAGGAGGCCCACTGTCAGTTGGCAGGACCCTGGGAGGCTCACAGGTGTCTGGCGGGCGTGGCAGGCGCCTGCCAGGATGATGAATTGTTCTGGTCTGTAATAAGTTCTGTTTAAACTTCTGGTATTACAGTTTTCTCCTGTTTTAGGGATGGAAAATTATGCTCATAATGAGCAGTATTTAGGTCATAAATTACTTTTTTGCTCCAAGTTGGAATGGTGGTGGAATTTCAATTAGTGTCAGGAATATTCCTGATAGGCTATTATGATAACGGCCACTTAACTTGGAGAATAAAATGTTAAATAAAATTATAAGCTAAGAAAAGACTAACTAGTAAGTTAATTGTAACCAAATAAAATAAAAGCAATCCCTAATAAAAAAGAACCTTATAAATTTTTTAATTCAAACAATCACAACTTACTTCTAAGATTATAACCAAGAGGCGTTTATTAATACTTGTAAAAGATAAGAGTGGTGATGTGTTAACACTTGATTTTGTTGATTTTATCTTATTAAAATATGGTGAAAAACATTAATGATTATTGGTGGTGTTTTTTAGACTTTTTATTTAGGATATGGATTGATCAGTTGTGGTTTGCTCAGTATTAGAAGAGGAAGCCATAAATTGATGTGGAGGCTTATAGTTTAGAATTTGGGAGAAAGAAGCAACATGGAATTGATTGATGGTTGTATTTGAGTGCTAAATATCTGTTGATTGCTGAGAAATGGGCACTAATACCAAGAAAAATGAGAAAAAGAAAAGGGGAAGTTCTAGAGTTTTGAGTTTCAGAGCTCACCCTACTAATAACAATGCCCCACCAGTGCAAATAAGCCCTACAAGGGCAGCTGAAGAAGGGGGGTTAACCTGCCCTTGAGGATGCCCCCTTGCAGCAACTAGAAGCACAGGACTTGAGTCAAACCTGGGACCCTTAAAAGGGTTGAACTAAGCCCTAGGGTTTGAGTTGGTCTTGGAAAAACTGCTGTAACTAGTTCCCTCTCAATTCAACCCCCCCATATTTGGGAAAGGAAATTCAGCCAAAACCTTACCAGAGAGTTTTAAACAGAAAATTTCAGATGAAGGTCCAATCATTTGCCAAGTTCTAGCAGCTCAGGAAAATACCACCACAGAAAAGCCTGAAGAATCTGGAGAGACAGCTTCTGAACATAAAATCCACAACTCTCTTGATTAACAGTTGTTGTCATTTTCTAATAAAGATTGCTATGAATCTTTGGTTAAGAAAACCACTCACTATTTTCTAGTAGAAAATTCAGCTTAGATCACCCTTTCAAACCTGAGTCCTAGAGAAACCTTCTATATTTCCAGTCACTGAAACTACATTAACAAAAACTAGTATCAGCTACTCCTTGCACATTGAGCTCCCACTACCTGAAATTACCTTGGACAGGTAAAAAATTCCAAACTGATGGGTCATACATAATGACTGATGGCACATCCCACACCCTGTCTTTGTAGACAGCAATCTAAATACAGACTGGTTCACGCCTACCTTTTAAAGTTACAACTCCTCCTTAGGACTACACTTCATTTCCTACCAAATGCTTGGGGATCTCTACCAAATTTTGTTTGGATGTTTATCCAAAAGTTATTAAAAAGTTCAAGAAAAGCCCTCACATTATTAATTGAGGGATTATTTTTGAAGATACCCCCACATAACTCACCCAAGAGACACTGTGGGGTTCCTGGTCACCAGTCCCCAAAGTGTGTCCTGGTTCATAGCCAGGGACCAGCTTGGAGGAGTTGTCATTTCCCAACAGTGGTGAGTGGTTGATAAGAAGCTTGTACTTGGCCTGCATAACTGCAAGCTCTTCCAGCACCTTTCCAATCACTAGGAAGGTATCCCCACCATGCACCTGTACTTTAGTGGGCACCAATCCCTCTGTGGGTCTGTACTACTCTTATAACAACCTGGTAAATTCATTCCCTATAAACTCCCTTTCCCTATCCATCATTTTGAGATGCCTAGTCAATCTCTCCCACTCCTCCTGGGAAGACTTACTAGTGGCAAATCTCCTAAAACTCTGAAAATAGGTATTCTCTTCCCCTTGACTAGGGTAAAAGATATGGGGTAATTCACTCATTGGGCTTGTACTCTAATTACTGGAAATTTGGGCAGGGGTTGTAATAGGCCTTTATTCACAGTCAGAAGGAAGATCCCCTTAGAAACCTTCTGATATAATGCCTGGGTAAGGGAAACAATATGGGTTTGCCAATACTGGGAGTCCTTCAACAATATCTTAGACTCCTTGGACTTGGTCTTGGGCACCTGAACTTTGGTCATGAGCTCCTGCACCTTTATCTTGGGCTCCTGTGGTCTGCTCTAGCTCTGGCTCCTTCTCTCCAGCTCTGGCTGCTTTATCTTAGGCTTCTGCACCTTTAGCTTGGTCTTCAGCTCCTTCTTTAGTCCTTGTGGCCTTTGTAATCCACTTGGTCCAGTCCCTGAAGAGTCTCAGATAGCTCCCCCTTTTATAGCTCCTTGTTTCAGATCAAAAATCTCTCTCAGAGCTCTGGGTTTCAAAAGCTTAAACTATCCAGTTTTTCTCTCCCTAAAATATTTTAAACTTTAAAACTTACTTCAGCCAATGAAAGCCCTGAATTTTCTGCTTCTGCTTCTCATTTTTTAGGCTTTAACTCTTAAGTTAAAGCCCTCAAAACACTGATTAAATAGACTCTGGTTTGCAGCCAATCATACACCTTGATTCAACTGTTTTGCCAAACAGTTTCCCCGGATAACTTGCTCTTGACTATGGTTCAAGCCTGAAGCTGTCTTGCTCCAGGTAAACAACTGCTCTGCATTTCAAACGGGTTTGCCGTGATTCCCGTCACGTTTCCCCAGCAAATCTTGAGCACTTCTGAATATGTTTTACTTAAGTGAATTTCAAACCCTTGATTTTACAATATTTTTCCATGTTTCTCCATGTTTCCTTCAACGTTTTGCAACTTCAAACTTGCTTGTTGCTTGCCTTTTTGTCTCTCCTAGTTGTTCTTGGCAAAATTTGCTTGTTCACCTTCACAATTTCTCTGTACTGTTTCTGGCCTCTTTCTGGCTCCTTTCTGGCTTAATTCAAACCCAATAAATCTACAGTTTAAACCCTGTAATATATTTTTTCTCCTATTTCTTTTTATTCATATGATATTTAATTCTTTTCTATCATATTTAGGCAGCTTAAAATCCTTATTTAACTGCTTCTTTATATTTATTTTCCTCTTTAAAGACACCAAAATCAGTCTTCCATCTTCTACTTCCAGTCTGGATAGTCTTTCCAAGTCATCTTATAGTCCTGAACTCACATCTTCTGGTTCTTCAACCAGTTCTTCAACCACTTCTCTCAACTCTTCAGCTCAACCAGCAATCAGTCTATCTTAGTCCACAAAACAACTCATCTTAGTCTCTGAAAAGTTCATTCCAGTCTTAAAAAAGCTTGTCAGTCCTCTGGCTACTCCTTTATCATAACAGCTACTCCTGCATCATGATCTTTGAGCCCTTTAACTTATCCTCAATAGGAGCCAACTGGGTAATACCTGCATAATGAACCGCTTTGGTTCCAAACTTTAATATGAACCAACAGTCTCTCAACTAGTCTTCACTGTGATCATAAAGTCCTTCTTACTAGTCTTCTCTGTTGATCTCATAACATGAACCAACTTGGTTCTTTATCTCAGTCCCCGTTACCCAAACCTATAGACCCAGGCATGAGTCTACATTGAACTGGCATTTGACTGGGCCCTCACAAGTGGCACTCCACTAGGCCATCCAACCATAGATCATCAAAGTATATGCTGTTGTTTTTACCAACCCAAGTGATTAAGTCTGGGCTTTCAGTTGCAAAGTAATCAGCTTTACTTCCCAGAGGCCTGATCACACCAAGTTCTGCAGCTGCTTCCCCAAGCAAACTGCTTTGGTGACACCTCTGAGAAAATCCATACCCTCCAATGCTCACTTTGGGTTCTCCCCAAAGCTCCCATAGGGACATAAACAAGAACACCCTACCAGTCCGTTGGGTAGGATGCTTGCTCACAGACCTCCTGTAAGTGTATCAGGGTATGTAGAGCCCTCAAATCTCTTCCCCTCCCTGGAAGCCTGCTCTACCTGCCAGGGGTCCAAAACTTACAGTCCTGGTAGCCCAGTAGCCTACCATGCTAATACACTCTTCTACCCTGGCAGCCTGCGTTACCTGCCAGGGTCTAAACAACATCCAGCCTGAGCAGCAAATGTTACCCATCAGGCTGGATCACTCTCCACCCCAAACAGACAAAGTTCCCTGCTGAGCTATCTCATTCTTCACCCCAAGCAGCCACAGTTTCCTGCTGGGTGAAGATCTCTAGCCCACATCAGCCAATATCTTCTGCTGGGTGGAGACAACATCTGCCCCTAGTAGTCTTCACACCTACTGGCTAGGTCTTACCTTCCCTAGTAGCAATCATTCCCTACTAGGCCTCTACCTGCAATCAACCAACAACACATTGTCAATCTTTAGCACAGCGTCTTTATTTGAAGCCAAATCAACCCTCACCTGCAAAACTGTCTACATGTGGATCATCACAGACATCACTGGTTAAATATCATGTGCAAGAGCAGCCAGGAGCAGTGATATGTGCATCCAAAGCAGGTTTTTTTAATTTTTGTTGAGCTGGTTTTCTATTTAATTATTTCCATTCAATATATGTCAGATTTTCCTACATCAAGAAATTCACTCCTATCTCCTCATACCATTGATTGATAAGTCTTGGGACATTCAATCTCCCACCCCAATTCCACCCCCTTCCTTAAATAAATGCAAAATTTGTAAAAGACCTTGCTTCATCATTCTATAACATTATAAAGTCCAAAATTTCTTAGTAAACTTGCCATTTAGTTTTACTTGCTGCTTTTTGGGTATCAGCTAATTCTTCTCCCCCTATTGTCTCCTTGGAATTGTTGGTAGAAGTCCTTGTGGTTGTTGTTGAAATCATGATTTTAAATTATGATAAGAGCAAGGTTTTGTTTTTCATAATATGTCCCCAATTCTTACATACCTCTCTCCCAACTCCTTCTCCCAGCCCACAGGTGAAAAGTGCTGCCTCTTCTGACAATTTCCCCCATATTTTCCCCTGTATATATAATCTTATTCTCCTTGGCAATTACTGGTCTTGTTAAATACATGAACTCACACCTGGTAAAATGATCCCCTAGGTCACTCAATCTCCTACCTTGTGAAGTTAAGACCAGTGTTTTATCTGACTCTGACATTCCACTGCTTCTATGCTTCTCTGCTGACTGAACAAGCACACAACTGTTGGGCAGTTCCTGGCATTGAGGGTGATTTATGAGCCAGAATAAGTGACCCAAAAATGATTTTATATGTCAGGGAGTTTTTTGAAACCAGAAGATTGATGATAAGCCTAAACACTAGTTCTCTAACTTCTGATAGCAGAGGAAATAAATCTGAGAAATTTATAAAGTGTGAGCTGGCTTAATATAAAGTGAAAAGGAATAGCATGAGGTACCAGTACTACCAGAAGCTTACAGACTGAACAGTGCATAGTTTTCAAGTACAGAGGTATAGTGAAAGGACTGGGATCTAAAAATAAAAGCACTGAAGGTATAAAAAAGCCAAAAATGAGAATGATGGTAGGATGATTCAAGTATGATAAAGACCAATTAGGAATAAAATAGTTATGGTAAAAATAATCTAAAAATGGGCCATTGGCTCAAGTGAGCAGCAGAAACTAAGTCCTGGTGCTCTGCTCAAGACATAGTAAATATAATAGAAATTTTGATGGGAGCAAGCTGATTTTTTTAGAATTGTGAGATCCTGATTTCACTATGTGACTTTGGTGTGTTTTCTTTTTGATATAGTTGTTGCATATTTGATTTTATTCACCCATTAAAGCCAGAATTTCCATAAATTTGGTTTAGATTATGAGCTTAATGAATGATTTTTCTATGTAAAACTTTATTTTGATCTAATATTACTTTGATTTGTCTATATCAATAGCTGTGAAAAGTACAGTACCCTTCATGGAAGCCAATGTTGGGAGTTCTTCTATGTAAATTGATTTTTAGCCCTCTCCTGTTTCCTAATGTCTAAAATTCTATCACAAGAAACCTTTTTGCTCTCTCAAGCTTCTACTTGGCTGTTATTTTGGTTAGCCCTTGTTATTTTATTGAACCCAGATTTTAAGTTTGTAAATTTTACTAAGTGATATTTTAAAACTAGACTTTGGCTAGTCTTCAACTCCTTGTGGATCAGGATTTTTACCCCTTGCCACATTGATTCTGAACATTATTGTGGGGTTCCTGATCACCAGTCCCCAAAGTGTGTCCTGGGTTGTAACCAGGGACCGGCTGGAAGGGATTGTCATTCTCTAGTAAGGGGAAATGTATCTCAGAAATATTTATAGGGGTCAAAATGGGCTTTTATTCACTCTCAGAAGGGAGATCCCCTTATAAACCTTCTGGTATATGGACCGGGGGGGGGTCAAGGAAACAATTTGGATTTGCCAATACTTGGAGTCCTCCAACAATATCTTGGACTCCTTGTACTTGGTCTTGGACTTCTGCACCTTAGTCTTGGACGTCTGCTCCTTAGACTTGGACTCCTGGTCCTTAAACTTGGGCTCCAGCACCTCAAACTTGGACTCTGGCTCCTTACACTTGGACTCTGGTGCCGCGCTTAGGATCCAGCTTCCTATTCTTGGGCTCCTGCTCCGTTATCTTGGGTTGTATCAGTCCACCCAAGCTCCTGATGGTGATCAAAAGGCTTTCAAAGCCTCTTGGCAGAAACTCAGAAGACCTGAGAAAGACCTCCAAAAGCCTTCCAAAAGACCTTGAAATGACATCAAAAAAACATCAAAAAGATCTGGTAACTTTCCAGCCAGCCACCTTCTTATAGTGTCCTTTTCCCAACAGTTCCGCCTTCAAAATGGCTTTCTTCATAAGCTTAAACCATTGCTGCTCACTTTTTCCTATAATAACTTAAGCTTACATACTTACTTTCTCAAAAGCTTAAAGTATTAATTCACTATTTCCTTGCTTATACTTTAAGCTTTTGGCTTCCAACCAATCATTTTCATCAGGAAACCTGCCAGAACTCAACCAATGAATGTAGAGGGCAGAAATAGACCATTTCTGAAGTCCCACCAGGATCCAACCATGAAAAAAATTCCACAGCTCAAACCGCTCAAATTGACAACTCTTCACGCACCAAAGCGTTAACCAGTCCACTATTTTGGCACCAGTCTTCCCTGAATTCAATCTGAACCAATTTAAATAGTAGAATACTATTTAAATTGTTCTTTCTGGACCTCTTCAACTTTTTCCCCATATATTTACAAATATTGTAAATATATGGGGAAAACATCCCACCAAAACAACTTTGTATCCAGCTCTCATAGCAACATACCTTCGTCTATCCTAGGAACTTAATAAATAAATATCTTACCCACACTCATATCCACATTCCTTCATGATTTTAATACTAAACCAAGGCAAAATATTCCACATCTTCCCACTTTGGCAAATCAATTTGGCAAAATCTTGGCTCATTTCTCCAGACCACCAGTTCTTCACCATCATCTTTGGATCTTTCAGCCAGCTCATATTCCAGTTCTTCAGCTTAACCAGCAATCAGACCATTAACTTCATCAGTTCTCTGGCTACTCCTGCACTATAATCAGCTAGTCCTTATTCATAATCTTCTTGTCCTTCAACTTATCCTTAACCAGTCCCTCAACAAATACTCACTAAGAACCTCCTTTGTTCCTTCTCCACACTGAACCATACTGATTCATTCCATTCAATGTGAATTAACAGTCCATCAACTAGCTTTCACTGTGACCAAACAGTCTCTTTTTCTAGTTTTCTCTGTTAATTCCATGAGCCACCTCATTTCTTTATCTCAGCCCCCATTACCAGAACTCATAGACCCAGGCATGAGTCTACATTGAACTGGCGTTTGACCGGGCCCTTGAAAGTGGCAATCCACTTAGGCCATTCAACCATAAATCTATGTCTATGTGTTGTCTTTACTCACCCAGGTGATGAAGTCCGGGCTTTCAGTCACAGAGTAATCAGCTCTACTTCCCAGAGGCCTGATCACACCAAGTTCTGCAGCTTTCTTCCCTGAGCAAGCCACCTTGATGACACCTCTGAGCATGCATATACCCTCCAATGCTCATCTTGAGTTTCCCCAAAGCTCCCATAGGGGCATAAACAAGGACACCCTACCAGTCTGTTAGATAGGATGCTTGCTCACAGACCTCCCGTAAGCGTATTAGGGTACGTTGAGCCCTCAGAGCTCCTCCCCTCCCTGGCAGCCTGTGTTACCTGCCAGGGGTCCAAAACCTACTCCCCCCAGACAGACAAAGTTCCCTGCTTGCTATTTCAGTCTTCACCCTTTTGCAGCCACAGTTTCCTGCGGGATGAAGCACTATAGCCCAAAGCAGCCAATATCTTCTGCTGGATGGAGGCAACATCTGCCTCTGGTAGTCCTTTGTTACCTACTAGCCAGGCCCTACTTACCCTAGTAGTCCTATGTTACCTACTAGGCTCACCTTACCTACCCTAGTAGACCATGTTACCTACTAGGCTCATCTCCAACAAACAACCAAACTTTTGCTTGGCCAACATAAGCCCTGTCTGCAAAACCACCAAACATGTGGATCATCACAATTACTATCCCAACATTTCTGTTACAGGTACCCATGAATCTGAGCCCAAGTTATTTAATTTCTTCATTATAAAATATAGTTATTATCAAGTCAAATATACTTTCCCTCTATGTTTTCTGCTAATTTAACACAGTCTCAATATTAGCTTTGTATCAACTTGGTGTATTCTTAACATGATTTTCCTTTATTTTGAGTCTTTATATAGTGTCAAAACTGTGAGTTCAACCCCCATCAAAGCTTCCCACAAAAGACCCTGCATCTCTTGATTCAATTATCCTGACACATGCAGCTAAAAGCAGAAGTTGTCCTGATTTACCAAACAAGAAAACATAAACTGCTAATAATTCAAATTCAGAATAAACTTGTTTTAGCATCTAACTCATTATTAGGATCAAGCTACCCCCTACCCATCCAAGCAATTGATAAGTGGGTGTTAAGGTAAGATGGTGTGTGGCACTGTTTAAGGACAACAATGAGGATAAACCAAGAAAATTGTGAATTTCTTTAGCAACAGCCAGTCAAATTGGGAAGATGATTTCAGTATTTGAGCACCCCTAGATGTATAGCAAAAGAGGGTAGTCAAAATCAAAGCTAAGAAAATCAGTTGTAAGGGGAAATGAAAATAATAATTAGAAGTAGAACCTAGGTAAAGGGCAGGCTAAGGAACTGCAAGGGTATCAACAGCAACCTTAACTGCCACATACGCCAGTTTCTCAAAAACAGAGCCCAACAAGATCAAGTAGTCAAGCATTTTTTTGGAAAACTCCTTTGTTTTTCAAGGTGAATAAGATATCTAGAAATAAGTTTCTAGAGCAGATGGGGGGAGTTTTAAGGGGGTTTAGAATGAGAGTGGTAGGGGTTTTACAACATCTGATTAGTTGACACAAATATTTCCAGCAGTTGGAGGACCTGTACTGGAATTCAAGTCAATGACATTATAATTTGAAAAAAATTGGCAATCAGTGGGTCAAGTGCTACCTTTTTTAAGCAGCATGTACCTCATAATTTTCTTATAATAACTAATTGATGCAAAACAGGGCAGGTTCATATTTTCAAGGGCTATTTGAGCAACTCCATCTTTAACGCATTTTTTGTCAATAACAACATTTAAATTAGTCAACATGGATAAAGGTTTGGCCATAATTCTTTATTGGTTTTTTGTCTTATGTGGCTGTGTTATTGTTACAGTAGAACACCAAATGATGGGATAACACGTCCTTGCAAGACTCAAAACTGATGTTGAAAAGCTACCCAACCCTTGAAAAGGCAACCTCCAGAATTAACTCATTCCACAAGTCAACTTACTGAATGTCAACAATTTGTTGAAATTCAGTAAGTCAAAATTATTTTAGTATTTATCCGTCAGAATTGGGCATTTCTAAAACTAAGCTAGATTTTCATAGAAAATTAAATCAGAATTGCAAAATTAAAAAGGAACATGCATAATTTCAACACCATTTAGACAAAGGCTTAATTTTAAGCCAAAAACCTAATATAACTTACTATGAAAATTTAAGTTTCTTTTTACTTTTACATTAAGGTCAACTCCAGTAAGTAATATCTGGATGTCAACCCCAAATAAGAATCCATAAATTTCTTAATAAAATATACAATATTATAAAAATAACTACTTTTTACATTTAATACCACCTTTTTATTAAATATATAATAAGATTAACATTGAAAAAATACATATGCCAACTTTCATAGTGTTCTTTGTATTATTAAGATATTTACTGTTATGTTAAACCCATTGAATTGATATATAGCTTATTTCCAGAAGTCCACTTAAGCCAAAACGCATATGTTAAAACTAGAATTTATATATGTATTTATAATGCTAACTTTGTGTCAAATCAACATGTCACCTAAATTGTAACAAAGGGGTTCAGCTAATCAAATAAAGTGACATAATTTAAGCAAGATTTAATAGGAGAGTTACTATAAAAGAACACTGACTGCCTGAATGTTGACACCTTCACTTGTTTATTAGTAAAACACTGCCGCTTAACAAAAAGCACACATACAATGGTATGATAATTCAGGACAAAGTACCCAGGGCTATACTTTAGACTTCCCTCTACAATCCCTATAATTTAGTTTTCATAAGCTACATATGCAAATCTTTAATTTTTTAAAATTTAAAAATAATCAATTTCAGCCTTAAAAAACCAAGTCCTGAAAATATTAACTAAGCTTTATAAGTGATTTATATAGTGTTTTCTAGTTTAATGCTGACTGTTGGTATGCTGACAGTCAAAATTAAAGTGTTTTTTTATGCTGACAAACTAAATTAAATATTTTTGACTATTGTGACTGCCAGAATGTCAAATTTTTATTTAAACATGGTTTTTTCTATTTTTTATTAATAAACTAGCTCTAAAATTACTTTCTATACTTCTAAAAACTATTTACTTAATAATAAAATTTAAAACAAGTGATTATTATTTAATTTTATTCATGTTTCACATGATTATTCTTACCTTATTAACTCTACTCTAATTATTGTAGGACAAATCTTCCAAGAAGCCACAAAAGAACCCCAAGTCAAATAAGAAAGTGCCCAAAGCCTCTGGAAAGGCCCAAAGTTCCTACTCCAAAAAAACAGCCAAAGAGCCCTCAAAGAAACAGAAGACAAAGGAGAAGACCCCAGACCCTGAAAGCAAAGAGCCCTCCCCTGACCCCTCCTCTTCTCCAAGCTGGTACCAATCAGAAGGAGATGAGGTTCCACTAAAAAAGCAAGGAAGAAAGAAGATAACCAAGAGTTCAGAACCCCAGCCAAGCCCAGATGAATCAAGCTCAAAGGAATCAAGCCCCAAGTAATCAAGCTCATCCCAGTCCAAGAAGCGCAAGAATCTAACTCCAGATGATTCCCCTTCACCACCAAATGAATCTGCACCTCCATCCTCCTCATCAAGTATCAATAAAGAAGATCCTTATTATTAAATTTCTGACTATCATCAAGAACCAATTGGCCCATGTGATCTCCTAAAGGTTCAAAATATATATAACGTCAAAGGAGAGTTTAAGCTCCCAAAAAAGTTCCCTTGGTTTCCCCTCTAATGTCTGTCAAAGGAGGTGCAAGTTTAGTCTGTGATGGCTATGTTTTCAATTGCAACAATCAGAAGAGAGCAGGAAGAAGCAAGTATTATGTGTGTGAAGATAGAAGCTGCGCTTCCAGGATCAACATAGAAGGATGGGATAAAGTCACTAGTGAAAAAGGAGAGAACACATGCAATTCTCTAATCAATCTTATTGAAAAGCTTCTAAAGTGGTACCTATACCAAATGATTCCAGTCTCCAAAGACGTCAAGGCTTCTGATCTGGCAGTTAAGGTCACCAAACACCTAAGTAATGAAAACCTGAAGCTCATCCCTGACCGCAACTAGTTAGTGAAGCATATATGTGACAAACGCTGTGATCTATTCCCCCATAAGAAATCTGCCATGGTCCAAGGAGAGTTAGTCTTGACAGAGAAGTTAAAGATGTTCAATGGTGATGAGGTGTTCATTTTACATGATGATGGGCCTACAGCAGAGGCAAGAATTATATGATATGCTACACAACAAAATCTGGAACAGTTAAGAGATTCAGAGACCTGGTTATGTGACGGTACCTTTGCAGTATGCCCCCGCCTTTTTTTACCAACTATGGGTTGTACATTCCCTTATTGAAGGCAAGGTGCTCCCATTTGCCTACTTTCTGCTTCCTGGGGCAACATAAGAGATCTACACAAGGCCCTTTAAAATCCTTCAGGAGGGCATCAAAGCCCTACCCAGTAATAAAAAGAGTCCCCCTGGCCATAACACTAGAGCTGATCCAGATCATGATGAAAAGGATGAAGCCACCCTTGCTACAGAACAAGAAGCTCATGATAAAGCTTTTGGACCCTCAACTATAATCATGGACCATGAAGCTGCCCAGTATAACGTTTTTGTAAATACCTTTGATGGTGAGGTACAGGGGTGTTTTTCCATTATTGACAGGCTGTCAACAGGCAACTAAAGGGTCTACTTGAGCTCAGCAAGCTCTACCGTCTAGATGTATCAGGAAAGTTCAAGTTCTTAATTAAGAAGTTTGTAGCACTAGCCTTTGTAAAGCCAGAGCATACTGGATAATTCTTGGACCTCCTATGTCAAGAAACATGAGAATGCTGTCTACCCTTTTATTGAATATTATGAACCATAGTGGATTGGACGTAAGGTCACTAAGCGCCGGAGCAAGCTCAGAGCCAAAGCCAACTGGAACTGCTACCAGGCAGTTCTTAAGGATGAGATGAAAACAACTTCATCTTTGGAGGGCTGGCATAAGCATATCAAGTCCTCCTTTGGAATCAAGCCCAGATACAACACCTTCTACAAACACCTCAAAGTCCAACAGGGGAAGACTGCTGCATCCATCAGAGATATTGAGAACCACCTATCCAAGAAAAAGAGAACCACCAAAGAGAAACAATATCAAGAGAAGATTAAGATATTTGTCAAGGCCAAATATAAGCTTTCAGAGATTGGGGAATACATCAAGAAGATTGTCACAGTTCTTAATGACAACCAAGTGATCATAGTCTAGCTTTTAATTAAATTTATTGAGTATTGCCTAATTTTGTATATAGTTCTTATATGTTCAGTATAATATTTTTAACTAAATAGTTATTCTAAATAACTCATTAATAGTTTATGATACTGTTTTTATAAAATCATTGATTCTCTATTGATAGTTTGATGTCTTAGACTGTATTACATGGCCTATACTGGTACTTTACTAGTAAATTATATGTTTTTGTAGTTTTCAATATAGAAAAAACTTTATATTACTGTTTCTGATTATTATATTTTCTTATAATATGTTAATTTTTATGTAGTATCTTTTTATATATTGGATTCCTTTTATTTTTATAAGTGGGAAAAATATTTTATACTGTAAATTCAGAACCTGAACGTAAAAATGTGGGATTGTCAAATCCTTGGTCCAAATTTTGAATCACTTTTGCGGGAAACTCAGCTGAGTGAAAAGTAAAATATTAAATAAAATTAACCATTTAATTTGACTTTTTTGGTTTATTTAAATTGGCAAATTTTGAATCTCTTGAGCAGATAACTCAACTAACAAAAGACAAAATCCAACAAACAAATGTGGGATACATGAATCAGAAATGTGGGATTCTAATGTACAATTTGAGATTTCCTGTATTGCAAACAAATCATAGACATCATGTAAAACTTAACATATCTGAAATTGCGGGATTGTCAAATCCAAGAACCAAGTTTCAAATCATAATTGCAAGGAATTTTAAATAAATATAATTTATGGGTGTCTCAAAAAGGATGGTAAAGGATATAGAGTGGATTTGTGCTGATTCTTTTAGGAATCACTGGCATTATCAAAAATCACTCTATTCCAGTTTAGGACAGCTAAAGTTTAGATCCTACTATTCACAAAATTAACATACTTAACAATAAAATTGACTAAAATGTACACGTCTCTTTTTAAGTTTAAAATTTTTTAATAAAAATTTATTATGTCTTCTTTCAACAACAACCAAGTCAACAAGCTGTTCCCTGGCCTTGAAAAAGTTATGCAGGGCTACACTGGGTCTCTTAACAGTGAAGCTTCTGTCTATGGCCACTCCCAACCCGCAGGCCCCTCTGCAAGCCCCACCCAGGAGTGTGTTCTTTCTCCTGCATCCTCAAGCATGGCCCTGTTTGCCCATCACGCACAGGCAGCTGCTAACCCAAATCCCTTATCAGCAATGGCATCCAGAACTAGCCATTTTAGCCATGGGGTCACCCAGAGAGCCCAGGACCCCAAAACAGCCAATCAGATGTCATTGACCAGTTCACAAAATGGACATATCCCTCCCCCAGCCAATCAGCCTGCAAGACACAGAAGAAAACTAATCACTCCAGAGATTGTTCTCAAAATGGTTGAAAAGCAAGGAAAGCTTATGTCACTTGGGGAAATTGCAGCCGCAAGGGGGTTTGCAAAGTCCACTGTGGCTGCAACCCTGAGAGCCCACGCCAACTGTGGCCCCCCTATCAAGAAGACCCCAACTGGTGCCCGTACTTCAACCAAAGGTGACACAGCCCATCCCCTTATGATGGCCATTATGGAACATGACCTGCAGATGCCCCTGGTCCAGGTATGTCTCCAGTTGGGACTCCACGGCATCTTCACCAACAAAAGAATGGTGAATTTGTGGATGCACAGAGTTATGGTTGCTGCTAGAATCTTGTCCAATCAAGCTCTCAGTGGCCCCAGTTTGATGGAAACTGACCCCTACAATTCAACTATTATTAATTTTATCAAAGAAAGGGCAATGATGGCCCATAATGACGTAATCTTCCTGTTGTATGCTAAGATATCTGCAAGTATCCAAGACTTTGGAGAGAAGCGTATCCAGTCTGACGTGTACAAGCGCGGCTCAATCTTGTATCATTTTGTTGGGGTTTTATTGGCAGTTTCCTCATTAGGTGTCAATTATTACTTGGCAATATCAAACACTGCAGATTGGTATGCCTATCAGACGGAGCTCAAGGCCATGCTGGAGGAGTGGGCCACACAAAACACTTTGCACACAGTTGTACTGAGTGCGGAGATGGAGCAGCGGGAATGGGCTACCCAAGAAATCAGGGCTGCGGGGCATACCTGCTGGTCCTACCCCATCAACTATGCCAACATGCATCTTGCAGATGTATGTCTCTACAATTTTGGTTCCACCCTCAGGCACTTAAAGCCTGCCACCTACAATAAACTATGCACCCAAATTGATAAGGGGTATGAGCTTTTCCCTTCTGCGTCTGTCCAGGACTTATTTGATCTCATCATCTTCTATGTAAGTGATAGTGATAAGTCCAGAAAAGACCCTTGTCTCCCCCCATGCCAGTCCATCTGTTTTGTCAAGCCAGTATATGTGACGGAAGAAGAATTTGAGCAATTGAAGAAATCAGCTCTTGCTGCCCCTTCCCAGTCAACAAACCCTGCCTCCCCAACCCCCCATCAAGCCACCCGCCTTCCAACCCTGACTCCCAAATAACCGCCCATCCCCCCCACTATCTCTGTTGCTGTCCCTTTTACAGGTGCAGATGAAGGCAATGTTCATTCTGCTCAGCCCCTCCCCTTCTTGTCCTTTGATGAGTAAAGTAAATTTTTTCTGTGACAACTTATTAAAGTTGATATTATTTCTTCCAATTCATAATCAATAATACTTTCTTTTTACATTATCAACATTTCCCATAATTAATACAATTTTGTACATTTTACAAATAGCTTAAAATTATGAGCATACATATTTTTTATCATCATTAATAAATTAAAGACAATAAACGTAAATATTGGATTAAAATATTGCAATTAGACGTCAACTCTTGATATTTTGATATTATGTGCATAACTCAATGCATTTTGTTTAATAAAATCCATTCTAAAATTGACCTTTTCAATTATAATTTAATGAAATTGACTGTGTTTATATTAGGGCCATTAACGCTTAGTACAAATATTGATACATAGTGAATTTTACAACCTGTATATTTACCTATTGGTAATAATTCTGTAAACTTTTCAGTCAGATTTTACGAGGTAATAATAATGTAATGTGTTAATAAATTACAGTTTACTGTCATTAATTAAAACATTACATTATTATTACCCACAAAATCTACCTTAAAAGTTTACAGAATTATTACCAATAGGTAAATATACAGGCTGTAAAATGCACTAATTTTCAATATTTGTACTAAGCACCAATGGCTCTCTAATATAAACACAGTCAATTTATTTTAAATTGTAATGAAAAAGACCTAGTCTACAATGGATTTTATTAAACAAAATTCATTGAGTTATGCACATAATTTCTAAGAATCAATAGTTGACGTCTAATTGCAATATTCTAATCCAATATTTATGTTTATTGTCTTTAATTTATTAATGATGATGAAAAATATGTATGCGTTGAAGATAGTACTATAAAAACCAGTTTTTTGATGGAATTCAAACAATATGTCAACAATCTATAACTTGATCAAGAAATTAGAAGCACACCTGCAAAAGGTTGTTGAGATAGAAAGAAATATAAGGGAAATAGTGACAGGAAAGCTGGGTAAAGAGGGCCAGCCACTGATCCAGTCAAAAGAAGATGCTCTGGATAAATTGGGAAATATTATAGATGAAAAGTATAAAGAAAAATTACTTAATCTACAGGGAACAATTTTATCAAGTCTAAAGTTCAACAACGCAGCCTGCAATTTGTGGGAGTTCTGGCAGGGGGCCAAAGAAAACAATAAGATCAAACTAATTGAAGGAACAGAAATTCAAAAGGAAATCAACACCAATGAAGAGGAAACCAACCAAATGGAAACAGATGAAAATGAAACACAAGCAAGAAGAAGAAGCTCTTCAAGAAATACAGAATCTTTATCAAATGAAAACCATGAAGAAGCACAAGTAGCAAGAAATATAAGAAAAAATTAAGCCTAGAAAAATTAATGAAGAGCATCCAACACTCATGAAGTTTGCTGAAGTGGCGCCTGTGGCTGAGGGGGCCACAGGGGAAACAATTAGTAAGTCTTTTTATGTTTTACTTATATTTATCTTAGTCATCACCAGGAATGGGGATGAGGTTGTGGAAGTGGCGGCTTATACGCCAAGTTGGTTTTACGGGGGTTACCAGTCACTGGTGGCCCCTGTAAAGCAAATAAATAAAAACCAAATAAATAAAATAATTCAACAGAATATGAATAATTTTTCTAATATTGAAGCTCAAGATAGGGAATATTCACCACCTGCGGGGTGCTTGCCATGGATAAGGGAAGCATATGAACTAGGTGCAACTATCAAGATCAAAGAAATGAATGAAATTTGCGGGGATATCAAACTGAACTTTGATGAATACATATACAAAAGCATTCAACAATTTCCCTTCACTAACATCAACAAATATGAAAAGAATTTAATAAAAACCAACTTTCAAATAGGAAATAAAGTTTGAAATCTGCAATTTTTAATGAATTTTTAAGGCACTATCAAATAAAGTCGGGGATGCAGTCCTCGTGAATAATTTTAAACCTTTATTTATTTCATTTGCCGAGGCCTGGGGGGCTGATTCAAGTTGGGCACCCCCCAGAACCCTCTTCAAGTTCAACCAAACATCCTATATTAATAGGTTAGTTCAAACATTCAAAAAGTTATGCATGCTCTCAGAAAGGTATACCTTGCAGAGAATCCACGCTGTGGTATACCTGGGAATCCTCCTCCACTGCATATTAAAAACCAACGTCAAAAAGTTAGAGGATGTACCTATTCAAATGGACATTTTCCGCATAGCCCTCAACCGCCAGAAAACACCACAGGGATACAGGACAGTTGAGCATGTCCTCTATGACTCATTTGCATTGGCAACGCTATACAGGTACTATGTGCCCCCCAAAAAAAACCTACTAGTCAATTCACTCACCCACTTGCCTTTTATCAAACAATCAGCAACCACCGGGGTACAGGGTGCCACCCCTCTAGCAATCACATCCAGGGTTGTCCACCACGTACAGAAGAGTATGTGGATTTGATTAGATGCATTAGCTGAAAATTTAATTTTGGGGTATAATTCCCTGGAATAATCACATTCCCTTTGCAATTAGCATCCCCCAATAAATATTTTCCCCTTGAAAATTAATTTTTTTATTTTTTATATTTTAATATTAAATTTTTTAATACTGAAATATGTACTATTAAAATTTTACTATAAAAATTTTAATATTACATATTTAAATATTAAAAATATTTAGTATCTAAAATTTAATATTAAAATTTTAATAATACATATTACAATATTAAAATTTTTAATATCAAATATTTTGATATTAGAATAAATCACAATTTAATAAAAATAGTTAAATTTCAAATATTTAAACTTTAATATTTAACTTTTACAATTTATAATTATAATTTTTCTTTTAATATTTTAATTTTTATTTTAACTTTTAGTATGTAAATTATAATATTAATATATCTAAATATATTACAAGACATTAGTTAAAGTTGCAACCACGTCAAATATTAAAAATAAGTTAAAAATGTTTTTATTTATTAGCTTGTTGAATACGGGTTTATTTATCACATAGATAAACATTGAGAATTTAATTTATCTGCATCATGCGGCCTGCTCCACTATTGTTCTAAACAAATGATTGTTTGGAACTTGAATTACCTTTCCTTTTTAATGTGATTTGTTAAACATATTCAATATACTTGACCTGCGTCCTAAGTACTAATTAGTAAGCAATACATGAAAATCATTGGTGGTTGTGTTGTGTGGCTATAGTGGCACTGAAATAACAAGGATCAGATGATGACATGCAAGGTCCAATTTATGGCTTACAAAAGCCAAAGTACCATCAACAATTCACAATTATTTAAATAAAATAATTCTATTTCTATCTTTTTTAATTTATTCATTTGTTAGCGCAACAGTCAATATAATATTCAGTGCATTATAATAAAAATATATTCTTCATACCTAGTATAATAAATTTTACTTACCTTTTCTATGTATTCTTAAATGTCTATAATACATCCAAACATCACATTATTATATAAAAATAATAATTTTTGAGTCCTAATAAAAACAAAATAAATAAAAATAAAAACAAATAAAACCCAGAGCGCCCATTTATCTGATTGGCTTGGAGGCCAGGGCTTTAGGGAGGAAGGATTCCGAGTGCTTGTAAAAAGCTGCCACCACATCAGGTGGCATTGCAAATTGGCTGACCTCAAGAATATTGAATATATCCTCAGTGTCCTGAGGAAGGCCTTGTTTCACCTTATTATTGATCCAACCAAACACCTCCTTGATTGGATTCAGGAATGGGGAATATGACAGGAGGAAGAGAAGTCTCATTGGACAATTGTTAAGTTGGTGGCTGGAGGTGTGGTTGTTTTTGTTGATGGGGGGAATTTGGACACAACCAGATCCACTTTGTGGAGCCTGACATTATCAAGCACAACAACGTTGGTTGTGCTGCTGTAATTTATCTGCAGGTACTCCTTGACAGCTCGGAGAAAATTGAGAAAGGTCCTGCTGTTATGGGAGCCTTTAATCATCTGATACTGGTCCAACCCGCGAGGACCAAGAAGCGCAACCATGGAATAGGTCTGGGAACGGACAGCTGCACAATGGGCTACGCCATCCTTGGACCCCTTCTCAACCCACCCATGCCTAGACCTGAGTGAGGAGGAAAACAACAATTTGTTGATATAGAAGAACTGGACATTCCCAGTCTCCTTTAGTGCCAGATATGTCTTGGCATAAATGTGTCAATCCTAGATGGTCTTTTCACTGTTCCTATTGTACAGAGAAACTCCAAGCACCTTTCACAAGAATCCCAAATCAACCATTGTTTTGTAGACAAGGGTTTTAGAAACAGAAAGCCCAAACCCCGTGGCAAGCATTGATTGGACAGCAAGTGTGTCCAGGTGGCAATCCTTGGCTACCCACTGCTTGATTGCGTCAATGTGAATAGGCTGAAGGAGTTTGGGCTGTCTTTTTTCCTTGGTGGATTTGGCAATTTGCCTGGTATTGCCATACTTGGTATTGATGTCAGCAATGTATCTGGCCGTGACACCAAATTGGGACACAATATTCTGAACCGCCATTCCCCTGTTCAAGCAGTTGAGGAGAGCTTCACACTCACTATCCGTCAACTGACACTGGCCCTTGGCAGGTATCATGGCATCCTGGCTACCAGGCTTGACACAGGGGATGGGGACCTTTGTGTAGAAGGTGGGATCACACTTGCTTGCAGTGGCGTCGTCAATGGTTGAATACACAATAGGCGCAGATGGCTCAACAGTGGCTGCCAATGGCTTGTAGGTGGTGTCAAAGATGCGGGGGCAGGAAGTAGCAACTCTTGGATCAAGAGTGCGGGGCCGGGTGACAACTGGGTAAACAGTGGAGGTGTAAGTAACCTCATTATTCCCGGTGACCCTGGTGTAGGAGACTTTTGTGGCAGGCCTTGAGAGTGGCTTCTGCCTGGGATTCAAGCTGGTAGTTCTGGCTTGGGATGCAGGAGGTAGTTGGCTGGCGCTGACACCTTGGCAGGCCTGTGTATTGGCATGACTCCCCTCAAGTTGGGTTCTGGGTCTGTTCTTGGACCCTCTGGGACGCCCTCGTGGACAGGCTGCCCCGCAGGCTGGCGCAGGAGCGGGTTGGGAATGCAATTGACGGTCCATAAAAATAAAAAATATATATTAGATTAGATATGTATTTATTTGGAGTTATTGGTTTAGTTGTGGGTAGTTGTTTTCTCTTGATTTAGCCTTGAATAGTAGCAGAATTTCTATATCGGTGATTTGAAGTGAATAATATTGTATACTTTCCAGGTTTGGATGATTTTAAATTTTAATCACTTTTTATGTCTAAATATGGTTTTTGAGATTGAATTTTTAGTTTGACTTTAGTTGTGGTGGAGCTTCTTGATTTGGGTTGGTGTATCCTAGTGTGCTTACTGTACATTAAATTTGGATTCCAGCTCCTGCAATTAATATCTGAGTTTACTAGTGCCTTTCAAAAGTGATTTGAAATTTGGTTCTTGGATTTGACAATCCCGCAATTTCAAAAAACATAGTAAACTTAATGAAAATGGGTCATTATTTTTCTTGTTATGCCTAGGCGCCAGATTTATTCTTTTATAACTTAATTGCATTATTCATATTCAAATTATTCAGAAAGCTTAAAATACAATCAACAAATTCCAAAACTTTAATTGATCTTGGGCCTAGATGATTTTTTTTAAAAATAAATCATCAATTTTAGAATTGAAAATTGCAACTTATAGTATTACTGAAAATATCTTAAGTGCTACTACAAACTACAAACTACAAACCAAAAATATTTATGATGAGTTGCATGGGAGAGTAATAGCAGCCCCAAAGCTATAAATGCTGTTACCCTATCTTTGGCTCATCATAAATGTTCAAAGTTTGTTTCAGAAAAAAATGTTGTTGTTTTTGAAAGACTGATAACTCTATTTAAAATACACCCTCTAGTAAGCTGCCCTACTTCATGAACTTGCCCTAGTGCACCACTAGCATCTTCTGATATTTTTGTTTCTCTGGTATCATCACGTGATTTCAATTGATAAGTTATCTCAGAATATTCTGAGAAACTTTCAAATGTTAAAGGTGAAGTATACAACTTCCCATTTTTCATCAAATATGAAAGATTAATGCGCAGATTTTTAACTTCGAGCTCTTTCCTTATAGGCTTAATTTTTCTCTCATAAATATAAAAGAATGACTTTTGAGAAATATTTGAGCCTGATAGCGCTGATTTATATAACTCTTTTCTTTTTTTCTTGCCCAAAAATATTTTTAATATCATTTATATTCTTAATATAAAAATGATTTTCTTTCTCTTTTAATGTTTTTGATATTACACCAAAGTGACCATCAACAATGCTTTTTCCGTAACATTCTACAAAACAATTATATTTTATAGAACCCTTAATATATTTAGGTGCCTCTTTAAATAAGTAATATAAAAATTCATATGATCTAAAATGATTTCCATTATCAGTCCATACTTTTATATTTTTTATTTTTTTAAATCTATCTAATTTAAGAATTTTTATAAAACACTCACCTGAAAATAAAGAATCATGTGATAATATTTGAGACAAAAAATCATGATATTCATATTTAATTTTATTGTTTTTCTTAAAAACTAATGTAAACCCTAATAATGAGACTGGTTTTTTTGAATAAAAACAATTATTGGTCTCAATTGGACCACCTCCAACCTTTAAGTTTTCTTTATAATCTATAACTACAACACAAGACTCATCATCTAATTCATTAATATCTTTTTTATATTCACAATTTTGATGAACATAAAAGTCTTGGTGCTGATTAATAGTCTTTAAGTCATTGCCTATAGATTATGGTAATAGTAAGTTTTTACTTTCACATTATTCCTTCTTTTTTTCTAGTGAATTTTTTAAATTACAAATATTGCACATATCAGTTTGTTTTTTACTTTTTATTATATTTTTAGGGATTAATTTATAGTAAGTAGAAATTGAAACCAAAATTTCATTTTTTATTTTCATATTTTCATATATTTCTTTTTTTGTTTTAAGTAGAGAGTATTTAATTTCAGTTGAGTAATTACTCATCTCTTTTTCTATATCTTTATAAATTTTTTCAGGCACTTTTTTTGTAAACTGGCTTGTTTCAAAAGAATTTTCCAGTAATTTTTTAATTATTTTTTAGTTATTTCTTTTTTTAATGAATAGTTATTATTTTTTGGCTTTTTTGTTTAAACTTACATTTTTATTTTTATTTATTTTTCTTGAGTATTCAAACTCACTTTTGGTTATATTAAAACCCATATCATTAAGCTCTTTTAAAGAGTAACTGGAAGTAACCAGAGATTGCAAGGCTGGGAGATGTTTTTGGGGAGAAGATTTCATGAGATCCTTTAAGTTTTCAATGAACTCATTGTCTTTTTGAATTTGAATAGTTGGCAGGAACTGAGCTTTCCCAAATTCAGTTTGAGTAAGGAAGTGCTTGATGAAATTATCAAGATCATCACCAGCAATAAAGAGGAATGCCTTTTTTAACATTGCAATTCTCTCTCTTTTTGTTGAAGCTCCCAAGGAAAAAAAGGGTAGCATAGCAGAAGTAAATTTAACTGAGGACATGGTAGTATTTTGAATCTGTAATTAGGTCAGATCTCTGAAATGCGCCTTAATGTTGGAGTAGTTATGATCAGAATGTGGCCTTTGAATGGGGTCTTTTGGATTAGAAGCTTTGTGGTGCTTTAGCTCTTATATACCAAGCTAAATGACACCATTCTGAAAGAAATAGTGTGATAGCTTTTGTTATAGTTTGAGCTTGAATTTATGTTTGCAGAATTGATTAAATACCCAGTTTTCATGCACAAGTGATACATGTGAAGCAGCTAAACATTATTATTACATCATATCCTCTTTGTAATCAATGCAAATCAATTAAAATGATGTATTCAGTTAATTGTAACTCTTCCACATATTTTTAAAATGATAAAATATTAAAGAATTCCATTTAAAGAATGCTTAATTTGAGGTTCAAAGCTCACTTGAACCTTAAAATCAATCTAAACAGTGATAAAAACACCCTAACTTCAAACTATCATAAAATCCTAAATAATTGAGCTTTTTAAATAAAATAAAATGCAAAAATAAAGCTCTCAATCTTATATTTAATTTAATCAAATAAAAAAAGCTGTTGTATATTAAAAAAAGAGTACTTATTAGCTTTGAAGTGATCTACTTTATATCATTAGATATAATCATATAATAAAATCTGGATTATACTCTTTTAAATTACTTTTTCTTTAATATTGAGCATATTATACACATTAAAATCTTTCCACCAATAGAAATATAAGATTCTTAGCATCATTTTGATAGTTTACAGTGTGAAAAAATATTAATTTTTCATTGAGTTATTAATGTTTTAAATATAAAATATGTAATTAGTTACTTTTTCAAAATCAAACTGTGTTATGCTGTGACTTGAGCAGCATGTGCATTAGAAAATGGCCTAATCCCTAAAATAATGACCCAAATGGTTAATGGATTTGAACGCTTCAAATCTGATTTCAGTTAATTCATTTTGTCCATTGGAAATATGCAGTTCAACTTGAACTTTGCAAAGTGTCTATGAGTTCCCGCATTTTCAAATATTCAAATAAATACTCAAAAAAATCAATTTAATTAAAAAAAGGCCATCCTGCAAAAGTGATTCAAATTTTGGACCAAGGATTTGACAATCCTGCATTTTTACGTTCAGGTTCTGAATTTACAGTAGTAAAGATAGCTAATTTTATAGTGGATTATTTTTGAAGTGTATTTTTATGATTTTTTTAATGACATGTATAATTTTTTATGGACTTTTTTAAATATATGTTTTCACATTGCCCTAAAAAGTATTTTGAAGCTTAATTTTTATTAAGTAAAATGTTCAAGAAACAGGTTTCTGCTTATTAAAAAAGTGTCAACATTTAGTAGTCTGCATGAGTAAAAACTTAATTCTGACTTTCCAATGCTGTCAACATTAAAGTATTTTTAATTCTGATTTTTGACATATAGTAAGTCAACTTGCAGAATGAATTAATTCTGGTGGTTGCCCTTGAAAACACTAGACAATTTAAATGTTGTCATAGACAAAAAATGGGTTAAAGCTGGAGTTGCCCAGATAACCCTTGAAAATCTAGATCTGCCCCCTTTCTTGCCAGCTAAATACAATAAATTAGTCACACACTATTCATTTCCTAAAGAGTATAGTGCTTGACCTGCTGGTCCCCAAAATTTTCCTAATTATGACATCACCAACTTGAATTCCAACACTGAACCTTCAACTGCAAAAATATTCACATCAACTAATCAGAAACTGCAAACCCTCTATCCCCTCCCACCCAAATTCCCTTAAAACTCTCTCAACCCCCACACTAGAAACTTGTTTCTAGATATCTATATTTCCCTGAAAAATAAAGACAAGTCTCATAAAACCCTTATGTTGGAGTATCTTGGCCTCCTGGCCCCTGTGGTTGATGTGACAGAAATTGCAGGATAGTATGAAGCTGTTTCTAAGTGATGGGGAATTATCACCCAAATACACAGAATTAATGATTAACCACCAATGTGGCTTCAAATATCTTTTTGTAAAATTTCCAATTGTAATATCAGGATTAAGCAGAACAATTAATCCTAACCAAAGTAGCCCAAGATAAATGGCCTGAGACAACATCAACAAATCTTCAGAATAAAATTCTGGGCATTGGGGGGCAACACAATTCTCAGTTTCAAGAATGGGGGGAGGAGCTGCAAAATTGGTTGGTGCGAAATTAACATTGGGCGGCACCAACGACAAAGTTCCAACTGCAGGACCCCATCTTCCTGAAATGATTCTGTTTGAGAATCAGATTGTATGGAATATATTGTAACAACCCAGCCACAGGATGCATTTTCAAAAAGTAAATTGGAACTGGGGATAAATGATTTTTATTGAGTAAAATTTTGGGAGGACTCAACTCTTAGAGTTGAAACAGTGAAAATTATTCAATATATATCAGAAAAATTGACTAAGCAATACCACCTGAGTCTTGACCTCCTATTCCTTCCACATCATCAAGTAAGTATCTGGTCCAGGTTGCAAAGAACCCTTGTGTGACTAGTTTCTGATGTTCATGCTGATTAACAAGCTCATATCGGGAGACCCTCAAATTAGGCCAATTTATCAATGTCAATTTGCAAGAAGGAACTGGCTTTAGCTGACAAACTGGAGCAGCCATAACCCATTTCTGATTGACCGTTTGATTTAAATCCGTTAACTTGGTCAATTTTGATAAAGGTTTCCCGGCTTCTCAAGCCTTCTTGCTTGGGCGGATAATTCCTGGCATGATGGAACCTACTGTGACAGTTGATAGCTTGTCAGTTGCTCTCTTCCGGTTTGCGGTGGACTCCCTTACGGCACCATGGCCCACTTTGTATCCTTCTGTACCCTCGGCTTTGTCCTAGAACTTGCCTCTTCAATCAATTTTATTAATTTCTGTCCTCATGCCTGCCATTTGCTATACTTGTGAAAGCACAAAATCATTACTCCTTCCTATCGATTTGGTCTAGTGTTGCTGAAGCAACTAACAATTTGTTTATTTTATCCTCATCATTTTTCCTTGCATCTTACAGCCCGCCATTTGATGTTCTACCATAACAGCGGGTACCTTAATCCTCCTAAAGAATTCACTTAAACTATATAGTATCCCATATCACAATAAAGACATTATCTAGTTTATGATATTTCCCCCTTGTAACTCTGCTAATACAGCACATTTATGACAATAGGAAAAAAACTTGTTGAAAAATAATAAAAATGCAAACTTGAAAGCCCTGGTTCAAATGATATTTATACATATTTTTTTGAAAAAAAACTATATAATGAGAAAATTAAAGCTGGTTCAATGATATTCACAGTAAAATGGATTTTTCTTATATTATGTACACTTCACTTGATTTTGTAACACATTGGACAGATTTTCTTGAAATTTGGGCCAAATATGACCAATTTGGTTGAACTTTACGTGAAGATAACTCTATCTTTGATTATTTCTGACCAAACTTCAAGCTCCATATTAGACCAGACCAAGTTAATTCGAATTTTTCCAAATGTATTTCAATGTTGCTCAATTTAAAGCCAAGTCGACCAAAAATAATCGCAATAAAATTGGATACCCTCAACAAGTAAGCAAACTCTGGAATAGATTACATCCAATTTTTTAAATGTTTTCGGATAAGAATCTGTGTCCTTAGCACTTCCAGCCAGGTAGCTCTCATTTAGTTTCTCCTTTGCTGCAATCGATTTATTAACTGGTATTTAAATCATTTATTATCTATATTCAAGAACAACTTTTATTTTTTATCTAAGATCTAAAAAAGATATCTATAATAAATCCCAAAATCACTCTTTATACTTGCAAAAGCTTGCCCTTACAATATTCATTTTTCTATCTAACTCTTTAAATCCAAAGCTTACAGTACTCATAAAATTTCGCTTAGCCCAAGATGTCGAAAGCCAAGAAAGCTAGATCGGAAATGTCCGAGGAGCAGCTCCGAAAACTTGAAGAAGAGGAATTCAATAACGGTCCTTTATCTGTCCTTCAGTTAGCTGTAAAAAACCACAATCAAATTTTGATCAACTGCCGTAACAATCGCAAACTTTTGGCTAGAGTTAAGGCTTTTGATCGCCACTGCAACATGGTCTTAGAAAACGTCCGAGAGGTATTTACATAGTTTTATTTATATGGTCGAGGGTTATAACTTAATTAATTTGTCTAGATGTGGACAGAAACACCTAAAGTGGGCAAAGGTCAAAAGAAAGCCAAGCCGGTTACAAAAGACAGATTTATTTCTAAGCTTTTCTTACGCGGTGATTCTGTTATTCTTGGTAACTATTTTCTTTCTTTCTATGTATTAGAATATTTTGATTTTCAAAGGCTTTTTGTGGTATTTCCCTAGTCCTTAATTTCTTTTTTATCGTTTGAAATTCGGATTATCTCAGTTTCAATCCTTGGCTTATCTAAATCCTATAACTAACAATATCTCTGTAGTGCTTCGAACTTCAACATGAAATTAAATAAATTGCTACTTCTATCCTCGTTTGCTTCCAGCCTGAGTGTCGTTGAATATCCTTTTTCTCAAAAAACTATGTATATGTGTCATTGTTTTCATTGAAATATAGGCTTTCAAATTTTTATTTCAACACACGACTAGCTACTTGATTGATAGGTTCATGTTGATACATAACTGATTAGAATCTCGTTATTCTGTGCTTATTATTTCATTTGAAATCTAACTACCACTGTATAGATGTGGTTAAGTTTAAATTGAATACCTCTGATTCATCTTAAATTTATATTAATTATTTAAGTTGCTTGTCAGCGCAATGGTCACAATGTTTATTAGTAAATCTCAATTGATTTTTTAATGCCAGAATCAGAACAAAAGTGTTTTCTTAAATTCTGTTTAAAATAAAGTTTTCCTTGGACGAGGAGTTCAAGTACATGATTCAAAAGTTGATATTATATTTAAAAAAATGTTCATTCAGATGCCGATTAGACAGTAAATTATAATCATCACATAAATCTGCTCACCATAGGACTCACTGTTTAATCCTCACATCAACCTTAAATTATAAACTAAAATCCCCTTATGTCGATTTGACTATAATCATGGAGTCCTCACTCGCCTTTAGAATATCAAAGCTAACAATTTGAGTCGTAGATTTTCTATCAGTTAGATCTCTATTGACTGGTTTTATTGTTTTTAGACCAAATATAACTTTCTTCCTACATATTGTTTAACTTTAAGCCAAAAAATCTAAAAATAAAGATAGTATACAAGAACATTGCTTTTATATATTTAATACTTTTTCATCCCATGTAATTTTATAAATAGACTTGACTTTGAAATTAAACATTTAAAGTGCATTTAACAGCTTATATGAATAAAAATGCAAGTATAAGAGTCTGTCAGCAATTCTGAATACCTTGAGTTGAATGACCCCAAAAAATTCCTAGATTCAGACAATAAGCTACTGCCAGTACTTTGTCCATCAACACTAATAGAAATAATTCAGGTTGGCTGGTCACAACTAGAATAGAACAAGTATCCAGTCAATTTAAGTTGTGGAATAGACAATTGAAAAAGCCACTACCAAGCTGTTACAAGAAGACAATACTTTGTAGTATCATTCAATTATAGAAGGATAAAGACCTTCCCAAATCTTGTCTATTTCCCCAAATCTGATCCATAGACCCCCTTCTCTTACTAAGATGACCAGGTTATGAACAAGGTTCTGCCAGCACTTTATTATTCCACGCCACCTAGGGTGTTGATACCTAACTATGAGGGTCAAAACTGTCAGTTTGGGGAACCAATAGACTGGTCAAGTAAGATTTAGAAGCATCAGCTATTATCTTGGCAAGAGGGTGCCCTAACCCCTAGATAAGACCTTCCCTGTCATTAAGGGAAGTAAGATTTAAATTACTCTTACCTATATAGATAGCAGACTTCTTCTATTTCTATATTTTGCCACTTTGTAGAACCTCTTTGATGCCATAACATTTTCAAGTATTAGACCTTTCTTGTCAGTACCTGTGAGAACTTCTTGGAAACTGGCATCTGCCGGTACTGTGTTCATTAGATTGTTGCAACTGAACCAATGATAGTTCAGTAGTTGATTGGAGAAGACAACAGTCCAATAGAAAAGACAAGAATTAATAGGATAAGATAAGGTTTATTAATTGATATTGTGGCTAATACACTATATGGGAAAAGCCACAAGGCCACCAGGGGGTGGCACAGTGGCGGGTTGCATGTAAGATTTGGAGCTGAGGAATAACTTGTGCACGGATCAGCAAAGTTGAATTGGCAGCACTCCTAATTAGGAGATAGTGCCTGCAATTTGACTTCATCTTCAGATTGATCCATGTTGTTAGATATGTCATGGGACAACTCATCGAGCGCCCCCTGTGTATCGTGAGATACATTGGCGGGCGAGAGGGGAATCTTGGTTGCAACAAGATTGAAGCCTGACTTCTAGTAACTCATCTTGAGCTATCTACTGTTAGCTACTTGATATTAACCCAATTGATAATAATATCTGACTTCAACATATTTTTTGCAATATCAGAATGAAACACTATACTCATAATAATAAAGGCAATTCTACCAGGATGCAAAATCTTAACAAAAACCATGAGGATTTTCATAAGGTTTGGTGTTTGTGAGCTTTAAAGCCATTTTATTTTTACTTTACTTTTGGTTGAGGTTAAAAGCTCTATATAAATAAACTGTATCTAGATTAAAAATGTAAAAACTGTCAAAATATGTGTATTTGCTTAGTCTTTTTCATAATCTCCTTGCATTTTAGTGGAGATAAGCTCCTAGAGGTAAATCTTAATGGCTAACAAGCATATATACTAGGGTTTAGTTCATGGGAAGAAGGAGTAGTAGATGTCAGGATCCATCTTTCTACTAATAAACCTAGCCATCTAAGAGGGCACACTCAATGAGAATTAACCCTGATCTAACCTCCTAGGAAGATATTGATACCCAGAAGCTTTTAAATGGATTTATTTTTGTAATGTTTCTGTAAAAAATGGCAACTGTGGTAAGTTTGACTCCCTTAAACTCGACTCCCTGGTACTTGGCACTTTGTCAAATACCAGGGAGTCAAGTGTGGCATATGTAAATCTATTAGTATTTTTGGCTTAACCAATTTTAAACTAATTTTTACTAGTAATTTAGGGGTTTGAAACCAAAAACCAAGGTTAAATTTACTCAAACTTGACTCTGTTTAATAAATCAGTTAGCTAAAACACCAATTTAAGGGGCAATTTATAAGTAGATTTACTAATAGAAATGAAAAAACCTGTGTTCAACACTCTAAAATAAAAACCTGTGTTCAACACTCTAAAACAAAAAAGCGACCAGTTTGACACTTTTTAAGCCAAATTTTAATTTTATTAATAAAATACATATGCGCTTATATAAAATTTATTATTTACTATTATATTTTTATTATTAGTGTCCATAGTTGTTGATTAGGCTCTCAAGTACCACTATACTGGATTTAGTGGTATAGACATTAATCAAATACCCCACTTGTTTTAAATTATGTCATTCCTGGGTTTTTGGATTAAGTGGTGCCACATAAATTAAGCCCGATTTATTAAGAGATTTCATATGTAATTTATAAAAAAACTGAAAATTGACACCTTCTTTGCTTGACTCTATCCACTTGACACGCAATTGGTTTTGGATTTAACTAATCAAAGGCTCGGAATTAAGGCTAAATTAATATGTGATGCACTATGAGCACCACTCAACACTCACCCACTTGACACTTTAACTTTGGGATTAGTACAGAGAGCTTCTTAACGTTTTAACCAACACTATGGTAAATAATTCACTCCCAGCTCCTCCCAGCATAACTTAATCACTAATAAACACATTTCCACTCATTTACTTTTTTAACTTATTTTGTATTTTTTTAATTATTGAGCATACAAAACTGCCTTGCTTTTGGGTTAACTTTTGAACCCATTTTAAATTTAAGCAAGTTTTATATGTAAAAAAACATAGTAAATTTGATGTTTCTTCTTGACTCTGGCATACTTGACAGTGAGAATTCAGCTTTTTCTGGCTGATCAACAGTGCCAAACTCGACACTTTACTATGTTTTGAATTTTCAACTCTCAATAAAAAATTCCACATAATAATTTTTTATTTTTTTGCTATTATAATCTAATACTTTTTCTGCTGCTCTCCATATAATTTTCATATATTTTTTTGATTTTCAATTAAACTTTTACATTGATTTAACACTAAGATGTTATGCTGAACCTAACATCTTTGATGCTTTATCATGAATTCACTTATTTTCTATGTTTTAACCTTTATATCTATACTTTGAGTTTCTATTTTGCTTCTATTTACTTTTTTATGTTTTTTTTCTTGATAAATAAAACGTTATTTGCATACTTTTAATTTAACTTTTACTTTGCTTTACCTTTGTGTTTATATTGTTCATACTATTTTATTTACAAAACTAAACTTCTCTTTAGACAAGATCAAACAAGAACAGCCAACAGCCTAAGCGCCAAGCCTCTAAGGGCTCCAAAGAAACTGCCTCCACTCCCAAGCATGCCAAGAAGCCTTCAAAGGCAAAGTCTCCAACCCCATCTCCTCCCACTCCATCTCCTCCTACTCCTCCCCCCTCCACCCTCATCTTCCACATTCCCTTCACCTTCCCCCAAAAATTCATCCCCCAATAAATCTGATGGTGATCTTACCAACCACTCCTTTTACCACTCAGAGGCCAACTCTGAGCCCACCAAGAAGCGGCATACCAAGAAGTCAAAGGCTGCCAAGGAGCCCACCTCTTCTTATGGTAATAAAAAGAAGGCATTCAAGCAGGCCTCAAAGAATCCTTCCCCTCCCCCTCCCAATGGCTCTTCCCCTCCTTCCTCATCTAACCCCCAAGATGAGCCAGAAGATTACTCCAAAAAGTTTAAAGCTTCTGGTCATGTGGCTTGGGATCCACTGGCCATCCACAATATCTGTAATGTGGACAGAGAGTTTAAAGTTCCCAAGTGCTTCCCTGTTACTTCCTCATCATGTCCGTAAAGGGCGGCCCTGGTTACGTTGCTGGCAACTACATCTTCAATTGCAACAACCAAAAGCAGCAGACCAAGAGCAAGCACTTTGTCTGTGAAGATAAGACTTGTGGGGCCCAGTTGAACACTGAGGGCTGGGAACAAGTAACAGCAGAGAAGGGGGAGCACACTTGCAAGCCCCCCAATCATCTAATCACTCGGATGCTTAAATGGTACCTTGTTCAGGTCATTCCCACCTCCGCTAACCTCTGCGCTTCTGATCTGGCCATAAAGGCTTTGCAACATCTCAAACTCAACAATCTTAAGTTGGTACCAACACAGGAGCAGTTGGTCAAATTAATCAGTGATAAGCATATTGCTGCCAATCCCCCTCCCCCCAAGGCCTCTGACGTCATCTTGGAGCTCACACTCACTCATGAGCTTAAGCAGCTTCCAAGTGGGGAGCGCTTCCTGCTCCATGACAACGGGCCTGCCACCAAGGACCATATCATCTGCTACTCAACACAGCAGAACCTGATGGAGTTGAAAAGGGTGTCAACCTGGCTAGTTGATGGTACCTTTGCCACTTGCCCCCGGATGTTCAAGAAGCTCTGGATAGTCCATGCCCAGATTGACATCCGGGTGATTCCACTTGCATTCTTTCTTCTTCCTGGGGCCACTGAGGCCATCTATACCCGTGTGTTCTCCATCCTCTGCCAAGAACTTGCCCTCCTTCCTCTCACCAACAATGACAAATCCAAGAAGACTCCCCCCACACCCGCACCAACCCACCTGCCTCTGAAAAGGACTAGGCCACCCTGGACTCAGAGGAAAAGGCAAGGCTAAGAGCTCTTGGGCCTTGTGTGTGCATTATGGACTTTGAGCCTGCTCAGTTCAATGCATTTGAGCAGCTGTTCAGCAGGGAGGTGCAGGGGTGTCACTTCCGCCAAGCAGTTGCTTGTAACGTGCAGGCCCACACTGAGCTTAGTAGGTTGAGCTGGAGGGATACTTTGGACACCTGCAGATTTGTGCTGGCACAATTTAGTACCTTGGCTTTTTTAAAACTAGAGCACACTGCGCAGGGGTTTAAGGTGCTCTCAAAGAATCTCTATATAGTGAAGCACCCGGAGTTCAAGCCTTTCCTTGGGTACTTCAAGCCCCAGTGGATTGGAAAGGTTGTCACGCAGAGGCAAGGCAAGGCCCATGCCAAGGCCAGCTGGAATGTGTACCAGGCAGCAGTGAATGATGAGCTCAAGACCACCTCAGCGCTAGAAGTGTATCACAAACACCTCAAGGCCAACTTTGGGCTCCACCCAAAATTCAATAAGTTCTTCTCCCTCCTGCAGCACGAGCAGGAGAAAACCATCTCCAAGCTCAGAGATCTTGCCAACTGTGTCCCCCCATAAAGCCTACCACCAGATCCATCCCCTTCACCAAGGCCATCCAGGGTGCGGCCAAGCACAAGTATAAGGCCTCTGAGATTAAGCAGCAGCTTGAGCTTATTGCCACTGCCCTCCTGGAAGGGTCCAAAATGAAACAGTGAAAGAATGATGAGGAATAAACTTGCTTGCTTGCTCAGTTATATGATTTTTACTTTTAACTTTTTAACTTTAATTTTTACTTATTATCTTTGATCATTTAGTTTTTAGTTTTAATTTTTAAGTTTTTTTAATTTAATTAGATAGCAGTGATTGTTCTATGTATGCATGGTAAGTTTGAGATGAATAGCTATAGTTGAAAGCGATTGAAATATCTCAATTTTTGTTAATTTACTAGTAAAACATAAGATATTCACATTTGTATTTATATGAACTATATCAAATAAATATTAACATTTCTTCATATTTTGCATAACTTTTATTGTTGTGTTTATGTCTATTTTTTGTTCATTGGAATTTTATTTTATATAGTAAATAAAAATATTTATATAATAAAAAGTGTAAATTACATAGTAAAATGATAAATATTTGCTTACTTCTCCTTCTTCTCATTAAAGGTACAATTTTTATTGCATTTTTGAGCTCTCTGTGATTACTTTAGTATACCATAGCTGTAAGGCTTAATTTTTTATATTAAAAGTTTTCAGTACATCAAGATCTGTTAATTAAAAAAGTGTCAATTTCCAGTTGTCAATCAGGGCAAAAGCTGAATTCTCACTTTACTATAGTGTCAACTACCAGGGAGTCAAGTTTAAGGGAGTCAATCACCAGGGAGTTAAACTTACCACAGTTGCCTAAAAAATCAAGAAAAGCACAGTCATTGGCTCTGTATCTCAGAAAAAAAAGGACTTGGTTGCTAAATTGATGCTCTTTGGTTAAGGAAAAATCACAAAAGTTGCAACAGGAACTGCCAAATACCCTAATATGAAATAGAAACTATTCAGTCTTAATAATGAATCAGATGCTGATAACATGATCAAAACTGACTATGAGGGTTCTCAGCCAATCATATATGTACTTGAGGCTCAGGAAACATCCAATCTAAATCAAGAAAACCATATTTAACCAACAATGAATTTTAGAATCCAAACACCAAAAGTTGGATCAGATTTTACAGATCCAGAAGACCAATATAATAACAGCCCTTCAGAAACTGAGCATGTGATCAAACCTGACTCTGGAGGCTCTTGCTCAATCAGATGTGTAATTGAGGCCCAGGAGAAATTGAATCCAAGTTAAGCAGATTATATTCAATCAATGATAGATTCTATAATCCAAACATCAAAGGTTAAACTTTTATATTCAGACAACCAAATCAAGCACAGTCAATCATAGACTGCTAAGCTCAGACATCAGATGCTAAATAAATACCAGTTATGTATAGTCAGTTTCAAGGATAACTAGGTTATTTTCATTTTGAAATAACAATTTTTTCAGGGCCCAGTAGGTCTTGATGGGTCTCCATAGGAAACAACTTACACAGATTCAATATAAGCTTTTCAAAATCAACTAAATTCAACTTTATTTTATTAGGCTAAACTTAGAATGATCACAAGGGGATCATTGTGAGCAACACCTTTATATACCATTCCATTAGATTCTTTAGAATCTTTCTAAATCTTCTAGACAGTCTTAAAGGACTCTGCTAGTGGCATCAGGCTGGGGTTTTTGGGCATCTTCTGAACAGCATGACTTATGTTTCTTTGTAAAATCACGTACATTGAGCTTTTCTAGATTATTTTATTTAAAAATAGTACAGATTGACTCTCCTGGTGTTTGGCTTCAAAATGTGTGTTTGGACGTCCAAATCTGTCCAGTGGTTGCTGAGTTATGCTCGGATTAAGATTCACATCAATTCTTGTGCCTTGGTTGCATATTTTTGTCATTTTACACTGGTTAGGAAGTTTGGTGGCAGCCAAACTTTAAGAAGCCATAACTCATTTTCTAGAGCAGCTAGGAGAGTCATCAAAATAGCATTGAGATTGTGGAGAACAGTAGAGTTTTTCCAAGGCATTTCTGTAACACAAGATGTGTGTGGGGTTCCTGGTCACCAGTCTCCAAAGTGTGTCCTGGGTCATAGCCAGGACACACTTTGGAGGAGTTGTCATTTACTAGTAGAGGGTGTTGGCTAGCTAGAAGTTTATACTGAGCCTGCATTAATGCAAACTCTTCCAGCACCTTTCCAATTACTAGGCGGGCATCCCCACCATGCACCTATACTTTAGTAGGTGCCAACCCCTCTGTGGGTCTGTACCACTCTTGTAACAACCTGGTAAGCTCATTCCCTATGAACTCCCTTCCCCTATCTGTCATCTCAAGATGCCTAGTCAATCTCTCCCACTCCTTCTGGGAAGACTTAATGATGGAAAATCTTCTACAACTTTGACAATGGTATCTTCCTCCCCTTGAATAGGGTAAAAGATATGGGGTAGCTCACTATAGGGCTTGTATTTTGATTAATGAAAATTTCAGGCAGGGGTCATAACAGGCTTTTATTCATAGTCAGAAGGAAGATCCCCTTAAAAACTTCTTATATAATTCCTGGGAGTCTGGGAAACAATAGGAATTTGCCAATACCTTGGAGTCCTCCAAGGATATCTTGGACTCCTTGTACTTAGTCTTGGGCTCCTTCACTTGAGTCTTGGGCTCCTGCACTCTGCTCCAGCTTCAACTCTGTATTTTCAACTCCAGCTTCTTTGTCTTGGGCTCCTGAACCTGTACCTTGGGCTTCTGCACCTTTGTCTTTTGCTTAGGTCCTTTTCATAGTCCTTGTGGCTGTTGGAATCCACTTGTGTCAGTCCCTGAAAAGCCTCAGATAGCTTCCCCTTTTATAGCTCCTTGTTTCAGTCCAAATCCTCTCTCAGAACTCTTGTTTCCCAAAGCTTAAACTATTTAGTTTTCTTCCTTTACAATATATTAAACTTTATAACTTACTTTAGCCAATGAAAGCCCTGAATTTTCTGCTTCTGCTCCTCATTTTTAGGCTTTAACTCTTCAGTTAAAGCCCTCAAAACACTGATCAAACAGCCTTTGACCTGCAGCCAATCAAACTCTTGAATTCAACAGTTTTGCCAAACATTTCATCCAAATTACTTGCTCTTGACCATGGTTCAAACCTGTCACTGTCTTTCTCCGGATAAACAACTGCTCTGCATTTTGAACAGTTTTGCCGTGATTCCTGTCACATTTCTCTGTCAAAACTCAAGCGCTTTTGCCTATGTTTTACATAAAAGATTTTTGCACCCTCAATTCTTCAACGTTTCTCCAAGTTTCTCTGCATTTTCTTCAGCATTTTAAAGCTTTGAACTTGCCTGTTGCTTGTTTTTTGCCTCCCTTAATCATTTTGGCAAAACTTTAATACTTGTTTTCACAGTTTTGTTGTCCTGTTTCTGGCCTCTTTCTGGCTTAATTTCAACTCAATAAGCTCTTAATAAATTGCAGTTTAATTCCTGTAAATTATCTCTTCTCTTTTTCTTTTATCCATATGATAATTAAAATCTTCTTTATTATCATGTTTGGCAGCATTAAATAATTCTTTAACTGCTTCTTTCCTAACATTTTCTCTTTCAAGAAACCAAAACCAGCATTCTAGCTCCTATATTCATTCCAGCCAGTCCTTCTGAGCCATATTCCAGTTCCTCAGCCAGTCTTGCGCCATGATATCCTGGTCCTTCAGCTAGTCCTTCACCATCATCTTCTGGTCCTTTCTTGTCCATCAACAGTCCTTTTTAGTCTAGCAAACAGTCCTTTCCAGTCATCAAACAGCCCTTTCCAGTCAGCAATCAGTCCTTTCCAGTCAGCACTTATACTGGTCCATACTATGAACCACCTAGATTGCAATCCTTGCCATGAATCACCTAGTTTCTAATCTTCACAATGAACCTCCTTGGTTCCAATTCTCACAATGAACTCTCAGTCCCTAAACTAGTCTTCACTGTGATCATAAAGTCCCTCTTACTAGTCTTCACTGTAGATCCTTAACTGCCTTGTTCCTATGATCAGCCACTAATACTAATACCTCAGACTCAGGTAATAAGTCTAAGGGGATACTGGCGCTTGGCTGGGCCCCTTACAAGTGACCTCCTGGGCCATTCAATTACATACAATCCTCATATCTGTGCAGTTGTCTTTACTCACTCAGGTGATTAAGTCTGAGCTTTCATTTGCAAAGTAATCAGCTTTACTTCCCAGAGGTCTGATCACACCAAGTTCTGCAGCTGCTTCCCCAAGCAACCACCCTGGTGACACCCCTGAGCATATCCATGCTCTCTGATGCTCACTTTGGGACCTCCCCAAAGCTCCCATGGAAGCATAGATGAGGACACCCTACCAGTCTGTTAGGTAGAGTGCTTTCTCAAAGACCTCCTGTAAGCGCACAAGGGCATGTAGATCTATCTTAGCTCCACCCCCTTCCCTGGAAGCCCACATTACCTGCCAGGGTTATCCACTCCCCACCCCAAGCAGCCAACAGTCCCTGCTGGGCTGGTTCATTCCTTGCCTCTAGTAGTCCCTTGTTACCTACTATACAGGCCTTACCTTCCCTAGTAGCTAATGCTCCCTACTAGGCCTATACCTGTCTCAAAATCACAGCACACTATCAATTCTCAGCATTGTGTCTTTATTTGAAGCCAAATCAACCCTTGCCTGCAAAACTGCTTCCATGTGGATTGTTACAATGTGCCAGGATGTTTCCTGACAAATCTGACGCATATCAGGGAACTATCTTGTTTGAGTTGGCTCTTCAGATGGGGAAATGAGATGAGCTGATAAGAGGGCACATCAGAGGATCAATACAAACTTGAATACATATAAGAAGAAACATCCTATCCAGAATCAATGGCCAGCAGCAGGGTGTAAGAGAGAGGTACAAGCTAACTAAGTTTGGCTCCCATCCTGGGGAAAAGATCCACCAGGATGCCATCCAGTACAACATTGGGATGGCTGCTCAAACAGGAGTCCAGAGAGAAGATGTGGAGGACAATTGCAGGAAGTAGGAATTGAACCCCATCAGAGCCATTCCTGCAATCAGCCAGGGAGTACTCTGAGTGCTGTAGCCCTGAGTTGCAGGTGCAGTCTGAGAAATGGGTTGGAGGTCCTCTGCTGAGAGTGCAGGTACAAGGGGGTCTTCTCTGCGCAAAGCTATGGGAGGCAGGCCAAGAAGGAACAGGTCCAAATTGTCACGGGTGAGACTTTTCACCAAGTGCTCACCAGAGATAAGGAGGCCCTGTGCCCTGATGGGGAGATCTTTCACAAGATGTAGAAGATGAGAGGGATTATCACTCACTTATAGCACTGAGGAGGAGATCTTCTCCCAGAGGTCAGGAGAAGTAGACCAGATAAACAGGAGGATCAGAGAAAGAGTAAAGGCCACAAAATTTATAATTGGGACCAGCATTGAGGATGGTAATAATGGAGATTGTGGGATTTACTAGGGAGAATTCAGACGTAAAATAGGCACCAGGAGAAGGGGGATTTTTCTGACTCTGGCAGTAAAAGGAGGAGACCTGGGAGCCTTAAATTTAATGATACAGTAGTTTTCAAACCTGTTGAGATAAAAAGATATAATAGTCAATTTAGAACGCATAGGTTCAGTCACAAAACAAATTTCAACTTGGTAGATCTAAATAGAAGACAATTCCACAGAAAATGTGTGCTATCTGGAAAATATTTCTGGTCATACAACAACCTACTTAAACTGGGGGAAAATATATAATGATTCAACAACAAGTGTACCAACACTAGAGCACATGAGTTTCATTCACAGAACACATCTACTATGTTTTTTATGAACACATAGAACTCAGTCACAAAAGTTACAAACTTGATCTAACAACAAGCCCCAATAGCAACTCTAACAGAAAACAAAAATATCAAATATCAAAAAAAATGAGTTAATCTATAATACTGTTACCAGCTAGTCCTAATTAAGAATACAATCAAGAATACAAAAAGGAAATAAATATTCTGAGTAACTGTTTTAGTATTAAAATTAATAAAAATATCAAATTTATCCAAATATACAAGTAACAATGCACATTTACAACCAAAAATAATTAATACAGAAATGTAAAGCCTAATTTGAAATAACCAGTAGTGACTACAAGATTTCATGCTACTATATATGGAGAGATAAAAATTCTAATAAATAAATTATATAGATGAACTTATTTTAATTTTATTTTATTTTTATACCAAAATGAACGCATCCCAACAACAGAGTAACAATGGACCTGTTGTGCTCTGTGGTTGCCCCTGTGGGTCAAAGAACATAGTTAGTACAATCCAAGTGCCTACTCAGGAAGAAGACAGAAGAGGAGAGTTCAATAGTGACACTGCACTGACACAGCCGGTTCAAGGAGCACAACGTGCAAGGGGGCAGAGCATAAATCCCAGGGTCCAGAAGCTGGCCAGAAAATACACAAAGGTCACCACAACCAGAACAGTAAATAATGTTACCACTGATAGGGTGTCCTTTTTATACAACCCTGTATACTGCTGCAATGGTGTTCTGGCTAATATCATAGATAAGGTTAAGCCAGTCCTTGATACCATGTACGGGTCAACGTGAGTGAAAACAAAGGGGAAGATGAAGACAACAAGCCACATTATTTCCAAACTACAAATGGGCAGAAGGTTCTTAAAAAGGTTGCTGTGTTCTACAAGGTGTCTATGCCCTGTGTTGTTTTTGAGCCTGTGGAGTCACTTCCCAACGCCAAAAAGGCCAAGTACCACATTATCCCCAATTCCACCTGCAAGACCTTTATGAGACTCATGTGTCAGGAATATTCCTGACAACAACTTGTCAAAAGACAAAATTGCTGTCATTTTTTATCTAAAGACCCTGAAGAATATTTGCAGCAGTTCCCCCTGATTGATAAAACTGCCACAAAACAAAAAGAAGAAGAAAAAGAATTTAAAAATTCTAATTCTTTGACTTTTGGCCTTTATAGGTCAACTGTGGGCCGCGCAGCCAACTGCCAGGTGCCAGGCGCCAGCCAGCAGCAGCAGGCAGCACATCCCCCACCAAATGAGGAAATTGCCAAAACAGGAAACCAAAAAGGCAATTTCACCAACACCCAATTTGGGGGGAACTGCTGCCCAAATTTGGATGGGGTTGACAAGCAGCCCTGCCAAACAATTAATGCAGTAGCTGCAGAAATTGAATTTGGATGCATGAAAGCATCCAAATATTTACCACATCAATGCAAAAAATGGATTAACAATTCATTGGCTGCAAACCCCCTCCAATCTCATTCCCAAAAGGGAATTACAGACAATACCAAGTGTTTGTGGTTCCTGGTTCAGTATTTTTCACTATTAATGCCTCACCAAGACTGATAGTATATAATGAAGCCAATTCACTTGATGATAGTTTGTGCTATCATTGAGTGAAATTACCTCTCAATAGTATCACATAAATAAAACCAGACTTTTAAACCACAAGAAGTCAAGACACTAAGCTTTGTTGACCCTTCCCCAGGACTAAAGGAGATGAACCACATTATCTTCTCAGATGTCCTTACAGCCTGCCTCAGGATTGGGGACCACCAACACTATCAACCACACGGGCCATTTAAAGATCCTACCAACAAGTAATTTTACAAGGAGCTAGTGCAGCTTAACTCCTCCAATGAGTACTCCTGGCCCACACTGGTTTTGCCCCAATCAACCCAGTCCATAGCTATCTACACCATGGTGTACTATGTACTTACGTGTTTTGCCGGTAATTTTGGCCAATTTAACGTCCACACAAAAGTGTTTTGATGGGTGATGATAATTTTCCCTATTGTAACAGCGCTCACAGGGTTCCAAGTTGCAAACTCGGGACCGTACCTTGATTTAATACTCCTCCAATTGTTGGATCTTTACAGTATGATAGCACCCCCTCTGGGGCTAACTCCAACAGCCTCAGGCCCAACCATGCTTGGATATCTTACCTTGATATGCCTTAAATTCCTGACTTTCCTTCTGATATTCTGTTACACCTGTCTTTGTTGCTTCCAGGCCCTCCAATCTAGAGGAGGGGCCACCCAACCCACCAATACCCAACAGGTCCAGAATATCATCCTAAGTCAGCTTTCTAAGCCCAACATCCACTCCTCTGAGAAACAAGCAATCTTCACATTGCTCTCCTTCCCCCATACCCTTTTTGAAGCTGAACCCACCTGATTCATCACCAATGTCCAAATGGTCCTTCTCATGGCCAATCAACTCACTGGTCAACAGAAAAACTGGTTTTCTACCATTGTGTTAAGAGATCCTGGACTACACCACAACTTCAACTCCTTCATCCAGAAGCTTTTGGACTCAGTCAGTTCTCCTGAGGGCAACAGCGCCCATGTTGACACTAAAAATGCCAACAGTGGCCATGTTGACACTTTTAATGTTGACACTATAGTAAAGTGATGACCCAGTTTTACTTAATGTTGTTTCCTGGATGTTGACACTTTTTTAATTAACAAAACACTTTACCCTGAACATTTTTAATATAAAAAATATTTTTAACTACTTTAATATACTAAAATGACCCAGATAATTCAAAAATGTAATAAAAATTACTATAAGTGATAAGAAATAGGAGATATAAGCAAGTATTTTTCAATTTACTATGGAAATTACACTCTTTATTATAAAATTATTTTTTATTCCCATAAAAATTAAAATTCCAATGAACCAAAAATAAATATTTTCTATATATAATAATAACTACAAAATATAAGAAATTTCTACTTTTTAATTTATTATACTTTATATAAGCATAACTGAAAAAATCTCATACCTTAAAGATAAATTAATAAAATATAAGATATTTCTTACTAAACCACATTGAAACTGTATCTGAAACTTACCATTTATACCTAAAAAGATTATTAATATCCAAAAAATAAAAAAAACATTAAAATTTTAAAAATAAAAAATATACAGGCAAAGCAAAGCAAGGTTTATTGGGCCAATTAAAGCCACCAGCAAGAGCAGTGGCAACATCTTCTAGGTACTTCTTGATCTCTGCCACCTTGTACTTCTTCTTCACCATCTTCTGAGCGTCCTCCTGGTAGTCCTGGTCCTTGGACTTTTGCTTCTTGGGGGCCACCTGGTTGGCTAGGCCGCAAAACTTGGAGACATTTCTGGCCTGCTCCTCCTGTAGCTTCTGGAAGAACTTGTTGTATTTGGGGTTGGACCCAAACTTCACCTTCAGGTGCCTATGCCACACTTCCAGGCTAGAGGTGGTCTTCATCTCCCCCTTGAGGCAGGCGCCTTGAAAGTTCCAAGAGGCAGTGGCCCCACTCTTTCCTCTCTGGGCAGTCACCTTCTTGCCCACCCATTGGTGCTCAAAGTAATCCAAGTAACCTTTGAAGATGGTGGAGTGCTTCTTGATGTAAGTGTCCTCCAGGAGGGCCTCAAAGCCAATCCCAGTATGCTCTGGGCGCACAAAAGCCAAGGCAGCAAACAGGGTGATGGCAAAGTGGCACTTCCCCTTACCATCATTAAGATACTTCTCAAAAAGCTCCTTCTTGCTCTTGAGATTCTTGATGAGGGCCTGCCTAAAATGTAAGAAGCAAACCTGTACTTCTCCATTGAAGGTGGCCTCAAAGGCTCTGAACTAAGCTTTCTTGAAGTCCATAATGATACCCTTTGGCCCAAGTGAGCGTACATGAGCTAGCTGCTCTGCGACTAGGGTTGACTCATCCTTCTCAGTGGAGGAGGGATTTGCCCTTGTGGTGTGAGTGGGAGGGGGGAGCTGGTTGGTGGGAAGGAAGCACAAAGCATCCCAGACAATCTTAAAGGCTCTGGTGTAGACTTCAGTCTTGGCACCAGGAAGGAGAAAGAAGACAAGGGGGATAACCTGGTCATTGAACTGCCCATGAAGGACCCAAAGCTGCTTGAAGATAGTTGGACAGGTTGCAAAGGTGCCGTCGCACAGCCAGGTGGTAGCAGTGTTTAGCTGCTCCAGGTTTTGGGTTGTGGCGTAGACTATAATCCTATCCTCCACTTCCTGCTCATTGTCATGCAGCAGAAACATCTCTCTGTACTCATTTTTCTTGAGGGCATTAGAAAGGACCAGGTCTTCAATGGTTGTGGCACTCTTGGCCAGGGGGTTTGAGGCTTGGCATCTATCTCTCACAAACTTGATCAACTGGGTGTGGGTAGGGACTCTCTTGAGGTTGGTAGGGGACAGGTGCTTACATGCAAGCACAGCCAGCTAGGTTGGGGAAAGGTCCTTTGATGTGGGCATGACCTGCACCAGATATCATTTGAGAAGGCAGACAATGGTTGTGTTTGGCATGATGCAGGTATGCTCACCCTTGATGGTCTGTACCAGGTCCCAGCACTCAGTATTGAGCCGCACTGGGCAGGAGCAGTCCTTGCAGGTATAGTGCTGGATCTTGAAGCCCTGTTTGGCATTGTTGCAGCAGAAAATATACCTGTTAGCCACCATGACAGTCCCACTTTTAACACTCATGATGGGGAAGAGCTTGGTTAGGATGGAAGGAACCTTAAACTTCCCATCAACATTGCAGATGTTGCGGGCCAACAGAAGGTCCCAGGGGCCAGCAGGAGCATGGCAGAAGCCAGAGAAGTAATTGGGGCGGGGCTTTGTATCATCCCCAGATGAGCTTGAAGGGGAGAGTTTGGTGGTGGGGGGAAGCAGAAGGGGGCTTATTGTGGTGCTCCTCATGTGCAGGAGACTTATCCTTGGGTGGGGTCTTTTTGGCTTGTTGCCACTTCTTGGTTGGCTCCTTGTCAGAAGCCAAGTTGTAGAAACTGTGGTCCGTAAGGGAACCATCAGATTCCTCTCCCCTAGTGGAGTGAGCAGGGCTCTTCTCAGGAGAGGGCTCAGGGGAGGGCTTTGGGAATGGTTTGGGAGTGGCCTTCTTTGATGAGACAGGCTTCTTCTTGGTGGTTTTGGTTGGCTTTGAAAGACGCTTGGTTCCTTTGGGCTGCTTAGAGGTGTTTTTGTTCTAAAATAATAAGTAAAAGGGTTTAAAATAAAGCAATGTATGTAAAAAACAAACAAAACAACTTAAAAAGCATAATATAGAAAAAGTAAATCTTAGATGGGTTTTATTGGCATTTAAAAGTTAAAAAATACTTGTATAGTTTTTATTTTATCATAGTTTTAAATAACAGGTTAAAAGTTAAGAGAAATATGATAAAGTTTCTATTTAGATATAAATTTTATATTAAAAATTATAAAATATGAAAGAGAAAAGTTAAAAATCCAACATATCAAAAAATCAGATGATTTTATTATGTAAAACATAAAGTTTTATAGGTGAGAACTGAAAAGCGTCAACATTATGAGTGACAATTAGTAAAAAAAAGCTGAATTCTCACTGTTGATTACAAAGATTGTAGACATTATTTTTGACAACATTGTCACTATCAACATTTTTTTAAAAATTTACTATGTTTTTTCATAGTATGCTTAATTAAATTTATGCAGGCTAGCAAAAATTAACTGTTTTCTGTGTATTTTTGTTCACATATAAAAATTAAAAAAAACATGAAAATAAGTAAAAAAAAGTATCAAGGTTCTTTATTCTTTTATTGAAAATGGTGTTTTGGGGGTAGAAATATGATATTTTATCATTGTGTATATGTGAAGTTGTTAAGAAAGTTGTCTTCAGTATTGAAAAGGGTAAAGTGTCAACAACATCACTTACAACATTCTTTATAAGAGGTGGCATATTAATTTAAGCTTAATTGCACCACTCTAATTTGCTTAACTTCACCCCAGCAGATAATCACAAGCAAATAAACGACATTTACAAGTGTCAACATTATTTTTAATAATAAATTCTATAGTAACTTACATAGTAACTCACACTTAAATTATTGGATTGCCGTTAGCCACCAATTCACTTAATATATTAAAGCTGGAAAAAGTGCCATATATATATTTATAAGATGAACATTTCAACAATCAAATGTATGTGCACTGTCTTTTTCTATATATTAATTTAATAAAAAAATATTTTTAAATGTGCACTTAATTTTTTTACTATAGATGTTTCAGTTTTAGTATTAAAAATAAGTTTGGCTTAAAAAGTGTTGACATTGATACTTTTACGCTGTGAAAACAAATAAAAAATAAACTAATTTTTATTAGTAAAAGTAAAGGGAAAATCTGTTTAAATCAAGTTTTTTATTAGGCTTAATATTGAATTGTGTCAAGATGGCCACAATTTTGTCATATTTTCTGGGTTTGCACCCCTGAATGCTTTAAAAAAAAGAATTAAGCTAGCGCAACTAGCAAAAAACATAGGTGATTTAGAGTTTTGAGTCAACAGTGACCATGTCAACAAAGTGTTGACATGGGCGCTGTTTTCCTCCTGAGGACCTAAACAATACCTGTTGAAAACTTTATTCTCTGAGACAGGGGAATTCAATCATAGCCCACTACACAACCTAGTTCTCAAAGCTTAAGGAAGCACTCAACCTTGACAGTGATGAAGCATGCTACCTCTACTACTCCAGCCTCTCACCCCAGGTATAGGAGTTCCTCCTGCATCACAAGCTTCCTGAGACTTACAAAGAGGTCATCAAAGATGTCCAAACCTGGGGAGCTTGGTACAAAAATGCTCTCCCTGCCAAGGCCACCAACCTCAATTCTGTCCAAGTTGAGGTTGCTGGACCCCCTGCCAATGCCAAAGCCCCATGTCTTGGGGTGATCCCCAGACCTGGGGGCTTCATGCTATCAAGCAAAGAGAAGGCCCACTGCCTGTCACAAGGTCTCTGTATGTACTGCGGTCTTGCAGGCCACACAGTGATGAACTGTCCCACCGCCTGACCCAATCCTTTTAAACCTCCCTCCAATCCCTGGCCTCTTACAACAGCTGATAAGGAGGTAATAAAGCAACAACTCTCTTTACTCCACTGTCCCCATCACCCTTGCCTCCAACACCCAGAAGGTACACATCACTTCCCTACTTGACACTGAAGCTATGGAAAATTTTATCAACCACCTCTTGGTAAAAAGCCTTGGCAAGCAGGTCATACCAGGGGGAACCGTGAAACTGGCCAATGGGAGCACCTCACCAGTGTACCATGCTGTGGAACCAACCACAGTGGAAATTGGGGGAATGAGGTTTGAACTAAACTTCTCATCCTTTGAGAACTTGGCTTTTCCTGTCATACTAAGAATGCCTTGGTGGCAAAAAGCCCAATGCAACATTGACTGGGACACCCACCAGGTACACATCTCCAGTTTGGGTCAGACCAGCAAGGCCCCACTTGGAGGCAATCTCATGCAAGCCAGCATAGTCATGCCCATAATGATGATCCCATAACTAGAGGAAATGCTAGAGAAGTACACAGACATCTTTAGCAAGATTCATATGCAAGGACTCCCCAAACAAAGAGCAAGCAATCTTAAAATTGACCTTCTACCAGGTAAAACTCCAAAATGGGGGAAGGTCTACCCTACCACACACACCCAGGGCATTGTACTAAAAAATAATTTATGAACTAATGTATAAGGGACACATGAGACAATCCCAATCTTCTTGCTTGACAATAATCTTTTTTGTAAAGAAAGGTGACAGAGGACTATGCCCATGTGTGGACTACAGCCCCCTGAACGCCATCACTTCCAAAGACCAATATTCTATTCCATTGGCAGAACAGCTCACAGACAGATTGACAGGAGCCTATGTATTCTCAAAACTGGATCTCTGCAATGCATACAAACAGGTCATGATTGCAGGGGAATATGAATGAACTACTGCAGTCAGAACAGTTTTTGGCCTATACAAATACCTGGTCATGCCTTTTGGCCTTTGCAATGCTCCCTCTGCCTTCCAAGCCCTGATGAACAAAATCCTATTTGACCTTATGGATGTTTGTGTAGTGTTTTACCTGGACAACATCCTGGTATACTCCAAGGAAAAATCCTCACACCTCTGCAACCTGAAGAAGGTTTTTGAATGCTTACACCAGGCCAAACTTTACTGCAAGAGAGAAAAATATGAGCTCCTCAAACCCAAGGTAGAGTTCTTAAGGTATGCAATCAGGAAAGGTGGCTTTGCTATTGCGCCTTCCAAAATTGCAACAGTAGTTTGATGGCAGATCCCAGACACACAATCAAAGTTGAGAGGGTTTCTTGGACTGGCAAGTTTCTGACGTAAGTTCATAAAGAATTTTTCAAAAATACGGAGCCCCTCATATCTCTGACTGCCAAAAGCGTACTGTACACTTGGAAAGTTGAGGCACAGAAGTCCTTCAAGCTCCTTAAAACCGCCTTCACCACAGCCCCTGTACTCAAAAACCTGACCCTGAGCTCCAAATTTTTTGGAGACCAATGCATCAGACTTTGCCTTGGGCGCAGTTTTGCTTCAGGAAGGGGAGCCTGAAGCATACCACCCTGTGTCATACTTCTCTAAGAAACTGTTAGACTGCAAACAAAACTACAATGTGTACAAAAAGAAAATTATAACCATTGTTAAAGCCTTTGAACATTGGAGACAATACTTGGAAGAAGCTAAACACACGGTCATTGTCTGTACTGACCACAGGAATCTTCTCTACTTCACAGAGAAAAGGAAGATTTGTCAACACTTTGCCAGATGGGCTTTAGACTTGTCTTCATAAGATTTCAAGATCAGCTAGATCCCAGGACACACCAACAACGCACCTGACACCCTGAGCAGACAAGAAGACCACAACAACAGAGACCAGTCATACAGCCACTTTAACACCAGACCAGTCCTAGACACCAATCAGTTCCTAATGGCTGTCCTTGGGGCCTCCCAACCACTCTCATCCCTAGAAGAAGAGGTGAAGAACTCCCAGAAAGATTCACCACTCATCAAAGACCTAATGACCAAGATGAACTCCTTGAAACTCAATTCCAATTATTCTACCTACAAAGGTTTCTTCTACAGGCTTAATAGGTTGGTGGTGCCTCCAGGAGCAATTCAGAACCAGGTGCTACAAAAATGTGTGACTCTTCATTAGGAGGCCACAGTGAGATCAAGAGAACTATGGCATACCTTTGGATTAGCTACTGGTGGCCCTCCATGTTTCCCCAAGTGAAGAGCTACATCTCACATTGTGCTTCCTGTATGAGGAACAAACACTCCACACAGAAACCACATGGATTGCTCCAACCACTCCCAATCCCATCCATGCTGTGGAAATCTATCTCCATGAAATTCATCACAGACCTGCCCCCTAGCCAGGGTTTTACAGGGATCTTGGTGATTGTGGACTGTTTCACCAAAGCCGCAGAGCTCATAACTTGCTCCTCTGGGATGTCAGCCACTGCCAAAGCTTGATTATTCCTCAAACACGTCTACTTCTACCACAGGCTCCCCAAAGACATTGTTTCAGACTGAGGAACCCAGTTTACTTCCAAATTCTGGGATGAAATAGTGCAACAGCTCCAAGTAAAACTCAATCTGTCAACAGCCTTCCACCCTTAAACCAATGACCAGACAGAACGGTTTACCCAGATATTGGAGACCTACCTTTGCGCCTACGTAAACACTAGATAAGATAACTAGGATGACCTACTACCCTTGGCCCAGTTCAGCTATAACAGCTCTTACCACTTGGGTGCTAAGATGTCCCCATTTACAACCAACTATGGGTTCTTCCCTCAAGGGATCCCCACCAATAGCTGCCCAGGGACAGTGCCTCAATCCAACAAGTACTTCCAAAATCTGAGAACAACCCAGAAGAGCTTACAGGCTAACCTTCAAGATTCCCAGCAGAAATACAAAGTCCAGGTCAACAAGCACCAATAAGCCAACCCAGGCTTTGAAGTAAGTTCCAATGTATACCTCAACACCAAGAATCTCAAGATCAACCAAGTTGATTGGAAGTTAGGACCACTGTCAGGAATGACAAATTGCCACCCATGGAAACCAGGCCCAAGAGCAAGATTTGAACCCCAACCCTTTATCCCTGCAGGCCGCGGGCCCACATTTTGCTGTGGTTAAACCCCCACAAGCCAAGGACAAAAGAGATTGTCTAAAAAATGAGGCCAGCCAGACCCAGTTAATCACCCTGCCAAATAAGGGTTTAATCAAGGCGCCTAATGGAGGCAACAAAACATCAACCATCAGCTTCATGAGTTTGAAGGCTACGCCAGTGGCCAATCAATAGTCAACCTTAGGAAGAGGCACAGGCCTGTGGCCTGACCCCATGACCACAACCATAGGGCCAGAAAATCAAGTTACCAACTTGAGAATTTTGGCCAATGAAAGAACTCCCAGTCCAGGTGCCATTTTGCCGCCCTTGAACCCAAGCACCCAGATTACCTGGGCCCACCCTTTCCTGTGCCCTGATGAACCCTTCATGGAAAATACTAAGTTTGGAAGTAGGGTTCTATATAGACCAAAGGACCCTGCGCTCCAAACTTATTGCCATTTTTGAATAAAGGTTATGTTATTTTGGCTTATACAGCTACTGCCTTATTTTGTATTTGCCATCTACCAATTCAGTAAAAGATCTCCCGGCCCTCCTGTCCCTCTGCCTGCAGTTTTCTGTCCTCCAGGTGCACCCTTTGGCCCCGTCCACTTCACCAAATACCCATTGAAACCCAAATATAAGGACTATACCCCAGAAAAGATACTTGAACTCAATCCTTTGGCCCGCATACAATCAGCAGTTAGATACAACTGTCAAGGCCCATGGATATTCTCAACACCCAAATTGTTTAGAGGAAAATTCAACTATCTTCCTGCTTATGAGCTCCACATAGAACTGCCTGTGACCCCCAAGCCTATGCCTGCTTCCTCACCCAACCTCCCAACTGACCACACTGGCAAGCTATTTGGAATTGTGTACATCACCCTCACAGGGGTGATTGACACTATAATCCTGGCCGCCGGCCTGTGGTCCTGGGTGAGAAAGTCTGTCTCCTATCTTTTTAAGTTATCTCCTCTCTTGTGGTAGGTTTTGCCCACAAAAAACCTGGCCCAAGTTACCCCTGAAAAAAACAGGCTGGCCACCCAAGACTAGATCCCTGAAAGTCACGCAGAGGCAAGGCAAAGCCTGTGTCAAGGCCAGCTGGAATGTTTACTTGGCAGCTGTCAATGGGGAGATGAAGACCACTTTAGCTCTAAAGGCTTATCACAAGCATCTGAAGGCTAACTTTGGGTGAAGTCCAAAGTTCAATAAGTTCATCCCCCTTCTCTAGCACGAGCAGGAGAAAACCATCTCCAAGCTCAGAGATCTTGCCAACTGTGTCCCCCCATAAAGCCTACCACCAGATCCATCCCCTTCACCAAGGCCATCCAGGGTGCGGCCAAGCACAAGTATAAGGCCTCTGAGATTAAGCAGCAGCTTGAGCTTATTTCCACTGCCCTCCTGGAAGGGTCCAAAATGAAACAGTGAAAGAATGATGAGGAATAAACTTGCTTGCTTGCTCAGTTATATGATTTTTACTTTTAACTTTTTAACTTTAATTTTTACTTATTATCTTTGATCATTTAGTTTTTAGTTTTAATTTTTAAGTTTTTTTAATTTAATTAGATAGCAGTGATTGTTCTATGTATGCATGGTAAGTTTGAGATGAATAGATATAGTTGAAAGTGATTGAAATATCTCAATTTTTGTTAATTTACTAGTAAAACATAAGATATTCACATTTGTATTTATATGAACTATATCAAATAAATATTAAAATTTCTTCATATTTTGCGTAACTTTTATTGTTGTGTTTATGTTTATTTTTTGTTCATTGGAATTTTATTTTATATAGTAAATAAAAATATTTATATAATAAAAAGTGTAAATTACATAGTAAAATGATAAATATTTGCTTACTTCTCCTTCTTCTCATTAAAGGTACAATTTTTATTGCATTTTTGAGCTCTCTGGGATCACTTTAGTATACCCTAGCTGTATAGCTTATTTTTTATATTAAAAGTTTTCAGTACATCAAGATCTGTTAATTAAAAAAGTGTCAATTTCCAGTTGTTGATCAGGGAAAAAGCTGAATTCTCACTTTACTATAGTGTCAAGCACCAGGGAGCCAATATTACCACAGTTGCCTTGGGAACCACATTGACTTTCCCAGGTTTGTAGTCAATGGTTAGGACATAGTCAGCCAGCTCCAAGACCCATCTATCCTGTCTTTGGTTCAATTGTCTAGGCTTGAAAAAGTAGACCAGGTTTTTATGGTCTGTCAGGACCTTGGCCAGGAATTCCGCACCATACAGGTATCTTTGTCAGTATTTCAGTGTTTTCATTATTGCAGGCATTTCCTTGTTGTAAATTGGATATTTCCCTTAAGCTGTCAGCATCTTCTTGGAGTAATATGCTACATGATGTAGCATATCATCCCCTCCTTCCTGAAGAAGGACCCCACTCACCGTGAATTCTGACGTGTCAGTTTCCAGGACAAATGGTTTGGCTGGGTTGGGCATAGCAAGTACAAGAGCAGTAGTGAATGCTTTCTTCAGGGTCTTAAATGAGGCAGCAAACTTGTCAGTCCATGTGAAGGGAACTTTGTCAGAGAATAATTGTGTCAAGGGCAACATGATAAGAGAAAAAATTTTGATGAAGTCTCTACAATAATTTGCCAACCCCAGGAAACTCCAGACGTCCTTCTGGCAGGTGGGCATTGGCCAGCTGGTCACTTTGTCCACCTTGTCTTGGGCCATTTTAAAGCTGCCGGTTTTTACCATGTACCCCAAGAACTCAACCTCTGACTGGAAGAATTTGTATTTCTTGAGTTTGGTGTGGAGTCGGGCTTATGAGAGCTTCTCAAGGATCAGATGGAGGTGCTGTTATAATCCAAATGTGAGCAGTTTTGTAGGAAAGGGTTGATTTGGCTTCAAATAAAGACTCAATGCTGAAAATTGATCATGTTATGTGGTTTAAGACAGGTATAGGTCTAGTAGGTAATAATGGCTACTAGGAAAGGTAAGGCCTGGCTAGTAGGTAAAAAAGGACTACTAGAGGCAGGTGATGTCCCCACTCAGCAGGAAATATTGGCTGCTGTGGGCTAGAGGTCCTCACCCAGCAGGTAACTGTGGCTGCTAGGGGTAAGAAATGAGATATCTCAGCAGGGAACTTTAGCTGTTTGGGGTGGGGAGTGGTCCAGCCTGGTGGGTAGCGTGTGCTACTCAGGCTGGATGTTGTTGAGCCCCTGGTGGGTAACGCGGGCTGCCAGGTTGAGAGAGTGTGCCAGCATGGTAGGTAACTTGGCTACCAGGGCTATAGAATATTGTACCCCTGGCAGGTAACATGGGCTGCCAGGGAGGGGAGGAGCTTTGAGAGCTCTATGTACCCTAATATGCTTACAGGAGGTCAGTGAGCACACACTCTACCTAACAGACTGATAGGGTGTCCTTGTCTATGTTACCATGGGAGCTTTGAGGAGGCCCCAAAGTGAGCATTGGAGAGCATAGATATGCTCAGGGGTGTCACCAGGGTGGTTGCTTGGGGAAACAGCTACAGAACTTGGTGTGATCAGGCCTCTGGGAAGTAAAGCTGATTACTTTTCAACTGAAAGCTCAGACTTAATCATCTGGGTGAGTAAAGACACCTACATAGACTTTACTGATCTATGGTCAGATAGCCTAAGTAGTTGCCACTTGCAAGGGCCCAGTCAAACGCCAGTAACAATATAGACTCATGCCTGGGCTTACATGTTCTGGTAACAGGGACTGAGATTTGGAACCAAGGTGTCTCATAGTGTGAGATCAACAGTAAAGACTACTAAGACAGACTGTATGATCACAGTGAAGGCTAGTTGAGGGACTGTTGGATCATGTTGAAGTTTAGAACCAAGATGATTATTTATGCAGTTGGAACCAAGGTGGTTCATAGTGATGACTAGCTGAAGGACTAGAAGATCATGATTCAGGAGTAAATGATTATGATGCAGGTTTAGTCAAAGGACCAGAAGATCAGGATGCAGGAGTAGCTGGAGGACTGGTTTAAGCTGCTTGCTAGACTGAAAAGGGCTGTTGATAAGTGAGGAAGGACCAGAAGATCATGGTGAAGAGATAGCTGAAGGACCAGGAGATCATGGTGTAGGACTAGCTGAGGAACTGGAAAATGGCTCAGAAGGACTAGCTGGAGTAAATACAGGAGATAGAATACTGGTTTTAGTTTCTTAAGAGGGGAAATAATAAGAAAGAAGCAGTTAAATAATGATTTAATGCTTTCAAAATATGATAGAAAGAGTGTATTAATTATCATATAAAAAGAGAAAGAGAAGGAATAATTTACATTGTTTTAAATTTTAAATTTATTCAGAATTGATTAAGTGGAACAGAGATGAGAAGAGGTCAGAAACAGGATGGAGAAACTATGAGAGCAAGTGCTGTAGTTTTGCCAAAATGATTGAGAGAGACAAAAGGCAAGCAACAGGCAAGTTTGAAGTGGTAAAATGGTTGAAGAAATGCGGGAAAATTTGGAAAAACATTGAAAAATTGAGGGTTCAAAAATCCCCTATGTAAACCATAGGCAAAAGCGCTTGAGTTTTTCTGGAGAAACATGACAGGAATTACAACAAAACCATTTGAAACACAGAGCAGTTGTTTATCTGGAGCAAGACAGTTCCAGGTTTAAACCATAGTTAAGAGCAAGTCATTTGGGTAAACTTTTTGGCAAAACCATTGAATCAAGGTATTTGATTGGCTACAAGTTGAAGCCTGTTTGATCAGTGTTTTGAGAGCTTTAATTGAAGAGTTAAAGCCTAAAAATGAGGAGTAGAAGCAGAAAATTCAGGGCTTTCATTGGCAGAAGTAAGTTATTAAGTTTAATATATTGTAGAAAAAGAAAAACTGGATAGTTTAAGCTTTGTAAAACAAGAGTTCTGAGAGAGATTTTGGACTGAAACAAGGAGCTATAAAAGGGAAAGCTATCTGAGGCTTTCAGGGACTGGATCAAGTGGATTACAAAGGCCACAAGGACTACAGAAGGAGCTGAAGACCAAGATAAAGGAGCTAGAGCTGGTAATAAGAAACTGAAGCTAGAGCAAAGTGCAGAAGCCCAGTATTTAAGTGCAGGAGCTCAAGACTAAGAATCAGGAGCCCAAAACCAAGTACAAGGAGTCCAAGAGATTGTTGATTGACTCCAAGGTATTGATAAATCCCTATTGTTTCCCATACCCAGGCAATATATAAGAATGTTTCTAAGGGGATTTCCTTCTGATTGTGCATAAAAGCCTATTAAAACCCCAGCCCAAAGTTCCAAGTAGTACAGATAACCACCATGAGTGAATTGCCCCACATCTTTTACCCTAGCCAAGGGAAGGAAGATACCTATTGTCAGAGTTGTAGAAGATTTGCCATCTGTAAGACCTCCCAGGAAGAGTGGGAGAGATTAACTAGGCATCTTGATATGATGGATAGGGGAAGGGAGTTTATAGGAAATGAGTTTACTAGGTTGTTGAAAGACTGGTACAAAATCACAGAGGGTTTGGCTCCCACTGAAGTACAGGTGCATGGTATGGATGCCCACCTAGTGATTGGAAAAGTACTGGAAGAGTTTTCAGTCATGCAGGCTAATTATAAACTTCTAACAAGCCACCTCCCACTACTAGTAAATGATAACTCCTTTAAGTTGGTCCCTGGATACAACCCAGGACACACTTTATAGACTAGTGACCAGGAACCCCACAGGTGCTGTAAGTGTTCTTTGTAGAACTTGCTGTAGATTAGGATGTTATCAAGATAGTTAACGCAGAATTGATCCAGGTATTCACCCAGGGTGGTGTTAATAATCCTTTGGAAGGTTCTTGGAGTGGTGCATAACCCAAACAGCATCACTAAGTATTTGTAAAGGCTGTATCTTGTCTTGAAAGCTGTCTCATACTTGTCTCCTTCCTTTATGTGTATTTAGTTGAATGTGGTGTGGAGTTTGATCTTTGAGTAGACTTGGGCACCAGTAAGTACATCACATAAGTCATTGGCATTTGGGAAAGGGTATTGATTCTTTACTGTGATATCATTTAGCTTCTGATAATTCATGCATGGTTATATGCCTCCATTTTTTCACAGACAGCATTGGAGATGATCAGGATGCTTTTGATACCCTGATGAACCCTTTGGAAGTCATTTCCTCAAGATAAGTCTTAAGGGTGACTTGTTTCTTGTGATTGCAGCTGTAGATGGGGCCGTGGCTAGGTTGGCTGTCAGGCAGCAGGTCAATTATGTGGTTGTAGACAGAGTGTTCAGAGAGCTGGCTATCTGCACTCTTATCAAAGACATGATCCCACTTGGCCAGAGGGGCAGGGAGGGCGCTGTCAGGAACCCATCCGCTTGAAAACATATCACCAAGCAGGTGTATGGCTGCAGAAGGGTTCAAACCTGTAACCAAGGTACTAATGAGGATGTAGAACACTCCCATATGGAATAGCTCCCCAAGCATATGATATTGCCCCAGGAGGGGATTAAATCTACCAAGAAGGAAGTAGGCTCCCAGGTAGCTAAGAAGGAAGGCTAAAGCCAAGGGATGGAATAAGGTAGGTGAAGAAGGCTGATTTTTATCCATATACACTGGTGGTTTCTCCGTAATAGGAGGGACTGAGGACAAGGGTGCGGCAGTGTATTATACGCCTGGTATCACTTGGAGCCACAACTTATTGAGGTACTGAGGGGGAGTAGAAGAACCAGAATCTGCTCTGGTTCCTAGAAATACGCTTGCTGCAAAGGCTTCACAAGGAGCAATCAAACCAGCTATTTATACCCAAATGGCTCCCATTGGGAGGACTTGGGTAATCTCGTGGCTTTTGGACTTAAGAAGGAGACAAGCAAGGAAAAATCAAGTTGGTTAAGGAAATGATTTTAATTAACTAAACAACCCAAAATCATGAAATATGGAGCCTTATATAGGCTTTCAAGACTCTTAAATTGCAGTTTTAAAGGGGAATGGGGAACAATATTGGGGAAATTGGGGGAAACCTTGGCATAGAAAATTTAACCTAAAAACAACATAAAAATTATTTTTTATAAGGCACCAATGCCCCCTGTTAAGTTTCCCAAACAGCTAGGTGGTATTTACCCCAGATATTTGAGAAACTCAGCTTGGGGAAGCTTCTGGTGGCTGTAACAACCACCAGAAGAAGATAACTGGTTGTTTGACTGCCCAAGGTAAAGTACAGAGCATATAGTTTTGATGGGGGCTGGGAGTTCAAAGCAAAAGCAGATTTGCATCCTGCAGGCCCAGGCGTAAACTCTGATTGGCTGCAGAGCTTGTTCTTAGTTGCAGTGTAAGGTGAGTTTGAATTCAAATTGATAACTTCAACTAGGTGACAGTGTGGCCAGCAAGAGGACCCAGGTTTGACCCCCGTAGTGAAAATTAACCAAATTTCTGGTTTATTTAAAAGACTTTTATCAGGTAATAATTCCATTATACTACAATATAAAAATCCATTCCTATGGCCTAAGGAAGAATCCCATAGAAGATAAGAGTCCTTAAACCCTAAAAAACCTAAAGATTCTTTGTTCTTGTCAGAAATAATTGAAAAGGTGTTCCTGACAGGCGCCTATACTGGGTTCTACTTATATAGTCATGAGTCCTTGGGTGAACTCTTCTGGATTGGTGAAAAAGGGTACAGTTTCAAGGTTTTCTTTGTCTCCCAGGGTGACAGTCTGTTCTTGTTAGTTAAGGATGAGGCCATGCCTGTTGGACCAGGATTCCCCAAGGATGAGAGGGTGTGGTAGGCCTTTCCGTAGAATGAGAGATGAAGGATATGTATTTCCCCCTATAACTAGAGGCAGTTCTTGTTTACATTTTTATCCCTTGTCCTTTGTGCTATTTTACATGATGATCTGAAGGCAGTTCTCAGATGCAGACAGGCCTAGTTCTTGAGCTAGGTCAGCATCAATGAAGCTCTTGTCTTCTCCAGTGTCAATAAAGGCTTTTAACTTCTGGAGGGTTCCATTGATGTTGACTGATACCCAGATAAACTTATAAGACTGGAAAGAAGTATTTATTTAGGCCAAATAAATGAGTGTAGCTTTTTTCTTAGGGCAGGCTCTGGTCAAGTGCACTGCTTCATGGCAGTGGAAGCAGATTCTTTCTCTGTAGTGTCTCTGGAGTTCTTTGGGGGTCATCTTAGCTCTGTGAGGAGTGGGGGTTCAATTTTGGTGGTGCTAGGCTGGCGTTCTCTTGGTTCATGCTGAGGCCTTTGCACAGAGGGACCAGTATGTCTAAGCTGAGAGTGAGAGGGTGGTGTTTCAGAAGGTCCTTCATGGCTAAGTTCACTTCCTTTTGGAAGACAATGGCTACTAGTTTGTGTTCAAGCTGGGTGCAGGTTTTTAGCTTAAGAAATTTTTTGATGTATGCCTATATGGGTTGAGAGCCTTGTTGTATTTCTAGCAGGAGTTCAGGGCATAGTATCTGGTGCCGCAATCTTCACCTGTGGCCATCAATTCCACTTCAAACTTGGTGTAGTCCAGACAGAATTCCACATCCTCCGCTGTACCTTGCCAAACCAATCCAAGGCATCTCTGGAGAGCATGGCTGCAACTCCAAGTACCTTATTGGTGTCACTGGAGTAGGATGAGGTATTGGCTTGAAAGTGTAGGCAGAGGATTTGCATGGCACAGCAGTATGACAATCCACATGGAAGCAATTTTGCAGGTGAGGGTGATTTGGCTTCAAATAAAGACTCAATGCTTAGAATTGATAATGTTCTGTGGTTTAAGACAGGTATAAGTCTAGTAGGGAATAATGGCTACTAGGAAAGGTAAGGCCTGGTTAGTAGGTAAAAAAGGACTACTAGAGGCAGATGATGTCCCCACCCAGCAGGAGATATTAGCTGTGGGCTAGAGGTCCTCACCAAGCAGGGAACTGTAGCTGCTAGGGGTGAGGAATGAGATAGCTCAGCAGGGAACTTTAGCTTCTTGGGATGGGAAGTGATCCATCCTGGTGGGTAGTGTGTGCTACTCAGGCTGGATGTTGTTTAGACCCTGGCAGGTAACGCAGGCTGCCAGGGTACAAAAGTGTGCCAGCATGGTAGGTAACTTGGCTACCAGGGCTATAGAATATTGTACCCCTGGCAGGTAACATGGGCTGCCAGGGAGGGGAGGAGCTTTGAGAGCTCTATGTACCCTAATACGCTTACAGAAGGTCTGTGAGCAAGCACTCTACCTAACAGTCTGGTAGAGTGTCCTTGTCTATGTTTCCATGGGAGCTTTGGTGAGGTCCTAAAGTGAGCATTGGAGAGCATAGATATGCTCAGGGGTGTCACCAGGGTGGTTGCTTGGGGAATCAGCTGCAGAACTTGGGGTGATCAGGCCTCTGGGAAGTAAAGCTGATTACTTTGCGGCTGAAAGCCCAAACTTAATCACCTGGGTGAGTAAAAATAACGGCATAGACTTTATTGATCTATGGTTGGATGGCCTAAGTGGAGTGCCACTTGCAAGGGCCCAGTCAAATGTCAGTTCAATGTAGACTCATGACTGGGTCTACAGGTTCTGATAATGGGGACTGAGATAAAGAACCAAGGTGGTTCATGTTAAGGGATCAGCAGAGAAGACTAGTAAGAAGGACTGTATGATCACAGGGAAGACTAGTTGAGGGACTGTTGGTTCATATTAAAAGTTTGGAACCAAAAAGGTTCATTGTGCAGGTGGAAACAAGGTGGTTCCTAGTGAGGATAAGGTGAAGAGCTCATAGATCATGATGTAGGAGTAGCTGGTCATGATAAAGAAGTAGCCAGAGGACTGACAAGTTGTTTTAAGACTGGAATGAACTGTTCAGAGACTAAGATGAGTTGTTTTGTGAACTAAGATGGACTGATTGCTGGTTGAGCTGAAGAGTTGAGAGATGTGATTGAAGAACTGGTTGAAGGACCAGAAGATGTGAGTGCAGGACTATAAGATGGCTTGGAAGGTCTAGCTAGACTGAAAATAGAAGCTGGAAGGCTGATTTTGGTGTCTTTAAAGAGGAAAATGAATATAAAGAGGCAGTTAAATAATAACTAAATACTGCCTAAATATGATAAAAAAATAATTAAATATCATATGAATAAAAAGAAAGAGGAGAAAAAATATATTACAGGTTTAAACTGTAAATTTATTGGTTTTGAATTAAGCCAGAAAGGAGCCAGAAACAGGACAGAGAAACTGTGAGGGTGAATAAGCAAATTTTGCCAAGAACAACTAGGAAAGGCAAAAGGGTGAGCAACAAGCAAGTTTGAAGCCGCAAAAGGTTGAAGAAAACACAGGAAAACACAGAGAAATGTTGTAAAATCAAGGGTTTGAAATTTTCTTAAGTAAAACATATACAGAAGCGCCTGAGATTTGCTAGAAAAACGTGACTGTCAGGGATCCAGTCTCAGGTGGCCGGCCCGCCGTTTTCAGGGGTAACTTGGGCCAGTGTTTTGGCAGGCAGGGCCCACCACAAGAGAGGAGCTAACTTAAAAAAGTAAGAAACAGACTTCCACACCCAAGACCACAGGCCAGCAGCTGGTATGATGGTGTCAATCACCCCTGTGAGGGTGATGTACACAATTCCAAAGAGCTTGCCAGTATGGTCAGCTGGGAGGTTGGGCAAGGAAGCAGGCATTGGTTTGGGTGTCACAGGCAGTTTCATATTAATGTTGTATACAGGAAGATAGTTGAATTTCCCTCTAAATAATTTTGGTATTGATAATATCCAGGGGCCTTGACAGTTGTATCAAACTGCAGATTGTATGTGGGCCAAGGGATCTATTTTGAGGATCTTTTCTGGGGTATAGTCCTTGTATTTGGGTTTCAGGGGGTAATCAGTGAAGTGAATGGGTCCAAAAGGTGCACCAGGAGGACAGAAAACGGCAGGCAGAGGGGCAGGAGGGCCAGAGAATCTTGAACTGAATTTGTAGATGACAAATACAAAATAAGGCAGTAGCTGTATAAGCCAAAATAACATAACCTTTATTCAAAAATGGCAATAGGTTTGGAGTGCGGGGTCCTTTGGTCTATATAGCACCCCACCTCCAAACTTAATATTTTCTGTGAGAGGTTCATCAGGGCATTGGGAAAGGCAGGCCTGGGGGAACTGGGTGCTTGGGTCCATAGGCAGCAAAATAGCACTCAGCCCAGGAGTTCTTTCATTGGTCAAGAGTCTCAATTTGGCTACCTGATTATCTTGCTTTAGAGTCATGGTCATGGGATTGAGCCGCAGGCCCATGCCTCTTTCCTGGGACAGCTCTTGATTGGACACTGGTGTAGACTTCAGATTCATGAAGCTAATAGTTGCTGCTTCAGTGCCTCCATTAGGCGCTGTGATTAGTATTCCATTTGGTGCAATAATTTCCTTGGTTTGGCCTGTTTCATTGCATGGGCCTACATTTTTGGTATCAGCTTGTGTGGGGTTGATTCCCAAAAAATGTGGATGGACAGTCCTGCAGTCCACAGGCCCGGGAGATCCAGGGTTGGGGTTCAATTCCTGCTCCCAGGCCCGGGTTTCCAGAGAGGAAAAATTGTCAATCCTGACAGTGACGGGAATCACAGCAAAACTGTTTGAAACATGGAGCAGTTGTTTACCTGGAGCAAGACAGCCTTGGGTTTGAACCATAGTCAAGAGCAAGTCATCTGGAGAAACTGTTTGGCAAAACAGTTGAATTGAGGCGTATGATTAGCTGCAAGTCAGAATCTATTTAATCAGTGTTTTGAGGGCTTTAACCTAAGAGTTAAAGCCTAAAAATTGAGGAGCAGAAGCATAAATTTCAGGACTTTCATTAGCTGAAGTAAGTTTTAAAGTTTAAAATATTGTAGAGAGAGAAAAACTGGATAGTTTAAGCTTTTGAAAACCAGAGCTCTGAGAGAGATTTTTGGTCTGAAACAAGGAGCTATAAAAGGGGGAGCTATTTGAGACTCTTCAGGGATAGATCAAGTGGATTACAAAGGCCGCAAGGACTACAGAAGGAGCTGAAGACCAAGCTAAAGGTGCAGAAGCCCAAGATAAAGCAGCCAGAGCTAGAGATAAGGAGTCAGAGCTGAAGCAGACTGCAGGAGCTCAAGACCAAAGCGCAAGAGCCCAAGACCAATATGCAGGTGCCAAGACCAAGTACAAGGCGTCCAAGAGATTGTTGGAGGACTCCCAGTATTGGCAAAACCATATTGTTTCCCTTACCCAGGCATTATATCAGAAGGTTTCTTAGGGGATCTTCCTTCTGACTGTGAATAAAGGCCTATTACAACCCCTGCCCAAATTTCCAGTAATTAGAGTACAAGCCCAATGAGTGAACTACCCCATATCTTTTACCCCAGTCAAGGGGAAGAGAATACCTATTGTCAGAGTTGTAGGAGATTTGCCACTAGTAAGTCTTCCCAGGAGGAGTGAGAGAGATTGACTAGACATCTCAAAATGACTGATAGGGGAAAGGAGTTCATAGGAAATGAATTTACCAGATTGTTACAAGAGTGGTACAGACCCACAGAGGAGTTGGCGCCTGCTAAAGTACAGGTGCATGGTGGGGATGCCTGCCTAGTAATTGGAAAAGTGCTGGAAGAGTTTGAAGTTATGCAGGCCAAGTACAAGCTTCTGATCAACCACTTACCACTGTTGGAAAATGACAACTCCTCCAAGCCAGTTCCTGGCTATGACCCAGGACACACTTTGGGGACTGGTGACCAGGAACCCTGCAATTATAGTGTCAATTACCCTCATGAGGATGATATACACAATCTCAAACAGCTTGCCAGTGTGATTGGCTGAGAGATTGGGAAAGGAGGCGGCATTGGTTTTGGAGTCACAGGTGGTTCTATGCTGAGGTTGTAGGCAGGAAGATAGTTAAACGTTTTTCTAAATAACTTAGGCATAGATAGGATCTAAGAGCCTGACAGTTGTATATAATGACTGATTGAATGAAGGCCAAAAGGTCTAATTTGAGGATCTTTTCAGGTGTATAATCTTTGTACGTGGGCTTTGAAAGGTATTCAGTGAAATGAACTGGGCTGACAGGAGCACCAGGTGGGCAGAAATCTGCAGGTGGAGGGGCAGGAGGGCCGGAGAATCTTAAACTAATGTGATAGATGGCAAATACAAAATAAGGCAGTAGCTGTGTAAGCCAAAATAACATAACCTTTATTCAAAAATGGCAATAAGGTTTGAGAACAGAATCTATAGGCATATATAGCATCCTGCCTCCAAACTTAGTATTTTTCCATAAGAGCTTCATCAAAATACCAGGAAAAATGCGGGCAGGTGGCTAGGACACCCGGGTGCAGAGGCGGCAAATGGCACCTTGGTTGAGTGCTCTTTCATTGGTTGGAATCCCTGAGTTGGTCACCTGAGTCTTCTGTTCTTAAGCTTGGGTCATGGGTTTGGGCCTAAAGCTTGTGTTTTCCTCTGTTAATTGGACCTGATTGGTTACTTGTGAGGACTTCAAGTTCATGAAGCTCACAGAGGGATTCTCTCTGCCTTCATTAGGCAAGTCAAGAGGCTCCTCTTTGAGTGTCATCATCTCTGGCCCTACACTGCTATTCTGGCTTTGGGACTTAGCAGAAACCTCAGCTTGTAGGAGCTCAGTCCCAAGAAAATGCGGGTGGGCGGCTCTTTGGTCCTTAGGGCTGGCGGCCTGCAGGGTGGTGGGGTCAGGGTTCAAATTCCATTCAAAGGCCCGGGTTTTAAGGGAGAAATAAATGTCATTTCTGACACCTTGGGTCAGGTGAGGGCAAAAATCCAAGCTGTTTTTTGTATCTATTTTGTGGCAGGTGACAAGGTTTGGCTAAGGTCTGCCCCCAACTATCTGACCTGGGTCCCAGGTCCCCATTGGTTGGAGTCAGAATTGTTGTTTGGGATTGCAGTTTGAGTTTCATTCTATTCTTTGGGGCAATCCCTATTTCTTATTTTAAACCCTATGCTCAGAGACTTTTTTGATTGGCCATATGATAGGGTGGCCTCTGATTGGCTAAGAGTGGAGAAGCCTGAGACCTGGGTGGCAGGCTGGTGGTTGAGGCTGGCAGGTGGCTTGCTGGTGGCAGACTGGGTCCCAGGAGGCTGGCAGGCAGGACTGGCAGAGGCCTGTTCAGTGGCAGCAAGTGTCTGCTCCACTGTTGTGTATAAATTGTTTTTGTTTTCATTAAATTCTGTTTGGTGTTTTAATTCTTTGTTTTGGATTGTTTGTTTAACCAATGAAAATTGTTGTTGGTAATGTTGGTTGGGCAATGTAATTTCTCCTTTTTTTTCTCATATTGGGAGCAAGTTAGTAGTTTGAAGATTAGTGTCAGAAATTATTCTGACACTCTGCTTGGGAGCTCTCTCTTATGTTATTAATGTGACACCAGTCTTGCAGTAGGTGCTACCCTCTGAGCTGGTGGCTCAGCTCTCACCTGCATTCAATATCTTATCCAGCAACTGGTATTCTGAAAATATGAGAGATTATATAGTTTGAGTGAATTCTTTAGGAAAAACAATACATCACTGATTAATTGCTTGAATGAATAGAAGGTGGCTTGATCCTACCAATGAGTTAGGCGCTAACTTGAGATTACCTCTGGATTTGAATTATTGTTAGTTTGTGGTCTCTTTATTATGTAAAGTGAGTTGACTCCCATTTTTGGCTGCATATGCCAGTGCAGTCAAATTGAGGGGCAACAGGTCTTTTGTGCAGAGTTTTGCTGGAGGTCAGCCCCCCCCCCAATTTGAAATTTTTAAAAAATAATAGTTATAAAAGTAGGCTTGATTATTTTTTGTTTATTTGAATCTAAAAAATTTACATGTGGAGAAAACTATGGTTGGATCAAAATTGACTGAAAATCCGTTGTAGAAAAATCAGTTGATTGAACATCTTTCTGTCCCGTTTTGATAGTAAAATAAAATTGGTATATCTAATTGAGCTAAAAGTAGTAGCAACGAATCCTTTGGGTAAATGTAGTAAGGGTAAAAGAAATCTTTAACATTATATACGTTATATTTTGTGCTTTTGGTGTGGAAAATATTTGGAGTTTTCGATTTGCCTGGTTTTCATTTGCCTAATATTGATTTCTTGCCTACATTGATATTTCGATTTAGCTGTTTTCCATTTGGTCGGTTCAATCTCATTGGGCATACCGAAATAAGCATACTTCACAAACGCCATTATATTTTATCAATTTAAACATATTTTATTTAAAGAGCGATTTATTAAGAAGTAACTGACCATCGAATATTTTGAAGCATGTTACTTAGTATCGAAACCTAGCAGGATGTCTCTCTTTTTGTAGAGACTTTTGGAAGGTAAGACCTTCTTTAGATTTGTTTTAACAACAATCAGAATGCCTCCCAGAAACTACTCCAAAACCGCTAAGGTTCCTCGCCGCCCTTTCGAGAGCGAGCGTATTGATCAAGAGCTCAAGCTTGTTGGAGAGTATGGTCTCCGTAACAAGCGTGAAATCTGGCGCATTGGATATACACTTTCCAACATTCGTCGTGCCGCTCGTGAGCTTCTTAAACTTGATGAAAAAGACACCCGTCGTCTATTCGAGGGAAATGCTCTCATTCGCCGCTTGATCTCGTATTGGTGTACTTGACGAGACTAAGGCTAAACTTGATTTCTGTTTGTCTCTCAAGATTGAGGATTTCTTGGAGCGTCGTCTTCAGACTCAAGTTTTTAAACTCGGACTTGCTAAATCTCATTCATCATGCCCGTGTTTTGATCCGCCAGCGTCACATTCGGTAAGCTTAAATCACAAAATAATCTAACCAAAAAGTGTTGGCAAGCAAATCGTAACCGTTCCCTCTTTCGTTGTCCGCCTCGAATCCCAGAAACACATCGATTTCGCTCTTACTTCTCCTTATGGAGGTGGTCGCCCTGGCCGTAACAAGCGTCGTCGCCAGAAGTCTTCTGGTGCCGGTGAGGAAGAAGAAGAGGAGGAGTAAACATAAAATAAAAAATTCTGAGATTTTAATCATCTCCTTGCTTTTAATAGAAAAGTATAATCCAGTATTAAGCTTTGTATATTTTTTATTTCAATTTTCTCATGTTGAATGTGAAGGCTCACAAAATTTTTTGATTTTTTAAATAAGAAAAATGTTTTTCTCTTATCAATTTTTCTGCTTTTTAATTTTTTTGACAATGAATACTTTTATGTTATATATATTCCAAACAAACAATATCTTATTTTTATAAAAATAAGCTTTTAGAAAGTTTTTTGAAAACTTAAGTAGCTATTCTGAATCTTAAGATATTATTAAATGTAAACTTTGCCTTAAAAAGTAACTTATAAATTATATGTTAAATTGCTATTTAAACTTTATATATAATCCAACACAGCTTTTAATAAAGATAAAGCTGATATACAGTGATGAATTAAATACATATATTTGATCATAAGGATTAACAGTGTAAGCATTCTAAAAAAGTAAATAAAAAATAGTTATATATATGCTTAGACTATTTAAAGAATGAAAATCAATTAGCATTTATAAGACTTTTAAAAATGTGACTAAATATATTTTCGTTTTAAACCTAAATAAAAAAATGAAAAGGATGGAAAAACAAATATGGGGTAGTGAGCAGGATGCTAAAAGAACAAGCTGAGATATGTGTAGCTTTGCTCTTTCACAGCATCTCACTTAGGTACTTGTTTTGGTATCCTAGCTGAAAGACATTTTATTAAATTAGCAATTACTCTATTTTTGAAGCTTATTTTGATTGTCCTAGTTGTTATAAACTGTCATGACCTGAGTTGTTCTCGGGCGATGCTTTGGTCAAGGAAAAGAGCCTGGCCTGAAAGACCCAGTAGATGAAAGGTGACATTCTCATCACATAATTAGCAGCAGTAGCCCAAGGGTGCCATATTCTTATGTGGGGAATCACTTGTTCAGCAAGCCTCAGAATGGTGAGATAAACAAATCCAAGCTTGCTGTAATCATATGATGAAATGGTGGTCACAATGGGGAGTTCTCCTGGGTGGTGTGCATGAGCTGGCTTGATGGGACAAGTTGGCTAAGTTAGACAATACCTTGAAAGGAAAAGTGGGCACAGAAGCAGGAGCTATTTCCTGGTCCAGTGCTCTGAAAGGAGAAACAAGGGCAAATAATGGTCAAACAGAAGCAGCAATAAGTTGCTCAGTCTCCTAGCGCTGGTGTTAGAGCTGCAAGTACTCTGTTTGACAGTACTAATAGTATAAGATTTGTAATGATATAATAAACTCTCACAAAGATCAAATGCTCAGATTGCATTAACTAATATTGCTTATTTAGAGATGTCAACAAGGAGGGAATTTTCAACTTTTCCAGCTATATACTACTGGGAATTGGCTTTTGACTAGATAAGATATCCTGATTAGCTAGCTAATTATCTGTCATCATTTTTCTGGCACTAATATTATCTGATTGTTTGCTCAGGAAAGACAGCATACTGTTTTTAAGCTCTGGCACTTGTCCCAAACCTTGTGGTGGCTTTTGGGGACCAAAATCTCCAAATTGCAAGAGATTTGGCCAATTAAAAATGTTTTTGAGGGGTAGCAATGCTTTCTGGATACCTCATGTTATAAGCGTTTTCAAAGCATTGATTTTTAATTTTGAACAATAATAATGTCAATTACTGAAACCTTATTTGATAGCCTAATCAGAAAATTGTGCAAACACCCAATTGCAAATTTGTCTCTCTCTCTGATTTGAGATTGTTTAATGCTTTGCCAGGCTTATTTTGGGCACTGACAGAGTAAGGGTTTGACCTGGGCCCCCAGCTGTGATTGACTGGATTTCTGGTGCCAGTGAGAGGTTGGCTAGGTAGTGGTAGACTGGCCAACAAGGCTTGTAGATGTCTGGTTGGCAGATGAGTGGCTAGCAGCAGGCAGGCTGACTTGCGGGTGCCTATCTTGCAAGTGGCTGTCAGTTGGGGGCTGCAAGTGCCTGGCTCATTAATGGCTAAGAAAGAGCAGCAGGCAGCTGACATTTGGCCATATTAAATAAAATACAGTTTTTTTCAAGCTCTGTTTCTTTTTCTGAATTTTTTAAAAAAACAGTTTCTGGTATTGAGAAAAACTGCTGCTGGTATTATTGACTAATAGGGACAGTGTTTTATTGGGCAAGTTCATTAGGTTGAAGTTTCTAAGGTTGAAAGTGCAAAAATCAAAAATGGGACCCCCAAAAAGTGCAAAAATTGAAACACTATGTTGGGTGCAAAAATTGAAAATATCAAAGATCAAAGTGCAAATATCAATTTTCCAGAGGTTAACTTTGAAGCAGAAAAAATACAGTTTAAAATATATAAAACTATATATTTTAAAATCTTTGATAGACTAAAGAAACCCCAAGAAATTTATTTCTGTAATAAAAATATATGCTAGATAATAAAAAGATTTCTAAATTAGCTGTTTTTAAAAGAAAGTTTATTTTAGTTTCAAAAGCAAAATTAGACTAGAATTTATATTTAACTGTATTTAATTGAATATTAAATATGAAACTACACAAAAAACTGCTTTATAAACTATAGTTTCAATAAAAAAGGTTAATTTCATTTTCAGCTTATGTAAAGCTATAATAATACTTCTGTCAAGTTTATACTTCTGGAAAGTATAATAAACAAAATAAGGGAAAGATTTAAGAAGAGAATGATACTTTATTAAATATGAATATAGGTTAATATATAGTATCATGACAAGCCACATGTTGTCCATGTACATCATGGAGGTCATGGGGCTTATCTGAGTAATGTTCCTCTTGAGTCACGAGGCCTAATCAAGTTGTGTTCCATTTAGGACCTGGATTGAGTGATCCCCATCATAGATGGTTAACTGATAATGATGCCATAAGTTTATTGACTGGACGGCAAACCATTTGGTGAGCTGTTCAGTGATTTACTCAGGGCGTTAATTCCCCGAGAGGGAGTAATCAAAGATGTTGCAACACTTCAGTATAAGCAAAATAAAGAATTTTTCCTGCAAGATACAAGCATATGATTTTGGCTATTTTGGTTTATTAGTGATCTTATTTCAATGATAAAAGTTATAGAAGTCTATCATTAAAATAATATAAAGTACATTACTTTCTTATTAAAGCTATATTATACAATTTTATACTTAATAAAAGATATAGTCTTATATCTTATTTATAAGTCACAATATTCAAAGATATCAAGAATCTGTCACTTACATATCATAAAATGAAGACTTGAATCTTTTTATGTTAAAAACACTGTACTTCCACTAAAAATGATATAGATAGTTCAAAGTTGTATATAAAAAAACATTTTATACATCTTATTTTACTCTAATACATATAGTAAAAAGATATAGTAGAATATAATTGAGGGTAATAATGAAGAGAGGATAATAGAAGATAATCAAGAGTAAGAATGGAAAGAGAAAAGTAGAAGATAATTGAGGGTAATAATGGAGAGAAGATAATAGAAGATAATTGAGGAAAAGAAAAGAAAAGGAGAAGAGAAGAAAAAAAGAAAGTTTTTTTTTACTTGGTATCAGATTTTATATAATCCACCCTCTTGACAATGCAGAAATTTTTTAAAAGTTTTTTGGCTCCTGGCGCAGCCAAGAGGCCAACAAAACTAGTAAAAAATTTGAGGAGAAATGAGAGATGGAAAGGAGAGGTGTAAAAGGAGAGGTGGAAACGGAGAAAATTCAAAAGAAAAACTTTAAAAAAAACCAAGAGCTATTGCACTTTGATTTAGGCACTTCAATTTCTGCACTTTGTTTTGTACACTTTGATTTGGGCACTTCAATTTTGTCCCCTGAAATAACATAGGGAAACATAGTGCAATATTATATTAATTTAATATTTTTTGAAATTGCCTTCAAAACACACCAATTTATTAATATTGCAATAAAATAAAAACTTACCAAAAAAACTTCATTTATTTTATATATATTTAAATATCAGGTCTTAAAGAATCTACATGAGGAATTTCAAAAGTTTTTATTAATTATTTAAAATTTTATAAGCTTATTGTCAAGATTTTTGGATCTTGAGGAAGAAGATATATAGTTTTTATTATTTGTATTATGCATTTTGGGATAGATAAGTCTGTAAGAAGACAGATGTGCTTCTAATTAGTGTGGATGGGTGTTGCAGTGGGCTGTGTTCTGTTGCTGCTCAAGCCAAGTAATGGGAAAGTCCTGTGGTTCTTTGGAGACAAAAAACTATCTATGATGGTTTGGCAGGATTTTGAAAGTATCAATAAGTTGCTCTTATTGTACTTGACACTACTACTATTTGGACTAGTAGTAATGTTGATGGGTATTAAATTGTCTGTCTTCCAAGTGATCTTGAAAGGACCCTTTATAGTGCGAAAGTTAGCAGCCAAACTGGCATCTAGCTGTGGACAACTCTTACTAGCTAGCCTATCATCCCCAAGCCACTAGTTTCACCCCCAAAGTTGGATCCCAAACCTGAATAAGGTTTTGAGATGAGGTAATATTCTAGGCTGCTGATTTATCCTCTTCAGCCTAGATATACCTTGACTTAGTTATGGCTAACTAAGTTGACATCCATTTTGGCCAGCCCTGCCTTGCGCTTGGTATAATGTACAAAATTTGCACAGGCGGTCCTCTGTCTCACTTCTTGGTGAAACAAGATGTTGTAATTCCCTGTTTTATTATTTGGGTTGGGTTTGCGTCTTAATTTGGGATCCAGAATGCCTAACATCTAATTATAGAAGCTTCTGGATTGTCCTGTGACCTGAGACCCGGAATGTCTCAGGTGTCTTCTGAATTGTAAACTATATCAGTCTTGTTATAGTTTCTCCATATTCTGGAATAGCTGTTTCAGTTTGGCTGTGTCCTGTCTAGTGTCAACCCATAGCTTTAGTGATAGGGATATGGATCAGTCAACCCTGATAGATCAGGATTTCCTGATACTTATAAAAAGTGTGACTAAATCTAAAAAGTCAATTTTTGATTTCCTCACTTTTGATTTGAGGAACTTAATAAAAAATAATGAATAAAATATTAATGTTTTGCAAAAATTTAATATTAAGTGGTCCTAGTTTTTTGGTACCTTTTTGGATTTCAATTTGGCTACTTTTCAATTTCTGCACCCATTAAGAAACTATATGTAAATTTTTAAATAAATTTTTATGAGACAAAGTTTTATTTTTTAAAAAGAAAGAGCTTATAATAGTATTTTATATTAAGATTTGAACAAAACCAATTAAAAAATTTGCCTAAAGTTAAAATTTTTTTTAGCTCTTGATTTCTTTTCTTACATATAGAAATTTTTTTTAAAATTAATTTTTTTTAATTTTGATGTATCAAATATTAAATTGAAGATTTTTTTGCACTTCAATTTTTGCACTTTTGATTTTGTCCTCTCTATTCAAAGGGGTAAATAAATTCTATTTTAAAAGCCAAATTAAATTAAGGTGTGTTTTAAATTGCATCAATCTGGGCACTTCAAACTTGGTTTTTATATTTTAGCTACTAGTAAAAACATTTTTAAAAAAGTCAAATTTAAGAAAAATATTAAATTTTTTGGGAAAATTTTTATTGAAAAAAAGTGCAGAGATCAAAAAATCCATCAATTTGGAGATTTTGATCTCCATACTTTAACTTTAGGCACTTGCCCCAAAGTGTGTCCTGGGTCTGTCAGGGAATTCTCCCCTGACTACAGCAATTCTTCTGTTTATAGCATTAGCCTGAATTTACCATTGGTGGGACACCTATGCACCAACAAAGTATTTAAGGCTCAATCAATAAGTACCAACATTTCCTAAGACAGGGATTGAACCCGGAACCTTACAGAGATGCCAACTGTTAGTTTATGCTCTGCAAATCAATTTAAATTACCTTTATATATTGACTTAATTCAATTGCCGTCCGCTCTCAAACTAGGTGTTGCTTCTGCTGTTGTCAATATGCCTTTAACACACGTCACTTACCGCTCAAAACATAATTGGTTGCTTTCTAATTCATTGCCGCTCTCAAATCCACTTCTGATATATGAACTAGAGGCTCCGTAATTGATCTACCATGTGAATAAGCTGATGAACCACTTAATTGTCTGCACTCTTGTTGCTGATTCCTGGCGCTCAATCAATAAGTTGATACTCACATATATTATTATTAAGAGAAAAATTGAGGCACAGCTACAGGTATCACTTTTAACCATTATTTTTAAGAAAATCATTGGTAAATCCCCCACTAGTCTAGGACCCTCTTAAATGGCTTCAGGATATTGTTTGGGGTATTTGAGTAAACCATTTCTTATTCTCTTTACCTGTTCCAACAATAAAGACTTTTATTCCATATCTGCCAATCACTTACCTTCTGATACCCTATTTTTGAAGCCATGAAAGGAATTCTATTCCTGTTCTGGTTTCTAGCTTCCTATTTGTCTGTGGTGTTAACCTTAGAAAACCCAACACCCACTACTGACTGGTACAACTCCTCTCCCAACAACGCTCATCAAAAGGAATCTCTAGCCCATGGATGGTTTAAGTACTCCTCCAGCCACTGGGGACGCAAATTCCATTATGGTTATTTGTTCACTCTGCCTCCTGCCAAACCTTTGTTGGTTAGACCCTTACACCTCCTTCTACCTTTTAACTTACGTGGTGGGGTAGGATATGCTTGGTCAATTCAGCTCTATGCTGGGAAGATTTGCCTACCTGGGTCACCTAGGACATCTTGCCATGATAACAGTACCCATTGGCTCAGTAATAGAAGGGCTTAACTTAGAGGCCTTGGCCCACCAAATAGGGAACTTGTTTACTTTCAAGTGGGTCCCTGACAGGGTCATAGCCAGGGACTGGCTTGGAGGAGTTGTCATTTACTAGTAGGGGGTGTTGGCTAGCTAACAGTTTATACTGAGCCTGCATCAATGAAAACTCTTCCAATACTTTTCCTATTACTAGGCGGGCATCCCCACCATGCACCTGTACTTCAACTGGGGCCAAACCTTCTGTAGGTCTGTACCAGTCTTCCAGCAACCTAGTAAGCTCATTTCCAATAAACTCCTATCCTCTATCTGTCATTTCAAGGTGTCTAGACAGCCTCCTTCACTCCTCCTGGGAAGTTTTACTAGTGGCAAACCTTCTACAACTTTGACAATATGTATCTTTCTCCTCTTGGCTAGGGTAAAAATGTGGGGCAATTCACTCATGGTGGTTATCTGTACTACTTGGAACTTTGGGCAGGGGTTGTAATAGGCTTTTATTCACAGTCAGAAGGAAGATCCCCTTAGAAACCTTCTGATATAATGCCTGGGGTCTGGGAAACAATAGGGATTTGTCAATACCTTGGAGTCCTCCAACAATATCTTGGACTCCTTTTACTAGGACTTGGGCTCCTTTACCTTGGTATTGAACTCCTGTACTTGAGCCTTGGGCCCCTGCACTCTGCTTCAGTTCCAGCTTTTTTATCTCTAACTCCAACTTCATTATCTTGGTCTTCTGTACCAGTATCTTGGACTCCTGCACCTTTGTCTTATGCTTTGGGTCTTCTTTAGTCCTTGTGGCCTTTGGAATCCACTTGTGTCAGTCCCTGAAAAGCCTCAGATAGCTTCTCCTTTTATAGCCCCTTGTTCCAGACCAGATTCTCTCTCAGAACTCTGTTTTTTCCAAAGCTTAAACTATCCAGTTTTTTTCTCTATATAATATATTAAACCTTCTAACTTAATTCAGCCAATGAAAGCCCTGAATTTTCTGCTTCTGCTCCTCATTTTTAGGCTTTAACTCTTCAGTTAAAGCCCTCAAAACACTGATCAAATAGGCTTTGACCTACAGACAATCAAACACTTGGATTCAACAATTTTGCCAAAAAGTTTGCCCAAATGACTTGCTCTTGACCCTGGTTCAAACCTGTCACTGTCTTGCTCTGGATAAACAACTGCTCTGCGTTTTGAACGGTTTTGCCATGATTCCTGTCACATTTCTCTGTCAAAACTCAAGCGCTTTTGCCTATGTTTTATATGGAATTTTTGAACCCTCAATTCTTCAACGTTTCTCCAAGTTTTCCTGCATTTTCCCCCACATTTCTTGACTTCAAACTCGCCCATTGCTCTCCTTTTGCCTCTCTTAGTTGTTCTCAGCAAAATTTGATTATTTGCTTTTCACAGTTCCTCTGTTCTGTTTCTGGCCTCTCTCCAGTTCTTTCCTCATTCAATCAGCTCTTAATAAATTTAAAGTTTAAACACTGTAAGTTATTTCTTTTCCTCTCTCTTTTAAATCATATGATAATTAATTATTTCTCCATATCATACTTTTGGCAGCATTAAATCATTATTTAACTGCTTCTTCCTTATTATTTCCTCTCTTAAGAAACCAAAACCAGCATTCTAGCTTCTGTATCCATTCTAGCTAGTCCTTCTAGGCCATCTCCCAGTTCCATAGCTAGTTCTGCACCATGATCTTCAGGTCCTTCAGCCAGTTCTTTAACATCTTCCAGTTCTTCAAATAGTCCTTCACCAATATCTTCTGGTCCTTCAGCTAGTTCTTCAACCACATCTTCTTTTTCTTCAGCTAGTTCTTCAACCACATCTTATGGTTCTTCAGCTAGTTCTTCAACCACATCTTCTGGTCCTTCAGCTAGTTCTTCAACCACATCTTTTGGCCCCTCTCCAGCCATTAAACAGCCCTTTCTAGTCAGAAATCAGTCCACTTCAGTCATCCATCAGCTTATACCAGTCCTTTCAGTCCACACACAGTCCAGTCAACACCATGAACCACCTAGGTTCTAATCCTCACAATGAACCACCTTGGTTCCAATCCTCACAATGGTCTCCCAATCCCTCAACTAGTCTTCACTGTGATCATAAAGTCCTTCTTACTAGCCTTCACTGTAGATCCTGAACTGCCTTGTTCCTATGATCAGCCACTAATACCAATACCTCAGACTCAGGCAATAAGTCTATGGGACTACTGGCGCTTGGCTGGGCCTCTTACAAGTGTCTTCCACCTGGGCCATTCAACCACAGACAATCCTCATGTCTGTGCAGTTGTCTTTACTCACCCAGGTGATTAACCCTGAGCTTTCAGTTGCAAAGTAATCAACTTCACTTCCCAGAGGCTTGATCACGCCAGGTTCTGCAGCTGCTTCCCTGAGCAACTACCATGGTGACACCTCTGAGCATATCCATGCCCTCCAATGATCACTTTGGGATCTCCCCAAAGCTCCCATGGAGGCAACTGTGATAAGTTCAACTCCCTGGTGATCAACTCCCTGGTACTCAACACTTTGTCAAGTACCAGGGAGTCAAGTGCCACATATTTGAATCTATTAGTATTTTTGGCTTAACCAATTTAAGCTAATTTTTACTAGTAATTTAGGGGTTCAAAACCAAAAACCAAGATTAAATTTACTCAAACTTGACTCTGTTTAATAAATTGGTTAACTAAAATACCAATTTAAGGGGCAATCTATAAGTAAATTTACTAATAGAAATGAAAAAACCTGTGTTCAGCACTCTAAACCAAAAAGTGATCAGTTTGACACTTTTTAAGCCAAATTTTAATTTTATTAATAAAATACATATTTGCTTATATAAAATTTATTATTTACTATTATATTTTTATTAATAGTGTCCATAGTTGTTGATTAAGCTCCCAAGCACCACTATACTGGATTTTGTAAGGTCTTGCCCATAATGGTGCAAGGTTATAGACTAGAGCGTGCAAGGCATTAGGATTCAAATTTAAAAGATATAAGAATGTAGAAACTGTCTGTAAGATAATCTTACAGAAACCTGCTAAAAACCTATATTGTATAACAAATAGAGTAATAGAGTGTAAAAACCCTAAGCAAAAAAGATAAAATAAAGTGTTCAATAGTGAAAAATTTGTAACTAAGGGAATATCAATATTAGGATATTCACCATTGGCAAATTGATACATATAACTATTGAAAGATTCCTTAAGGGAAAAAATGGATACAACAAGCCTAAGACTTGTTGTTTTACAAGTTCCATTGGATTTTAAGAAAAGAGAAAGCTAAACTAAAAAAATGAATTAAAAAACAAAATTCTTAAAATTACAAATCTGAAGTTAAAGAATTGTAAAAGTTTGAAGGGAAGAAATCACTTAGAATTTTGGCTTAAAGCCTACTCTTCAAAAGCTCTTTATTTATAGAAGAAAAAGGCCTTTTCAGTTGGGTTTGATCATCAGGGAGAACAGCCAAGAAGAGGAGCAACTGGAGAAGTTTGGCTTACCAGAACCAAAGAAAAGGGGAAACAGAAGCCAGTGTTGTGAGCAGATCAGCAATGTAAAACTGGGAGAGCGGCAACAACACAAGAAGGGGTTTCAAAAGGTAAGTGATAGTGAAAATATTCTAACTTTAAAGTAGAAATATATATAAAAGTAATAGCAAACAACAGAGCAAACAACAACAACAATTCAAATACAAATGGCATCAAAAACAAGGTAACAAATTTAAAATACTTAAATATTGACTTTTGATTTAAAATTTCAAATATTAAAATACTGAAAGATCAAACAAGCAAAAATACTAAATATAATAAACTTAAAGAGCCTGCCCTTTGGGGCAGGGCATGACATTACCCCCTCCAGATCCAAGCTCAGGATGTGCTTGGATATAAGACTTGATGACCTTGGGACAGTTTTAAAGATTAGACTATGGCTCCCAAGAGCTCTCCTCAACAGAATATCCCTTCCAAAGAACCAAGTATTGGAGTTTACCATAGTGGTAAAAATGGTTGATGATGAAGTCAACCTCATATTCAGGGGTCCCTTGGACCATGTGACAAGGAGGTGCTTTGTTGTTCTGATGAGAAGGAGGAGGAGAAGTCTGGAGTTTGAGGAAGAACATGTGGAAGACATCATGAATGCAATACCCTGGGGGGAGTTGGATACAATATGCAACCTTCCCAACTTTTTCTGTTACAAGGAAAGGCCCTATGAACTGAGGCCCAAGTTTACGGGAAGGCCATCTGATAGGAAGATTCTTTGTATTTAGATATACAAGGTTGTTGACCTGGATACCCTTTCCCTCCTGACAATGACAGTCAGCCTGGACCTTGTAAACCTCAATAGCCTTAGAGAGATTCTCTTTTAAGGAATTCTGGATGAGTTTTAGCTGGACAAGAAACTCCTTGGCTAACAGGGAACAGACAGAGGAGGTGACAGAAGGGACAAAGGCAGGAGTGTAGCCTAAGTTTGCCATGAACAGAGTCATCTTGGTAGAGGAATGGGGAGTAGCATTGTAGGAATACTGGGCCAAAGGTAGGTGAGAAGCCCAATTGTCTTGTTGTTTATTGGACAAACAGCAAAGGAAACATTCTAGTGTCTGATTTGTACTTTTGGTTTGCCCATTAGACTGGGGATGATAAGAGGTGCTAAGAGAAAGGTGAACACCTAGCTGAGTCATAAACTCCTTCCAGAACAGGGAAAGGAAGTGTGGTCCACGGTCAGAGACAATATCTCTTGGAGTACCATGGTAGATGAAGACGTTCTTAACAAAGAGGGAAGCAGTCTTCTTTGCAGTAAAGTTAGAATTGCTGGGAGAAAAAATAGCCTGCTTTGAGAATCTGTCTACAATGTCCAGTATGGTGTCAAAACCTTCAGACTGAGGAAGCTGGACAATATAATCCAAAGAGACAGACTGCCAAGGACCTTTAGGGACTGGAAGGGGACATAGAAGGCCCACAGGTTTCTGGGTGAAGTGTTTGCTTCTCTAGCAAACTAGGCAACTAATGACGTATGACTTGACAAAGGTGGACATCTTTGGCCACCAAAAGTGATTGCGGAGTTTAGAAAGGGTTTTCTTATATCCAGTGTGGCCTGCAGCAAGGGAGTCATGAAACGTGATGGTTAGGAGCTGTTGAAGGTCCAGAGAGGGGATTACCAAAAGGTTGTTGAAGTATAACACACCATCTAGAAGGGAGAAAGAAGGATTTGTGACTGTCTTATTGTTTGTAAGAGCGTCAATGATCTGAGACAAGGCTTTATTGGAAAGCTGGGATTTATGGATTTGCTTCAGGATATTGGGGGCTGTAGTACTAATAATATTAAGTTTCATAAAGCTCTCAGGTGAAAGGACCATCTTGATGTTAAGGAGTTTGTAGTCTTTGTCAACATTGGATAATGAAGGATGACAACTAAGCGCATCAGGTAGAGTATTAAGTACACCCTTCTTGTACACAATCTTGAAGCAAAAATTTGACAGCTCCATTACCCATCTAGCGTGTCTTTGGGAAATGCAGCGTGACTCAGTGAAGTAAAGCAAGTTCTGATGGTCCGTGTAAATGAGGAAAGGCTCATCAAGTCCCTCAAGGTAGCAACACCAATACTTGAGTGTTTTGATTATGGTAAGAAGTTCCTTGTCATGTACATGGTATTTTTGTTCATCTGGAAGGTGTTTTTGAAAGAAGTATGCAACATGGTGTTGCATCTCATCCCCCCAAGCTGAAGGAGAACACCACCAACGGCATAGTTGCTGGCATCAGTCTCAACCAAGAAGGGTTTGGAAGGATCAGGCATCAGGAGGACAGGTGTGGAGACAAAGACAGCCTTCATAGCCTCAAACGCAAGCTGGGCCTCAGGTGTCCAGACAAAAGGAACAGAAGGAGAAGTGAGAGTAGTGAGTGGCAAAACTAGAGAAGAAAGTTTTTCCACAAACTTACAGCAATAGTTTGCCAATCTAAGGAAACCACAAAGTTGTGAGCAAGTCTTGGGAACAGGCCAGCTTTGGATAGCATCCACCTTGCTAGGGGAGACAGCAAAACCGTTTTGAGTGATAATGTAGCCAAGGAAATCAACCTCACTGCAGAAGAATGAGCACTTGGAAGATTTTGCAAACAAGTTGTAGTCTTGAAGTCTCTGGAGTACTTGGCAGATGTGGGCGACATGGTTGTCAATTGAAGAGGAGTATATGAGGATATCATCAAGATAGACAACAACAAACTTGTTAAGGAAGGGCAGAAGTGCCTCATTCATTAAGGCCTGGAAGGTTGAAGAAGCGTTACATAATTCAAAGGGCATTACATTGTACTTGTATAACCTAAATGGAGTACAGAATGCGGTCTTCTATTTGTGGCCAGGAGAGACTCTGATCTGGTTGAAAGCGCTTTGGAGATCAATCTTGGTATGTACAGAACCACCAGCAAGGCAATTGTTCAAAGCCTCAGCAGAAGAAATAGGGCATCTATCCTTGACTGTGATCTCATTGGGAGCTCTATAGTCTACACAAGGGCGCTCAGAGCCTTCGGATTTACTGACAATGAAGATGGGGAAAGAACATGAAGACGTAGATTGTGAGATGAAACCCTTGGAGAGTTCCTCATTGATGTAGTTCTTTAATAGAGTGTTGTCTGAATCAGAGAGAGGAATAAGCCTTCCCCAGGGAGTGGTGGTGCCTGGCTTAAGGTTTATCTGAATATTGTAGGGCCTATGAGGAGGTAGCAGGTTACATTCCTCTCACTAAAACAATCCTTGAAGTCAGAGTAACAATAAGGTAATCCATCTCCGTCCTTGGCAGAAAGAGTATCCAGGATTTTACTATAGATAGCAGTCAGGTTCAGTTTGGAGGGAGTAGAGACAAGAGTACCAGGTAAAAGGGATAACAATTTGACAATGTCATTGCATGTAAATGATATCTTGTTGTTTGGGTGATCAAAGTTAAGCAAAGACTCTCTCAACCACGGGAATCCAAGGATGAACAGGAAGGATAAGTTAGAGGAAGAGTTACATGTGATGCAAAATGAAGAGCCCTCCAAGTAAATGGTGACAGGTTGGAGGATAGGTGTGGCGCCAATGAGAGTGCTGTTTCTCACCTTAACATCAAGAGATCTAAAAGCAGGGAGTCCAAGTAGTTTAGCAAGTTTCTCCTCAATGAAGTTGGCATTGGTGCCAGTGTCAAGAAGAGCAAGCACCTTGATCTTTCCCAAAGGTCCATGAATAGTCACTTGGACAGTAGGTGACTTGGAAGTGTTGTTAAGGGAAAGAAAAGTGAGAGTGGAGGTCTTGTTGACAAAGGGGGAACATTTGGAGAGAGGGCAGGCTGGTAGAAGATGATTCTTTGATCCACAGTAAGAGCAGAGGTTGTTGTTCCTTCTTCTAAGGACTTCCTCAGCAGTAAGACAAAAACCTCCCCCAGACTTTGGCTTGGTGCCAGATGGAGGGGTTGAAGAGAGCAGGGCCTTGTCTAAAACAAACAACCAGGCTACAGGGGATAGGTTAGAAGGAGGGTGTGTTTTTGAGGAAAGGTATTTCCGGTTCCACTTAACCACTTCTCTGATAAGAGGCTTTAGTTTGTCAGGGAGCTTGTGGTGGACCAAAAATTCCTGGAGAAATCTGTTGAGGCCTATCTTGTAGAAGCTGCAAGCCTCAGCGTCAGAGGCTTGTAGTCTTGACTGGAGGGAGCAAAACTTCTAATTGTATTCACCAAGTGGAAGCAAACCTTGTGTGAGACCTGCAAACCAAGAAGTAGAGGGAGTGGACAACTCCTTGTCTTCTCCAGAGAAGGATAGGAGTGAACTGACAAAGAGATCATAGTTCTGGAGGATACCTGGGTTGTATATCAAGTGAGAGCTAAACCAATCTCTGTAGTGACCAGTGAGCTTCTCTGCAAGATAGATGACCTTCTGGGAGTCAGTGGAGAACTCAGACCTGTAAGCAGTAAAGTGGGCCTGTGCATAAGCTAAAGTGTTAAAAATACTAGGAGGTGAGGAACTATGAGCTAAGGTATTGAGAACTACTGTTTGGTTGGTGTAGGTAGTGGAATATGCTCCTTATTATAAAAAAACCTTATCATCTAGCCAACCAAGTAAAATTCTACTAGAGATAACAAAGCTACAATAATAATAGAGAGAAAAAAGGCTAAAAAGATGATAGAAGAGATGAAAAAAGTATTGCCTGGGTCAATCCCATGGGAATCTGAAATAATGTAAGGTCTTGCCCATAATGGTGCAAGGTTATAGACTAGAGCGTGCAAGGCATCAAGATTCAAATTTAAAAGATATAAGAATGTAGAAACTGTCTGTAAGATAATCTTACAGAAACCTGCTAAAAACCTATATTGTGTAACAAATGGAGTAATAGAGTGTAAAAACCCTAAGCAAAGAAGATAAAATAAAGTGTTCAATAGTGAAAAATTTGTAACTAAGAGAATATCAATATTAGGATATTCACCATTGGCAAATTGATACATATAACTATTGAAAGATTCCTTAAGGGGAAAAATGGATACAACAAGCCTAAGACTTGTTGTTTTACAAGTTCCATTGGATTTTAAGAAAAGAGAAAGCTAAACTAAAAAATGAATTAAAAAACAAAATTCTTAAAATTAAAAATCTGAAGTTAAAGAATTTTAAAAGTTTGAAGGGAAGAAATCACTTAGAACTTTGGCTTAAAGCCTAATCTTCAAAAGCTCTTTATTTATAGAAGAAAAAGGCCTTTTCAGTTGGGTTTGATCATCAGGGAGAGCAGCCAAGAAGAGGAGCAACTGGAGAAGCTTGGAGTACCAGAACCAAAGAAAAGGGGAAACAAAAGCCAGTGTTGTGAGCAGATCAGCAACATAAAACTGGGGGAGCGGCAATGACGCAAGCAGGGGTTTTGAAAGGTAAGTGATAGTGAAAATATTCTAACTTTAAAGTAGAAATATATATAAAAGTAATAGCAAACAACAGAGCAAACAACAACAACAATTCAAATACAAATGGCATCAAAAACAAGGTAACAAATTTAAAATACTTAAATATTAACTTTTGATTTAAAATTTCAAATATTAAAATACTGAAAGATCAAACAAGCAAAAATACTAAATATAATAAACTTAAAGAGCCTGTCCTTTGGGGCAGGGCATGACAGATTTAGTGATATAGACATTAATCAAATACCCCACTTGTTTTACTTCATGTCATTCCCAGGTTTTTGGATTAGATGGTGCCACATAAATTAAGCCCAATTTATTAAGAGATTTCATATGTAATTTATAAAAAACTGAAACTTGACACTTTCTTTGTTTGACTATATCTACTTGACACCCAATTGGTTTTGGATTTAACTAATCAAAGGCTTGGAATTAAGGCTAAATTAATATGTGACGCACTATGAGTGCCAATCAACACTCACCCACTTGACACTTTAACTTGGGGATTAGTACAGAGAGCTTCTTAACATTTTAACCAACACTATGATAAATAATTCACTCCCAGCTCCTCCCAGCATAAATTAATCACTAATAAACACAATTCCACTCATTTACTTTTTTAACTTATGTTGTATTTTTTTTTAACTTTTGAGCATATGATACTGCCTTGCTTTTGGGTTAACTTTCAAACCTGTTTTAAATTTAAGCAAGTTTTATATGTAAAAAACATGGTAAATTTGATGTTTCTGCTCAACTTCAGCATACTCAACAGTGAGAATTCAGCTTTTCCTGGATGATCAACAGTGCCAAACTTGACACTTTACTATGTTTTGAATTTTCAAATCTCAATAAAAAAATTCCACATAGTAACTTTTTATTTTTTTTGCAATTATAATCTACTACTTTTTTTGCTGCTCTCCATATAATTTTCATATTTTTTTTGATTTTCAATTAAACTTTTATATTGATTTAAAACTAAGATAGTATGCTGAACCTAACATCTTTGATGCTTTATCATAAATTCACTTATTTTCTATGTTTTAACCTTTATATCTATACTTTTAGTTTCTATTTTGCTTCTATTTACTTTTTTATGTTTTCTCTTGATAAATAAAACTTTATTTCCATACTTTTCATTTAACTTTTACTTTGTTTTACCTCTGTGTTTTATATCTTTCATGCTTATATTATTTACAATGCTAAACTTTTCTTTAGACAAAATCAAACAAGAACAGCCAACAGCCCAAACGCCAAGCCTCCAAGGGCTCCAAAGAAACTGCCTACACTCCCAAGCGTGCCAAGAAGCCTGCAAAGGCAAAGTCTCCAACCCCATCTCCTCCTACTCCATCTCCTCCCACTCCATCTTCTCCCACTCTATCTCCTCCAACTCCATCTCCTCTTACTCCTACTCCTCCACCCTCATCTTCCACATCCCCTTCACCTTCCCCCAAAAATTCCTCCCCCAATAAATCTGATGGTGATCTTACCGACCACTCCTTTTACCACTCAGAGGCTGACTCCAAGCCCACCAAGGAGCGGCATACCAAGAAATTAAAGGCTTCCAAGGAGCCCACCTCTTCTTCTGGTAATAAAAAGGAGGCATCCAAGCAGGCCTCAAAGAACCCTTCCCATCACCCTTCTGATGGCTCTTCTCCCCCTCCCTCATCTGATCACCAAGATGAGCCGGAGGAGTACTCCAAGAAGTTCAAAGCTTCTGGTCATGTGGCTTGGGATCCACTGGCCATCCACAATATTTGTAATGTGGACAGAGAGTTTAAAGTCCCCAAGCGCTTCCCCTGTTACTTCCCAATCATGTCCGTAAAGGGCGGCCCTGGTTATGTTACTGACAACTACATCTTCAATTGCAATAACCAAAAGCAGCAGACCAAGAGCAAGCACTTCATCTGTGAGGATAAGACTTACGGGGCCCGGCTAAACACCAAGGGCTGGGAGCAAGTAACAGCAGAGAAGGGGGAACACACTTGTGAGCCCCCCAATAATATAATCACTTGGATGTTAAAATAGTACCTTGTTCAAGTAACACCCATATCCTCTCATCTCTGGGCTTCTGATCTGGCTATAAAAGCCCTGCAACATCTCAAACCCAATAATCTTAAGTTGGTGCCAACTCAAGAGCAGTTGGTTAAGTTCATCAGCAATAAGCGTATTGCCGCCAATCCCCCTCCCCCAAAGGCTTTGGACTTCCTCTTGGAGCTTACACTCACCCACAAGCTTAAGCAGCTTTCAAGTGGGGAGCGCTTACTCCTCCATGATGACGGGCCTGCCGCCAAGGACCGCATAATCTGCTACTCAACTTAGCAGAACTTGATGGAGTTGAAAAGAGCGTCAACCTGGCTAGTTGATGGTACCTTTGCCACTTGCCCCCAGATGTTCAAGCAGCTCTGGATGGTCCATGCCCAGATTGGCATCCGGGTGATTCCACTTGCGTTCTTTCTTCTTCCTGGGGCCACCAAGGCCATCTATACCTGCGCGTTCTCAATCCTCTGCCAAGAAATTGCCCTCCTTCCTCCTGCCAATAATGAAAAATCCAAGAAGACCCCCCCCACACCTGTGCCAACCCACCTGCCTCTGACAAGGGCCAGGTCACCCTGGACTTGGAGGAAAAGGTGAGGCTAAGAGCTCTTAGGCCTTGCGTGTGCATTATGGACTTTGAGCCTGCTCAGTTCAATGCATTCAGGCAGCTGTTCAGCAGGGAGGTGCAGGGGTGCCACTTCCACTTCTGCCAAGCAGTTGCTTGTAACGTGCAGGCCCACACTGAGCTTAGTAGGTTGAGCCAGAGGGATACTTTGGACACCTGCAGATTTGTGCTGGCACAATTCAGTGCCTTAGTTTTTTTAAAGCCAGAGCGTACTGCGCAAGGGTTTGAGGTGCTCTCAAAGCATCCCTACATAATGAAGCACCCAGAGTTCAAGCCTTTCCTTGAGTAATTTGATCCCCAGTGGATTGGGAAGGTTGTCACACAGAGGCAAGGCAAGGCTCGCGCCAAGGCCAGCTGGAACGTGTACCAGGAGGCCGTCAATGGGGAGCTGAAGACCACTTTGGCATTAGAGGTTTATCACAAGCATATTAAAGCCAACTTTGGGCTTCATCCAAAGCTTAATAAGTTCTTCTCTCTACTGCAGCATGAACAAGAGAAAACAATCTCCAAGCTCCAAGATCTCTCCAACCGCGTACCCCCCACCAAGCCAACCACCCACTGTACCCTCTTCACCAAGGCCATCCAGGGTGCAGCTAAGCACAAATACAAGGCCTCTGAGCTTAAGCAGCAGCTTGAGCTTATTGCCACTGCCCTCCTGGAAGGGGCCAAAATGAAATGGGGAAAGAATGATGAGGAATAAACTTGCTTGCTCAGTTATATGATTTTTACTTTTAACTTTTAACTTTTAACTTTAATTTTTACTTATTAGCTTTGATCATTTAGTTTTTAGTTTTAATTTTTAAGTTTTTTAATTTAATTATATAGCAGTGATTGTTCTATGTATGCATGGTAAGTTTTAGATGAATATTTATAGTTGAAAGTAAGTGAAATATCTTAATTTTTGTTAATTTCCAAATAAAACATATGCTATTCACAGTTGTGCTTATATGAACTATATCAAATAAGTATTAATATTTATTCATATTTTTGCATAACGTTATTTATTGTGTTTGTTTATTTTTGGTTCATTGTAATTTTAATTTTTATGGTAATAAAAAATATTTTTAATGAAGAGTGTAAATTACATAGTAAAATGAAAAATAATTGCTTATTTCTCCTTCTCATTTAAGGTACAATTTTTATTGCATTTTTGAGCTCTCTGGGGTCACTTTAGTATACCATAGCTGTAAGGCTTAATTTTTAATTAAAATTTTTCAGTACATCAAGATCTGTCAATTAAAAAAGTGTCAATTTCCAGTTGTCAATCAGGGCAAAAGCTGAATTCTCACTTTACTATAGTGTTGACTATCAGGGAGTTGAGTTTAAGGGAGTCAATCACCAGGGAGTTGATCACCAGGGAGTTGAACTTACCACAGTTGTCCCCATGGAGACATGGACAAGGACACCCTACCAGTCTGTTAGGTAGAGTGCTTGCTCACAGACCTCCTGTGAGCGCACAAGGGCAAGTAGAGCTATCTTAGCTCCACCCCCCTTCCCTAGAAGCCCGCATTACCCACCAGGGTCCTCCACTCTATACCCCAAGCAGCCAATGGTCCTTGCTGAGCCATAACTTTCCTCACCCCAAGCAGCCAACAGTCCCTGCTGGGCAAGAACACCTAACCAGCCCATAGCAGCCAATTCTCCCTACTAGGCCTATACCTGTCTCAAAACCACAGCACACTATTAATTCTCAGCATTGCATCTTTATTTGAAGCTAAATCAACCCTTGCCTTCAAAACTGCTCCCATGTGGATCACCACACTAAGTAAAACATGGGGAAAAAGGTTCTAATGAACCCTGCAAAACATGACAGGAAACACAGATAAACTGTTTTAAACATGGAGCCATGGTTTTTCTGGAGCAATAGGACAACAGGTTTGAACCAGGGTCAAAAGTGGATCATCCAGAGAAAAACTTTGGGAAAACAGGCCAATCCAGACACCTGATTGGCTGCAGGTCAAAGGCTGTTTTATCAATGTTTTTAATTGGTTAAACCAAAAGGGAAAAGCCTAAAAAATAAGGATCTTGACAGGGAAAAGTCATCTCTGATTGGCTGAAGTAAGTAAATAGGTTTAACTTATTTTAGATCAAAAAACTTTATGGTTTAAGCTTGGAAAAAAAGAGTCAGAAAGGAAAAAGGTTGAAAACAAGGTGCTATTTAAGGGGAACCAGACTAAAAAAGGGGATACAGTGGATATTCAAAGCCATAAGCAAGTAAAAGAAGCCCAATACCCCAGATCAAGAGTAAAAAGCCAAGAGCAGGATAGCACAGGACTCAGAGGCCAGGAAGTGGTATGAAAAGGACAGCAAAAGGACTCCAAGACGTGGAGCAGGACTATAAGACCAGAAAAAAGAGCTCAAGGCACAGGGGAAAGATGTCCAAGGCAAAGGAAAAGGAGCCCAAGAAAAAGTACAAGAAGCCCAAGAGATATAACAAGGACTCCAGGACTTGGAAACCCACAATCAAAGACTTCCAAAACAGGTCATATTATTGAAGATTTCTAAGGAAATCTTTCTTCTGAGTGCAATAAACATCACTATCAATCCCTATCCATTATTTCCAATTGTGCATAGTGTCCAATGAATAAATCACACAACATTTTATATCCTAGCTAAGGTAAAGAAGATGCCTATTGCCAGAGCTGCAGACAGTTTGCAAAAAGCAAGACTTCAGATGAAGAATGGGACAGACCGTCACAACATTTGGAGATGACCGCCATAGGAAAGGAGTTCACAGGTGGAGAGTTCAAGAGACTATTCAGAGACTAGTATAAGCCTAAAGAAGGTCTTACCCCAGATGATGTGAAGGTCTATGGAGAGAATGCTTGTATATTCATAGGAAAAGTACTGAATGGGTTTGCAGCTATGCAATCCAAGTGCAAGCCACTGTCCAAGAAGTTGCCCCATCTGAAGAATGGCAACCCCATCCAGCCGGCACCTGGCTTTGACCCAGGACATGTAATGGTGCCTGAGGAGATGGAACACCACAGTGATGGAGATGTCAATTACTGAAACCAAATTCAAGATTTTTATTAAAAAATCATGTAATTGATTGATCACAAGTTCATAAGCTTTTAAACCAATATATTCCAGCGTTTTTTCAGGATCATTTTGGGCCCTAACATCATCTCTCACCATAGTTGAGCTCTTGAGGTCAGCTCTAGATTCTGGGCCTTATATGCTTTGGGAAGATTGCCAGTGTTTACTAAGTTATACTTGGGTTCTCATGTGTTCTTCTAATCTGGGTTCCCTTTTCACTTGATCAAGTAGTGCATGCATTTGTATTTTAACGTGTGGTCCAGGATTTTCTCCACTTTGTATTACAAGAAGCTTTTTTTAAAGCAGGTATGGGGTGGTTCACACAACTTGATTTGAGAGAGATGCCCTTTTTTAGATAGTATTAATTTATGGAAGACATCATGTATCTTTAAGTTGAAGGATAGCTCTAATCTGTATGATACTTCTTCAATGTGTTGCAAGACTTTGTAGGGTTCAGTCCTGCAAGGGCTTAAGCTTTCACAAGGGAATTAGTCTTGATTTTCTTAGCCCTGAGGTATACCATGTCCCCAAAGCTTATGGGGGCCTGGGCTCATTTTCTTTTTGGCAAAGTCTTTTTATGTCTGTACAGCCTTCTCTAGGTTTTGAGTGCACACTTTGTGAACAGCATAGATAGTGATAATCTAATTCTGTTATTCTGGGCTGTTAGATTTTTACGCTAAGTGTCCATCCCAGATAGGGCTAAATCTATAGCTTGCTTTGAATGATAACATGTTGGTTTAACTGTGGTCATTGTTATTATAAAAATGCTGGGTCATGGGCAAATTTTCATCCCAGTTGTTTTGTTCTGAATTTAAGTAATAGCAAAGATACTGTTTCAACACTTGATTGACTCTTTCTGTTTGTCCATCACTTTGGGGGTGGTATGCTATATATAAAAAGTTTTTGATCCCAAGGTCATTTAAGATATAAAACCAGAACTTGGATATGAACTGAGTACCTCAATTGGAGATTACTTATCTGGGTAGTTCATGGTTCATGAAGACATGGTTTTTGAACAAGTTGGCTGTCTCTTTTCTGTCATATGGGCAGTGGCGGGCATGAAGTATGCCATATTGGTTAAAGATTCAATAATGAAAAAGATGATGTTGTATTCTTTTGATTCTGGAACCTCAACAATTTAATGCATGAATAAATATTTTCAAGGGTCTTTTACAATATAAAGAGGTTGGAGTGGGCCTTCAGGGTTTCCTTGTTTGTGTTTAAAGTGGCCACACATTTCAAAGTCACCAATATAGATATCTATTTTTTGTTTAATCTAAGGCCACATATATTCTATTTGAATGCCTCTTAAGGTTTTGGTACAGTCTGGATGTTCATTAATAAGAGAGCTATGATATTTTTTCAGTATTTACAGCTGTAGAATCATTCAGACATATAGGTGTGCCTATGTAGTCTTAGGATTTTTTGTGTAGTGGTATCCTGATTGGTAGCACTTGCTATCAATGTTATAAAAGGTATTCAATGATATTAGTACAGTGTATATCTTAGGTCTTGTCATGTTTTAATATTTTATTAATTTAATTTTAATTCTTCTTTTTTATTTGATCTAAAAAAGAATTAAATTTAAGTTAGTAAATTTCTGTCAATTTAGTTATCCTTTCAGTTGTTACAGTAACTGTCAGGATACCAGGTGTACTATGCTAAACTGTTGGGGGTTGAAGAAGCAGTTGCAGCCACAGACATGATCAATCAGAGGATGTGACTTAAATTTAACAGATATGATAGGACTAACCCAGCCACAGCCCATGAGCCAGCCACAGGCAAGGCAGAGTCAATCAATCCCATGAGTGACAGATAAAGCACTTCAAGAAATTGACTTCTTTGTTAAGTGGAGCCAGAGGTGGCTGGGGCTGTGAAAGTATGCTTGGGAGTTGGGAGCAGGCCAATTGGAATCCAGTAGGCAGATGTGTTTCTATACTTCCTGTTGAATATGAGGGGATACATTGTAATGTCCTTGTATCACAGAATAGGTGATATGGATCTTTGGGAGCTTCTGGTTTGATCTACATAGTAAACCTTCCAAGGTCCACTGTTCTTGATTTGGGTTAAAAGAGTACTCAGTAGAATGCACAGGGTCAAAGGGAGCATCAGAAAGGTGGTAGTAGTTAGGTGCTTCTGGTTTTCAGCTGAGGCTTGGTACTCTACTCCTGATTGGTGTTGGTGTTGTTTGGTTAGTTAAAGATGGAAGAATATGAGAAACAGGTAAGGTAATATGTTTATGAACCAAAGATTCATAATAATCTTTACTTGATAAGAATGACAATAACTAGTTTCACTGGGTTTCTTGGACTTATATAGTTACTCACCTTCAGATGCCTCTTCATGCTCTTCTCTGGCTATCTGGGTGACATGTTTGGGCATCTAGTGTTAATGTTATGGTAGAAAACCAAATGGAAGGAATATTGCATCCCTGCAAGACCAGAAACCAGCAAAGAACTGCCGCCAAACCCTTGAGAGAAATAGACAATTTAAATGCTGTAATTGACAAAAAATGGGTCAAAGCTGGGTGTCAGGAATTTATACTGACTTTGTTCTACCTTGGATACCTTGGCGGCCTGCCAAGCCATCTATTAGAGAAGCTTCCAATATTACTAGAAGGCTTAATTGATCTGAGAAGCCTTTGTGAAGTAGATTTGGATCACTTATTACAAGAACAACCATTAATACTATAGACTCCAATTACAACTGGTTCCCAATTGGCTAGAGTTATTCCAGAATACTCTAGCAAGCCGCCGTGTTAGTTATTATGGGTTTCCCCAAGGATTGAAAGGAACATGTCCAATTTGCACTAGCAAACTGCCAGTGCCATTGCAAATCAATGCATGAAAGGTTGCCTAGGAACAAAGTGTCATGCGCTAAAAATAGAGTCTTAAATTAGCACCGCCACCACTGGCACACTAATAGATTATGTATCACTCTATGGCAATTAGTACCCAGTGCAGGATACTATGATATGGAATCCCATGCCATTGCATGGATGTCTAACTCTAAGGTTGATGCTGGCGGTCTGGGGGTGAAAAAACTACCAAGCAAGAGTTAGATGTGCCAGATGATCTTATCCTGGCAAGAGAGCGCTGGCTCTATAAAAGCCCTTCCATTGGACTAATGGAAGGCAGACAATAATACCAAGATCCTAATGTAGAACATTTTAACAGTAGAAGAAGATATCCAAGTTTGAAGACCATTTTCAGTACTCAAAGAACTAGCAAGCCACCTGTTTAGAAAGCTGCTTGGAAGTTACCTCCCTTGGACATTGCTAGCCGTTGCCTTGCCAAGGAAATACCAGACAACACAAGTAACGCTTGTTGCCATACAAGCACCTATCAACACAATGACCAAGATATCCCAATTACTCAATAAAGAAAATTGTAATCAGACCTCCAGGTCTGAGAGCAGAACAGAAACTTCTAACACTGGGGTTGCTCAAATAGCCCAGGAAAATTTGGACTTACCATATTTTTGCCCAAATAATTATGACAAGAAAATCACACGTTATACGTTATTTGGTGATGGCAGCGCTTGACCTTCTGGTTGCTAGATTTTTTTTTGAATTATGACGTCATTAGCTCAAATCCTAATGCAAGAACTCCAATTGCTGAAAATATTCTTGCCAACCAATCAGATGCCTTGGAATCCCCTCCTCCCCCATCCTGAACTCCCTTAAGACTTTCTCATTCCCCTCTAAAAACTTGTTTCTAGATAGATTTTTTTCACTCAAATAAAAAGGAAGTTTTCCTAAAAATGTGGGATCATCTGGGGCTGTTTGTCCCCATCTTTGAAAGATTAGCGTTTATTGTCTTTAAGGTTGCCATCAATTCTATGGCTGCAACCTGGCCCATGCTTTACATGTTGACGCCTTCAGATTTTTTCTCTAATTTATCCCTGCAAATCATTTGCATTCTGATATTTTTTACCTCCATCTTCTGCTACACTGCCACTGGGGCCAAGATGATTAAGCTGTCCTCCCAATTTGGTCTCCTGTTGCTCAAGCAACTGACAATTTGTTTACTGTACCCTCATTGTTTGTCCTTGAATCATGCAAATTACTGTTTCACTCTAACAGTTAAGTTAAGGTGGCATGTGGCACTGTTTAAGATCAGAAAATGAGGATAAGTAAGCAAATTATAAGTTGCTTAAGTAACAGCAAGCAAATTGGGAGGATGGTTTCAGCATTTGGGACCTTTTAGTGATATAACAGAAGAGAGTTGTCAAAATTAAAGCTAAGAAAATCAGTTGTAAAAGAAAATGGGAATAATAAGATGTCAAATCTTGATAAAGGGCAGGCCAGGAAACCACAAGGGAATTCACAGAAGTCTTAAACACTGTGGAGGCTAGTTTCTCAAATACTGGGGCCAGCAAGATCAAGTAATTAAGCATTTGATGGGAAAACTCCTTTTTTATTTCCAAGGTGAATAAGATATCTAGAAATAAGTTTCTAGAGGGGGATGGGAAAAATTTTAAGGGAGTTTAGGTTAAATGAGGGGGAGATTTTGTGGTATCTGATTAACCGAGGAGAATATTTTCAGCATTTGGAGAACTTGCATTAGAATTTGACTCAATTAAGTCATAATTTAGAGAATTGGCAACTAGTAGGCTGAGTGCTACCTTTGATAAATAATGAATAACAAGTGATTGGCCTGTAAAAATTAATTAGCAAAAATATGACAAGTCCAGATTTTTGAGGGCTACCTGGGCAAGTCCAGCCTTGACTCATTTTTTTGTCAAGAACAACATTTAAATTTTTCAACATAGTTAAGGGGTTGATCAAGGTTCTTTGTTGGTTTTTATTCTTTTGGGGCCACTTTATCTCTTCCATTTGGTGTTCTACCATAACATCTAGTTTATTGGCATATGGTTGGTTGACAGAAAGCTATTATTAGTATTGTCAAGCATAACTGTTTAGCCCTTAGTGTAAATCTACTGCCACCCTTGGCATTGGATTGCACTATCTCCCCCAGACATACTAATAAAGGCCCAAAAATATTAGCCAAACCCCTTAATTCTTTAGAGGATTTGGCACACACAGTTGATGAGAGATTTGTGCTGGCCTACCCCACAGATCCATAGCCTTTGGTTGTTCCCCCCTGGGAAGAAACATTGGTTAATTTGGACTATTTTTTGGTATGGTGTCACCCACTTTTGAAAATTATCAGATCCAACCAATCAGGTGACACTACATCAACGCTCAAAAGCCCAGGTAAATTTCAAATGTCTGGGATTCCCTCTAGCCAATCAGAGGGAACCGCGGAAATTAAGGTGAAACTTTCCAGTCCTCCTGGCTCTGATCAGCAAATTTTCTCAACCAGCCAATTGGATCCAGGTCCTGTGGTCATGTGATCAACTCCCCTGCAACACACTCCTTTTGACACAGCAAGGGGACCTCCAGTCTCCTGCTTGTCTATTTTCTAATATTATTAAAAGTTTGGTTACAGTTGCACTTTATTTTTAATTTAAAAATTGCTTGGGGCCCTTCTTGAGTCCTGCTATCTATATTAAAGAAAGTGTTAGTCTTTTTTCTAAACCTTACTTTGCACTACTCCACTTCAAACCCGGTATCACTTCTTTCACTTCTAGTAGAAGACTGGGTGTATAGTTGTTGCTTAATCCCGCTCCTGCTCTCAAAAACCAAGTTCAAAACTAAAGCTGTAGTTAATTCTAATATAATTTTCTACTCTTACTTTGGATTTTTCTTCATTAATTTTAATTTCAACCCCGTCTTTTGCTTCTCAACATTCCAAGCCGTTTGAGATTATCACCAAGCCTCTCAGGAAGTTTCTTGTTGCTCCTTGCCGGTCCCTGTCTGTGGTTACCCCATCACCCAATAGTTCTATTGTTTTCAGGGACAAAAATCCCATCCAAAATTTTAGAATTTTTCTGTGATCACAACTATGATCCTCCCTGCCATTAAATTTGTAGTGTTTTCCTTGGCTCCATTTTTGCTCCTCCTGTGGTTGACATCACCAGACTTGTGGGAAAAATCTTCTTGTCTGCTCGACTTGCAAGCAACAATCCTTCTAGCCTCCTGAATCTCCCTAGTGACCTCCTCTTCTCTGGAGAGGCCATAGTCAAGAGTTTGACCTGCAACAATCTGGATTTGGATGATGTTGATTATGCCCTGTCTGCTCCCGCAGGTGAGAAAATGCCAATGGTCTCCATTCCCAGCCCAGAGAAGAGCAACTTGGTGCCCCTCCAGGCCCCTGTGATGCTCCCTCCCACTCCCTCTTGTATGCCCTGGTTGCTCACCAGTTTGATACTGATGAGATTGAACGCCTACTTCCCACAGCTGTCTCCTGTGTCCTCTATGTGGTCCCTCTTTGAGCGGCTGTTCCAGTCCTCCACTGGGCGGCGTCCTGGTGGTTTGTTTCACCAGGATGGGAGCCAAACTTAGTTAGTTTAGCCCCTCTCTCTCACACTTAGGTGGCTTATCTACTGGTAACTGGTCATTGATCACTGAGGGTTTAGTTGCAAGTATCATGGGAACATCTTCAATTTGATCACCAATCATGGCCTAGTCTGACAAACAAGCATGGGTTAGGACTTCTTGATTTAAAAAGGGGTTCCCAATTGGGAACCCCAAATTACCAAATGGAGGAGGGTTTGAACTGGGGACATTGGGAAGCTAAAATTATCTTACTCAGTGCCAGCTAGGCCCATTAGTGCATGAGCATAGCTTTTAGGGCCCAGAACAGACCACACAGCAGCAGGCATGGCAGAATTAATTCCCACAACTGAATATTTGCTCTTTAAAGCAAATTCAGGTGAGGGCACAGTCCTGCCGCCTGCAGCCCCTGCCTAGTGGCTGGTTGCAGGTTTTTTTCCCACAGTGTGATTTGAAGTTTTTACTTTTGTAACAGTCACTGTATTTTTTGCTCTCAAAATCAGAAGCAAATTCTATTTTTTGCTTTAGAGATTAATAAGAGTTGAGACAATAACTTTCACTTCAAACAGTTGTGTAAGCACTGTAATGTCTTGTTTTTGTTGAAAACAAACTCCAAACATAACCTCAACTATCATTATCTTCCTTGTTGCATTTTGCAACTGAGTTGTCTATCCCAATATATTAAAGTATAAAATAAAGCTATCAAGAAAAGTAGACTTAATCCAAAATTCTAGATTCCTTGCCTTAACTTAAATTTTGATTCAAATTGTTTTTAAATTTACTTCAATTTTTTATTTTATATTTTAGGATTTCAAATTTTATATCTTTATTTTTTATAAAACTTCCTATTTACTTTAAAATTACTTAGCTTCAAGATTCATACTGTAAATTCAGAACCTAAAGGTAAAAATGCGGGATTTTCAAATTCTTTTGCATGAACTCACCAACTTAATGGAGTAAATTTTATCCCAGAACAACCTACTTTTTTATATAAAAGGATGAAAAATATTCCAGTAAGTTGGTGAGTTTATGCAAAAGAATTTGACAGTCCTGCATATTTCCTAACAGGTTCTGAATCTATAGTAAGAGAATTATTATTTTTTACGCTAAAGCAGGCTTTATTATAAATGGAGATTGTACATCAGAGTACTGCTTATTTGTTCTCCAATATATTAAATTTAAAGGTTAATATATACATATTTTTAACTTACTGTTATAATGAAGAGCTCTCCAACATAGATATACCATTAATTAATACTCAAAATCTAGTTAAAATCTTGCCCTACATTATAATTTTGGGGCTTTTGCAGACCTTGTCTCCCTATTTCACCAATTATAAGTTGTTAGCAACTTATATTAAAATATTCTTCTAAAATGTTCCTATCTTTTTTATCTATTAAATATAAACCCAGTATAATTATACAACTTTATCTATAACCTTGTTTTATTTTGAGCAAGGCTTTACAGGTCTGGGTGTACTGAATATCTTTTTTCCTGCTTTCAAGGCCTAGGAACAAGACCACAAGGTCCAACATATTTGGAGATAATTATAAAGTTACACATTCCCTTGGTCCTCCACTTTAATCCTCACCAAATGTTGCAACTGAACCAATGAGGATTCAGTAGTTGGAATTGGGGAAGACAACAGTCCAATAGAAAGGACAGCATAATAAGAATAAGGTGTCATTTATTGTAGAATATTGTGATTAATATACCATATGGGGAAAGCCACTGGGCCACAAGGGGGTGGTATAGTGGGAAGTTCCATGTAAGGTTTGAAGCCGATGAATAACTTGTGCGGGGATCAGCAAGTCAAATTGGTAACACTCCTAATTAGGATGAAGTACCCGCCATTTGATATTGCCATCAGATTAATCCATAACGTTAGATATGTCAAGGGGCAACTCATTGAGCGCCCCCTGTGTATTGTAAGATACGTTAGCAGGCAAGTCTGGAAACTTGGTTGCAACACAAATGCTTGGGGATCTCTACTAAATTGTGCCTGGATATTTATCTAAATATTTACTGAAAAAGCCCAGAAAAGTTCTCCCTGTAAGAATTGAAGGGTCATATTAGTAAGAAATAAAACCTTGTTCTAAACCATGAGTGAATCATGGCTTCAGTAACAACTAAAAGGTTGGCACCAACAATTACTGGGAGACTAAAGGGAGAAGGAATTAACTGAACACTCTAAATCAACAGATAAAACCAAATGGTCAGAGTTACTAAAAAACTTTTGAACTTTATTAGGTTAGAATAACAAGGCAAGATCTTTTAAAATTATTGCATTCATTTAAAGAAAGAGATGAGGTTAATTTGTGAGTCAGGATGTACCAAAGCAAATCAACCAATGATATGGGAGGTTATGAGAGCAATTCTTGAGGCAGGGAAATTTGGACAAATTTTGTATGAAAAAATTGAAAGGGAAAACCACACAACCAAAATTAAAGAGCTTGTCTTGAATGCATTTAACACTGCTACTGGCTGCTCTTACACATGTTATTTAACCAGGGATATCTCTTGGGTGGGTTAGGTGGGGAAATCTTTGTAATAATTCTTCAAGTAATTGTGTGAGGACTTTTCTTGCGCTTTTTCAGTAATTCTTTGAATAAATATCCTGTCACAATTTAGTAGAGATCCCAAAGCATTTGATGAGGATTGAAGTGAAGGCTCAAGGGGAGGCATAAATTTACACTCACACTATTACTTGTGAAATTGTTTAGAAGATGCCCCACTTAACCCACCCAAGAGACACCTCTGGTTAAATATCATTTACAAGAGAGGCTGGGGGCCATGTTATGTGTGTTCAAGACAGGCTTCTTAATTTAAGTTGAGTCAGTTTTCCATTTTGACTTTTCTCATTCCAAGTTTGTCCAAATTTTCCCTGCCTCAAGAATTGCACTCATACTCCCATATAATTGGTTGATTTGCTTTAGGATGTCTAACCTCTCACTCTAACCTTATTCCCTTCCTTAAACAAAGGCAAGAATTGTAAAAGACCTTGCTTCATTATTCTCTAACCTAATAAACTTCAAAATCTGTTAGTAATCTTGGCCATTTAGTTTACCTGTTGCTTTTGAGCATCAGTTAATTCCCCCTGTAGTCTACCTGGAATTGCTGATAACAGCTTTTTGGTTGTTGTTGAAACCATGATCTTAATCATGGTTGAGAGCAAGGTTGCGTTTCTTCCTAATATGTCCCCTAATTCTTACACTTATCCTACACACAGTACTTGGATTTCTGGCAATTTGGATGATTTACTGAAATTACACAATGTAAGTGGGCTTCACATGGTCAACTATGCACTTAATTAACCTGATGAACATAAAATATTCAGTGCCAGGGTTAGGTTGCTTGGTCTTTAGAGCACACTGTGGTTCTGCATCTGGTTGGGTGATGTTGAACATTGTCACCTGGGTGCAGTATTCAGCAACTCGCTTCAATAATTCTGCCCCTTCACAGTGTGATAGAATCCTAGCTCTTCCTAAACCTATTTATCTCCTTTGTCCATATAAGGGGCATATCTAGTATCAAGTACAGCCTCACGCTTCTTATGTATACTTGCAATAGGTATATCTTTGCAGTATTCTGGTGGTTATACAAGAGAAGCACACTCAACTGTCTTTTATTTATGGCTCTGGGTGTGATAACCTTTTGAGCCTTCCTTTTAAGCTTTGAAGCCTTGGGGTTGATGCTCTCAGTTCATTCAGCGTAAATAGTCTGGATCTTAGTTTTTAGTTCCCCATCCCCTTCTTCACTGGACGTGCTGTTTGTTGCTTTGTTGTCTACACATGCAGGGGCTCTGTTAGTAGACTTTCTTAGGTGCTCAAAATCTCAGCAGTCTCTGCTGGGTGCACTTGCCTGTTGTTTGGGTTATGTTGAGTTTTCTATTGGAGAATATAAAAATTGCTATCACTATTTTGGTTAGGCTTTATTTTAGGCTTTCTATACTGTTTCACATAGCAAATTTTTACTCCTGTTGCCATGTTATCTGTTTATGTGCATTAAGTTCCCATATCTGATCTATTTGGCCCCAATTTTGTTATTTTCATCACTTTCAGGGATCCTTTTAATTCTGCACAATTTTTTCATATGAAACAGACATTGAGTGTATTTCCATCCAATATTTTTTTCAGATTGTGTGCACTTATTTTGACAGCTTAGAACTGAGATAGTATCAGCTTTGCTTTGTTTATGATTTAGTTTTATGTGTTGTGAATTTGATTTGCTATTGATATGATTTTCATATGGGGTTTACATTACAATGCACGGCTTTTGTGTGCCTGGCTCAAAACATAGTAAATATAATAGAAAATTGGATATCTGCAAGTGGATTTATTTGTGTTTTGAGATCCTGATCTTACTGTGCAGCTATGATGTGTTGTGTGTCTCATATGGTTACTTTATATTTAATTTGGTTTGCTCATTAAAGGCTGAATTTCTGTCAATTTGGCTTAAACTATGTGTTTGATATTATATTTTGTTATATGCACAGCTTAATTTTGATTTAATCTGACTTTGATGCGTCCATCTCAACAGCTGGGAAAATTACAGTACCCACTTTATTTCTGACACTAGTTTCCCCTGTAACCAAGATCCAATGCTATTCCATCTGTTCTAGCATTTCAGAAAATGAGTTTCTACATCGAATGTCAGAATGATATCATAAATCAGTTTTTGGTTCCCCAGAAAACCGGTGCTGGGAATATAGTAGGTACCTAAATTTGATACAGCTGCGTAAGCACAGTTGTTTACTGACTGAAACTGGCCAAGCTGTGTGAATATATACCCATCAATATCAAAAGGGTTTATCACTCAGCTGGCAAAAAGCTTCAGGATATTTGTTATAGATATTGCTCGTTTGAAACCTAATTATATTGGATTTGATGACCCTGAGAACATGGCAACTTCTCAGGAACCTTGGACTAAATGTTAAAGTCGTAGCCTTGGTGCCCAGCTAAACTGGGAAAGTAGATCAAGACACTGGCAGATTCAGTCTGTCCCATTGGTTACCTGTAGCCAGAATGCTGCGTTGAGCCTTGGTTAAGGTGGGCAGTTACGAAATATTCCACAGGGGGATGGCTTTCAGCCAACTGCAAGGAGCAGACATATCATTTAGCAGAGCAGCTGGTAATATTCATCCCTCGCCATGTACCTTTTAAAATATACCAAACAACTGCATTGGAAGATTCTGTATCCTTTAAGAACTGTTGTTTCCTCTCGGTTTTACTATGGAAACTGCTTTTTAAATTGGTAGGTGGGGGACCGGTAGCCCTGATAGAACGGAATTCAAAGGCCTGGGGAGCATCAAGTAGCTGGATTCTTCTTTATTCTCATGATAGCTTACAACACTTGGTATTGTTTATAGACAGAGAAACCAAATTTCCAATCCAAGTATTCTTTAGCCGAATTTGACTTGATTTCTGATTCACTCAGCTTTTCAATGGCTGGACTTGATATTACCCCTTGGGGATAAATTGAGTAAGATTTATAATACTTCCATCAAGTCGAAAACTAATCAAAGCTTTCAAGAATCACTTGATTGGGGTTTATTTAAACTTATCGAGCAGCCATCCATTGTCCTCACATGTATCCTTGACTTGTTTACCAAACTTCAATTGGTTTGAAAAACTGTATAAGTGTAGCCCAATTTCCAAAAATGAAATGTTTCACTTGAATTTTGCTAAATAAACACTGAACTTGTGCTTTTATTATTCCCAGTGAGTTTCAAGAAGTAGGCTATTTTTCAGTGTTTGAAAAATGTATTGAGATCAAAAATGACTAGTTAGTCAACATTAAAAATGGATCTATACCACAAGTATAGAAGGAATCTTTCCAAATCAGATCAATTTATGATCTTAGCTAGGATACGACAATCAACGTATAAGTGTCAGATACATAATTTTTATACTATAACTCTAAACAAGAACTTAAGGCAAGTTGAAGTCCGTGATTAATCACTTTGCTAGTGAAAGACTAAGTCTAAACTAGAGTTTTGAGTGGCTTAGTGTTGCATACCAGTTTACGACTTGCAATTTCGTTATTATATAGATCGTTGCGTCTAATCTTAAACTGATCAAATATAAAAATCACTACCTTCTAAGAGTCGTTAAAAATAGAAAGCAAAAATAATCAAAAGCATTTGATTTATCCTTGGCGCTGCTTATGCTTAGGGTTTTCCTTGCAAATAACAAAAAGCTTCTTGCGGCGGTGGACAAAAAAACAATGCTCGCAGCGCTTCTTTAAAGAGGAGCGAACCTTAAACCCGCGGGTAGAGGTGAATTGTGGGCTAGGGTTGATATTACTTAAACCATTAGACGATAGGCCAGATTTAAGGGTAGCTTTGAAGGAGTTGGTGCCGAAGAAATCAGTCTTGGAGGCAACTGTGCTCTGTGTAAGAGTACGGAAGAAGGCCCCCGAGCTTAAAAATCGTGAAAACATTGTAAAATTTTCACTAAAAAATCTTAAAGGAGAGTTATACTTTTGTCCTTTGGTAAATATGACATTTCTGACAGCCTTCTCCTTGCTGTCTAAAAAATCGAATCTAACTGACAATCTGTTAAATCTAGACGCGAGCCACCAAGTTTAGTGCTTCGCAGTTCGCGTTGTGACAGCGAAAAGGCTATTTTGTGAGCCAAGTTGGACGCGAATAAAACCTACTCTTTCAAAAGAAAGAATTAAACTATGAGAATCACGAATTCGACGTTAACGCTATCACAAAATGCAAGCATCAAAATTTAAGTTAAACAACTTTTAGCCAAAGAAGTGATCTCTTTTTGCTTAAAAATAAAAATGTCTGGCCGAATCAGAAGATCCCAAGGCGGTATTGAAAACTCCAAAACAGATGGTTTTTTCACCCGCATTTACAAGAATGAGTATGTCAACCCTCAAAATTTTCAAGGGAATCTCGCCATCGCCTTCAACTCGGCCATTTTTGGTGCTGCCATCTATGTCCTTCAAAACTATGGTGATATGCTCTTTGTCTAGCGGGATAGTTTAGCACAAATGTTCTACTTTTTTCTCCACGCAATTAAAGGCTTCTACATATATACCCCGAGGGGATTGTTTTTATTCTATAGTTTAATCAGGGTTCAGTCATTTTACTTCCTAGATTCACAGTAGAGGTTATCTACACCTTGAAGATTCGATATTTGTTTGGTTGAATCATACTTTAATTTATAAAAACAGTTGCTGAAGCCTACAACCAGAAAACTAAACAAAGTAAAGGTAACATGTTGGTTAGTTTTGGACAGAGTATCCTGGCAGTAGTGGATTATAAGGCTTTGTAACTTTAATTTATTCTATTTAAAAACAATAGATTAAAGACTGGCATGGAGGTTCTATTATGCGACTAAAGTATTATCAGATAACTAATACATGTTGAGGAACTATATCCAGGATGTAAGATATATGATTCAAGGTAATTTCATATAATCAAAATGTGTAATTAAGGGGATTTAAAACTAAATGCTTATATATGCTAAAATATAAAACTCTTGGGCTCAAGCCAGAAACCTGCTTCTAGCTTAATCTAGACAAGTATGCATTCTATGCTTTAATCCCAGCTAGCTTAAGTACTTATAGTGATTTTTATGACCCCTGAGAACCAACATACAGGTTGCCCAAGTAGTTTCCAAGAAAACTAAAGCCTGAACTTTAATCTTCTACTATGCCAGGACAAGAATCACAAACTATTTAATCTTGAGTCGGCGCTTGGATTCCAAAAGATCAAATAAAGACAATCATACGATATAATAAAAGAGATTTAATGAAACTTTCTCTAGAGAGCTGATAAAGCCGCCGTAAAATCGATTGTAGATTTCCCCTGAATTCCTTGTTAACATTTTATCCAGAAAGCTCAATTAGTATCGTAAGGCTAATTTAAACTGAGGGCTATGTTTCTGCTCATCTTCGCTCGCTGGTATAGTTTGATTGATACTTCTTACGGATAACTTACATCTACCTTTCATAATTTTCAGGGATCCACTCATTTGGGAGCTTTTCCCCAATAGAATGGAGGAGAGCACCCGGGTTAAATTTAACCCGAGTGGTTCCAACAGGAATCCCTACCATCAACACGTGGAGAAGGTGACCTAGCAATTGTAATCTCCCCAAGAAGAGAGTGAAATGGTTCAATAGGTATTAAACGCTGGTATATCCCAGGACCAACCATGGTGCCTAGGGGTGTACAATAGGAGGAAAGTGGGCAGTTTCAACATGCAGAGCATGGCGGTGATGAGGTCCAAAACGATACCAAATGGAGCCTTCAGATTTATCAGTTGGAGTAGGTTCAGGAGATCTGAAGTTCACATTTACCCGGCAAGATCCCAAAAGTAAACAGAAAACCCACACAAGGAGGAGGGGCTGCATATTGTTGAGAGTGAGCACAATTATCTACTAATCAGTTAAAATTGAGAATATAGAATTTATTGTGAATCAAGAACGGAATAAAACTGTTGGAGCAAGTTGCTCTGGAGAGGATTTTCAGCTTAAATACTGAGGGGAGTGTGGGAGAGGAGTATGGTGTTTACCCTAAAATCCTGCACAGCTTGGTGGTGAAGTAAAGCCTTGCAAGACTACAGCATACTGCAGCCTGCAAAGCAGAAAGAAGTGAGGCTTTGCGTATCTGGCAGGATGCAGTTAGGTTGGTTACTATGTACTGGCATGGATGGTTTTCTTGGATGTGAGGTGGTGTCACAGCCCATACCTGAGTACAACTGGACTCCCACAGGGGAGGCAGGCCAGGTCTGAAAGGCCATGTGCAGAATTGGTGCAATCCTGACAATGTAACTCACAGCTGTAGCCAAGGGACACCAACTTTCAGTATGAGGCACAACCTGATTGGCCAGCCCTAATACTGTAATGTAGACAAACCCCAACTTACTGAAATCATGAGCTGGAGGCATGTTGGGCAGGGGGGAGGGGAAGGAATCTCCTTCATGGGAGGCAGAATTGGCACTCTCGAGTGGCCAGGAGGAAGATCCAGGTGGTGAGGGTGGAAGAACTCCAAGTCAATGGCACAAGATGGCTTAACCAAAGTGACAGGAGAAGAGCCAGAAGGGAACAGATAGGCGCAATTGTATTGTGTAGTGGATTCACAAACAGATGCAAACAGAATGATTATATTGGTGAAAAAATAGATAATTCCTGCAAGAAAATTATGGGTCCTGGGCATAAAGTTGCTTATTTAATATGTCAACAGTGAGGAAGGCTTCTCCTCCTCACTATTTATACTTACTGGGGAATACTTAGCCTTTTGTGCCACCAGAAACCTGGTGGCATCATTTCCAGTGATACTTGCAAAATGGCATGGAATTTGCGCACTGGGACCTGGGGATGGAAGAACATTGGCTGATACATCATGGTCACTGGTCTGGCTGCTGCATGCCAAGGTGCCACAGCTATTATTAGAACCCACAAGCAATCAAGTGCCTGATTGCATAATTAAAAAATTGCTTTCCCAATTTATCATTTCCTGATAGCAAAGGGACCCAAATTCATGTTTAAACTTAATACCAGGATTTTGCGGCACGTGAGCCTTGCAAACCCCTGGCCATTTGCAGTTAGAAAGGGGGTTTTTCCTGGGAAGGCAGTTGGCAATGCTTTCCACGCTGTTGGTTGTTTTATCTACATATAAGCTAGCTGGTTGTCTAGGGCATTCTGGGCCCTGACAGTTGGTTCCAAGGCTTGGTTGATTCTCCTGACTTTATTGGATGTTTGGGACCCCTGGCAAATGATTTGTTACCATACTGCATTTATTATCATGCTTGTGGGGTTCCTGATCACCAGTCCTCAAAATGAGTCCTGGGTCATAGCCAGGGACCGTCTGGAAGGGGTTGTCATTCTCTAGTAAAGGAAAATGTATCTCAGAAATATGTATAGGGGTTGAAATGGGCTTTTATTCACTCTCAGAAGGAAGATCCCCCTAGAAACCTTCTGGTATATGGACTGGGGGTCAGGGAAACAATATGGATTTTCCAATACTTGGAGTCCTCCAACAATATCTTGTACTCCTTGTATTTGGTCTTAGACACTTGCACTTTAGTCTTGGACTTCTGTTCCTAAGACTTGGACTACTGCTCCATAAACTTGGACTCCTGCACCGTGCTTAGGGTCCAGCTCCTTATCTCAAGCTCCAGCTCCTTACTCTTGGGATTCTGCTTCTTTATCTTAGGCTCCAGCTCTCTGTATAGCTCTAGTGGCCTTGTTATTCCTCTTGTATTAATCCAACCAAGCTCCTGCTTGCAATCAAAAGGCCTCCAAAAACCTTTTGGCAGAAACTTAAAAGACCCCATAACTTTCCAGATAGCCTCCTTCTTATAGTGTCCTTTTCCCAACGGTTCTGCCTTCAGAATGGCTTTTTTCAAAAGCTTAAACCATTGCTGCTCACTTTTTCCTATAACAACTTAAGCTTACATACTTACTTTCTCAAAAGCTTAAAGTAATAATTCACTGCTTTATTACTTATACTTTAAGCTTTTGGCTTCCAACCAATCATATTAATCAGGAAACCTGACAGAACTCAACCAATGAATGCAGAGCACAAAGATAGACCATTTCTGACGTTCCACTGGGATCCAACTAGGAAATCAATTTCCACTGATCAAACCTCCCAAATAAACTACTCTTTTTGCACCAAAGCATTAACCGGTCCATTATTCCAGCACCATTCCACTCAATCAGCCTCCAATAAATCTACAGTTCAAACACTGTAACTTATTTCTTCTTTTCCTCTCCTTTTATTTATATGATAATTAATTCCACCTTTATATCATATCTTTTGGCAGCATTAATGAATTATTTTACTGCTTCTTTCTTATAAACACTTACATTCCAAAGAGTCCAAAACAAGAATCCTAGCTCTTGCATTCACTTGTGATAGTCCTTCTTAGATAAATTTCAGTTCATCAGCTATTCCTGCATCATGTTCTTCTAGTTCTTCAGCTAGTTCTTCTCTATTCATCAGTTAGTCCATCAACTAATCCTGCATCATGATCTTCTAGTCCTTAAGCTAGTCATCACTATGAACCACCTTGGTTTCAAATCTCAGTCCCCGTTATCAGAACCTGTAGACCCAGGCATGAGTCTACATTGTTACTGGCGTTTGACTGGGCCCTTGCAAGTGGCAATCACTTAGGCCATCCAACCATAGATCAATAAAGTCTATGCAGCTGTTTTTAATCACCCAGGTGATTAAGTCTGAGCTTTCAGCTGCAAAGTAATCAGCTTTACTTCCCAGAGGCCTGATCACACCAAGTTCTGCAGCTGCTTTCCCAAGAAACCACCCTGGTGACACCCCTGAGCATATCTATGCTCTCCAATGCTCACTTTGGGACCTCACCAAAGCTCCCATGGAAACATAGACAAGGACACTCTACCAGACCGTTAGGTAGAGTGCTTGCTCACAGACCTTCTGTAAGCGTATTAGGGTACATAGAGCTCTCAAAGCTCCTCCCCTCCCTGGCAGCCCACGTTACCCACCAGGGGTCCAAAATTCTACAGTCCTGGTAGCCAAGTTACCTGCCATGCTGGCACACTTTTGTACCCTGGCAGCCTGCATTACCTGTCAGGGTCTAAACAACATCCAGCCTGAGTAGCACACACTACCCACCAGGCTGGAACACTCCCCACCCCAAGCAGCTAAAGTTCCCTGCTGAGCTATCTCATTCCTCACCCCTAAAAGCTACAGTTCCCTGCTTGGTGAGGACCTCTAGCCCACAGCAGCCAATATCTCCTGCTGGGTGGGGACATCATCTGCCTCTAGTAGTCCTTTTTTACCTACTAACCAGGCCTTACCTTTCTTAGTAGCTATTATTCCCTACTAGACTTATACCTGTCTTAAACCACAGAACATTATCAATTCTAAGCATTGAGTCTTTATTTGAAGCCAAATCACCCTCACCTGCAAAACTGCTTCCATGTGGATTGTCACACTGCTGCGCCATGCAAATCCTCTGCCTACACTTTCAAGCCAACACCCCATCCTACTCCAGTGACACTGATAAGGTACTTGGAGTTGCAGCCATGCTCTCCAGAGATGCCTTGGATTGGTTTGACAAGGTACAGCGGAGGATATGGAATTCTATCTGGACTACACCAAGTTTGAAGCAGAATTGATGGCCACAGGTGAAGATTGCGGCACCAGATACTACGCCCTGAACTCCTGCTAGAAATCCAACAAGGCTCTCAACCCATCTAGGCATACATCAAAAAATTTCTTAAGCTAAAACCTGCACCCAGCTTGAACACAAACTAGCAGTCATTATCTTCTAAAAGGAAGTGAACCTAGCCATGAAGGACCTTCTGAAACACCACCCTCTCACTCTCAGCTTAGACATACTGGTCCCTCTGTGCAAAGGCCTCAGCATGAACCAAGAAAATGCCAGCCTAGCACCACCAAAATTGAACCCCCACTCCTCACAGAGCTAAGATGACCCCCAAAGAACTCCAGAGACACTACAGAGAAAGAATCTGCTTCCACTGCCATGAAGCAGTGCACTTGACCAGAGCCTGCCCTAAGAAAAAAGCTACACTCATTTATTTGGCCTAAATAAACACTTTTTTCCAGTCTTATAAGTTTATCCAGGTATCAGTCAACATCACTGGAACCCTCCAGAAGTTAAAAGCCTTTATTGACACTGGGGAAAACAAGAGCTTTATTGATGTGGACCTAGCTCAAGAACTAAGCCTGTCTTCTTCAAAAAACTGCCTACAGATCATCATAGGAAACAGCACCAAGAACAAGGGATAAAAATGTGAACAAAAACTGCCCCTAGTTATAGGGAGTAATACATACCCCTCTCCTCTCATCTTGCTGAAAGGTTTATCACACCCCCATTCTTGGAGACTCCTGGTTGGACAGGCATGACCTCATCCTTAAATACCAAGAACAGACCATCACCCTGGAGGATAATAGAAACCTCAAAACTGTACCCTTTTTCACCAACCCAGAAGGATTAACCATCCAAGGGCTCATGACCATACAAATAGAGCCCAGTGTAGGGACCCTCTCTGCTCCCCTAGCAAAATGGAACCATGTATTTGACAAGAGCACAGTTGTCACGGCCCATACCAGAGTCTGACTGGACTCCCACAGGGGAGGCAGGCCAGGCCTGGCAGGCCATGTACACAATAGAGCAATATGGACCAGGTAGTTGAGAGCAGTGGCTAGGGGGCGCCAACTTCCAGTATGGGGCACAACTTGGTTGGCCAGCCCCAATACTGTGATGTAGACAAACCCCAACTTACTGAAGTCCTGGGCAGGAGGTGCGTTGGGAAGGGGAGGAGCAGTAGTAATCTCCTTCATAGTAGGCAACAGATCCATATGGTGGGGGTAGAAGTACTCCAAGTCAAGAGCATGGGGTGGTTTGACTGGAGCAGCAGGAGTGTAGCCAAGAGGATAAGGATATGTAAGTTTGTATTGTGGATTCACAAATAGATGCAAAGAGAATAATTAAATTTGAGCAAAAATAGACAACTCCAGCAATAAGATAATGATTTCTGGGCATAAACTTGCTTTATTAAGATGTCAACAGTGAGGAGGACTTCTCCCCCTTACTACTTATACTTACTGGAGATTCTGTAGCCTTTTGTGCCATCAGAGAACTGGTGACATCATTTGCAGTTAAACTTACAATTTTTTCTGGAATTGTGTACTTGGGCAAGGGAGTGAGAGCTCATTGGTTGTTATAACATGAACCTTTATTGAATTGCAGAATGCTGAGGCGCCACAGTTATTTATATTTCCCACAATTAATCAAGCGCCTGATTGCGCAATTGAACAATCACATCCCCAATGTGCTATTTCCAGATAGTTGAGAGGCCCAAATTTGTTAATAGAATCAAAGCCAGGGATTCAAGGCTCATGTGCCTCTCAAATCCAGGGCCATTTGTTAGTCAAAAGATAGGTTTTCTGACTCTGGGGAATACTTGGTAGGGGTTCCCAAGCTGTGGGGGTTTTTGCCTCTAGGATGACCTGCTGATTGTCCAGGGTTTTCTGGGCCCTAGCAGCAGTGGGCCAGCTCCCTAAACACTCCATCCATAATCATGCTATTGACCTGCTGCCCAACACACAACCCAGCCATGGCACAATCTACAGCTTCAACCACAAGGAACAGATTGACCTCAAGACATATCTCAAGGAGATGACTGCCAATAGTTTCACCATGGTATCAAAGGCACCCTGCTTATCTCCAATGCTGTGTGTGAGAAAGAAAGATGGGGCATGCAACCCTGTGTGAACTATCAGAAGTTAAATGACATTACTGTAAAAAACCAATAACCTATTCCAAAGGCCAATGATTTATGCAACATGCTTACTGGTGTCCAGGTCTACTTGAAAATTAACCCCCACAATGCATTCAACCAAATACACATCAAGGAAGGAGATGAATACAAGACAGCTTTCAAGATCAAATATAATCTTTAAAAATACTTAGTGATGCCTTTTGGTTTATGCAATGCCCCAAGCATATCCCAAAGAATGATAAACACTGTGCTGGACAAATACCTGGGCTAGTTCTGTGTTGCCTACCTCAACAACATCCTGATATATAGCAAAACAAATGAAGACCACCTCTGCCACCTGGACCTCATATTGAAGAAACTAGCAGCAGCCAACCTTCACATCAAACTCAAGAAGTGTGAGTTCTTCTAACCTGAGGTGAAATTCTTGGGCTACATAGTAAAAACTGGTGGATTTGCCATGGCCCAAGATAAAGTGGATGCGGTCACAGCTTGGCCCATCCCCACCTGTCAGAAAGATGTTAGGAGTTTCTTGGGGCTAGCAAACTACTGTAGAGATTTCATAAAACATTCCTCAGATTACTCTGCCCCTGACCTGCCTTTGCTCAGACAAATTCCAGTTTGAGTAGACCCCCAACTTTGTTGTTGCCTTTGAGACCTTGAAGAAAGAATTGTCAACTGCCCCTGTCCTTGCAATGCCCAACCCATCCAAACTTTTTGTCCTGAAAACTGATGCATCTGACTTTGCGCTGAGTGGGGTCCTTCTTCAAGAAGGAGGGGGTGGTATGCTACATCCTGTAGCATATTAATACAAGAAGATGCTGCCAGATAAAAGAAACTATCCAATATACAACAAAGAGATGCTCACAATCATGAAAACGCTGAAACACTGGCAAAGATACCTTTGTGGTGCCAAGTTCCCAGTAAAGGTCCTCACTGATCACAAAAATCTGGTATATTTCTTCAAGACAAGACAACTGAACCAGAGACAGGCCAAGTGGACCTTGGAACTGGCTGACTATGTCCTCACTATTGACTACAAACCTGAGAAGGTCAATGTGGTCCCTGATGCTCTAAGTAGAAGAGCTGACTTGGTGCCTACCCATACAGAAACTTGTGACCACAACACCCAAGTCTTCTTGGACCCAGTGAGCTTGGGCATTCACCTGGGAGTAATGAAAATCAGAGCCAGAAAACCAGAGGTGCTAAAAGACCAAACTCTCAAAAAATTCACCAAAATCATGATCTCCAGCCTCATCAAATCCTTGGATAGCGCCTACTACCAAAAGGGCTACTTGCTGAAAGGAACAATGTCAATGTTCCACAATAGTATTTTTGTACCCAAGGGAGACATTAGGACCAACATATTGAGAGACTACCACAATTCTGAAATGGCAGGACACCCAGGGAGACTCAAGACCCTCTGGAGTACAAAAGAAACTTTGCATGGCCTAAGATGGACCAAGAAGTAAGCAAGTACATGAAGGGATGTGAGATATGCGGATATACCAAAACTTGCAGAAAAAAACCTGAAGGGCTGTTAAGACCCCTGGATATACCCAATGAACCCTGGAGATCTTTTTTCATGGACTAAATTGTGGAACTGCCCCCATTCATCTCTTTTAATGCAATACTGGTCATGGTAGACCGCTTCACCAAAATGGCCTATTTTGTACAACCACCACTCATTGCATGGTGGCTGAGACAGCACAATACTTCCATGATCATATCCTCACCCAGCACGGAATACCTGAAGAAGTCATCACAGACAGAGGACCCCAATTCAAATCTAACTACTGGACACAGGTGATGAAAGACTTGGGAATCAAACACTGCGTATCAACCTCTTACCACCCACAGACAGACAGCTAAACTGAAAGAGTGAACCAAATCCTTGAGCAATACCTTCAATGCTACACCAATGCAGACCAAGATAATTGGGCTAAAATGCTTCTCATGGCCCAGTTTGCCTACAACAGTAAAGATCACGCCTCTACTGGGATGTCCCCATTCAAAGCCAACTATGAGTTTGATCCCATCTGGGACCCCAAAATTGGCGGGAAAGAAGCCAACACTACTGGACGCTCCTGGATAGAACAGATCCATGACACACAAACCACCTTTTTAGCCAACCTGAACTGTGCAGTACAAACATACAAAGCCTTTGCTGACTTTAAACAAACCCCTGGTCAACCCTTGCAAGTTGGAGATGAAGTATACCTAGATTCCCAGAATGTACCCTTATATGGGTCATTATTTGTTAGATTAAGCCAAGGCGCCAGCTTAAGCATTTCAAAGCCTTTTAACTTCTTTGGTATCATTTAAGTCATAAACTTATGTTTTTTGAACATTAGTATAATGCTTAGTTTACTGAAGAAAAGTTTAAGAGTGTAAATTATACAAATAATAGAAATAAATCTTATTTCTATTAGCTGTATTTTTTGCTAAAACCCTATTTCTATTTTAATAAGCCAAGAATTAAATATATGAGTTGCATGGGAGAGTAATAGCAGCCCCAAAGCTATAATTGCTATTACCCTATCTTTGGCTCATATAATTAATTTCTTAGTTATTTTTAGAAAAAAAAGTTGTTGTATTTAAAAGACTATTTACCCTATGTGAAATATAAGTTTTTGTTATGCGTCCAACTTCATGAATATGTCCTACTAATCCTTTAGTAGTATCAGCTCTCTTTGTTTCTCTGTCATCTGTGCAGAACTTTGCACAATAATTTATTTTGGAGTACTCCTTAACATCCTCAAATGTCAAAGGTGAAACATACAGCTCACCATCTTTCATTAAATATGAAAGATTAACATAAAATGCTTTGACTTCAAGCCAGCTTTTTTTAGGCCTAGATTTTCTATCATAGATGTGAAAAAAGATTTTTTGGGAAAAATCTGAATTATTTACAAGTATCTCATATGGACCCTTTCTTTCTTCCTCTCTCTCAAAAACCATTTTGAGATCATTTATATTTTTTATATACATCTCATTTTCCTTTTGTTTAAATAATTTAGATAATACACCAAAATGACCATCAACAATACTTTTGCCATAACACTCAACAAATCTATTAAGCTTAATTGTTCCTTTTATAATTTTAGGTACCTCTTTAAAAAGATAATATAAGAATTCATAAGATCTGAAATGATTACCATTATCAGTCCAAACTTTAATATTTTTAATATTCTTAAATTTATTATTTTTAAGCAGACTTATCAAACACTGACCTGAAAACAAAGAGTCATGAGATAAAATTTCAGATAAAAAGTCATGATACTCATATTTAATTTTCTCATTTTCTTTAAAAGCAATTGCAAATCCTAATAAAGAAATAGGTATTTTCTCATAAAAACAATTATTTGTCTCTATAGGACCCCCACCTATTTTAAAGTTTTCTTTATAGTCTATTACTATAACACATGAATTATTATCAAGATTATTTATATCACTAATATATTCTTTATTTTGATGCTTATAAAACTTTTCATGTGGGTCAATAGATTCCAAATTTTCTTTAATAGATTTAGGCAATGGCAACTTCTTTATACTCAAATCCTTTTTCTTCATTTCTAATGACTTTTTTAAGTTGCAAATGTTACACATATCAGTTTGCTTTTTGCTTTTAATTATATTATTAGGAATAAGCTTATAAAAAGTGGAAAGTGAAATAGAAATATTGTTTTTTATTTTCATATCTTTGTAAATTTCTTTTTTTGTTTTCAATAATGAGTATTTAATTTTAGTTGAGTATTCACTCAACTCTTTTTGTAATTCTTCATAAATCAATCCAGGAGATTTTTTAGTGAATTGGCTAGTTGGAAATGAATTTTTTAATATATGTTTTAAAATATTTTTTATGTTTTCTTTCTTTACTGAATCATTTTTTCCTTTTTTATTTTTTGAATTTAATGATGCTTTTTTAGCATTTTTTATTTTTTTAGAATATGAATACTCATTTTTTGTCATTTTAAATCCACAATCCCAAAGCTCTTTCAGACTGTAGCTTGATGTAATCAATGCTCTTAGGGAAGGAAGATGCTTGGCAGGGGACTCTGACATCAATTCCTTTAGGTTGTTAAGGAAATCATCTGTCTTAGAATTTTGTATGACAGGTAAGAAGGTACTTTTTCCAAACTCTGTTTTTAATAAGAAATGCTCAACAAAGCTGTTAAGATCACTGCCAGCAGTAAAAAGGAATGCTTGTTTAAGCATAGAGATTCTTTCTCTCTTAGTAGAAGCCCCCAGTGAGAAGAAGGGTGTCATCTGAGGTGCAAACTTGATAGGTTCCATAATGATAGTGGTTGGGTTCCTTGGCTTGGTTCAGGCAGTTCTTGCTTGGAAATAGATGTGCAGTTATCAGAGAGGAGTAAAGGTGTAGATTGTAAAGTAAATTTCTGTAAAGTTGAGCTATTTAAATACCATGTTAGCTGAGCTTTTGCACTACAGGCATAAATCCCCAGCTGACCACCAACTGATCTCCTTAATTTATCAATATCACCCCTGAAGTCTGATATCATTGTTTATTTACCCCTTTTTATATTCTGGTTAACTGTTGATATCTCGGCAAATAGGACTTCAATCTCGCTTTAACTAGTATCATTAGAAAGCCCTTAATCTCAGCTTTCAGAATTGTGCTGCAACTTTATATTTCAATACCAATTTAGTATCTTGAAGTGGCTTTGAATGTAAGCTTATAAAATTATTATTTGAAATAAAATATGCTAATTAACTCTTAAAGTATGATATTTTAATCAGTAAACTAAATTTAAAGTATAAATCATTATTTAGCTTACTTTTAGTAACCAACTCAAAAACCTTTTTTTAAATAAACTTAAGTTTATTATAACTTTTAACAGTTCTTAAAAAATAAAATATATATATTTTAAATCTATCAAAACAAAAATCTTATTTTTAATCACATATAAATATTTGCTTGTATAATAAAATTGATATCTTATTTTTATAGATACAATGACTAAGATCATTTTCCATTTAGTTTAAATAAATTTTAACCTTTATAAAATTTAATTAAATAAAGCAAGATTTTGATACATTCTTTTTTATGCTTGAATTTTTTATACATATTATCTCTAGCATACAGTATAAAAATATAATTTTATTAAATAGTTGTATAAAGCTATTTTATTAATATTAAATACTTAAAATTTTGAAAAGAAAAATTTTTACTCTCTTATAAGTTCTTATTATATATTTTCTATAAAATGTAACTTAAGAATAAATTACTTATGCTAAATGAGATCACTGAAATTTCAATAAAAGTTCAGTTTTAATTTTTGTTTTAGCTTTTTTTTAACTTTTTACTAGATTTTTTTTTAAAAAATCCAAAATTATTTAATATTTATTAAATATGCAAAAAAAGCTATCTGCCCTCTTTTTAAAAGAGGGATTCAAAAATTATTATATTTTAAATTAAATATTTTAAAAAAGCTAAGATTTTAGGCAACAATTTGATTTCCAACAAAGAGCATCATATCAGTTTCTATTGTATTTTTAGGTTGCTCTTTTTAGAATGATGTTATTTTGTACTAATCAGCTTTCAAGAAATAATGGTATATGAAATAAGATTGTTACTAGCTTTTAATACAGTTTAATTTAGCTGTAAGTAGAAAATGATTAATTTAATATAGGTTTTTATATTATAAGGATCAAATAGGATTTATTTTGATAAAATTGTTGTAATTATTTAAATTTATTGATAAGAAAATTAAAACAAAATTTTAAAGTTTTAAGTAGCACAGTTAATAGGAAACAGATTAATCTAACAAATAATGACCCAACTGTCCCTACATTGATTGGGATACCTCTGTCATCACCCTCAACAGAAATGGGGTGGGGTTCCAGATTTACCCTGTGGAAATGAGCAAGTTACTCAATGATACTGTGTTTGTGAGAATAACAGAGACAGGCTCGTACAACTTCAAGGGGAGGAACTAGACTTTAACCAATGCTCAGTCAAAGTTATCTGTGCTGAACCATCTGCGGTTCCCCCTTGACCCCCTCACCACCACCAGCGCTTGCTGCACTCCTCAAGGAGTACAAGGATGTATTCAGTGAGACACTCAAACAACTACCTCATCCCCAGGAGATCCAGCACGCTGTACAACTTCAAGGGTTGTTACCTAAGGCACAACCATTATACCGTTTCACACCAAAATAAGATGAAACTCTCTGCCAGCACCTTGTGGACATGCTCAATAAGGGCTTCATCTGCCCCTTGCTCTCTCCATACAGGGCAGCAGTCTTCTTTGTAGCTAAGAAGGACGGGTCCCTTTGCCTGGTCACAGACTACTGCACCCTAAATGATGTGACAGTTAAGAACAAGTACCCCCTGCCATTGATTGACAACCTTTTTGATACACTCGCAGGTGCAAAGGTCTTTAGCAAGATCAATCTCACTGCGGGGTACAACCAGGTCCAAATTGCACCAGGGGATGAGGCAAAAACTGTCTTCCACACGCGCTACAGGTTGTTTGAGTGTTGTTTCATGAACTTTGGAATGACCAACGCTCCCTCCACCTTTGCCATGTTGATGAATAAAGCATTTGAGGATTTGATTGGGAAGTGTGTGGTTGTGTACCTTGACAACATTATTGTCTTTAGTCAAGATCAAACCATGCACCTCCAACACCTCTGTGCTGTCCTCAACACCCTTTGGAAAAACCAGCTAAAAGCTAAACCCTCCAAATGTGATTTTCTCAAGTTGGAGCTGTTATTCCTTGGGCACACCATCTCTGCCCAAGGGATAAAGCCCAACCCTGCCAAAATCAAGGCAATCACCAGCATGCTGCCCCCCACTGATGTGGGCCAGGTGCAGACATTCCTGGGCATGGTTGCCTACATACACAAGTTCATTCCCAATTGTGGGGAACTAATTGCACCTCTCACTGAGCTCCTCAATACCAAACAGCGCTTTCATTGGACCCCTGTCAGAGATCAAGCCTTTGAGACGTTGAAGCAAAGGCTCACAACAGCACCAGTACTGCAGTTCCCCAATCAAAACTGACAGTACAAACTTGAGACTGATGCCTCTGACAGGGCCATAGGGGGCGTGCTAATAGTAGAAACTGACAATGGTGTCTTTTTCCCCGTGGCATATGAGTCCAGGAAACTTACTGACTTGGAACAACGCTACCCCATCCATGATAAGGAGTTGGCAGCCATTGTACACTGCGTTGAAAAGTGGTGCTGTTACCTGGAAGGTGCTACCTTCCCACCCTGCGTCCTGACAGACCACAAGTTGCTCCAGTACTTCAACACACAGTCCCACTTGACACGCCACCAAGCAGGATGGGTTGAGTATATATCCCCCTACCAGTTGCGCATCAAGTACAAGCCTGGAAAGGAACTTGTCACAGCTGATGCTCTTTTGCAACTCTACGTAGCGTCCATCACTGGGGACAATGGCTTGGATCCAGACTGGCCCATGCTCTACCTCTGCCCTGAGGCAACTTGCTACGAGGGCCTTAAATTGGTCACCATCTCCAAGTTGAAGGACAACAAAAGTCAGTTCACCACTGATACTGGTAACATCTGCCGCCGGGCAGAGACAGGTGAGAAGACGCCTTACATTCCCACCACGCAATGAGGGGACACAATATTGCACTACCACCAAACCCTGGGTCACATCAGAGGGCGTAACCTCTTTGAGATTATGAAACAGAAGGTTTGATGGCCGCGCATGCGTCAAGACATCTTGGACCTCCTCAAAACGTGTGTGTTGTGCGAAAAGAACGTGTCCAAACCTGCACCCCCCAAGTCTGTCCTGTCCATCAAGGCCATGGAACCCTTCAAGCAGTGGGCCCTTGACATTGTGGGGCCACTCCCCAAAGACAGACTGTGAAAGAAGTACATTATCACTGCCATTGACTACTTCACTTGCTGGCCAGTGGCCTGGGCAACAATCAACCACACTGCCACCACCATCACCCACTTTATTGGCAAGGAAATTGTGGCTTGCTTTGGGCAACCCAAACGTCTCATCACAGATGGCAGCCCTGAACTTGTTGGGCATGTCATGGAGGCATACTGTGCCAAGAACGCACTCCAACGTATAGTTACAACCCCCTACCATCCTCAAGCCAATAGACGCATGGAACAGTTAAATGGCTCACCGGTTCAATTGATTGCCAAGCTCTCACAAGAGCACCCCAACACCGCATGGACTGAACACCTGCCCACCGCACTACTTATCCTGCAAGCAAGAATCAACAGAGGCACAGGGTTCAGCCCCAGCACCCTGGCCTTTGGAACACCCAACAGTCTGACAGGTGTTGAACAGGGAAAACTACAGTCCAAGGTTCCCAACAAGCCTCCCCTATTAACAATTCCATCCCTAGACCAATGGCGTGCCAAAGCCTGGGGAATCAAACACAAGCAAATTGCAGGAGGGACAAAGCACCTCAAAGCTAGGTACACCGTAGGTGACCCTGTCTACACCCTCAATCCCAATTCTGCCAAGTTGTAACCCAACCACCTAGGGCCCTTCAAGATAGCTGCAGTCTATGACAATCACACTTATCAACTTGAAGATGCCCAAGGAAACACCAAGAAGCTTCACCATGATTGCTTGCGCCCCTGCCGCGCCATCCCCACACAAAAGTTGTTCATGCGTACCTTCCTAGACCTCCCGCAGACTCCGGTCTTGGTGTCTGACAACAAGCAGGGGGCAAGGGGGGTGTTGCAAACAAGTTTCCAGACTTGCCTGCTAATGTACCTTACAATACATAGGGGGGCGCTCAATGAGTTGCCCCTTGACGTGTCTAACATTATGGATTAATCTGATGGCAATATCAAATGACAGGTACTTCATCCTAATTAGGAGCGCTACCAATTTGACCTGCTGATCTCTGCACAAGTTATTCCTTGGCTTCAAACCTTACATGGAACTTCCCACTGTGCTAACCCCTTATGGCCTTGTGGCTTTCCCCATATAGTATATCAATCACAATATTCTACAATAAAAAATACATTATTCTTATTATTCTGTCCTTTCTATTGGACTGTTGTCTTCCCCAATTCCAAACACTGAATCCTCATTGGTTCAGTTGCAACACCATGCCAGTCTGGGTCAGGTTCTTTGCTTGCCATATGATAATGAGGGTAGTATCCTCCATCACAAATCTTTCCAAGAAGTCCCGCTTAAAGGTGTCCCATACCTTCTTGGTGTGATCCTCATGCCATTTGTTGCACCAGGTACCTATGTTGTATGTAAGTCAAATGGATATCTCTGCAATCCAGAAACTTTGTGGGCATTCCATTTGCGCCAGTTTGTTATGGGTGGATTGTATCCATGCTGTGGTGTTGTTGTCATTGGCTCCAGCAAATGGTTCCAAGGTGGCGCTACAAAGTTGTTGGGCTACATGAGCTGGCATGATACTTTTTTCTGTTACTCAAGGAATGGCAGTAGGCGCTTAGAAGAACTATTGCACTGATAGGCGTTGAAGGCAGGGGCAGTATTACCATTTCATGGGTTAGTACAAACCCTTCTGGTATTTTGGTACCCAGTGTGTAGGGTATCAGTCTACGGGAAGGCCAGACATGATTCTTTTGTATATTTGCTGATCATGGCAAGTACAGGAAACAGGCAGAATTTCAAAGGGAAAGGTAGGATGAAGAACCTACCTGTGCTACCAATGTTGTAACTGTGCTGTTTTAGCAGAGTTACAAGGTGAAAAATATTTGAAGACTAGATAATTATCTTTATTTGGAGATATGATCTATATAGTTGAGGTGAATCATTATAAGAGTGTCAGGGACCCACTTTGAGGGGAACAAGCCCCCAAGTTGGTGAGCCAAGGCCCCTAAATTAAGCCCTGTAATGGCTGAACCAATGGGCACAGTGACCATGGCAAGATGGCCTAAGTGGCCTAAGTATGCAAACCTTCCCATCAGGGAGCTGAAACGACCCAAAAGATAATATCCTACCATGTACATCAAAAGATAGAATGAAGCGTGAGCCGTACCAATGAGGGCTCGGCAGGTGGAGGAGTAGAATGACAGCCATAGTGAAACTTTCTTCTCCAATGACCAGAAGGATACTTGAACCATCCATTGGCCAAGGACTCCTTCTGATGGGCATCATTGGGTGAGGAGTTTTGCCAGTCAATAGTGGGAGTGGGATTCTCAAGACCTTTTACCGTTGTAAAAAGAGAGACTAGAAACCACCACAGGAAATAAATTCCCTTCATGGCTTCAAATAAGTTACTAAGAAATAGATGTGGCAAGATAGGATAAGAAATATTCTTTATTGTTGGAACAACTTAGTTTGATAAAGTTGTTATACTTAAATAGCCTAAAAATAGAGGCTGGGTAATTTAAGGGGATATTGGAGGAGATGAGAGGGATTTTCCAATAATTTGCATAGATATTATGACTGAAACTAATACCTGGAACAGATGGGCATGAATTCTTGACTGTATATGTAATATAATCATATTTGTAACAGAGGCAGAGTAAAGATAAGCTTCAAGATCTTGGTAATTAAGGTGGTCTGCATAAGGAACATCAAGTAAATTGAAGAACAGACCCTTGGTTTCATCTTCTTCTGATAGATCCGTGGACGTCAGGATGATCCAACGCAGCCAATCAGCTGCCAAGCGGTAAGTGATGTTATTGCTTGACTTATTAACCTTTTTGAAATTGATTCAAGGTTTGAAAGCAAAAATTGATTCAACATAATGTTTATAAATAGCTAAAGTAAGTTGACTAGTTGATTTTAAACTAACAATTAGTGTTTTTGAAGGTTTTGGGTTTGATTCCCGTTCCAATCCATCATATCAAACAAACTGGTGCTTGAAACTTGGTGTCTATGTTGTGGTGTCTGGGCTATATTGTTACTGTGATCAATATAATTAAAGGAGTCAGGGAAGGAATCCTTGATAAAGAGGAACATGATTGTGAATATTGATTGGTTGTATAGTTAGTGGGTGGCTTGATCTAGATATTGAGTCAAGTGCTGAATTGAGATATCCATCATTTGGGATCATTATTTGCTCACATTGGTAATTTTGGGAATTTAAGTTGACTTTCTTGTTTGGCTACAGGTCCCAGGAAATTTGGATTGCGGGTCACAACCCTGCTTAGTTGGAACCTTGTTAGAGGATTGACCTTGCTGTTTTGACACTTTTGACTAGGAGAAAGTCCTGATTAGCTAGCTGATCATCTGCTACAGTTTTCCTGGTACTGACACCATCTGATTAGCCACTTAGGGGGATCAGCTTGTTATTTTTAGGCTCTGAGAGTTGGCCTAAACCTTGATGTTCCCTTGGTGACTTTTGGGCTCCAATTATCTGACTTCTGAGAGTTTTGGCTAATTATAGTCAATTCTGACAATTAACAGCACTTTTCTGGGTGCCTTCTGGTGCAGGCACTCCTGGGGCGTAAATTCTATTTTGGAGGAATAATGATGTTAATTACTGAAACTTTGGTCATTGGCCCAATTGAGAAATCATGAAATTTCATGATTGCAAATTCACATGCCTTTGATTTGGAGTAGGATAGTACTTTGCCAGGATTATTTAGGGCCCCAAAAAGTCTCAAACAAGTTCCAGCTATAGACAGGCAGTTTAGGCAACCTATCCTTCTCTTGAGCCAACCCAAGAGGGCAGCAAGTGATTAATATATCAATTTAGTGGAAAGCTAAATTAAACTTCAAGTGGTTAAAGATACAGTCAAATCTAAACCAAATATGAGTTTAATCAAAAATTAGGATTATAAGTAAGGAAGAAAAAAGGGAGAGAAGCATCATATAGCTTCTCTGAGAGGGCATCATGCAACTCTAGGAATAGGCTCAGATATGTCATCATAAATGGGTGCAAGTGATCCAATTTGATTGTGAGAACACTCATTCTAAAGCTGAAGCCAAGGGTTTTTGGCACATAGTTTAGCTGTTCCAAAAATTTTGTGACAAGATACAGCTATTATAGCACAAACAGGCAGGATGCAGGTAACTTTTCAATTTTCACACAGAGGGGCACAGGAAAAGTTTAAAGGAAGTTTATGATAGGGTGATGAGATTTTTGCGGCCTCTGATTGGTTTACTAAAACATTTTTAGAAGTTAGAGAACCTGTATTAGAATTCAATATGATGGCATGATATTCCAAAAAATTCCAGCAACCAGTGGGTCAAGCACTATCAACACTAAATAGCAAGTATCACGTGATCAATCTGCCAAAATTAATTGGTGCAAAGGGGGGAGGCACAGATTTTTGAGGAGCATCTGGACAGCTGCTGTTTTTACCCATTTTTATAAATGATAATATTTAAATTATCTATCATTTTCAGGGGGTTGGCAGCAGAGTTTTGCTTGTTTCTGGATCTGTGAGGGTGTGCTATTCCTTCCATTTGGTGTCCTACTATAACACTATTATAGTCATTTGGGTTTCTACACTAGCAGAAGTTATAGTAATTAATAAAATATTTGGATTTATTTCATTTATTATGGGGTCAGTTAATTAATTTTATTCAACATAATTGAAAACTAGGATATGATGCAAATAAAAAATTCATAAATTGTTCAAAGGAATAATTGGGCCCTTAAGATTTCAATCAAATCGTTTTAAAAGAAGTGGGTATGGTTTTGTATTCATACTTGGCGGGATAAAAATGGGAAGTTTTAAGGGATGACAACCAAAAACCGAGCTGCTGGAAAATCCCATTGAATATATTACTAAACTAACGAACGGCTACGAATTTGCGATCCATTGCTTCCTTGAATTTTTTAGGTTTGGATTATCTATCTGCCACCTCTCCTCCATATCATCGATTTTTAGAATGTTTAAAGCATCTAGAACTTTTTCAGCCCGCCCCTTCAGTTTAAAAAAATCTATAGTGCGGACTTATGCCACGGAATCTCCTAGCAACAAAATCTCCTGCGGCTTGGTTTTAGTGCGTATCCCCCAGATCACTAGAGACCCAACTCCTTTCGAGAAGAAATTCTGGGAGTATTCGGCCAAGAAAGCAGAAGATGCCTCCCTCCCCTTTGCTACCGAAATTTATTTTAAAAAGGGCTCTCTCAACGAGCGCAAATGGAATGAACGGCAGGCGCTTCTAGGGGGAGCCACCCCAGAGGAAGTATCTGCAGAAGCTTCAGAAGAGGTTCCCAATGAGACTACTGATGAGAAGGACATCTTTAGCTCAGAATATTCCGCCAACTCTCGTATTACTGAAGCGGATCTCAAGAAAGATTACAAGTCACTTGAGCGTTCCTTAGAAAATCATCTTTATTTAATTGTTAAAACCAAGAACCCTAAAGGAGAGAGTGTTTGGGAGTTCCCTTCTGGAAGTTTAAAAGAGGGCGAAAACCTGTATCAATCTTCGCGCAGGGAGTTAGATGAGCGTCTGGGAACCAATTTAGACTACTGGCAAGTTGGTATCTCCCCCATCGGGCACTTTGTTAACCAGGCCAAAACTGTATTTTTCATGAAAACAATTTTACTTGGGGGACAAGTTGAGCCTGCTTCTCCGGAAATAACTGATTTTGCCTGGTTAAATCTCCATGAGCTTGAGAACTATTTGACTCCTGAATATTATGAAAACGCCAAAGAAATTCTATCCCTCTAAGGTAAAATAAACTAACCTGTTTTTAAACTTTTGTAAATCTAGTCAGCTAAAGTTTATTTTCTTGAGCCTGGATCATAGTCTTTACCTAAATGAATATTTACAACTGCTACGTCCGTATAGCTTAAAGCTATAGACCCAATTTAGCAAAATAATTCAGTTTAATGAAGCATTGATTTAACGCCTTAATTAGATACCAGCGATAATTAAAGTCTAGAGCGAATTTTTCATAGTTTGATTCATTCTCCTTGTTAGCATAAGCATTGATATTACGTTATCAATGTTTAAAAGTAGAAGTCTTGTTTTCCGTCAGCATTCAACTTATTTTCCCTTTTTAGGATGTATGAGACCTCGTATAAAAATGCCTACAACTATTGTACAATAAACGTATTGTCCTCAAATATAGATTGTAGTGGCATTTAAATTTTGTTTCTCTATGTGACAATATGCAAGCGTGAAATGCTTGTTTTAAAAATAGTTAGCTCTTTAAAAACTACTTCAAAGCATATGGGTCATTATTTTTCTTGTTATGCCTAAGCGCCAGATTGATTATTATAACTCAATCACATTATTCAAATTATCCAGAAAGCTAAAATACAATCAATCCCAAATCTTTAATTGATCTTGGGCTTAGATGAATTTTTTTAAAAATAACTCATCATTTTAGAATTGAAAATTGCACCTTATAACATTACTGAAAATATCTTAAGTGCTACTACAGTAGTTTTAAAAGCTATGGCAACAACCAAAAATACTTCAGATTCAATCAAAATGAACTCAGATTTAAGCCAATTCCAACTATCAGTGTAAAATATACACTCTGTTAACAGGTATTTTTGGCGTTAATGGATGAAATGGGTCAACATGCAACAAAGTGTTCACACTTCAAACAAAAATATTCAAAATACAAACCAAAATACATGGTATCACAAACAAAATGGTTTGAGTTGACCTTCGGTGTACATATGGGTCATTATTTCAGGGATTGGGCCATTTTCTAATACACATGCTGCCCAAGTTGCAGCATAGCACAGTTCAATTTTGAAAAAGTAACTAATCAACATTTTATATTTAAAACAGTAATAACTCAATGAAAAATTAATATTTTTTTACACTGTAAGCTATCAAAATGAAGCTAAGAATCTCATCTTTCTATTGGTGCAAAAATATTAATATGTATAGTATACTTAATATTAAAGCAAAAGTTTTTAAAAGAGCATAGTCTGGATTTTATTATATTATTTTGACAATGATAAAAAGTAGATCACTTTAAAGCTAAATAAACTTATTTTTTACTATACAACAGATCTTTTTTTTGACAAAATTAAAGATAAGGTCAAGTGCATTATTTTCATATTTTATTTTATTTTATTTAAAAAGCTCAATTTTTTAGGATTTTACAGTGGTTTGAAGTTAGGACATTTTTATCACTGTTTAGATTAGTTTTAAGGTTCAAGTGAGCTTTGAACCTCAATTTAAGCATACTTTAAATAGAATTCTTTAATATTTTATCATTTAAAAATATGCAAAAGTATTACAATTAAGTGGATACATTATTTTAATTGCTTTGCATTGATTACAAAGAGGATATGATGTATCAATGATGCTTAGCTGCTCCACATATATCACTTGTGCATGAAAACTGGATATTTCATTTATTATAGAAATTTAAGTTTAAGTTGAAATTTTAATAAAAGCTATCACATCATTTCTTTCAGAATGGTGCCATAAGGCTTGGTATATAAGCGCTAAAGCACCACCTAAGGTTTACTTCAAACCATCTTTACAAAAAGATATCATTCCTGCAACCAGCACTCTTTTGCAAGAAATCTCTACAAAGTATCTAATTATCAGCAATCATAAATCCAATACTATGGAATCTGTTAAATTCACCTCTACCATGAAGCCCTTTTCCTCATTGGGAGCATCAACAAAACGTGAGAGAATTGTTATGCTTAAGAAAGCATTTTCCTTTGTTTCTGGAGGCAATCTTGATTCCTTCATCAATCACTTCCTCACTCAAACTGAGTTTGTAAAAACAGAGTTCATTCCTTTGATTCAAAATCAGAAACTAAATAGGATAATTGATGGCTTAAAGTATCTTCTGAAATCTGCTCCCCAAAAGCATCTCCCAGCCTTGAGATCTCTGGTTACTTCCAGTTACTCTTTAAAAGAACTTACTGATATGGGATTTAATATGACCAAAAGTGAGTTTGAATACTCAAGAAAAATAAATAAAAATAAAAATGTAAGCTTAAATAAAAAAGCCAAAAAATAATTACTATTTATTAAAAAAAGAAATAATCAAAAAATAATTAAAAACTACTGGAAAATTCTTTTGAAACAAGCCAGTTTACAAAAAAAGAACCAGCAAAAATTTATAAAGATATTGAAAAAGAAATGAGTGAATAATCAACTGCAATAAAATACTCTATCCTAAAAACAAAAAAAGAAATATATGAAAGTATGAAAATAAAAAATGAAATTTCAATATCACTTTCAACTTATTATAAATTAATACCAAAAAATATAATAAAGAGTAAAAAATAAACTGACATATGTAATATTTGTAACTTAAAATTATCCTTAGAAAAAAGAAAAGAAGAATGTGAAAATTAAAACTTGTTATTGCCAGAATCTATAAACAGTGACTTGAAAGCTATTAATCAGCACCAAGACTTTTATGCTCATCAAAATAGGGAATATAAGAAAGATATCAATAAATTAGATAATGAATCATGTATTATAGTTATAGATTTTAAGGAGAATTTAAAAGTTGGTGATGGTCCAATAGAAACCAATAGCTGTTTTTGTTCTAAGAAACATATTTCTTTATTAGGATTTGCATTGGCATTTAAAGAAAACAATAAAGCCAAATATGAATACCATGATTTTTTATCTCAAATATTGTCTCATGATTCTTTAGTTCCATGTGAATGTCTAATAAGCCTTCTTAAATTAGATAAGTTTAAAAAATAAATAATATAAAGGTATGGACTGATAATGAAAACCATTTTAGATCTTATGAATTCCTATGTTATCTATTTAAAGAGGTACCAAAATACATTAAAGGGTCTATTAAATACAATGAATTATTAGAATGCCATGGGAAAAGCATTGTTGATGGTCACTTTGGTTTGATATCAAAAACATTAAGAGATGAAGAAAATCAGCTTTATATTAGTAATATAAATGATTTTAAAAATATTTTTGATCAAGAAGAAAAAAGAAAAGAATTATATAAATCAGTGCTATCAGGCTCAAATATTTCTCAAAAGTCATTCTTTTATATTTATTAAAGAAAAGTTAGGCCTATAAAAAGAGCGCTTGAAGTTAAAAATCTGCGCATTAATCTTTCATATTTGATGAAAGATGGGAAGTTATATACTTCACCTCTAACTTTTGAAACTTTATTAGAATATTCTGAGATAACTTATCATTTGAAATCACGTGATGATAACAGAGAAAAAAAGTTTCAGAAGATGCTAGTGGTGTATTAGGACAAATTCATGAAGTCAGGCAGCTTACTAGAAGGTGTATTTCAAATAGAGTTTGTCAGAATTTTGCGGACCATGGTACTTTATCATCCGTCAGATGATATCCTAAGTCTTCTAACATTAGGAAAGTACAGAGAACCTGTGACTTTGGCGTAACCTCTGGCCCAGAATATTTGTTGCCATCAGGAGTAGAAAGTCTAACAAGGCCCAAGGCCCAGAGGATTTGGAATGTTCCTTTCTACTTCTGGATATAGGTTCATAAGTTGTTGTCTCTATATTTTTCTATAGATAATTATACTGTATGTTGACAGTATCATCTTTTTCTCTCCACTTAAAGCCTAAGAGAGGATCACGTTAAGGAAATAAGGCTTGGATCAATCATCAAGTCAAATAAGGAATTATCAGTCTTTTATTCTAATGGACTGGCTTTAAGGCAGCCTGCCTGCACACATGATATCCGAGTTAGCTCACAACGCTAGAAGAGACTGAAGTAGCATTAGGACAATATAGCTGGAGGCCTGGCCTTTTTGGGGTGGTTTTAACGGAAGGCTTGCTTGACATCTTCCACAGATTGGTATCCTTTCTGTCTACCTGGGCCACTTCCAGGCCTAGCTAGCCAGTGGTTGGCTACTAGTTCACGGAGATGATTGTTTCACTTAATCAGAGCTACTCTAATACAACAGGCTCAAAGCCTTTTTATCTTAGAGTGTTTGGCCTGACAGCCCAGTCCATTTTGGACTCTTCTAGAAGTGTTTCAAATGACAGCCCATGTGATGGCCCTTGTTTTAGGATATAATTAAAGATTAGAATAGTAATTATTATGAGAAGCATGTTTGAGGTGGTTGTTGAGGTGGACTAATTAATGAGCAGTAATTGCATGTTCCATTAATTAATTGCAATGCATGAATTTTTTAATGCCAGGATATGATTTGATCATTGATTCATTGATCCTGCAGCCCGCATTGTTCTGTTGAAACCATTCCAAGGAGTGATTGCCAGCTGGCCTGCAATAATTGGTTGAATTTTTTAACTAAACAACATCCAAAAATCCTGACAGAGTTATTAGTCTTTCAAAAACAACAACTTTTTTTCTGAAACAAACTAAGAATATTTATGATGAGCCAAAGATAGGGTAATAGCATTTATAGCTTTGGGGCTGCTATTACTCTCCCATGCAACTCATCATAAATATTTCTGGTTTGTAGTTTGTAGTAGCACTTAAGATATTTTCAGTAATATTATAAGTTGCAATTTTCAATTCTAAAATTGATGAATTATTTTCAAAAAAATTCATCTAAGCCCAAGATCAATTAAAGATTTGGGATTGATTGTATTTTAAGCTTTTCAAATAATTTGAATAATGTGATTAAGTTATAATAATCAATCTGGCGCTTAGGCATAACAAGAAAAATAATGACCCATATGTTTAATATGTAAATTGGTGACAAAATTCACTCACACATAGTGAGTCAAAACTTGAACCAAAAACAAAACACAATAGCAACTCAACATGTAATCAAAACCACTCAATTATTGTGTGCAGTGGATTGTAATCAAGAATGATACCATGGTATCTAAAATATGGCATGGGATCTGAAACATGAATTTTAAAAATATTGCATAAAATCTTGGAAAATTAGTGGAAATTATTTCAGGTATTCTAAAATGGGTGTTATAAAACCAAAAACAACTAATTAAGAAATAAAAAAATCTATAATTGGGATATTGGGTGAGAAAAAATATTAATTGAATATCCATATTCAGATAAAAGCAAAAATTAAAATTATGAAGTAATTTAATTGAATTTTATTTAGTATTTTATTAAATTGTAAAATGGAAGGAACACAGCAACAGAGTACCATTGCACCTGTTGTGCGCCGCGGTTGCAGTTGCCCCTGCAGGTCAAAGAACAGAGTTAGTGCAACACAAATGCCTACTCAGGAAGGAGACAGGAGAGGAGAGTTTGATGGTGATGCTGTACTGACACAGCCAGTTCAAGGAGCACAAGCTGCTAGGGTGCAGAGCATCAACCCTAGGGTCCTCAAGCTGACCCAAAAGCCAACTAAGGTTGCAACTACCAAGAAAGTTAGAAACAAAGAGGTATAGCTTACTTTGTTTGTTTTTGACCCTGTCTACTGCCACAAAACAGTCCTGCAGCCATGATAGAGAAGGTGAAGCCTGTGCTTGACACTAGCTACAAGCCCTACGTCAGCGTTGGCAACCAGAAAGACAACAACAAGCCCAAGTTATATAGGACTATGGAAGGGTAGCTAGTGCTCAAGAAGGTTGTGGCCTTCTACAACAAGGTGCCCATGCCTTGTGTTACAGTCCCTGAGCAGGATCCCAGTTCAATCAAAACTACCAAGGCTGCCCAGAAGCTTATTCCCAACATCAAGCACATTCTTCTTCTCAGGCTTATGCGGGAATTTGGGAACTACAAAACAGCTGCAGCCCTTTTCAGGGTGGATCCCAAATATGCAAGCAAGGTATTCAACAAGTACATTGATACTGGCTAAGTTTTTGCCGCGGAGAAATCCTTGCGCGTTTCTACCATGCTCACCAAGGAACACAAATGAAAAATCTGCCAGTGGATTAACTGAGACTGTCATCTTCAACTAGAAAATATTTAGTTAATGGTCAAGTCCACTTTTGGGGTCAATGTGTCAACTTCCTTTTACTACCATGTGTTCAAGGGTATGAGGTTTTCCTGGAAAAACTCAGGGTATCTCCCTATAATAGAAACAGCCCAACCAATGTAGAGACCCGGAAAAAATACGCTAAGGCCTACACTGCTCTCAAAAACAAGGGGACAGTTAAATTTTACTATATTGACAAATTAGCATTTGCCTTGTCTATACACAATGCATATGGGTATGTCCCAAAAGGCTCCAATGATGGGGTTTCTTGGCGTGCTGCAGTCCACACCACAGCCTATTCAATGGTGGCTCTCCTCAGTCCAAAGGGGATTGAGCTTTATCAAATGATCTCAGGATCCCATAAAAGTAGGACCTTCTTGTCATTCCTCTGATTGGTCCAGGAGCACCTGAGGCGCCCAAGCCTGGGCTTCACCAGTGTCATTGTGCTAGATAACATTGAACTCCATAAGGTGGCAGATATTCTTGAGAAATTTCCAACAATTGATACAAGCATTGCAGTTGGCCCACAACAATTGGCCACATCAAGTTTACGCCTGTTATTCCTCCCTGCCTATTCCCCATTCCTAAACCCTATTAAGAAAGGTTTTAGAGGGCTCTAGCAGGTTTTAAAGCAGGGGACGCCAACTGGGATGGAGGACCTGTTTGATTTGCTGCAGGCTGGGACCCACACCCTTTCAGCAGAGACTGTGGTCAAGTTTTATGGCCACACTGATTTTTTTATCCCCACGTGCCTAGCCAAGGAGCCAATCAACTAAAGGGTGTATCTATTCCAAATGTTTTTTATATTCTTTAACTATTTTTTAAATTTATATATTGTTATTTTATATTTAGATGTCATAAAGCCCGCAATTCCATACAGTGGCACCATTGACAAAGGTTCCTAATTTATTTATGTTAAATTAATTTATTTAATTGTATTCTGTTGTGCCAATCTCAAATAGTTAATATCACATTATGATAATTATATAGAAGTGTCACTTCTGTCAAATACATATAAAAAGTAAAATAAAAATAGTAAAAGCACTGAAATTATACTGTAGTTTTTAAGCCTGTTGAGATAAACATATAATAGTCAGTTTAGAATGCATGAACTCAGTCTAAAAACAAAATCAAAGTGGATCCAAATCTATTGTAATTTAATATAAATTCCTTAATTATTGTTTTTTCTTTTTTAGACTGAGTTCATGAGTTCTAAACTGACCAATATATGTTTATCTCAACAGGTTTGAAAACTACTGTATATGATTTTTATTAACTGTAGTAGTTCACATGCAATAAGACCTTCTATAAGTTTTTTTTGTAATAGTAGTTTGCTAAAATAGAGGTTAGAAAAATTAGTTATTATAAAAAAGTAAAAAATTAAAATTTTAATAAAAATTTATTGTGGAATATGCTTTATTGAGGTCTCCTGTAGTGGGTTTTTTAGTATATAACCACCTGGCAATGGAGGTGGCAGACAACCTCCACCGCCACACCATGCACAGTGGATACTCTGTTTTCAAAATATTCTTGGCAGCTTGTAAAAGGGAGGATAGTTAGGTGAGAGTTTAGGAGCAGCTTTTCTGATGGGGCTGCAAACCCATAGATACCAGCCAGGACTAGTGCGTCTTGTATCACATGGTTGACTGAGTCATATCCAGGGGGGACCTTCTTCTCATCCAGGGAGAGCCTGGTCTCATCAATCCTGAAAAAAACCTCATCAGGGTCCTCTATGTTTGTGCCCATCCCAAAGTAGAAGAGATACTCAAGGTAAACTACAAGATGAAGCCTTTGCTCAGCAAAAGCTTCTGTAAACTTGAAGAGTTTATTATAGACAGCACTAATTTTCTTTTTTTGATTGATCTTGGCAAATGTGAGCTCTATTGCCAGAGGAAGCACTGTCTTGTTGGCACTCCAGGCCAGCCCAAAGTCAGCAAAGAGCATCTTTGTCTTCTTTACGGCTGTTGCATTTACAACAGCCAATTTTGACACCACACGTCCAAAGTTCTCCAGGAGGTACAAGATAGTGTGCTCCATTAGGAAGCAAGCAGCTTCATGGGCCCAGCCCATCTCTTGTATATTCTTGAATAGGAGCATTTCCAGGACTTCTCAAACAAGTTCAATGATGATTACACTGTAAACTCCACTGAGGACCACTGAGTCAAGGCAGAGCAATTAGGCATCATTGTAGGCAGTAACTGCCCACTCAGATGCCCCTTTGCCATGTGTTAGCCCCAGGAGCATGTCCTGTGACATTGGTAATTAATTGTTTATTTGGTACTTGAGCTTACGCACAACAGGAGGAGAAAATACCAACTGCCTTACCACATGATTGGCGTAGTTGGCATAAAATGTGGCAGGGACAAAGGGGACCAGGACCTGGCGTATTACACCATTGATTATTTCTAAAAAAAGAGTAATAATTTAAATATTTTTATTAATTTTTTATATTACCTTCTTTGGTGTCCTCCTTGCCTGCAGCTTTGACAGGCTTAACCATCCTTGGCACAAGCAGTTGCGCTGGCAATCCAGTATCCTATGTTCTGGCGCGCTTGGAAGGTTTGAGATGTTCATACATCTCTGGGCCATCATCCCAGACAGACAGTGCAGAAAAATTGCACGCCTTAAATTGAAGGCCCTCAACCACAGTTTTTTGAGCATTTAGAGCACACTCAATAATTTTATCCAATGTGTTAGGCATCTTGGCCATGAGCGCCTTTGCAGACACCTTGTTGATTTTCTTGCCTGTTAGGACGGCAGACTTCACCTTTGCTTTGACTTTGGGATCAATATCTTTGATCTTTGCAATTGCAAGGTCAAGATCTTTAAGCAGCTTCTCTGATTCTCTCATTGATTTTTAATAACCTTTGCATATTTTTTATAGCTTTCACCCCAATAAACTCTGTTTTATTATTATACTATTACCTCTTTGTTTATCCCTGTTTGTTTTCCCATTTACCACAATATTCCATCTTTTTACCCATTTTGTATATGTTTTATGCTTATCTCAATATGCGTTGTTTGCTTTGCGTTGCATTGTTTCCATAATCACCTTATTATTTTTAGCTCTTTAGACAGCCCCTTGTGAAAATATTAACACCAATTTGGTGATCAGTTAAATTGAAATTAGAAAATTATAATTTTTTATGTTTAGAGAAAGTTGTCACGGATCCAAATTCAAAACCTTAATGTTAACTTTAAGCCAATCAGGAGCAAAGTGAGAAAGTGATTGTTATGATATAAAGGGTCATTCAATAATTCTTTGATATATGTGCGCTAATTAATCTGATTGGCTGGTTGTTTTGCCATTGTGTGCCATTACTGCTGTGGCAAGTTGTTGGTGGACTAGTGCTAACCCAGCAGCCAATTGAGCACTAGGCTATGAACAACTTGCCACAACAGCAATGGCGCATAATAAAAAAAACCAGCCAATCAGATTAATTAGCGCACATGCATCAAATAATTATTGAATGACCCTTTATGTCATAACAATCACTTTCTCACTTGGCTCCTGATTGGCTTAACTTTAACATTAAGGTTTTGAATTTGATCAGCAACAACTTTCTCTAAACACAATAAACTTATAATTTTCTAATTTTTTAACTGATCACCAAATCATAGTTAATATTTTCACAAGGGGCTGTGTAAAGAGCTAAAAATAACTGGGTTCTGGATTTAGATAAACATCATAGTAAACATACAATTTTAAAGAAATAAGCTGAACATAAATAATAAAACCAACTATAAACAAAGAGAAAATAAAAAGTGGAATTCAAGATAAAGATAATATAAATAGAAAATATTTGGCAGCAAGGAGTTTATGTGGGAGAGGAAGAGTGATGCCTATTAGGCAGAATAGCGCAGGAAGGAAGGCGTTGAGATGGTGCTGGCCTGGGAGGTCTGGTATTGAATAATAGGGGCTGGCAGGTGGGGGGTGGAGGGGTTTGAACCAATCAGATCTATTGTGAAGGCTGGCATATAACACTTATTATATTCCTTGTTCATCACTGGTTGGATTAGTTGGTAGATGTCTGTGGCACAGGGTGGGAGGTGCTTGTCCTTACATGATTGGTTGCCCATGTTCACATAGAAGACAATTTGGGCAAACAAGTCAGCCACCATCTTTTGACCAAAGAGAGAATCATGGTCAAGGACCCCAAGATAGAGATTGTTGAAAGCCTATGGGCGGCACTCCTGGACTGTGCTTCCAATATTAAATAACATGACATCAGCCAGATGGATGTCAGTGTGGCTAGCTGGGTACACTGAGGCCTGGTGCCCGCGTCCTTGGATTGACTTGAGGGGGGTGGAGCTACCCTCCATCTGGTGGCTCAAGAAAACCCAATATGTGGAATTTGTTCTATCCCAGGAGTCCAGCAATTTTGAGGATATGGCTATACTTATATCCATTAGTGTAATCAGGGGTTTTCCAATAATAGAAAACCCCCTTGGCTGAAACAGCCAGGAATGCACCAATGAACGTACCCCTCTTGACCTTCTTCATTTCATTCTTGGTGGCAGCTTTTCCTTGCTCACCAAACTTGTCAAAAGCAATAGAAAATTTGTAATAGAAGATGAACATGACGTCATCTGATAAACTTTTCAAGCATCAGACAAGAGTGGACTCAATGGCAGGATTAAATGGGTAATCCTCACTTCTATTCCATTGGTTGTTGCCTAATTTACCAACACCCTGATTGAAGCCACTTTCCTGTGTATCCAGAGCTTCACCATGCACTCAGAAACCTAAATGCCATGATGCGCAAGTTGCTTCAGGACCTGGGTCAAGGGAAGCTTGGGGTACCACTGCAGGAGATTGAGCATGATTGGGTATGCCTTGCTGATCTGGGACTCTTGGTGTGAGAAATGGGGAAAGGTTAATTGGAAATAAAACCAAGCTCTCAACCACAATAAAAATTGCAGTTTTGGCAACAACTGAAAGATTGTTGCCAACAATTCCTGGGAGGCCACATGGGGGAAGGAATCAACTGAACCAAAAAGCAACAGAGAAAACCAAATGGCCAAATTAGACTAAATTTTTTTGAACTTTATTAGAGTAGAGAATGATAAAGCAAGGTCTTTTACAACTCTTGTATCCATTTAAGGGGAGAGAGAATTGGGGTGTGAGATCAAATGTCACCAAACTAATTGACCAATGAAATGAGCAAATATGAGTGCATTTCTCAAGGCGGGAAAATCTTGATAAATTTTGAATGGACAGAATCAAAAAGGAAAACTAACTCAACAAAAAATTGAGGAACCTGCTTTTGATGCAATTACCACTGCTCTTGGCCGCTCTTGCACATGATATTTAACCAGAGGTGTCTCTTGGGCAGGTTAGGTGCGGCATCTTTGGAATAATTCCACAAGTATTAATTTGAGGGCTTTTCTTGGGCTTTTTTGTCAGGACCCAGAATTCTCTGGACAATCAGCTGGCCTCCTTAGAGGCAAAATGACCCACAGCCTGGGAATTATTACCACCTGCCTCCCAGAGTGAAAAACTTGCCTTTTGAATAACAAATGGTCTGGGATTTGAGAAGCCCACAAGCCTCAAATCCCTGGCATTGATTATATTACAAATTCAGCCCACTTTACTATCAGGAAACAATACATTGGGAGCGCAATTGTTTGATCACACAATTGGGCGCTCAATTGCTTATGGGTTCTAATAATAGATGTGACACCTCAGCATGATGCAGCTCAACCAAGGTCCCTGTTATACTAGCCAATACCCATCCATCCCTAAGCTCAAGTACACAATTCCTGGGAAAAATTGTCAGTTTGACTGAAAAGGATGCCACCAGATCTCTGGTGGCACATAAGGCTGCACTTTCACCAGTAAGTATAAGTAGTGAGGAGAAAAAGCCCTCCTCACTATTGATATCATAAAATAAACAACTTTATTCCCAGGACCCATTGGTTTCTTGTAGGAATGATCTATTTTTGCACCAATATAATTATTCTGTTTGCATCTATTTGTGAATCTACTACACAATATAACTGCACCTATCTGTATCCTCCTGGTTTTGCTCCTGTCACTTTGGTTAAAACACCTTGCGCTCTTGACTTGGAGTTCTTCTATCCCCACTATCTGGATCTCTCTCCTGGCCACCCTAGAGTGATCATCCCGCCTGCTATGAAGGAGATTCCTACTACTCCCCCCTGCCCAACATGCCTCCTGCTCAGGATTTTAGCAAGTTGGGTTTGTTTATATCACAGTATTGGGGCTGGCAAACCAGGTTGTGTCCCATAATGGGAGTTGGAGTCCCCTAGCTACATCAGTGAGTTACCTGGTCAGAATAGCGCCAATTGTGTACATGGCCTTCCAGGCCCAGCCTGCCTCCCCTGTGGGATTCCAGCTGGATTCTGGCATGGTCTTTGATATTTTCAGTAAATTTTGGATAATTGTTCAAGCGCAATTTGGTGGAGGTCCCCAAGCATCTGGTGAGAATTGAAGTGGAGGTCTAAGAGGGAGGTGTAACTTTACACTTGGGCCTTCTTTGGCTTCTTGGCTGTCCCAATCTGGTCCCCCCTTTTCATGATGTTATTGAATTCCTGCATGATTGTAGCTTGGGTAAACTTCAATTGGATGGCAATCTGTTCCCAGATTGGGCCACACTGGTTGAGTGCCAAAATTTTGTGAAGAATTTGGGTAGTAAGGATTCTGTGTTTGGTGCATTGGGTCACAGGAGCTGAAGCCTGATTGGCTGTAGGGGGAGCAAGTTGGGTGTTGACAGGAATTTGTTCCAAATCAGGGTTATCATTCTGATTGGATGGTTAGTTGGCAGCTTGTGCAGGAGTGGGAAAGGGGGCAGGGGCAGATCTAGACACTAAGTGACTCTCAAACAAGTCAAAGCCATAGGGGTTGGGGGTCAAGTACAGGTCAGCTTCCTTGTTACCCACATCAAAGACCTGGGTGTAAACGGGTGCATTCACGTTCTGAGCCTCACCTCCACAGAAGCTGCCTTGGCTGCTGATGTCTTGTTTGCTGGTGTTGTCAAAAACGTTGTTATTAAAAACCATTGCAAAAAAACCTAGGATAAAATCACTAAAAGTAGAAGTTTAAAATTTCATGATTTATTTTTATTGTAATAAAAATTCCATATTTGGAAAATTTTCAAAAAAATTTAACACAAATCAGGAGCCATGAAAATGAATAAAATGCCCTTGTTCCTGTTGCAACCAAGTTTCCAGACTTGCCTGCTAACATATCTTACAATACACATGGGGCGCTTGATGAGTTGCCCCTTGATGTGTCTAACGTTATGGATTAATCTGATGGCAGTATTGAATGGCAGGTACTTCATCCTAATTAGGAGCGCTACCAATTCAACTTGCTGATTTCCGCACAAGTTATTCCTTGGCTCCAAACCTTACATAGAACTTCCCACTATGCCACCCCCTTGTGGCCTAGTGGCTTTCCCCATATAGTATATTAATCACAATATTCTACAATAAAAAATACATTATTCTTATTATTCTGTCCTTTCTATTGGACTGTTGTCTTCCCCAATTCCAAACACTGAATCCTCATTGGTTCAGTTGCAACATTCCTAAACTGGATAGCTGTTGATTGGCTTTTAAACTGTTAATTTTCTATTTTAGGCTACTGACACTACACATCTTGTGTGGCTTCATTTTGTTTTGTGCTTGTGAAATCTTGCTTCTAGGTTGCTCTATTTTTATTTTATTTTAGTCCTTCTGTTGGTGTCTCATCTGTATCCTGATTGGATTATAATATATTCTGGAACAGCATCTATCCATTTCACTTGATTTGCCAGTCTATTTTGTTTGTGGTTTGAACTACGCTGCTTGATGTTTTTATATAATTTTGTATAATGTGTTAGTGAACTTTTGTTTATAGTTTGTCAATTCATTTGCTCACAGAAAATATTTAAATTATTTTATTCTTGAATCTTGCCTGACTTGGGGTTTGCTTACTGTAAATTCAGAACCTAAATGTAAAAATGCGGGATTGTTAAATCCTTGGTCCAAATTTTGAATAACTTTTGCAGGCAACTCAGCTGAGTGAAAATTAAAATATTTAATAAAATCAACCATTTAATTTGACTTTTTTTGGTTTATTTAAATTGGCAAATTCCAAATATCTTGAGCAGATAACTCAACTAACAAAAGACAAAAGACAACAAAAAATGCCAGATACATGAATCAGAAATGCGGGATTCTAATGTATGATTTAAGGTTTCCTGTATATCTAACAAATCATAGACAACATGTAAAAATTAACAAATATGAAATTGCGGGATTGTCAGATCCAAGAACAAAATTTCAAATCACTTTTGAGGTGAATTTAAAATAAATATAATTTATGGGCATCTCAAACAGGAAGTCAAAGGATCTAGAGTGGATTTGTGATAATTCTTTTAGGAATCATAGGCATTCTTAAAAATCACCCCATTCCAGTTTAGGACAGCTAAAATTTAGATCTTACTATTCATTGGCTTAACATAATTAACAATAAAATTGATTAAATATACACTTCTCTTTTTGAGTTTAGTTTTTTAATAATAAATTTGTTATGCTTTCTTTTAATAACAACCAAATAAACAAGCTGTTCCCTGGCCTTGATAAAATCATGCAGGGCTACACCGGGTCTTCCAACAATGAATCCTCTGTCTATGGTCATTCCCAACCCTCAGGCCCCTCCCCAAGTACTACCCATGAGTGTGTTCTTTCTCCTGCGTCCTCAAGCATGGCCCTGTTTGCCCATCACACACAGGCAGCTGCTAACCCAAATCACATATCAACAATGGCATCTGGAACCAGTCAAGTGAGCCAAGGGGCCACCCAGGGAAGCCAGAATCCAGAAACAGTCAGTCAGATGACAACATCCAGTTCCCAAGATGGACACATCCCACCTCCAGCCAATCAGCCTGCAAGACGCAGAAGAAAGCTAACCACCCCAGAAATTATTCTCAAAATTGTTGAAAAGCAAGGGATGCTTATGTCCCTTGGGGAAATTGCGGCTGTGATGGGTTTTGAAAAGTCCACTGTGGCTGCAACCCTGCAAGTCCACGCCAATTGGGGCCCCCTCCCAAGAAGACCCTAACTGGTGCCTGTATGTCAACTGATAGTGAAAAAGACCATCCCCTTATGATAGCCATCATGAAACATGCCCCGTGGATGCCCCTGGTCCAGGTTTGTCTCCAACTGGGACTTCATGGCGTTTTCACAAATAAAAGAACAGTCAATTTGTGGATGCACAGTGTTGTGGTTGCTTCTAGAATCTTGTCCAATCAAGTTCTCACTGGCCCCGGTTTGGTGGATACTGACCCATACAATTCAATCATTATTAATTTTATTAAAGGGAGGGCAATGAGGATGCACAATGATGTCATCTTCTTGTTGTATGTCAAGATTTCTGAAAGTGTCCAAGATTATGGAGAAAAGCATATCCAATCTGACATCTACAAGTGCAGCCCAATCTTGTATCAATTTGCTGAGGGTTTATTGGCAGTTTCCCCATTGGGTGTCAATTACTACTCAGCAATATCAAACACTGCAGATGGGTATGCCTATCAGACGGAGCTCAAGGACATGCTGGAAGAGTGGACTACGCAACACGCTGTGCACACAGTTGTACTTAGTGCTGAGATGGAGCAGCAGGAATGGGGAACCAAGGAAATTAGGGCTGCAGGGCATACCTGCTGGTCCTACCCCATCAACCACGCTGACATGCATCTTGCAGATGTATGTCTTTACAATTTTGGCTTGGCTCTCAGGCGCTTGAAGCCTGCCACATACAATGAACTGTGCACCCAAATTGAGAAGGTTTATGAACTTTTCCTGTCCATATTTGTCCAGGATTTATATGATCTCATCATATTCTATGCAAGTGATATTGATAAGCCCAAAAAGGACTCCTGCCTCCCCCCACACCCATCTATTTGGTTTGTCAAGCCCACATACGTGACAGAAGAAGAATTCAAGCAATTGAATCAATCAGCTCTTGCCGCCTCTCCCCAGTCAACAAACCAAGCCTCTCCAACCCCCATCAAGACCAAGCCACCCGCCTTCCAACCCTGACTCCCAAACCACCACCCATTCCCTCCCCATTACCTCTGATGCTGTCCCTTTCACAGGCGCAGATGATGACAGTGTGCATGTCGCTCATTCCCTTCCTTACTTGTCCTTTGATGAGTAAAATAAAGCCTTTCTTTGTGAAAACTTATTAAAATTGATATTATTTCTTTTGCTTTATAATTAATAACATATTCTTTTTACATTATTGTCATTCTCATAATCAATAAAATGTTGTATATTTTATGAATAACATAAAATTATTTGCATAAATATTTTTTATTTATAATAATAGATTAAGAACCACAAATATAAATATTACATTATAATATTGCAATTAGACACCAACTCTTGATATTTTGATATTATGTGCATAACTCAATGCATTTTGTTTAATTAAATTTATTGTAAATGAGGCCTTTTTCATTGTAATTTATATAAATGTATTGTGTTTATATTAGAGAGCCATTAACGCTTAGTACAAATATTGATACATAGTGCATTTTACAGCCTGTATATTTACCTATTGATAATAATTCTGTAAACTTTTTAGTCAGATTTTGCAAGGTAATAATAATGTAATGACAATAAACATTAATGTATTAACACATTACATTATTATTACCTCACAAAATCCGACTTAAAAGATTTACAGAATAATTACCAATAGGTGAATATACAGGCTGTAAAATGCACTATGTATCAATATTTGTACTAAGCATTAATGGCTCTCTAATATAAACACAATACATTTAAATAATTTACAATGGAAAAGTCCTTGTTTACAATGAATTTTATCAAACAAAATGCGTTGAGTTATGCATATAATATCAAAATATCAAGAGTTGATATCTGATTGCAATATTTTAATGCAAAATTTACATTTATGGTCTTTAATTTATTATCGATGATAAAAATATTCATGTGTTGAAGGTAGTACTATAAAAATCAGTTTTTTGATGTAATTCAAACAAAATGTCAACAATCTATAGCTTGATAAATGAATTAGAAGCACACCTGCAAAAGGTTGTTGAAATAGAAAAAATATCAAGGAAATAGTAACAGGAAAGCTGGGTAACAGGGGACAGCCACTGATCAAGCCGAAGGAAGATGCTCTGGATAAACTAGGAAATATTATAGACAAAAAGAACAAAGAAGTGTTGCTCAATCTACAGGGAACAATCCTATCAAGTCTGAAGTTCAATGATGCGGCCTACAATTTGTGGGAGTTCTGGCAAGGGGATAAAGAAAACAACAAGAAAATCAAACTGATTGAAGGAACTGAAATCTCAAAGGAAATAAAAACTAATGAAGAGGAAACTAATTAAATGAAAACAGATGAAAACAAAGCACAATCAAGAAGCAGAAGCACCTCCAGAAACAATGAAAATTCAACAAATGAAAATCAAGAGGAAACACAAGTAGCACAGAAAATAAGGAAGATCAAACCCAGAAAACAAATGAAGAGCAGCCAACACTCATGAAGTTTGCTGAAGGGGCGCCTGTGGCTGAGGGGGCCTGTCAAGATTTTGGGATCTTGAAGAAGAAGTATAATTTTTATTGTTCATATTAGGTATGTTGGGATATGTGAATCTGTATGAAGACATATGTGCTTCTATTGGTGTGGATAGGTGTGACAACGGGCTGTGTTCTGTTGCTGGTTGATCCGAGTGATGGGGAAGTCCTGAGGTCTTTTGGAGACGCAACACCGTCAGTGGTGGTTTGGCAGGAATTTGAAAGTATCAATAAGCCGCTCTTACTGTACTTTGACATTGCTACTATTTGGACTAGTAGTGATGTTGAAGGGTATTAATTGTCTGTTCTCCAAGTGATCTTGGAAGAACCCTTTATAGTTGACAGCTAGCAGCCAAACTGGCATCTAGCTGCGGGCAACTCTTACTAGCTAGCCTATAATCCCCAAGCTACTAGTTTCACCCCCTAGAGTTGGATCCCAAAATCTGAATAAGGTTTAATATGAGGTATTATTCTAGGCTGCTGATTTCTCCTCTTCAGCCTAGATATACCTTGACTTAGTTACGGCAAACTAAGTTGACACCCAATTTGGCCAACCTGCCCTTGTGCTTGGTATAATGTGCAAAATTTGCACAGGCAGTCTTCTGTCTCACTTCTCAGTGAAACAGGATGTTGTAATTCCCCGTTCCAATCTCTGAGTTGGGTTTGCGTCCTTATTCAGAATCTGGAATCATTAGCATCTAATTATAGAAGCTTCTGGATTGGCCCATGACCTGAGACCCAGAGTGTCTCAGGTGTCTTCTGACTTGGAAACTATATCAATCTTATTATAGTTTCTCTGTATTCCGGAATAGCTGTGTCACTCTGGCTGTGATCCATCCAATGTCAACCCACAGCTTCAGTGATAGGGATATGGATCAGTCAACCCTGATAGATCAGGATTTCTTGACAGGGCCGCAGGGGAAACAATCAGTAAGTTTTTTATGTTTACTTATATTTACTTTAGTTATAACTAGGAATGGTTACAAGGTCACTGAAGTGGCAGTGTTCACGCCAAGTTGGTTTTAAGGGGGTTACCAATCACTGGTAGCCCCTGTAAAGCAAATAAATAAAAATGAAATAAATAAAATATAACCAAATGAATAGAAATTTTTTGCAAATATTAAAGCAAAAGCTAAGGAATATTTACCACCCACAGGGTACTCACTGTAGATTAGGGAAGCATATGAAATAGGAGCAAATATCAATTTTAAAGAGATGACTGAAATTTGTGGGGATATCAAAATAAACTCTGATGAATATATTTATGAAAGTATTCAACAGTTTCCCTTTTCAAACATCAATGAATATGAAAAAAATCTAATAAAAACTGACTTTCAAATAGGAACTGAATATTTTAAGACTGAAATTTTCAATAAAGTATTCAAAGAATTATCAAATAAATCTGGGGACACAGTCCTCATGAATACGTTTAAACCTTTATTTATTTTGTTTGCTGAGGCATGGGGGGTGGATACAAGTTGAGCGCCCTCTGGAACCATATTCAAATTCAGCCAGACATCCTACATCAACAGATTAACTCAAGTATATAAAAAATTGTGCATGTTTTCTGAAAAATATACCTTGCAAAGGATTCACATCACAGTATACCTAGGAATCCTACTACATTGCATATTAAAAACAAATGTTAAAAAGTTGGAGGATGTACCTATTCAACTTTATATATGCCAATTAGCACTGGAACATCAGAAGACACCACAGAGGTATAGGACAGTTGAGCACATCCTGTATGGGTACTATATGCCTCCCAAAAAGAACCTGTTAATCAATTTGCTTACCTGACTGCCTTTTATTAAGCGTTTGGCAAACACCAGGGTGCAAGGCACCACCCATCTTGCAATTGCATCCAGAGTTGTCCACCACGTACAAAAGAGTATGTGGATCCAATTAGACGCATTGACTGAAAATTTGATTTCAGGGTATAATACCCCGGAATAATTGCATACCCCTTTGCAATTTGCATCCCCCAATATATCTTCTTCCCTTGCAATTTAAATTCTATTTTTTTAAAAAAAAAATTATTTTAATTATTAAAATTTTAATATTAAATATTTCAATATTAAATGATTCACAATTAAATAAAAATATTTAAATTTTAATATGTTAAAAGAAATATTTGAGTTTTAATATTTAAACTTTAATAGATAAATTTTAAGATTTATAATTAGAATTTAAATATTATAAATTTAAATATTAAAATTATAATATTTAAATTATACTAGTAATATATCTAAATATATTATAGGACATTAGTTATAGTTGCAAACACGTCAAATAATACAAAATAATTAAAAATGTTTTTATTTAAAGGCTCTTTGAGTACGGGTTCATTTATTACGTAAATAAACAACAATAATTGAATTCATCCACATCATGCGGCCTGCTCCACTTATATTCTAAACAAGTGATTGTTTAAAACTCAAATTATTTTTCCCTTGTCATATGATTTGATAAATATATTTGATATGCTTAACATGAGTCATAAGTACTAATTAGTAAGAGATACATGAAAATCATTGGTTTTTGTGTCGTGTGGCTATAGTGGCACTAAATCAATAAGATCAGATGATGACTTGCAAGGTCTGATTTATGGCTTAAAAAAGCCAAAGTCCCAAAAAGGGTTCACAATTATTCAAATAAAATTATTCTATTTCTATCTTTTTAAATTTATTTATTTATTAGCTCTACAGTCAATAGAATATTTGGTGCATTATAATAAAAATATGTGTCCTCATATCTAGTATAATTAATTTTACTTAACTTTTGTATGTATTCTTATATGTCTATAATACAATCAAATGTCATGTTATTATATATAAATAATAATTTTTGAGTCTTAATAAAAACAAAACAAATAAAAATAAAAACAAATAAAACCCAGAGCACCCATTTATCTGATTGGCTCAGAGGCCAGGGCTTTGGGTAGAAAGGATTCCAAGTGCTCGTAAAAAGCTGCCACCACATCAGGTGGCATTGCAAATTGACTGACCTAAAGGATGTTGAAGAGATCTTTGGTGTCCTGTGGAAGCCCCACTTTAACCTTATTCTTGATCCACCTGAAGACCTCCTTGATTGGGTTAAGGAATGAAAAAAGGGGGGAGGAAGAGAAGTCTCATTAGACAATCAGCAAGCTGGTGGCTGGAGGTGTGGCTGTTTTTGTTGATGCAAGGACTCAGACACAACCAGATCCACTTTGTGGAACCTGACATTATCCAACACAACCAAGTTGGTTGTGCCACTGTAATTGATCTGGAGGTATTCCTTTACAACTTGGAGAAAATCAAGGAATGTCCTGCTATTATGGGAGCCTTCAATCATCTGGTATTGATCTAAACCGCAAGGACCCAGAAGAGCAACCATCAAATAGGTCTGGGAACAGACAGCTGCACAATGGGCTACGCCTTCCTTGGACCCCTTCTCAACCCACCCATGCCTAGATCTGAGTGAGGAGGAAAATGATGATTCATCTATGTAAAAGAACTGGACATTCCCAGTCTCCTTTAGGGCCAGATATGTCTCAGCATAAATTTGTCAATCCTCGATGGTCTTCTGATTGTTTCTGCTGTACGGAGAAGCTCCAAGCTGTGAGAGAGGGGGGCTAAACTAACTAAGTTTGGCTCCCATCCCGGCAAGATAAACCACCAGGATGCTGCCCAGTGGAGTACTGGGATGGCCGCTCAGAGGGGGGACCAAAAGGAGGACGCGGGGGAAAGCTGAGGGAAGTACACATTCAATCCCATCAAGGCTAACCCAGCAAGCAACCAGGGTGTCCGAGTGGGGGAAGGATACCGTCCTACTGGAACTAGGGGGGAGCTGGGTTGCCTTCATCTGAACCACGGGTGGGGAAGGCAGGAACCACCTCCAACATGGGGCAGACTTGATATAGGCCATGACAGGGAACTCCAGGTTGTCGCAAGTCAGACTCTTAACAATTTTCTCACCTGAGACAAGGAGCTTGCCAGGGAGGTACAAAAGGCTAGAGGGATTGTTCCCCACAAGGCGCGCAGAAGTGGAGAACCGCAACCACAACTTGGGAGCAGTCATCCAGAGGAGGATCACAAGGGGTGCCAAGGTGAACATTACAAATTTTAAGGCAGGTAGGATCATGGTAAGAACAGCCACAAAATTCTGAATTAAAATATGTGATTTTCAACTCTAAAAATTAATAATTTCCCAGAAGGGGGCAGCCACAAGCAGAAACCAGTGAAAGAACAACAGAAAGCACTTGGGAGCCTTGACGTTGGGTTCAGGTGGCTTGGGGGACGCAAAGACAAAGAGCGGGTTCAAAAACAAAGATAAACAGGTAAAACTTAAACTTTAAACTAAGATTTATAAAGAGTTTTAAGCAAAAATCTAAGTTCAAACAAGGTTTTAGAAAGTGTAAAGCGCTCAAATGATGATTAAAGGCAACAACTAAGCTAAGGAGCTTTGAAGAGGAGACCAGGTAGGGACAGGACAGGCCAAAGGTAATAACAAAACTGTAAATTACTAACACCTTGTATAATATTTAGGAGGACTCAAAGACGGGTCCACACTGTAAATTTACAACAAAGTTTTAAGCAACAGAGTCTAAAGTTTTTAATGAATGAAAATAGACAAGCAGGGGACTGAAAGTCCCCTTGCAGCATAAAAGGAGTGAGCTGCAGGAAAGAAATCACATGACAACAGGAATTGCATCTGATTGGATGGGGTACAAAATTTTCAGATCAGAACCATGAGGATGGAGAGTTTCAAGTTAATTTCTGCTGGTGCATCTGATTGGTTGGAGGACATTTCAACCATTTCAGATTCAATCAATTTTGTGGTTAATGGTGTGGCGTCTTTTGATTGGGTGTTCCTAATTGTTTTTAAGAGAGGGCAACACCAGGCCAGTAAATAGTCCAAATCAATTAACGTTTCTTCCCAGGTGGGAACTGCCAAAGCTGGGGGGCCTGCAGGATAGGCCAGGACAAACCTCTTGTCAACAGTATGCGCTAAATTGTCTAGGGATTTGAGTGGCTGGGCTATAATTTTTGGCCCTTTTTTGGTGCGGTGGGGGAAGACAGATTGGTCCAAAGCCAAAGGTGACAGTGAATTTACACAAGCACCTTCTGCAAGAAGCCCAATTTGACCATTGCTTTGTATACAAGGGTTTTAGAAACAGAAAGCCTGAACTCTGTGGCAAGCATTGATTGGACAGCAAGTGAGTCCAAGTGGCAATCCTTGGTAACCCACTGCTTGATTGCCTTGAGATGGGTGGGCTGAAGTAGGCTGGGCTGCCACTTAGCCTTGGCAGATTTGGCAATTTTCCCAGTGTTGCCGTACTTTTTGTTGATGTTGCCAATATATCTGGATGTGACACCAAATTGGGAACCAATATCCCAAACTGACATTCCCCTGTTCAAGCAGTTGAGGAGAGCTTCACGCTCACTATCTGTCAACCAACACCAGCCCTTGGATGGTACCATGGCATCCTGGCTAGCAGGCTCAACACAGGAGATGGAGACTGTAAATTCACTCCCCTCTTTGGCCTTGGATAGGACAATCTTCCCACACTACACCAAGAAATCTCCTCAGAAGCCAGCCAAGCCCCTAAACTCCCTTGAAGATTTAGCCCATACAGTTGACGAGAGATTTGTGTTGGCATACCCCTCTCAGGCGGCAAATATTGATGTTGGGAACTCTGTTCCTACTTGGGAAGAATCCCCGATTAATTTGGACTATTTTTTGGCTTGGGCTTGACCACATTTAAAATTAATTAGATCTAAACAATCAGGTCGCGCTACTGCCAAATCATTAAATTCCAACTTAACTGGATTGAATGGTGATCTGCCCCATTCATTTGATCTCAACCAATCAGAGTTGGGGTCGGAAATTGGTGCAAACCCCTCCAGCTTGCTGGATCTTCCTGGCAAAATTTCTCATGCACCCAATCAAATCCGCGCCTCTGGGTCAGGTGATCATTGAATTTTGATTACCACCCTTAAAGCAAGACAGGGGACTTTTGGTCCCCTGCTTGCTCATTCTTACAAATTAAAAGTTTAGTGCCTTATTTAAATTTTGGTCATTTTTGGGTCCCATTTTGGTCCCCTCTGATTTTCTAAAAAGTGTTAGCATTGGTCACCTTTTCCCTTACCTATTTCCTTCACTCCTGGGCCTCTCTGTGTCTTCTTGGAGCCTCCTACATGTTGTTAGCATCAACGTCAAAGCTTTTTGCTTTTGTTTTAAAAGATAATCATTCAAACTTTAAAATTGGTGATTCATTTAATATAATTACCTATTTCAAGTTTGATTTCATTTCTCTTTTGCTTTTGCTTTATCCCTGGCTTCTTTTACGCCTTAAGGCTTTAAATCCCACTTTTGAAGTCCTTTTTCCTGTGGTTGCTGTTTGTTGTGTCCTGTTTGCCTTCTTGGACCTTCTTGCTTGTCCTTGGTCCCTTTCTGGTTGCTTTCTTTTCCTTTTTGACAAAGACAAAATTTAGAAGAGCAATTGCTTCTTGCTGGGCTCTGCATTAGATTCAAGTAAAATGTTGATACCTTTTGTCAAGTTTGTTGTGTTCACCCTGGCACCAGCCTTGATGATGATATGGTGCACCACCCCCAACCTTTGGGGGCGCATTTCTCATTCATTTCATTGTGTGGGTGCTAATCCCAACCAATTCCTACATTTACATGGCAACATTCTTGGGTGAGCTCAGGATAACCTCACCACTAGTGAGAATGTTGTAAGAAGCCTCACCTGTGATGACCTTGAGTTTGTGACCCCTGATCTATCCCCTTCAGTGTCCCCTGTTCTGCCTTTCCCATTGCCTCTTTCCTCTGAGGCCCCAGTGGTACTGGTCCCAGGAGGAGACAAGGCCGTTCTGGAGTTTACCCCCAAGCGCGCCCCCTGGTTGCTCAGAGGGATGATCCTGATGGGTTTGGACTCCTACTTTCCCCGACTATCTGCTGTGTCATCCTTGTGGACACCACTTCAAGCGGCCATCTCAGTCTTGCACTGGATGATGTCCTGGCAGATTCTTCCCCCAGGATGGGAGCTGAACTTAGTTAGTTTAGCCCCCCTCTCTTACAGGGACCTTTGTATAGAAGGTGTGATCACGCTTGGTTGCGCTGGCACCGTCAATGGAGGTGTAAGTAACCTTAGTGTTCCTGGTGACCCTGGTATATGAGACTTTGGTGGCAGGCCTTGAGAGCAGCTTCTGTCTGGGATTCAGGCTGGTTGATCTGGTTTGGGATGCGGGAGGTGGTTGACTGGCAATGTCACCTTGGGAGGCCTGTGTGTTGGCATGACTCCCCTCAAGTTAGGTTCTGGGTCTATTCTTGGACCCTCTGGGACACCCTTGTGAACAGACTGCCCCGCAGGCTGGTGCAGGAGCTGGTTGGGAATGTGATTGACGGTCCACAAAAAGAAAACTAAAATATATTTTATATTAAACATGTATTTATTTGGATTTTTGGTTTAATTGTGGGTAGTTATTTTCTCTTGATTTAGCCTTGAATAGTAACAGAATTTCTATATGTGTGATTTGAAGTATATAATATTGTATATTTTCTGGGGTTGGATAATTTTAGAGTTTAATAACTTTTTATGGCTAAACATGGTTATTGAGATTGAATTTTTCATTTGATTGTAGTTGTGGCGGAGCTTCTTGATTTGGGCTGGTGTTTTCTAGAGTGCTTACTGTACATTAAATTTGGATTACAGTTTCTGCAATTAATTTCTGAGTTTACGAGTGACATTCAAAGTGATTTGAAATTTGGTTCATGTATTTGACAATCCCGCAATTCCAAAAAACATAGTAAACTTAATGAAAATGGTTGATGGATTTGAACGCTTTAAAACTGATTCCAGTTAATTCATTTCATCCATTGGAAATATGTAGTTCAACTTGAACTTTGCAAAATTTATATGAGTTCCTGCATTTTTAAAAATTCAAATAGATACACAAAAAAATCAATTTAATTAAAAAAGGCCATCCCACAAAAGTGATTTGAAATTTGGACCAAGGATTTGACAATCCCGCATTTTTACGTTTAGGTTCTGAATTTACAGTAAATCTGAAATCATTTAGTTTAAATCTGAAGTGTTTTTGGTTGTTGCCATAGCTTTTAAAACTGCTGTATATTAATTTAATAAAAAACTTTTAACTGTGATTATAGTATTTATAATATAGATGTTTCAGTTTGTTATTAAAAATAAGCTAAGCTTAAAAATTGTTGACACTGACACTTTTACATTGTGAATATGGCTCGCCAAAAAATCAAATTTTACTGGTAAAATTAAGGAAAAATTGGGTTAAATTTGAATTTTATTAAGCTTAATATTAAATTCTGTCAAAATGGCCACAATTTTGGTGCGTTTTCTGGGTTTGCAACCCTGAGTGCTTTGAAAAATGGGAATTAAGCTAGCACAACTAGCAATTTCATTAGGGAAATATGATTTTTGAGTCAACAGTGGCCATGTCAACAAAGTGTCAACATGGCCACTGGTGCTTATCAGAGCAATCAGTTCCTTGGAGTGCTTTATCTAGCACTCCCAGGGTTGATTGACTCTGCCTTGCCAGTAGCTGGCCAAGGTCTGTAGCTGGGAAGGCACTCTCCTACTTGGTAAGGCTAGGTCCCAACATCTGGTAGGCTATGCCTGTACCTGCTTATGCCCCTTCTCCACCCAATGGCACTGTGCACCTGATTTCTTGATAAAGCCTGTGATTTTTGTGTGATAATAAATAAAATATAAATATAAGTATTGGCATGCAAAATTTGTAACCTCTTTATAAGACAGGATTAGATTTTTTAATGGGGACAGTTTCTGATATTTTTAAAAACAATCATGGTGGAGTTATTTAATATGGGGTTTAAGGGCATGTTTAAATTTCTTAAAGCTTTTATTTATCTAAGAAATTGGTAAAATTATACTTTACATCTTCGTATGTTTATTTAAAAATATAATATTATTTTAAGATTTTTGAATTTGGCTTTCATGTGAATATTATCAGCAAGCTATTTATCTCATATACAAATAAAAGATATTGTTATTTGCAGATAACATTTGGGTTAAACTTGTCATTCAGAGATAATTTCATCGAACTGGCAGTCTCGCCTTATAAGATATGTAATATAATTGATGAGGTAATCGGTTTAGTTGTACTCAGTCAAAGCGCCCAAGCACAAGGGAAAAATTGTTTATTTCAAACTTGATCTAAATATTTTAAACCCCAATATGAGAGTGCTGAACTTAACTTTTAAGCAAGCAGAGCAAAATGGCATTAATAGTTGAAATTATTGTTAATTTCGCTAAAATAATTGTCAAGTATAAAAAGGCTTTAGGATCCCAAAACGTATTTGCATTTCGACCAATCATTTAATCCAAACCTCAGCTAGCCAATAGCTTCAAACCGAACAACCCAATCTAATATCGGGGCTGCACTGGATTGAACTTTTGACCAAATTTCCCCACAGCGCTGAGTGAATGAAAATTTCCAAGCAAGATGACTCAATCTGTCCGAAATTCATTTTTTGGTCCCTGATATAGCAGACTTTAGTTTACGAAACTTGGTTTGTGGACTGATTAAAAGAAGGAAATCTCCTGTAGCCAGTTTATATCTACACAACAATGTAAGTCCTCTGGATATTCTTAAAGCAAATATAATGATACCCTAAATTATTTTTATGATTTCTTAATATTGATCTTTTTGGATGCAGGGCTTCATCAGCAGTTCAAATGATCAACCCTAACTCCGAGGTAGCTCGGAGGGGGCAGGCTCTTTCTCTGAATATTTCAGCTGCAATCGGACTTCAGGATGTTTTGCAGTCAAACCTTGGCCCCAAGGGTACCATCAAGATGTAAAGCTATTTTGTAAATTTTACTAATCAACTAGGCTTGTTGATGGCGCTGGTTCTATCAAGATTACAAAGGATGGAAAAGTACTTCTTAGCGAAATGGTAATTTGATCCTTTCTTTTTAGTATGACGGTTAGCTAATAAATGTTTAGCAAATCCAACATCCCACCGCTGCTATGATTGCTCGTGCTGCAACTGCACAGGACGAAATCACTGGTGATGGTACCACTTCAGTTGTTCTTTTAGTTGGTGAACTTCTCAAGCAGGCCGAAAGATATATCTCCGAGGGCCTTCATCCTCGTGTAATCACTGAAGGATTTGAATTAGCAAAGAAGGAAGCTCTGAAGGTAAGCCCTTTAGAATTGTTTGATACTTTCTACCCAATTTTTTTAAAAAATGTTAAACCTCATGAGTGACACATCCAAAAGGATTCGTCATTTCTAAACTTACTTTCTTTGTGTTTCTCGACTGTTGTATCTTATAATCCCCTTTGTAGTTTTTAGACACTTTCCAAATCAAGAAAACTGTTGACCGTGAGCTTTTAATTTCTGTGGCACGTACTGCTTTGCGCACTAAAGTCAACGAAGCTTTGGCTGATACTTTAACCGAGATCGTTGTGGATGCTGTTCTTGCTATTCACACTGAAGATTCCCCTATCGATTTGCACTATGGTAGAAATAATGAAAATGCAACATCGTTCTGCTAAAGATACTCGTCTGGTCCGCGGCCTTGTCTTGGATCACGGAGCTCGTCATCCCGATATGCCCAAAAGAGTAAAGGATGCGTATATCCTCACTCTCAACGTCTCATTGGAATATGAAAAGACGTAAGTATAAAGGGTTTCGTTTTCTTACTATATAGCGAGGTCAATTCTGGCTTCTTTTACAGCTCTGCAGAACAAAGAGAAAAATTGGTCGAATCCGAGAGAAAGTTTGTTGATGAGAGGCTCCGTAAAATCATTGACCTCAAGCACACTGTTTGCGGTGACAGCGGTAAAGGGTTTGTCATTTTAAATCAGAAGGGAATTGATCCTCTCTCTTTGGACGTTCTGGCTAAAAATGGCGTACTTGCTCTCCGTCGTGCTAAGCGTCGCAACATGGAAAGGTATAGATCCAATCATCAGTGTTGCTAACAAAAAAAGGCTTCAGCTGATTTGCGGTGGCACTGCCCAAAATACAGTTGCTGATCTCGAACCTTCGATTTTGGGACATGCTGGTTTGGTGTATGAGCATACTATCGGCGAGGAGAAGTTCACGTTTGTGGAAGATGCCGAAAACCCCAAGTCAGTCACGATCCTCGTCACTGGTAATACCTCCCTTTTGCTTTTCTCATCAGTTAGGCCCCAACACCCATACTATTTCTCAAATTACGGATGCCATTCGCGATGGTCTCCGCGCCGTTAAAAATACCATTGAGGACGCAAGTGTTGTTCCCGGAGCTGGTGCTTTTCAAGTTGCCTGTAGTGCTCACCTGACCAAGTTTAAGGATTCTGTCAAAGGGCGTGCTAAGATGGGGGTCCAGGCTTTTGCTGATGCCCTTCTTGTTATTCCCAAAACACTAGCACGCAATGCAGGTCTTGATGCCCAAGACACCATTGTTCTTCTCCAGGTTTGCCACATCAACTGTCCCCACTCATCTATTTAGGAAGAGCACGCTGAGGGTCACGTTGTTGGGATTGATCTGAAGACCGGAGATGCTTTAGACCCTGCCACTGAAGGTATTTGGGACAACTACCGTGTCATTCGTCACCAGCTCCATTCTTGGTAAGAGACGATCACTCTCTTCTTACTAACTCGTTAGCTCTGTTATCTCAAGTAACTTGCTTCTTTGCGATGAAATGCTACGTGCGGGTAGAACGTCACTTAAAACCCCCCAGGTTGGAGAGTAATTCCCAAAAACTCACCAGTAAAAAAAGAAGCATGATTGGCGCCACTCTTTTTGATGCATACTTTTGTGCATAAACTCATAGTTTTAACGTTTATAGCATGACTAAAGGCTTTTAAAAGTCATCTAATACAATCCAGAAACCATAAGCTGCTTTAGCAATTCCTTCCAAAAGTTTTCTTTAAGGAAACTAGCAAATCTAGCGATGCCGCAAAAAGAGCCACAATCCAATGTTTATCAATCTCTGCAAAAAGGATTGCAACTTTTTTGAAGTATTTTAATTTTGACGCTACTAAGAAAGCAGCTTATAGTAAACCATACTGTAGATTTATAATCTGTTGGCCAAATTTGTGGGGTTGTCAAACCCCACATCCAAATTTCAAATCACAATTGGAAGCCACTAGTAAACTCAAAAATTAATTGCAGGATTTGAGTAAGAATTAAATATACAGGAAGTAAACTAGGACAAAGCAAACCAGTTTGAGAAGCTCAACCACAACTAAAATCAAACCAAAAATTCAATTTCAATAGCCATGTTCAGACAAGAAAATCAATTAGAATGTAAAACCGTCTGAAATGGGCTCTTGCAAAATGTTATACACTTCAAATCATTGGTATAGAAAATCTGTTGCTATCCAAGGCTACATCAAGAGAAAACAACTCCCCAAAACCAAACTGATCCCCCAAATAAAATACATATTTACTCTAAAATATATTTTTCATTTCATTTTTACAGACAGACTGTCCCATTCCCAACCAGCTCCTGCAACAAGCTGTGGGGTAGCCTGTCCAAGAGGACACCCCAGAGGGTCCAGGAATAGACCAAGGACACAGAATGAGCACATCAAGGCCAATACCAGGCCTCTCAAGGCGTCAGTGCAAGCCAACCACCTCCTGTATCACAAGCCAGGAACAGTAGTTTGAATTCAAGACAAAAGCTACTCTCAAGGCCTGCCACTAAAGTCTCTCATACCAAGGTCATTGGGAACAACGAGCTTACATACACCTCAACTGTTTACCCTGTTGTAACACGGCCCACACTCTGGATTCAAGAGTTATCATTGCATGCTCCTGTGTTTTTGACACCTCCCATGAGCCATTGGCCACAACTGATGAGCCATCTGTGCCTGTTGTGTATTCAACAATTGACGGCGCCACCACAATCAAGAATGATCCCACCTTTTACATGAAGGCCCCCATCCCGTGTGCTGAGCCTGATAGCTTGGATGCCACAGTACCCACCAAGGGCAAGCGTCAGTTGTCTGGTAGTGAGTGTGAAGCTGTCCTCAATTGCTTAACCAGTGGAATGGCAGTTTGGGATGTTGTGTCCCAATTTGATGTCACAGCAAGGTATTTCAACAGAGTCAATGCCGGATATGATGACACTGGCTGAATTGCAAAATCCCTGGAGGCCAAACAACAGCCTAAACTGCTACAGTCTGGGCATATTGATGCAATCAAACAGTGGAAAGCCAAAGATTGCATCTGGATCCTCTCACTGTACAATCAATTTTAGCCACAGAATTTGGCTTTTCTGTTTCTAAAACACTTGTATACAAAACCATGGTCAGTTTGGGCTTCTTGTGAAAGCTATTGGGTATCTCTTCATATAACAGGAACAGAAATATGACTATCAAGAGTCAGCACATCTATACTGAAATCTATCTTGCCCCAAAAGAGACTGGAAATGACCATTCTTTTATATAAATGAATCATTATTTTTCTCCTCACTCAGAGCTAAACATGAGTGAATTGAGAATGAATCAAAGGATAATATAGCATTTTTTGCCACTATCAGATCACAAACTTATTTCATGGTACCACTTCTTGGTCCTTGTGGTTTAGACCAGTACCAGACTGTAAAATAATTCCCATAACAGTGGATTATTTCTTGATGTTCTTTATATTTTTAAGGAGTGTCTACATATCAACTATTGTGACACCACCAACATTGTTGTGCTTGATAATGTGGGCCTCCACAAAATTGGTTTAGTTGTTTCAGAGTTCCCACTCATTGAAAAAAACATACACATGTTCAGCCACCGCCTATTGGACTGTCTAAAAAGACTCCTCTTATTCCCACTTTATTCCTCATTTCTTAATCCACTCAAAGAGATTTCTGGCTGAACAAGCGTGGTGTGACAGGCAGGATGCCAAAAGAACAAAGCTGAGCTACGCCTGCTTTGACCTTTTATGGTATCCCGCCTGGGTATGCGTCCAGGTATCCTAGCTGAAAGCCTTTTTTTAATTCAGTCACATTATAAAATCATTATCTTATACTCTAGTTAGTAAAAGTAAAAATATGTCAGGCTGGCTGCCAAAAGAGCAAAGCTGTTGTAGTGTTCCAGTTCTTTGGTCACCATGGTGTGTTCTGGGTCAAAGCCAGGGACCAGCTGGATGGGGTTGTCATTCACTAGATGGGGCATTTGTCTAAGTTGTAGTTTGTACTTGGCTTGCATCATGGAAAATTCTTCCAAGACTTTTCCTACTACTAGACAAGCCTCCCTCCATGTACCTGAACCTCAGCTGGGGCCAGACCCTCTGTGGGCTGATACCAGTCCTTTAAGAGTCTAGTGAACTCAAACCCAATGAATTCCCTGCCTCTGTCTGTCATCTCAAGGTGTCCAGTCAACCTTTCCTGCTCCTCTCTTGAAGTTTTACTAGTGGCAAACCTTTTAAAACTCTGATAATAGGTATCCTCTTCCCCTTGGCCAGGTTGGAAGATGTGGGACAATTCACTCATGGGGACTATATGTACTACTTAGAACTTTGGTCAGGGGTCAAAATAGGCTTTTATTCAATTTCAGAAGGAAGATTCCCTTAGAAACCTTCTGCTATATTGTCTGGGGGTCTGGGAAACAATAGGGGTTTGCCAATACCTTGGAGTTCTCCAACAATACTCTTGGACTCCTTGTATTTGGTCTTGGGCTCCTTCTCTTTAGTTTTAGACTCCTGCTCCTGAGTCTTGGGCTCCTTCACTTTGCTCCAGCTCAAGCTCTTTATCTCCAGCTCCAACTCCTCTGTCTTGGCATCCTGCTTTTTGTCTTGGGCTCTTGCTTCTTTATCCTGTGTTCCTACTCCTTTATCTTGGGCTCTTTATCCTTTATTATTGTCCTCAGTTTCTTGTTCTGGCATTGTGGCTTTTGTAATCCACTAGTTTTCTAATCCCTGTCTTGCTTTAGCCTGTTCCCCTTTTTATAGCTCCTTGTTTCAGTCTTTTTTCCTTTCAGATCCTTGATTTTCCAGGCTTAAACTATCCAGGTTTACTTGCTCTATAATATATTAAACTTTGTTGCTTACTTTAGCCAATTAAAAACAGACTTTTCCTTGACCATTACCTCATTTTTAGGCGTTTTCCCTTCTGTTTAACCAATAAAAAACATTGATCAAATAGGCTCTGTTATGCAGCCAATCAACCATCTGGATTGAGCAGTTTTTCCAAAACGTTCTCCAGATGACTTTCTCTTTACCCTGGTTCAAACCCAGCGTCATCTTGCTCCGGGTAAACATTGGCCCTGAGTTTCAAACAATTTCTCCATAATTCCTGTCACGTTTCTCCAGGCCAACTTGACTGTTTCTGCCTATGTCTTACTTAAGGGATTTTTGTACCTTAATTTCTTCAATTTTTCTTTGTGTTTTCTTGTGTTTTCTCCCCTCAGAGAAATTTGAAACTGCCTGTCGCTTACTTCTTGCTCCCTTCTGTGGTCTCAGCAAAACTCCAGCCTTTGTCATCAGAGTTTCTCCATACTGTTTTGGTCTTCTCCTGCTTATTCTCACTCAATAAACTCCTAATAAATCCACAGTCTATTTTCTTTAACTTTTCCTTTCTTATCTTTACTTCTTTTAATTTTTTATTTCTGGTATTATTTCCTTCTTTTTAATTCTTTTTCTTAGTTCTTTTCTAATTATCTGTCAGGATTGACAATTTACCACCTCTGGAAAACCAGGCCCAGGAACAGGATTCAAACCCCAACCCTGAACAGTTGCAGGTTGGTAGCCTTGAGGACCAAGGTGCCACCTGCCCACATTTTTTTAGGATCAAGCCCCCTGAGTTTGAGCCCAGGCTAAGTCCCAAAGCAAGAATACCAACATAGACTTAAGAGTAATGGCGCCCAAGGAGGGACTTCTTGACTTGCCTAATAGAGGCAAGGAAAGTCCCTCTGTAAACTTTGTGAACTTGAAGTCCTCACGGGTAACCAATTAATTTCAGCTACTTGAGGAAAACACAGGCTTAAGGCCTGCTCCCATGACCCAAGCTTGAGAACAGAAGACTCAAGTGACATTCCATGAGTTCTTCACCAATGATAAGTCCCCCAGTAGTGGTGCCATTTCATCTCTCCTAAACCTGGGCGTCCTGAAATCCTGAACAAATATTTCCCAACTTGTTGAGAATCCATTTATAAAAAAGTGAAGTTTGGCAGTGGGGTGCTATATAAGCCCACAGACCCTGCGCTGATACTGCATTGCCATTTTTAATTAAAAGGGTTATGAGACATTGGTTTCCTCATTTATTACCATATTTTATTCTTGCCATTTACCAAATCAGTTTAAGATTATCCAGGCCACCTGTCCCTCTGCCTGCGGTTTATTGTCCTCCTGGTGCTCTCTTTGGCCCTGTCCACTATACAGAATATCCTCTGAAGCCCAAATACAAGAAATTTACCCTTGAGAATTTATTTAAAGCAGACCCCCTGGCCCAACTGAGTTTGCAAGTAAGATTTAATAGACAAGGTCCTTGACACTACTCCAAGTCCATCCTTTTCAAAGACAAGTATAACCTCCTATCCGCCTAAAAATTAGACATGGAGCTGCCAATCACCCCTAAACCCATACCCATGTTCTCACCCAAAATTCTTAAAGACCATTTAATCAAGCTATTTGGGATTGTATATATCACCCTCTCTGGGGTTATTGACACCATAATACTGGCTGCCGGCCCATGGTCCTGGGTGGGGAAGTCATTCTTGTACCTTTTTAAGTTATCTATAATCTTTTGGTGGGCTCTGCCCATAAAAAAACTGGTCTGTGTGATCCCAGAAAATGACAGGCTGGCTGCCCAAGCTTGGATCCCTGACATTATCTCTTTCTTGTTACTTCTTTTCTTTTATATCCTTAACTTTTCAATTCTTTTTTCTCAACTCCTAGTCTTTCTCTGATGACCTTCTCTTATTCCTTCTGCTCCTTCTTATAGTCCTTCTTTGCCATCTTCTGCTTCTTCTACTAGTGTCAGGGATTCCTTCCCTGTTTCCTTTATTTTATTGACAACATAAATTGCAAGGCAAAGACACAACAACACAGCCACCAATTATTGGACACCAGTTTGTTTGCTATGCTTGATTTGAACGGGAATCAAACCCAGAACCTTCAGAAAACACCTATTGTTAGTCAAAAATCAACTATACAGCTTACTTTACCTATTTATAATCATTTGATTGAATTGATTTTTGATTTTGCACTTCAATTTGAGCTCAAAAAGGTTAGTAAGTTAAGTGATAACGTCACTTACCACTCGGCAGTTGATTAGTTGCTTGGGATCATCTTGACGTTCACAGATCCACTATTAGAAGATGAAACTGAGGCTCTGCTCTTAATCCTGCATGATATTCACTATTGGCACCGCTTAATTGACCATGATCTTGTGGCTTGCCTTGTTTCCTTCCCTGTTAAACTTTAAGTTTATATTACATCTCCAGTCCAAAATCAATGCCCATTTAACACAGGTATTAATTTTAACCAGGATATTCATGAAAATCATTGATAAATCCCTCTTATTTCCCCCAGTATCCACTTAAATTGCCCAGCCTCTATTTTTGAGACTATTTAAGTGTACAAACCTTATCAAACTTAGTTGTTCCAAAAATAAAGACTTTTATCCCATATCTGCCAATCACTTACCTTCTGATACCTTATTTTTGAAGCCATGAAAGGAATTCTATTCCTGTTCTGGTTTCTAGCTTCCTTCTTGTCTGTGGTGTTAACCTTGGAAAACCCAACACCCACTGCTGACTGGTACAACTCCTCTCCAGATGACGCTCACCAAAAGGAATCCCTAGCCCATGGATGGTTTAAGTACCCCTCTGGCCACTGGGGACGCAAATTCCATTATGGTTGCTTGTTCACTCTGCCTCCTGCCAAACCTTCTCTGGTTAGACCTTAAACCTCCTTCTACCTTTTAACGTAAATGATGGGATATTATATGCTTGGTTGATTCAGCTCTATGCTTGGAAGATTTGCCTACTTGGGTCACCTAGGACATCTTGCCATGATCACGGTACCCATTGTCTCAGTAATAGCAGGGCTTAACTTAGGGGCCTTGGGCCACCAATTAGGGAACTTGTTCTCTGTCAAGTGGGTCCCTGACAACTAGTCCTTCTTTGTCATCTCCTTTGGAAACCTTTTCATACTTATTCTAGTTCTTCTCTGTCATCTTTTATTTCTTCTGCAAGTCCTTCTCTGGATCAACCACAATGTTTCCTTCTCTGTTCCCTCTCTGTATGAACCACAAAGGTTATGTCCTTCTCTGTGTGAATCACTAAGGCTCTGTTATTCTCTAGGTAAACAACCAAAGTTTTTCTTTCTCTGTATGAATCACCTATGTTCTTTCCTTCTTTGTAGTCCCCATTACTAACACCTCAGACTCAGACAATAAGTGGCCACAAGTGAGTAAGCGTTTGACTAGGCCCCATAAGTGAACACCACTTTAGGCCATCAGCCACAGAAAATCCTCATGTCTGTGCAGCTGTTTTTAATAACTCAAGTGATGAGCTTTCTGTCACAAATTAACCAACTTTACTTCCCAGAAACCTATCAATTACCAAGTTCTGCAGCTGCTTCCCTGGGCAACTACCTTGATAACGTTCCAGGGCATATCTATGCATATCTGATGACTTCAAGACCTTTTCAAAGCTATCAGGAAGACATAGACAGGGGAATCTTACCCCCAAACTGGGTAAAGTTTGCCACCTGCAGACCTCCTGCAGGTGGCCCTAGGATATCAGAGCTTCCTCAGCCCATCCTTTCCTATCAGTAACAACTTCTCTACTAGTTTGAAGCATCATCCAGGGACCACCCCTGGATCATGCCTATCCTCAATAAACATTTACCTGTCTTAGGTCACTATCCTTCTTCAACTTCAAGTATTGAGTCTTTATTTCAGCTAAATCAGCCCTCACCTGCAAAATGACTTCATGTGATCATCACATCTGTGCTACACTCAGATTTACTCTTTTAAAACAGCCTGCTGCTATGTGCCAAGATTTTGTGTTCTTGAGGAAGAGAGATGGTTTTATTAGGGTATTTTGGCATATTGTCTGTTTTAATAGGGATGGATATGTATGAAGACATATGTGCTTCTAATCTGTGCTGCTATTAATACAGCAACTGGTGGGGTCCTGTTATTTCTGAAGCAAAGTAATTGGAGAGATCCTGTGGTCAAGGAACACAACACTGGAAGCTTTGGGCAAATGTGGTTTTGCAGGATCTGGAAGTATCAATAGTACACTCTTATTGGATGCTTGGCACTACTACTAATTGATAGGTAGTAATGTTGGTGATTATTATTTTTCTGCCTTCCAAGTGATCTTAGAATGGCTTTTTATAGAGTAGGTGGGCTGCAGTCAGACTTGTGTCTAGCTGCAGATAACTCTTACTAGCTAGCCTATCATCCTCAAGCTACTAGTTTCAACCCCCAGAGTTGGATTCTAAACCCAAATAGTGGTTTTGGAATGAGGTAATATCCTAGGATGCTAATTTCTCCTCTTCAGCCTTGATATCCCTTGACTCAGTTGAGACCAAATAAACTGATATCCATTAGGTGGGATCCTGTCTTGTGCTCAGTCTAATGCACACTGCACATGTGCAGGCCTCTGTCCCATTTTTTGGTGAAACAGGATGTTGTAATACTTTGTCTTATTACATCTGGCAGAGGCGCGTCTCTCTTATTAATACTGAATAGTTTGTACCTAATTATTGAAGCTTCTTGGTTGACCAATGACCTTTGACACAGAATGTCTCAGGTATCTTTTAAATTGTAAGCCTATAATTAGCTTGATATATTCTTGCCATTATATAGAATAGATGTCTTACATCTGGCGGGGGTCCGTCTATTGTTAACCCATAGCTTCAGTGATGAGAATATAAATCAGGATTTCCTGAAACTATGAATTTTGGTCTTATAGCTGATAATTAGCTTTTTTGAAGGTGGAGATAATTATATATTTTATAATGTTTGTATCATGATTAAAAGCTTAGAAGAAATGTGTGAATATAAAGCAATGAGTAGTGGTCAGGATACCAAAAGAGAACAGTTGTGCTACACCTAGTTTCCTTTTTTAAAGCTTCTCATTGGTATCTTTCTGTTATCCTAGCATAAATGTTTTTTATTAGTTCAGTAAAAAAATCTAATTTTGTTCATTATTATAGTTTTCCAAGATGATTTAGTGGCACACAAAGTTATAGTCATCATTATAAAAATGATAGTTATTTTTTGTTGTGAAACTTAAATTGGAGAAATATAAAGAGATGCTTAAAAAATTTATAAATTAAAATATCAGCATGGTCCTATTTTATACTTTTATTATTGACTATACTTTTGACATATAAGATATGGGAGATTGAATAATTCTTACAATGTCTTAAAACTACAATACTTTTGAAAAAAATTATTTTCAATAACAATTTTTGAATTCCAAAGGACAAATCAATAACTTTATTAAAAATTCAAGCCTATTATATAAATACATTTTTATCTCTGGCTTAGCTGATGTAGACTATAAGCTTTACCATATGATACAAAATCTGTAACTGAAATATGTAAATTTTTTAGTTTGTTATTAATTTTTGTTCTTAAATATATTTTTCTGTCAATACATCTAAAACAATTATTTTTTATGCCACATAGACAAAAACTATTAGCCTATACTTTTTATTTTTTAGCAGTATCTGAGTTAATTGTGGTTATTTTCTAAAACAGTTTAATGTTTTTCTATTTGACTAAGTTTAATTTCTCTAGCATATTTATTCTTTAAATTTTTATTGAAAAGCTTAGAAATAAAAGTCATATCAATTAAGATTCTTTTTTTAAAGTGGTGATGTTTTAATTTTTGGTAAGTAAACAACAAAAGAACTTTAAGATAGGGATCTTTATAATAATAAGGCAAAAATAAAAATAAATGTCCATAATAAAATACTCTTTTTTGAGTAATAAAGTTGGTTTTAGATCTTTTAAAGTTGCAAAGTTAAAAATATTTTTGAAATTGTGCTAGCTGGATCAATAAGACAGAAAATAGTTGCCAAAAACTTTCTTTTAACTCCATAGTGTCAGGATTGACAATTTGTTACCCCTCAAAACCCGGGCCCAAGGACAAGATTTGAACCTGAACCCAAACTCCTGTGAGTCGCTGGCCCCATGGACCAAGAGCCTGCCTGTCTGCGTTTTTCTGAGATTGAGCCCCCACAAGCTGAAAGCCCAGCTAAGTCCCAAAGTCAGAATACCAGTATAGGTTCAATTATGATGGTTCCTGAGGAGGAGTTTCTTGAATTGCCTAATAGAGGCAAAGAAGGTGGCCCCGTGAACTTCATGAGCTTGAAGTCCTCTTGAGTAACCAATCAAACTCAACTGCCAAGGAGAAACCCAGGCTTTGGGCCTGACCTCGTGACCACAGCCAAAAATCAAGGAAATCAAGTGACTAATTTGGATGTTCTGACCAATGAGAGAACATCCAGCCAAGGTGCCATTTTGCCGCTCCTACACCCAGGCCTCTTGGCCACCCGCCCACATTTCCCCCAATATTTTGATGAATCCTTTATGGGAAATACTAAGTTTGGAGGCAAGATGCTATATATTCCTATAGATCCTGCACTCAAACCTTATCACCATTTTTGAATAAAGGTTATGTTATTTTGGCTCACACAGCTATTACCTTGTTTTTGTATTTGCTATCTACCAATTCAGTTCAAGATCTCCTGGCCCCCCTGCCCCACCGCCTGTAGTTTTCTGTCCTCCTGGTGTACCCTTTGGACCTTTCCATTTTACTGACTACCCTATGAAATCTGAATACAAGGACTACACCCCAGAAAAGATACTTGAACTTGACCATTTGGCCCGCATACAATCTGCAGTTAGATACAACCGACAAGGCTTGTGGATATTTTCAACACCCAAGTTGTTCATAGGGAAATTCAACTATCTCCCTGCTTACAACCTGCCCATGGAACTGCCCATGACCCCAAACCCTATGCCCACTTCCTCACCCAACCACCCAACTGACCATTCTGGCAAGCTGTTTGTGATTGTGTACATCACTCTCACATGGGTGATTGACACTATAATCCCGGCCACCGGCCCGTGGTCCTGGGTGGGAAAGTCTGCCTCCTACCTTTTTAAGTTAGCTCCCCTCTTGTGGTGGGCATTGCCTGCAAAAAAACCTGGCCTGGGTCACCCCAGGAAACAACAGGCTGGCTGCCCAAGACTGGATCCCTGACACATAGCATAAGATAAGCTAAGCATAGGACTTGCTTAAAAAATTATTTTTAAAGTTCCTGAGTGATTGTAGTTTTTGGCAATAAAACCCTGCAAAGGAGCCAAAAAGTAAATCTTTTAAAGCTAATAAGTGCAAAAAATAAAAATAAGATACAGTAATTTTCAAACCTGTTGAGATAAGCAAAAATTCTCAGTCTTAAAACAAATTCAACTCAGTCTAAAAACAAAATCAAAGGGGATCAAAATCTATTGTAATTTAATATAAATTTCTTTATTTTCAATTTTGTTTTTAGACTGAGTTGAATTTGTTTATCTCAACAGGTTTGAAAATTACTGTAGTTGATAGATAATTTTAAGCAATAGCTTAAGGGTATGTTACTTTATAATTAGAAAGTTAAATTTGGGTTAAAAATCTAGTTTGATCAAAAAACTGGATTAAAAAAAGTGTGTTGTGGTAAAACATCTATTTACTCTAAAAACATACCCACTACAGAACCTGCTTTAGGCAGAAATCTGGTGTTTGAAATTAAATTTAGTAGTTTGGATAAGTTGACTTACCTAATCCATGATCTGCTTTAGGGGGAAAGTTTGTGTCTTTTTTTAAAAAATGTTAGTAAGTTATTAAAAAGTTCATCCAGCCTAAGATGGGCTTTGGGGTAAAAATCAGGGAGTCCCTAATCTAGTTTAGTAAATCTTTAAAAAAATGGCTTACCAAACCAAGATCTGCTTTAGGGCAAAAGTCTGGTTTTTTAAAATCTAGGTTAAAGAATTAGTAAAAATAAAACTTACCAGCCCCAAAATCTACTATGAACCAAGTCCAACTAAAATGATTTGAAGGTTAGTAGTTTGATTGAAATGATTACCTGAAATGCGGCTTGGCTAAAAATATTGGCTAATCAAAAATATACTTACCAACCCAAGATCTACTTCAGGGCAAAAATCTGGTTTTTTAATCTAGGCTAGTTAATTTAGTTAAAGAAGCTTACCTAAACTTGATTTTCTTTGGGGTGGAGGTCCTATAAAAAAGAAAAGAGGTTAGTAAATTGAGTGAAATGCTTACTTGAAATCAGCTCTGAATTGAGTCTCCAAATGGTTTAGTTTTTTATTTTCTAGTTACCTCTATAATTAAAATTAGCTTCAGATTTTTAAAAGTATGTTTACCTTCAGTATCCTTGATCTATTATGCTTCAAACAATCAGAATAGTGCATATTTTGAAGCTTACCTTTTGAGTTTGAAATAAATATATATTATTTAGAAGTGAAAAAGTTAGTATAGTATCTGGAAAAGCTTACCTTTCTTAGTTAATTCTAATATATCTTTTTGGTAGAAAAATAGATGGTATTGACCAATCATTGTCAATAAAGTCATTTTGAGCTCCAATGGTTATCAGTAAGTTTTAAAAAGAAATTTTAATGTCTTACCTTAATGTCAAACCATATTAATTTACATCAGGTCACTATAAAATCTACTTTAAGTTTAACTGCCACAGGTAGGGATACTGTGAGATACTGAGAAGTTTCCAACAACCCCTCCTGGATCAGCATCACCCATTAGAAGCAACCTACTGTTTAGGCACAGCCAGTATTGCTGTTGGTCTTTATTGAACTTAAAAATAGGTAAGTTCTTCCAAGCTAAAACATATAAAAAAGTTTCCCAAGCAACTCAAGCAGTTATATAAGATTAAGTGTCAAGTAAAGTGGGGCCTGCTTCAGTATCAAGGAGATATATTCAATCTTATGAAAGTCATTCAATTCATAATGCCACCTGATATTGTGGCAGCATTATACAAGCACTCCAAATAATTCATCCCCAAAGTCATGGCTTTGGAGACAATCAAAACAAAAAAGGGGTTTCCAAATTCAAATAAATTTATAGATTCTTCCCAATATGTAGTTAAAATACACTTGTCAATTTTATTAGTGTGATAATGGTGTAAATAATAGTATGTGATACAAGAAAATGAAAATTGATTATTAACTACTTGTTATTTTATTAGTGACTTCTATTGTCACTATAAAATGCCATCTATGTATCTTTATATAAAAACTAGTTATACAGTATCTTTACAGTAGAACACGCCATTTTGAAAATGGCATATCAAAAAATGCTATTTCAAAATATGCCATCTCAATTTTTAGCTATCTTGATTTTATAGTAAGAACACCATTTCAATTTACAGCATTGTGACTAAGAAAAACAGGTTTTAAATTTTTAGATTTTTTGAACTCCAAAAATAACCCAAAAAATTCTCAAAAAATAAAAATTAAAAAACATTTCTAGGCTTGAAAAGCCTCAGAATTCCAAATCTGCAATAAAAATGGGGTTGATTAGTAGCAACAAGGTTGATTAAAGCCCAAAAGTTAAAATATACCCAAAAACAATTATTTTCATCTATTATAACTATAAACTATACTTTAAAATAAGCATAGAACTGTACCAAATACTAAAAAAAGTCAAAGAATGATAAAATTAAAGGAAAGAAGAGAGAAGATAAAGAAGCATTTATTGCAAATAGGCTCAAACATTAGTTGAAAGAGCAACAGAGATGATCTGAAGATGCTCAAGCTTTCTATCCTTGGGATAGTAGGCAAGGACCACCTTGCTGATTTCAGTATATTCCTTTATCACCTTAGTCTGCTTGGGGGATCACCCTTGGACTTCATACCAGTCTTGAAGAGCCAGGCAGAGATGGCTTGCTTGGTTTTTAAATGCACCATTATTTTGTTGAATTTAGGCTTATGAACCCAGACTCTTGTTGCAAATTTGCTATGCCACCCTTCAAGGGGAAAGGTGGTTTTGATCAAACCATCTTTTACCTGCTTATAACAGTTCCACTGGATTGAGTCACCGCCTTTTCTGATACAGTGTTCTCCTTGAAATACTCCAACCCATTGAGTTTCAAAATACTCATTGAACAGAGCAAAGGCTGCCTAGTTGGCAAGGATATAAGGATGGCAGAGGAGGGCGTCATAAAAGGCATTGCTCTCCTCCTTTCTCACAGGGGCAAGGGCAGGAAAGAAGTTGAACATGTCCTTGGCTTCTTTAGTGCCTTTAGAGTTGACCAGTTCATGAAGATCATAGCACTTTGGAGGCAGCGGCAGAGTACCTGCCGGAAGTGAAAGTAGCATCCCTGGGGGAGCTCTTGAAGAATCTAATGAAAGCTTTTTCCTGAGCCTGTTTGAAATCCACTACCAGATATTTGTGGTAAGGAAGGCTTTCTGGCTGCTTTTTGGTTGGGGTGGCTTCCTCTTCCTGGGACTGGGCCTTCTTTGTGTGCCCTCTGGTTTCCTTTAGCTCCTCTTTGATGGTTAGGAGGATCTCATCCAACTTGGCCTTTAAAATTTTAAGAGCATGGACATAAGTTTCCTGCTCCTTATTTGGGATGAAAAAGAAGACCAGGGGAAGAACTAGATTTCCCACCTGCCTGTGAATGTTCCAAAGCTGGCTAAATAGCTTTGGGCAGGTGGAGAAAATGCCATCTGCAAGCCATGTTTTGCATTTCAACAGGTTGCACAGATCCTGTGAGGTGGCAAAGCATATAATGCGCTCAGGGGCATGTTGGTTGTTGTTGTGGAGAAGGAATCTCTCCTTATGACAAGATAGTTTTTGTTTCTCATTAAGGATCAATTGATCAATTGATGAAGCACTGACGCCTTCAGTGCTCAGAGCATATCTCTGATCAGTAAGATATCTCTGTAATTTGGAGGCGCCACCAACAGTGGCAAGTTAGGTGTCATTTAAATTGAGGAGGGCATCATTGACAACCTTGGTGAAGGTTTGATCTTTGGTGGTTGGGATGACCTGGCAAAGAAACCAGTGGGTCAGTTGGTACAAGGGGTTGAAAGGCTTGGCGCAGTCATGCCCAGTAGTCAGGGCCTTGAATCTAGTGAACCTGTATGTAGTGAGCCTAGCAGGGCACCCAGCGCTATCACATTTATAGTGATGTTGGCAGATTGCTTTCTTCTTGTTGTTACAGCTGAAGTTGTAGCCCTTGTAAACAAAGCCAGCATCCCCTTTATTAGTCATTATGGGGTAGCTGGCTGGGTATGTTGTGGGCACAGCAAAGGTGCCATTTCAATTGCAGATATTGTGGACGGTGTATAGATCCCAGAGCTCAATTTACTCATCTTCAGGAGCACCAGGATCAGGTTCCTGTTCCTCTTCCTCTTCAGGCTCTGAGGTGGGATCAGAGTGGCAGTTAAAGTTGAATAATTTTTCTGAGGATCTGAAGAGGAGTAAACAAAAGGAGAGTGGGAAGGGGTTGGGCTTGTTTCCTTGGGTTCAGGGGAAGGCGTGGGTATCTTGGGGGAGCCTTACCCTTAGAAGGCTGATTTTTAGGGTGGTTTTGGCCTTGTTGGCCTTGGCAAGAGTGGTCTTGCCCTTGGAGGCCTTAGCGCAGCTTTGGTGGTAGGCTTGGGAGGCATCTAAAAGTGAATTAGTATCAAAATATGGGAAATTTGGAGGTTGTTTTTAAAGAGAAAAATGAAAATGTTTTTAATATAAAAGTAGAATTTTTTTACATAGAATTGTAGAAAAGTCTTAAAATATATAATATCAAAATTTCAAAAAATTTTATTATGTGAAAATAAAATTTCACTAGTAGCGCAAGTAGGCAAAACTTTGAGTTTTGACTGAAAACTTGCAGTCAAAATGGCGTTTTTGAAGTGACGTAATCAAGGTGTTGTAGCTCAAAAACATAGTGTTTTTGACCATTTTTTATATTAAATTAACAAATTTTTGGTGGAGCTACCTCAACCAGGCCAAAGAGTAAAACTTGAATTTCTCAAAAACTAGCTTATACAACTGGGGCTAAAAAGTACCATGTTGTTTAGAGGAGATAAAAATTAAATATTCACAAATTATATATGTTTTCTTACATTTTTTAATACTATGATAATTGATGTGGATATGTACTTTTGAAAAGTGGAAAGCAAGAATTGCAGTGAGGGAATTAATATAGAGTATCCTGGCATCACATGTAATTTCCCCTTATTTTCCACTATCCATTGTGTGCATTGAATCAATTGGGTGATATGAAACTTGGTGGAATTTGAAGTGACATAAATTGAAATGGCGTAATCACTCCCTTCCATATTAAAATCACTATTAAAATATTTTATTAATAGAACCCTTATCAATTTATAAATTTATAATAAAGTTATAAATCATATAAAAACAAAACTGGTTTTTTTACCCAGCAATGACAATCACTAGAAGGACTATCATAGTGGCGTTATTTTAAGCTGGTTTTAGTATAAGTGTCTTAGATTAATACTATAGGAACATCTTCTGGCACTATATAACAGGCTTTATTTTATTTTGGGTATAAGCTTATTTTAGTTAAAGATAAATAGCGTGATTCAAAATGACGTAAAGTTGAGATGGTGTAAACACGCCCCACACTAAGTCATTTCCTATGTGTTACAAAAGTAAAATTTTTTAGGCCCCAGACGGGAATCAAACCCGCTCCTAGCCACCAGGCGGGGCTAGCAAGTGGGGAAGATTTGCCTGCACCTGGATTTTTGCTTTTCAAAGCAAATCCAGGTACAGGAACCATTCCCACCCTGGTGGTAGCTGCAGGGCCTGCTCTGGGCCCCAAAAGCTATGCCCAAGCCTTGGTGGGTTTGGCTGGGCCTGGGCAGGCTAATTTTAGCTGCCCAGTAAACCCAGTTCAAGCCCATCCTCCATTTAGTAATTTGGGGTCCCCAATTGGGGTACCCCTTTTTAATCAAGTTCCTGGGCCTCAGGAAAGCCTGTCAAGCCAGTCCCAAAAAGGTGAGCAAATTGGGAAAACCCCATAACCCCAGATGCCAAAACCTGCCAGAACCAATGGCCAGCCAAGCCAATATGGACCACCAAAAAGCCAAATAACTGTTCCTGAAAACCCTAATAATGACCTTGAAGCAGCCAACCAAACAGCAGAACATGAGATGTCAAGCCTTGCCACCCATATAGCACCAGAAGAATGCCCAGAGGCACTTGCATGTGGGTAAGTATATAAATCAGAAGCACCTGAAGAAGTTCTGTATTGTCATCCTTACCAAATAAAGTTGTTATGAACCTTTGGTTCACCAATCTTTTTCCTTACCTATTTTTGATACTCTACCATCTGCATACACCCAAGTGTCAGCACTCATCTACTGGGATAGATAGCCAGACTTCAGTTGACAAAACATAAGCCTTTGACTACCACTGTCCACCAAACACTCTATTTGGCCCTGTGAATTTCACTGAGTATCCCCTGAATTCTGACCACAAACCCTGGACCTTAGAAGACTTGTAGTGGTACACCTGCTCAAACGCACCCAAGGAACCCTACCAAATTGTCTGTGACAGCAAAGCAATCACCATATACCCTTTGATCTTCAACAGGAAGCACAACAATCCTGCTGCCTACCTGGTCCCCATGGAACTACCTCCAACACACAAACCAACCATCTCAATCCCACCCACCTCTGATGCCACTGGCCAGAGTAGTCAATTCCTGGGAATGCTTTACCTGGTGTTCACAGGATTGATTGACTCTGCCTTACCAACAGCTGGGCCTTGGGCTGTGGCTGAGAAGGCCCTTTCCTACCTGTCAAAGTTGGGTCCCATCATATGGTGGGCCATTCCAGTACCTGCTTCAACTCCTCCCTCACCTGCTGGAGCTCCAAGGTACTCCTGGTATCCTGACATTATGACAATCCACCCCAAACTTGGTAACCTGGGCTCCAAGATATTATTAGCACTTGGGGATACTTGTATGTTTGTTTTTATGATTATCACTTATTACTATTATTTGTGGCTATCATACCAAATCTCCTCCATGTGGAAGAGAACAACCCAGATCTTGGATGCTTAAAAGGATGCTCCAGAGAGCAAAGACCCGGCCACAGCAACCTCCTCCCAAGTGCAGAACGTTATTGTGAACCAAACCATCTTAATGTGAACATGCCCCAGATGGGTAAGCTCAGCCTAGAGGAAGCTAGAAGAGCCATGCTGGTACTGCAACTGCACTTCCTAGCCAATGCCACTGCCTATCCCAATGAAACAGTCAAAGTCTTGGGATTAGCATCCATGCTAACAGGGGATGCCCTAGACTGGTTTGGCAAGGCCACTACCAACAACATAGAGTTTTGATTAGACTATGCTCAATTTGAGGCTGAACTAATGGCCACAGGAGAGGACCATAATACCCAATAATATGACTTCATGACTCTGTTGGAGTTCAAGCAAAACAGCTGCCCACTTCAGACCTATGTAGAAGAGTTCACCAAACTACAGACCTGTGCTATGCCGGACAACAAATTGGCCGCCATCCTATTCATAAAAAGCGTGAACCCAGGGTTAAAGGACATCTTCAAGCACCACCTACCACAATTTGGTTAGAAGAACTGCTTGTGCTCTGCTGAGGACTAAGCTTAAACCAAGAAACCCACAGCGCCGCCCCCCATGGACCCTGAGTGGCCAGAAGCCCCATAGCGGCCAGACCAGCCATGACACCCAAGGAGTTATAATGACATTAAAGAGACAGGTTGTGTTTCCACTGCCATGAAGCAGGGCACCAGACCAGAGCTTGTCCTAGAAGAAACCAAACTTCAGGCTCTCTTGCCCAATTAAACACTACCTCCCAGTCTTATAAGTATATCATAGTGACCCTAGAAGTAGGAGACAAAGTATTTCATAAAAAGGCTTTCTTAGACACAGGAGCTGATGAAAGTTTCATCAACCCCAAATTGGCATCCAAGCTAGGACTCACCCCCTCATATACTTAATTCCAAGTCACTATGGGAAACAGTTCAACTGACATTGGCCAAGAATATAACCAACACCTCAAGCTAAAGATTAGGAAAAACACTTACCCCTTATCTGTTATCCTGTTGAAAGGATTACCACACCCATTGATACTTGGAGACTCCTGGGCTGACAAGCATGGTGCAATCCTGAACTACTGTGACCAAACTGTAACCCTGGGAAAGGGACCTAACCCCAACACTGTACTCATTCAGCCGAGCCCACACATAGTACCCCCACCAAACTCATGACTTTGTGATTGAACCCTTGCTCAGGGAAGCTGCCCTCAGCCCTCAAGAAATGGGCCAGTGTCTTCAGAAAAGAGGCGGCAACTCAACTACCTGAGCACTCTATCTACAACCACGCCATTGATTTACTCCCTGATACGCAACCCAGCCACAGACCCATCTATATTTGCAACAACAAAGAACAAGTGGCCTTGAAAGCGTACATTGAAGATATGACCAAGAAAGGATTTATACGAGTCTCAAAGGCCCCATGCTATTCCCCCTTACTATTTGTTGGGAAGAAAGATGGGGGAATAAGACCTTGTGTAAACTATCAGAAGCTGAAAAAAATCACAGTAAAGAACCAATACCCCATACCTAATGCTGATGATCTATGTGACGTCTTGACTGGAGCACAAGTATACTCTAAGATTGACATCCAAGACACTTTTAACCAAATTCAAATCAAAGAAGGCAATGAAAACAAAACAGCTTTCAAAACTCAATATTGACTCTATGAATACCTGGTCATGCCTTTTGGGCTATGTAATGCCCCTAGCACTTTCCAGAGGGTGATTAAATCAGTTCTTGGATAATACATTGATAAATTCTGTGTGGCATACCTTGACAACATCCTGATATATAGCAAAACACATGAAGACCACCTCCACCACCTGGACCTCATATTGGAGAAACTAGCAGCAGCCAACCTCCACGCCAAACTCAATAATTGTGAGTTCTTCCAACCTGAGATAGAATTCTTGGGCTACATATTACAAACTGGTGGATTTGCCATAACCCAAGATAAATTGGACACAGTCACAGCTTGGCCCACCCCCATCTGTTGGAAAGACGTTAGGAGTTTCTTGGGACTAGCAAACTACTGTAGAGATTTCATAAAATTTTTCTCAGATTACTCTGCCCCTGACCCGCCTTTGCTCGGACAAAGTCCAGTTTGAGTGGACCTCTGACTGTGTTGTTGCCTTTGAAACCCTGAAGTTTGCCTTCACCTATGCACCTGTGTTGGCCATGCCTGACCACACAAAGCTGTTCATCCTGGAAACTGACACTTCCAAATTTTCCCTGGGAGGGGTGCTTCTTCAGGAAGGAGGGGATGGTATGCTACATCCTGTAGCATATTACTCCAAAAAGATGATCCCTGTCAAAGGAAATTATACTATATACAATAGAGAAATGCTAGCTATAATGAAGACCTTAAAGCACTGGCGCAGATACCTATGCAACGCTGAGCACCCAGTAAAGGTCCCAAAAGATCACAAAAGCTTGGTTTACTTCTTCAAACTATGTCAGCTTAACCAACAACAAGCAAGATGGGCTCTAGAACTGGGGGACTACATACTAGAAAATTGACTATAAACCTGGCAAAGTAAACATTGTCCCAGATGCCCTAAGTAGAAGAGCTGATCTGATCCTGTCCTCTACCAAGTTGAGAGATCACAACATTCATACCCTGTTGAATACAACCAGTGGAAGAATACATATAAACTACTTGAAAATTGTTGCTAAGAAATTGGACGTATTAGAAGCCCAGGCAAAGGACCCTACTGCCAAGACCATGGTTTCAGAACTCTTAACACAACTAGATAGCCCCCTGTACAAAAGAGGCTACTCACTAAAGGGAACTACCCTACTGTTCCAAGAAAGAATCTATGTACCAGAAGGATTGGCCCAAATTTCTGTTTTAAAGGACTATCACAACTCAGAACTAGCTGGCCACCCGGGCTGCCACAAAACCCTTCAAAGCATCAAAAGGAATTACCTGTGGCCCAAGATAGACACAGATGTTATCAACTACATTGAGGGCTGTGAGACATGCAGGAACACCAAAACAAGACGCTCTAAACCAGAAAGCCTCCTCTGCCCCTTGACATCTCCTCAGGCCCCTGTAGATTGGTATCCATGGATTACATAGTTGAACTCCCACCCTCCAAAGTCTATAACACAATTCTAGTGATGGTTGAACGTTTCACCAAAATGGCCTACTTTGTCCCCACCACTACTCATTGCACTGATGCTAAAACTGTCTATCACTTTCATGACCAAACACTCACTCAACACAAAACCCCAGAAGAAATAATGACAGACCAAGAACCACAGTTCACATCTCATTATTGGGCGCAAGTGATGAAAGACCTAGGAATCAAAAGATGTGTGTCCACTTTGTACCGCCCCCAGACCAATGGTCAAACCAAACAGGTAAATCAGATTTTGGAACAGTACCTTGGATGCTATGCAAACACTGATCAAGACAACTGGGAAGACCTATTATCCACAGCCTAGTACACATACAATAGCAATGATCACGCGTCCACTGGGATGTCCCCTTCAAAGCCAATTACGGATTTGACCCCACTTGGGACCCCAAGATTAAAAACCAGGAGTCTAACAAACCAGGTAGAACCTGGATGAAACTCATCCACAAAACCCAGATGACCTGCTCCCAAAACCTAACCCACCCAGTAAAGACCTACAAAGCCTTTGCTGACAGAAAGAGTACTCCTGGAAAGCCACTAGAGATTGGGAACAAGATCCATCTAGACTCAAGGAACATACCCCTAAATGTCCCATGCCATAATTTAGCTCACCAAAGAAGCGGCCCCTACCAGATCACAGGTCAAGTAGGAAAAGTAGCTTACTGTCTGAAGTTACCCAATACCTGGAAAATACATGACATATTCCACTAATCCTTGCTGTTCAAAAAAGACAAAACTTCCCTGCCCCAACAGAAACTGAAGACTGCCCCCGCTCATCCTGGTAGGGAGATCTCTTAAACACAGATAGAGTATATACACGGCAACTGTACCCACTACCGCAAGCCAAAGTACTACATCAAGTGGCTAGGATACCCACCCAAGGAAAGCACCTGTGAACCAGCTGACAATTTTACCAACACAGCTGATGCTGTTCACTAGTATTGGGAGGAGAAGAAAGCCAAGTGTTAAAACAGCAGGATCAAACCGCCAGCAAGGTTCTAAACAAGCAGGTTTGTGACCCACAATCTGATTACCTGGCCACTCAAAGCCAGACTAGGAAGTCAACTCAAATTGCCAAATCCAACAACATGAACAGATGATGATCCTTTATGATGGATATCTTGTTTTGGCGCTTGACTCATTACCAGGATCAAGCCACCCCCTTCACCATCCAGCTGTGTGATCAATACAATCATGTTCCTGTTATCCTTGATTCACAATGACTATATAATCACTATCTCTCAATAAAGATTATTATCTAGCTTCTAAATATTTTTCCACTTGTAACTCTGCTAAAAAAGCACAGTTACGACATTGGTAGCACAGGTAGGTTGTCCATCTTACCTTATCTTGAAAAATTATACCTGTTGCCCGCACACGCCGCGGCCAACAAATCCTTGACAGAATTATGTCTGGCCTCCTGCTGGACTAGACCCTGTACACCCCTGGTACTGAGATACCTGATAGCTTTGTCCTGTACCAGAACATGGTGATTCCACTATCCGCCTTCAACACCATGTCCGCATGAGGGCTCTTTCAGGCTCCCTCCTCTATTCTGCGGCCAACCAACAAAAACACCATGCCCACCTACGTAGCCCAAAGACCGCAAAGCGCTGCCTTAGAACCTTTTGCTGGGGCCAACAACAACACTGCCACATGGATCCAGTCCGTCAAGAGCAAGCTGGCTCAGATGGAATGTCTGCAGCAATTTTGGATTGCAGAAATCTCCATCTGCTTGAACCACAACGCTGGCACTTGGTGTGACAAGTGGCACAAAAAACACGCCAACAAGAACTGGAATACCTTCAAGCAGGACTTCTTGGCAAGGTTTGTGCTTAAGGATATGGCGCTCATGATCATACACTAAGTAAAGAACCTAGCCCAGACAGGCACTGTGAAGGAACTCACCCGTGCCTACAAGAAGCTCCAACTTTTTGCACCATCTGACATGGCCTTTGACACCCCAGCCACACACCTCATATACTACAATGCCCTCAAGTTGCATGTAATGAGACACATGAACCCTGATCTAGTGATCAACCTACAAAGTCTGTACCGGGAAGCAGAGAAAGCAGAACAAACCTCTAACGCCCTTCATAAGGCACAAACTGGAAAACAAGTAAGTCCCAAGGATTTCTACACAGGCAGGCGCTCCACTCAACCACCCCCTGGAAACAACAGGAATAACACCAACTATAAACCTACAAGCTCAAACAGACATGGAAATAAAACAATGACCAATCAAATTGTACCCATTTCTGTATCACTTCCACACAAGGCAATCAAGATGAGGGAAAAGCCCAGGGAGAGCATTAAGCAAGCTAAGCTTTCCCCACGCAACTCCTGACTTTCCCAATGATGAGTACCAACCCAAGGACGTGGACCAATTCCCAATGATCCAAGTGCCCTCAGAGGACCCAGTAATGTACACCATTGCCAGACATCCCAATAAACTGATGACCTATCCTTTCTGTTTTTGCAGTTACACAGGTTCAGAACTTCTGGACTAGGGTGTGGATTGAACCCTAGTCAACAGCAGCTTTGTAGATAAGTTCAAGCTAGCCACTAATCCTTTGCAGATCAAAAATGTGGTCCTGGCTGATGAACATCACATTGCTGTGACAAGGGAAACTACCCCCTTCTCTGTCATGCTCAAGAGCCTCCTCTCCACCATCCAAGGTCCCATAATTGACTTTCCAAAGCTTGACATTGTACTGGGGTTGGATTGGTTACAAAAGAACAATACTCACGTAGACTGGGCAACCTCAGTGTTGACCATTAAGCGTGAAGGTGTCAACCACCAGATCTACCCTGACTCAGTGGACCAAATCCTACGCAACCACGTCTTTGTACGCATCACTGAGACCCTAGACATAAAGGAGAATATCAAGACAATTAACTGGGACTCCTGTCAGTAAGAGATCTATACATTTCAAAGATCACCAGGACACCACTACACCTCAGGATTGCAAAATTGTAGCCTGTCACCCAGAAATCTTCAAGGAGGCTCTACCCAGGTTGCCACCAGAGAAACACATTCAAAACTCCATCCAACTCAAAGGAGCTGTCCCCAAAGTGCGCCCTATCTACAGGCTGACCCTGAACAAAGACAACACCCTATGTGCCTATCTCAAGGAGGTATTGAAGAAAGGACTTATCTGCCCCTCAAAGTCTCCTTTTGGGGCTGCTGTGTTCTTTGTGGCCAAGAAAGACAGTACCTTGCGTCTGGTCACAGACTACCAAGCCCTAAAAGAAGTTACCATCAAGAATAGTTACCCACTCCCACTTATTGACAGCCTCTTTGACGCCTTAGGAGAAGTCACTGTCTTCTCCAAGATTAATCTAGCTTCAGGCTACAACCAGATTTGTATTAAGGAGGAAGATATCCCCAAAACAGCCTTCTGCACTAAATACAGCTCATACAAATGTGTGGTGCTCAACTTTGGCATGACAAACGCCCCTTCCACCTTTGTGACCTTCATGAACAAAGTGTTTGCGCCACACATAGGCAAGCATGCTCTAGTCTACCTAGAAGACATCATTGTCTACAGCCCCTCAGAGGAACAGCACCGCAAGGACCTAGAGGCAGTCTTTGCTACCCTGGCACAACACAAAATGTTGGCCCAGCCCTCCAAGTGCCAGTTCTTCCGCAAGCAATTACCCTTCCTGGGACACATAATCTCAAAGGACAGCATCAAACCCAACAGCCAAAAGATACAGGCCATCTGCAAGATGCCACCACCAAAGGATAAGTTAGAACTCCACATCTTCTTGGTGATGGTGGCCTATGTACGCCGCTTTATACCTGACTGTGGCGTTTTGTCTGCCCCCTTATCCGCCATAACAGGCGCCAAATCCAAGTTTGTGTGGACCCCCAATGTGACCTCTGTTTTAGACGCTTCAAGGAGAAACTCACAACAGCTCCTATCCTGTAATACCCCAAATGCAATGGGGAGTACCAAATGGAAACAGACGCCTCAGACGCATCCATTGGGGGAGTACTATGAATCAAAAATAATGATGATGACTTCCTGCCCGTAGCTTATGAATCACAAAAGTTGACAGATGGCAAGTGTTAATACCCTATCCACGACAAGGAACTGCTGGCTATTGTACACTGTCTAGTCAAATGGCGCTGTTATCTAGAACAGCAGGAAGAATTCACAGCATTAACCAACCACAAGTTGCTCATATATTTCAAACCCCAAGAAAATCTATCTTGCCACCAAGACCACCGGATGGAGCTCTTGAAGAGATTCAATATGTTAATACAGTACAAACCTGGTCCCAAGCTTGCCTTGGTAGACACCCTCTTGCACCTGTATGTATGTGCCGCAAGAGGAAAAAATGGGCTCAACCCAGACTGGCCTCTCTTGGTACTACAAGCAAAGGATGAGGGTTTCCCCCCTGGTACAACCAACATAACAAAAGAAACAGTTATCAAAAACAAATATCTATTTGCCAACGTGTATAGGACCCTGCACAGAAAAGTGTCTGACAGTACTACTATTCCCTATATCCCCACACACCAGCAAGTAGACACCATCCTACGCTATCACAGAGACCTCAGACACACCAAGAGTTGGAACCTATATGAGTGCCTTAAGCACAAGGCCTGGTGGCCAACCTTATATTGTGACGTTCAGGAAGTCCTAGACCAATGTGAGGTATGCAAAAAGTTTGTCAAAAGCAAAACCCCTCCAAAGTCAGTACTACCCATCTGCACACAACTACCCTTCAAGGTATGGGCCCTCAAGGTTGTTGGCCCCATGCCAGAGAAACACAATGATAAGAAATACATCATCACTGCCATAGACTTTGCTACAAGATGGCCAGTAGCCCAAGCTGTGAGAGAGGGTGGCTAAAATAACTAAGTTTGGCTCCCATCCTGGTGAAATAAACCACCAGGATACCACCCAGTGAAGGACTGGGACAGCCGCTCAAAGAGGTGACCACAAGGAGGACACAGGGGACATTTGAGGGAAATAAGCGTTCAAGCCCATCAACTTCAGCCCGGTGAGTAGCCAAGGTGTGCGTGTGAGAGTGGGAGGGAATACCTCTGAGGCTACAAGTGGTACAAAATCACTCTTGACAAAACTGGGGAGGGGAGGCATGGGAGACATACCCACCTCAGAGGCAGGTATGGTGTGATCAACAATACCCAGATCCAAGTTGTTGCATGTCAAGCTCTTGACCACAGCCTCTCCAGAAAAAAGAAGACCAATGGGAAGATTCTAGAGGCTAGAAGGATCTTCATCCACAAGCTGGGCAGAAGAGAAGATTTTCCCCCACAAGTCTGGGGAGGTAGACCACAAGAGCAGCAAGAATGGAGCCAAGGAAAATACCACAAATTTTATAACAGGGAGTATCATAGTTGTGTTTCCTTGAAATTTGGGTAGGGAGAGTGGCTTTGTTTTGGGTTAAAACAATAAAATTTAGGACTCCAAGAGCACCCACAGACAAAGAGAACAGGCAGAAAGTAACAGGGGGACTTTGGAAGGCTTGGCGGTATACCTGGGTGCCTTGGGAGCAATTGAAACGAAAACAGGTTTGAAAACAAAGAGTTTTAAGAGAAAATCAAAGTAAAAGTAAAATTTTATATTAAAATTAACTAAAAAACTTAGATTTGAGCATAAACGTTGGAAGCAAAAGCAAAAAGACAAACATTTATACGCTGGAGTCTGTTCTAAGAGTCCCAGAAGGGGAACTGGGTTTGAAACAGGGTGGAGGAAGGTAAGAGTTGAGTTATTGACTAACAATTTTAAAATTTCTAGATGATGGAACTCAAACAGAGGCCCAACCAAGACTATGAAAATTAAAACCAAGTGCAACAGGATCCAGAAATTTAATAAATTGGAGAATAGACAAGCAGGGGACTGAAAGTCCCCTTGCTACATTAAAAGGAATGTGTTACAAGGAATATGAATCATATGACATTTGGCTCTGGATCCAATTGGCTAGAAGAAAAACTTTGCTGGATAGGGATAGGGAGACTGGAGAGTTTCACTCTAATTTCTGTGGTCTGATCTGCTTGGCTAGAAGGGGTACCATGCATTTGGAGTTCACTTGAGTTGTCAAGCGTTGATGTGGCAACCTTTGATTGGCTAGCTCTAATAGTTTTTAAAAGTGGGCAACACCAGGCTAATAAGTAGTCTAAATTAACCAATGTTTCTTCCCAGGAGGGAGCAACCAAAGGCAAGGGATCTGCAGGATAGGCTAGCAAAAACCTCTCATCAACTGTGTGTGCTAAATCCTCTAAAGAATGGAGGGGGTTGGCTGGCATTTTTGGGCCTTTCTTGGTGCAACAGGGGAAGATTGTGTGATCCAATGCCAGAGGTGACAGTGAATTTACACAAGCAGTGAGGGTGCACACCGGTAATGACGTACGGCAATTCATTGGAAAAGAGATGATCAGCAAGTTTGGAAAGCCAGAACTCCGGATAACCAATGGAGGGAAAGAATTGACCTCCAAAAACACCAATGTATATCTAGCTAAAAATTGGGTCAAACATACCGTGACAACACCATACCACCCACAGGCCAATGGACGTGTAGAGCAGCTTAATGGTAGCCTTGTGCAAGTCTTAGACAAGCTCACTGCCAGGAGACCTGAAGACTGGTATAAGTAGCTATCAACTGCACTACTTGTGTGCCAAACCCAAGTGAACAGATCCACCAGAAAAAGCCCCTTTGAGTTGGTATACAGTACACAGCCAAATATCATTTAAACATTAACATGACCCAAACTGGAAATCCCAAGTAAAGTCCCCCTACACTCAGCCCCTCAAGTTATAGAGGCCAACAGCAAGCAAACAGAAAAAGAAAATAAACGTCTTCAAAAGACCTTTGTCCCCATTCATTATAGACATGAAGTTGGGGACAAAGTTTGGATCATGAACGTTGATAAAAGCAAACTACAACCCAATAAAGTAGGGCCAGCAATCATTCTAAAGGTAAATGACAATAACACTTTCCTTGTGCAAGGACTCAGGAAGCGCAAACAAGACAAGACCCTACACCATGATTGCCTGAGACCCTGCAAGGCAAGACAAAAATAACGCAAAGCCGCCCTGCCTGCCGCAGAACAAAAATTAGTCCAGTACTGCGCCCGGGCTCCTGAAAAACTCCCTGACAGCCTACCCCCAGAGGAGGCCAGCCTTCAGTTGGGGGTGTTGAAACAGCAGGCTCAACCTGCCAGCAAGGTTCTAAACAAGTGGGTTTGTGACCTGCAATCCAATTACCTGGCTACTTGAAGCCAGACTAGGAAGTCAACTCAAATTGCCAAATCCAACAACATGAACAGATGATGATCCTTTATGGTGGATACCTTGTTTTGGTGCTTGACTCATTACCAGGATAAGCCACCCCCTTCACCATCCAGCTGTGTGATCAACACAATCATGTTCATGTTATTCTTGATTCACAATGACTATATAATCACTATCTCACAATAAATATTATTATCTAGCTTCTAAATGTTTTTCCCCTTGTATCTCTGCTAAAACAGCACAGTTACAACATTATTGTAAATGATTAATTCTTCTTACACCTTCTGCAGGGTTAATCTCTGGGCTGCTAGCAATGTCTTCTAGGGCATTCTAACATGCCCCTTATTTGGGTAATTATTAATCTAGGCTTGGTGCTTATTGCATGTCAACCAATAGAATATCTTCATCTTTACCCAGCACAGGTGGTCCTTGCTGACATGGAATAATTTAGTTACTTCAGGATCACTTCCTACCTTCCTGACATACTCCAAGCTTAATTCTTAATAATATGATTAATATGGGAATTCAAGATTATGGGGAATCAAACCTACCGCCTTGGCGCCTGCAATAATTTTTGTTTAGTGCTTGACGTAAAAGTAGTTTGGCACTTTGGCACCTAATTTAATTGCTAGGTGGCACCTGTATCTTTCCAAGGTGACGTGGCAGCAAATCATGTATTATTAAGCACCACAACGGCGCTTACCATTGGCTAATTTATGGTCCAGGTCAGCATACTGCTGCTGATTCAATATGCATATGATTTATAATACCAATTTATGTTGTTTGGCAGCTGTAATTCATATCTGCAAGCTCTGTCATAATTGGTATCATTGATTTTCATACTGCCAATTTATGGGTTTGGTTACTGAAACCCTAATCTATGAGCTCTGTCATAATTGGCATCATTGCTTGGTCAAAATTCCCAACAAGAACAAAATGAACTCAGTCACTAAAATAAAAATATCAACCCAATAATAAACTCCCATAACAGCTGAAACAGATAATTAAAATATAAAGTAGTAAAATACTCATGAATTTGTCCTGCTGGTTCCCAGTAAATTCCAATCAAGATATACAATAAATAGTAGAAAATGAAAATATAATAACCTGAGTGTGTGTTTTTGGGTGAAAATTATCAAATAAATCAAATGTTTTAGGGGCCAAAAAGCTTCTGAAATGATGGCACACATAGACTTAGTGCATCAAAATGCCTTAAAACTCCTCAAAAAAGCCTCTCAACAAGACACAAATATTACAACTAACAACCACAAATGGCCAAGAATTTGTGATGCCAACTTGATGCAAAACCTTGGGTATAGATCAGCAATTGAATTCATAATATAAATCAATTAAGAAAATGCAATTGACTGGGAAATTGGGCAACCAAACAATAACCCTGTTACAGCAGCAATAATTGGTGTGGATCAATTACAAACAAAGGCCAAACACACCATGTTGAAGAGCCTACCAATCAGCTTTATTTTGACTATGCAAACCTCCAGGATTCTAAACCAAAAGCTACATCCACTGAATACAATGACCCCAGCCAATTATTGGCACAAGAAATATATTTATAATTATCTTTACAGAACCCCAGATTAATTATAAAGATGAGAAAGGAAAGCCTTCTTTGTTTTTGACATCATTTCAATCAAAATCATATAAAAATAGAGCATTTGATGTTTGTAGGAATTTAGTATTTTAGCACCAATATTTATTTACTATTTACATCACTAAGAGAATACCATCTACAGTATTCTCAGCCTCTCATCCACTTCTAGAACACCTATCACCTCTGCTAGTTACCCCTGTTCATATTCAAGACCAGGTCTTCTACCATCCACATCATTTAGATATCCCTCCAGCTATTTATCTGCTTCCCCAGGTGATTGATACCTAAATATTATAAAAAAGATTACAGCTTTTCCCCTCTCTCATGAGGCCCTTTTCACTCAGGACTTTAAAAAATAGAATATGTCTACATAAGTGCATCAGGGTTAGCTGATCAAGTTATACCCCACATAGGGACCTAATGCACTTAGGTTACTACTATGAACTACCTGCTGAGAATCACCTCAATTGTGTATATGGCCTTCAAGGACAGGCCTGATTCTCAAACAGGAGGATAGCCAGACTCTAGTACAGGTCATGGCATGTGGTATGCCAAATGAGCTCAAAGACTTAGTTGGTTTGCTGCAGGTGGATCTCATATCCTTCTAGTAGAGACAGTGGTAAATTTTTATGCACATTCTGAATCATATATTTCTCTGTGCTTTAAAAACCAGTCATTCAATCAAAAGTATACTTCATTTCTGTTAATAAATTAGTTTATATTAATGAAAATGGGCTTTATTAGCAGATTTATAAGAGGGAAATATTATAGGATAGATAATATCTTTATTGTGATATGAGAGGTTATATAGTATGGGAGAATCCTTTAGAAGGAACAAGGTACCTGTGACAGTACACATGTTTGGTGGTTTGCAGTCAGGGCTAATGTTGGCCAAGAAAAAATTTGGTTGTTTGCTGTAGGTAGAGGCCTAGTAGGTAACATAGGACTACTAGGGGTAAGTAAGGTGAGCCTAGTAGGTAACATATGACTACTAGGGTAATTTAGGCCTAGCTGGTAGGTAACAAAGGACTACCAGAGGCAGTTGTTGCCTCCACCCAGCAGAATATATTGACTGCTTTGGGCTATAGTTCTTCACCTAGCAGGGAACTGTGGCTGTGGAAAGGTGAAGACAAAGATAGCAAGCAGGGAGCTTTGTCTGTATGAGGGGAGAAGGTTTTGGACCCCTGGCGGGTAACGCAGGCTGCCAGGGAGGGGAAGAGCTCTGAGGGCTCTACATACCCTAATACAATTACAGGAGGTCTGTGAGCAAGCACCCTACCTAACGGACTGGTAGGGTGTCCTTGTTTATGCCCCTATGGGAGCTTTGGGGGAGAGCCCAAAGTGAGCATTGGAGGGTATAGGTTTTCTTAGAGGTGTCACCAAGGCGGTTTGCTTGGGGAAGCAGCTGCAGAACTTGGTGTGATCAGGCCTCTGGGAATTAGAGCTGATTACTCTGTAACTGAAAGCTCAGACTTAATCACCTTGGTGAGTAAAGATAACACATAGACATTGATATATGGTTGAATGGCCTAAGTGAAGTGCCACTTGCAAGGGCCCAGTCAAACACCAGTTCAATGTAGACTCATGCCTGGGTCTACAAGTTCTGGTAACAGGGACTGAGATAAAGAACCAAGGGGGTTCACAGAATCAGCAGAGAAGGCTGGTAAGAAGGACTGTTTGATCACAGTGAAGACTAGTTGAGAGACTGTTGGTTCATATTGAAGTTTGGAACCAAAATGGTTCATTGTGCAGGTAAAACCAAGATAGTTCCCAGTGAGGATAAGTTGAAGGGCTCAGAGATCATGATGCAGGAGTAGCTGGTCATGATAAAGGAGTAGCCAGAGGACTGATAAGCTGTTGAAAGACTGGAATGAGCTGTTTGTTGTCTAAGATGGACTGATTGCTGGTTAAGCTGAAGAGCTGGAATATGAGCTGGCTGAAGGATCAGAAGATGATGAAGAACTAGTGGTCCGGAGAAATGAGCTGAGATTCTGCCAAATTGATTTGCCAAAGTGGGAAGATGTAGAATTTTTTGCCTTGGTTTATTAGTAAAATCAAGAAGGAATGTGGATAGAAGTGTGGGTAAGATATTTATTTATTAAGTTCCTAGGATAGATGAAGGTATGTTGCTATGAGATCTGGATACAAAGTTGTTTTGGTGGGATGTTTTCCTGGTATTTTACAAGATTTGTAAATATATGGGGAAAACGTTGAAGAGGTCCAGAAAGAACAGTTTAAATAGTATTCTACTATTTAAATTGGTTCAGGTTGAATGCAGGGGAGACTGGTGCCAGAATAATGGACCGGTCAACGCTTTGGTGCGCAAAGAGTTGTCAATTTGAGCGGTTTGAGCTGTGGAAATTATTTTCATAGATGGATCCCGGTGGAACTTCAGAAATGGTCTATTTCTGCGCTCTGCATTATTGGTTGAGTTATGGCAGGTTTCCTGATGAAAATAATTGGTTGGAAGTAAAAAGCTTAAAGTATAAGCAAGGAAATAGTGAATTAATACTTTAAGCTTTTGAGAAAGTAAGTATATAAGCTTAAGTTATTGTAGGAAAAAGTGAGTGGCAATGGTTTAAGATTCTGAAGAAAGCCATTTTGAAGGCAGAACCGTTGGGAAAAGGACACTATAAAAAGGTGGCTGGCTGGAAAGTTATGGGGTCTTTTCAAGGCCTTTTTGGAGGTCTTTCCGGGTCTTTGACGGGGTCTTTCCTAGGCCTTTTGAGTTTCTGCCAAGAGGTTTTTGAAAGCCTTTTGATCACCAGCAGGAGCTTGGTTGAACTGATACAACCCAAGATAACAGAGCAGGAGCCCAAGAATAAGAAGCTAGATCCTAAGCGCGGCGCCAGAGTCCAAGTTTAAGGTGCCGGAGTCTAAGTTTAAGGAGCAGGCGTCCAAGTCTAAGGAGCAGACGTCCAAGACTAAGGTGCAGGAGTCCAAGACCAAGTACAGGGAGTTCAAACTATTGTTGGAGGACTCCAAGTATTGGCAAATCCTTATTGTTTCCTTGACCCCCTGGGCCATATACCAGAAGGTTTCTAAGGGGATCTTCCTTTTGAGAGTGAATAAAAGCCCATTTTGACCCCTATACATATTTCTGAGATACATTTTCCCTTACTAGAGAATGACAATCCCTTCCAGCCGGTCCCTGGCTACAATCCAGGACACGCTTTGGGGACTGGTGGACAGGAACCCCACAGTACCCATCAATCAATTGCTTTGGATGTGTAGGGGGTGGATTGATCTCACTAATGAGTCAGGCACTAAATTGAGTTTGCTCTGAATTTGGATTATTAATAGTTTTTTTTCCCTGTTTGGTAGATAAATTTGTCTTCTGTTTTTGGCTACATGTGCCAGGATAGTTAAGTCAAGGGTCAGGGGTTTTTTTGTGGGAAGCCTTACTGGGGGTCAACCCCGTAGTTTTGATACCCTGCTGAGAGTTAGCCTCTTTTTGTGGTTTTAGTGAGGAGTTTGTCTGGGGTACAGGCCTCATAATCCACCAACTATTTATTGGGTGTGGTTAATGTGTCTTATTAATGCTTCTGTATTGACTTTTATGATCAGAACCAGTTATGTTTTAAATTTTTGTCCGGCTTTTGTTTACCCAACCCTTAAACTAGGTAAGTATTGTTATTATTTGCCTTCAATACAATGGCAAGGACCACTTTTTGGGTTAAAGTTAGCTCTTTTTAGTTTTTATCACTCAGATCTTGTCATCTACTTTGTGTTTTTTCTTGTGGGGGTTGCTGTGCTTTGCAACCGCTTGTTCTCCAAAGCTTCTTAGTCACCATTAGTGAGGTAAACATTTGAGTCATCTCTTAGTAGTATCTTTTTAGATATATCAAGCTTGGGCCCTATCAGGGCTTAAATTATGTTGGACTGGGTGCTGTAGAATAATTTAAAGGGACTTTTACTGGTGGATCTAGTCACCTGGGTATGGCACACAAGGAGGATTGTAAGTAACTGTTTTGGTCAATGCTTGGGAGTCCCTGAAGTGAGTTTGGCAAGGGCTTGCACTATTGTAAGGTCTGAAGACTTGGGTTAGATTATTTTAAACTAAGTTCTTTAAACCAAGAATATTTATATTTGTTAAGTATAAAAAGGTAGGCAAGGTTTTCAACATTAACTGCACTAAGGCTCCTAAAAGGCTATATGAAGTGAAATAGGGACTAAGGCAATTTATTAAACCTAAGAAAATAAAATAAAGACCAGTCTTAATGACAGAAGATTTGGTTAAAAAATCAATCTCTAAGTCTGGGAAGTAATCAGCACTAGCTGGGGATTAAAACTGTCAACAATTGAAGTATGAGTACCACTATAAAAATTGCCTAACTGATGGAAGATGTAGTCAAATGTAAGCATAAAACTAATCTGTAAAAGATACAAGAGTAAAATTTAAAGAGAAAAAACAAGCCACAAAACCTAGCAAATACCTTTTTGGGGTGTAATTCAAACAATCTCAACTTGGAGTTGAGACAGGAAACTCAAGCTTTTTATTTAAACTTGAGTGATTTGAGGTGAAAGTAAAGGAGAGAACAAATTAACCATCATAGGTTAATGATGGTCATTGGAATAGTTAGGGACTTCTAAGAGTTTAGTCTTAACTTAGAAAAGACTAGGGTGGAGGCCAGGAAACAGCAAGCAGAAAGAGCAAAGACAGGTGACGCTGAGCTCTTAAGATGAAGGCAAGAAAAAACCAGGGGGGAAATGTCTGAGCTTAATTTTTAAGCTAAAATTAAAGGTAAAGTTCAGATTAAGTGATAGCTAACAAGGTGTATAGTTTCCAAGTTTTAAACTTATCTAGGAGCAAGGTAAGCTTAGAACAATTATTAACCTTTAAGTTTTTAGATTAAAAAGAACTGGAATTTAGGGAAAGCATAAGAAACTTAAAGAAATTATTTGCAAGTTAGGGGAAAGATAAAAATAACCAGGTTGAGCTACATAATAGCAGTAGTATCAGAAAAGGGAATCCTGACCACTAGGGAGCCATTTATATGCTCCACTCTTCTATTTTCCTGGGGATGGTATGGCATAGTTACCATATGTCTCACTTCTTGCTTAGCCAATTATACATCTGTGTCATAATCTTTAAGTTCTTTACCTTCATCTGTAATCAGTATCTATGGCTTACCAAACTTTCTGATGATTTATTTACCTATAAATTGATGTACATTGTTGCCAGTGTTTTTTTGACTGCTTGAGTCACCAGACACCTAGTGGTAAAGTTAATGGCGTTAATGATGTACTTCTTGCTGTTGGCCTTGATGGCCATGGGACCTACAATATCAAGTGCCCACATCTTGAACAGTTGTTGGGTTTGGATTGGGAGTAACAATTTGGTTAGTGTGTTGCTTTTTTAAGGCTTCAGACTTTTTCAACAGCAGCTGTAGTTATATCAAAGCCTGTGCTTAACCATCATCAATAAATGACTGTTTTCAAAGGATACAAAAGATGAAGCTAGGATCAAGACATTATTATTATTGATGAGCCTAAACAGGAGGAGATTGAACTGCTTGAAGTAATAGAACTGTGAGGGTTTTTATACCCAGTTCTAAGAAAAGTAGAAGATAAGGAAATTATGTTTAAGAAAAATTACACTCATAATTTTGGATATATAATATATCATCAGAAGTAAGATTCTGAAATCTGGAATTGAGAGCTTTTGGCTGACACTGGTTTATAATAAAATGTTTCAGTGTTCACAGAAATATAGACAACCAAAGGTGGTAAAGGAGAAAAAACAATCAAAAAGAAGTTGTGGCATAAATATCAGCTGTTGTGTTCTGAGGCGCGGCACAGACACACAACAGGAAATCCTAACCTTAGGATTGGATATATACTAAGTCTCAGCTAGATGACAGGGAAGGCAAATGTGTTTACCTTGCAGCCCTGGAAGAATAATCTCTACTAGTCATGGCTAGAGAGAGGCGCAGAAGTACAAAAGACAAAGACAAAAATGTGAATAGAACTTAATTTTTATTGGTGAATATGAAATGGAATATATAGTGGTTAGGAATACCACAAAACACTACCAGGACGGTAGGATCACTTGCCACCAGCATTAGTGGTGCAAGTGAGTTGCGCAGGATCAAGAAACCAAACAATTGAACTTCCTGATTCAGTCATTAACTTGTTTTGAGAGGCAAAAGCAAAAGTGAGAGATTTGTCCTCAAAATGGCCCACTGAAGGCAAAATCAAAACATGGTGAATAGCAGTATTCTAACATTGCCCTCTCCTAGATTGGCCTTAGGGGGGTAATATTTACAAAGGAACTTTGTGTGCACTTGAGCAAAAGGACGGCCACTGGAGAGGAGCTTTACAGTGTACTCAGACTCTCGCTTAAAAGTCACTTCTAAAGGGCCAGTTCATAGAGAGTCCAATTTATGTGCGCAACCACCTACTCTGTGTTGGTAGTTAAGTACATGGTCACCAACATCAAACTTAGGCAGGGGGGGAGTGTCCAGCATTATTGGGAGAGAGTTCAATAATCTTAGTATTGTATGCAGAAGTGTAAGCAGTGGCCTGTATATCAGTTATGTGGTTGACTAGATCCTTGATGTGGTTGTCAGGATTCATGGCTTTGTCAGAGGTAAACAAGGGGGCCCCCAAGAGCAAAGGGGTAGAAGCCTCTTGCCCATATAACATAGCAAAAGGGGAGTATCCAGTGACACAATGTTTGCTAAGGCGTATGTGAAGAGAGCGGCAGGTAAGTATAGGTCCCAGTTGGCAGTGTCAGAGTAGGTGAGCTTTCTCATGATGGAGACCAGTGTTGAATTAGCATGCTCAACTGCCCCATTGATAGAAGGATTGTAGGGGGCAGAGAAAGACTGATGAGACCCCAAAGCTTTGACAACATAGGTTACCAGCTTGGCATTGAAGTTAGTCCCATTATCAGAGAGCAACACTTGAGGACAGCCATGGCGGTAGAAAACATCTTGTAGCAGGAAGGCAGCAGTTGTCTTAGCTATGATGTCTTTTGTTGGGCGAGCCTCTACCCACTTGCTGAAATGATCAACTGCAATCAGAATAAAGCAACACCCAGAACGTGAGCAGGGGAGAGGACCTACCGCGTCAATGCTGACAGTGTGGAAGGCATGTTGTGGGGGGACTAATTTGAACTTGTGGGCAGCAGCTTGAGGCCTTTGCAGCTGGCAATTGTGATAGCTAGCTATGACGTCTAGGATCAGCAGGCAAAGGTTCTCCCATAAGTAATTCTTTTAAAGCCAGTAAAAGGTCTTGGCAATGCCTCCATGCCCAGTCTCTTTATGAGCTTACAACACCACCAAGAGGCAAAAGCTGGGTTGTACATAAGGCAGATACTGATCTTGTACCTTCTTGAAGAGCTGATTTTCGCGTATGAGGATATCTTCAGATAGCTTGGACAAGGCCAGTTGTACTTATTCTGTCTCACTTTCCCACAAAGATGGGTACCCAATTAGTTTGTACAACCAGTCAGCCTCTGCAGGGTGCAAAGCAAGAATGGACATTCTGGAGAGCCCATCAGCGTTCTGGTGTTGAATCCTAGGGCGGCAGAGCACTGTGAAGTTGTATCCCTGGAGACATAGAGCCCATCTAGCTAGGCGCCCTTCAGGCTCCTTAAGCTATTGTAACCACTTAAGAGAAGTGTGGTAAGTGACAACAGTAAAGTGGGTGCCATATATGTAGTGACAAAACTGCTTGACTTCATGTAATACGGCAAGGCACTCCTTCTCAGTGACACTATAGTTCTTCTCATGCTTGTTTAGCACGCGGGAAGTGTAAGCCATATGATGGTCTACACCCTTGTCATCCAGTTGGGCCAGGATATCTCCAATAGCAAGATTGCTAGTATCAGTGTATAGGATAGACTTCTTATCATAGTCAGGATACACAAGGATTGGTGCCTCTTTGAGTTTTTTCTTAAGGGTCTCAAAGGCTTGCTGTTGACTGGTGGTCCCTTCAAAAGAGACATTACGTAATAGCTGGACTAGAGGTTCACTAGTATCAGCAAAGTCAGGGATAAACTGTCTGTAATAGCCCATCATCCCCAGAAAGACTTGTACTTATTGTAGGTTGGTGGGCAGAAGCATTTTGTTGATGGCTTCAACCTTCTTAGTCATTGGGAAAATCCTGGTCTGGGTTACTTCATGGCCTAAGAATTCAAGACGCTCTTTGAAGAAGGCGCACTTGGAAGGCTTTAGTTTGAGGCCCGCTCCTCAAATCTTTATGAACACCTCTTTGAGATGAGCCAGGTGGTTGGTGAAGGTAGCGCTGAAAACCGTTATATCATCCAAGTATACTAGAACGCATGACAACTTCAAGTCACAGAGGATGGAGTCCATGGCCCTTTGGAAGGTGATTGGCGCGTTGCAGAGTCCCTGCGGTATGTGAGTAGGCTCAAAAAGCCCTTCAGATGTAATGAGCGCGGCTTTCTGACAATCCTTGGGCAATAGGTCAACTTGCCAGTATCCAGCTTCCAGATTCATTGCAGAGAAGAATTTAGAGCCTCCAAGGCGTCAGAGGGCATCATCAATACACGGCAAGGGGTATGAGTTCTTCTTGGTCAAAGAGTTCAATCAGCAATAGTCCATCACAATACAGTGCCCCCCATCTTTTTTCTTTAGGATGAGTAGCAGGGATGCCCAAGGACTTTGGGAAGGGGCCAGCAGCCCAGCGTCTAACAGTTGCTTGAGCTCTTTAGATACCTGGGCGTCCTCTACACAACTGCGGCAATATGGTTTAGCACGGAAGGGAGGAGCTGCGCCAGTGTCAATCTGATGGATAACGCCTTTGGCTAACCCATAGTTGGTACTGTCCTTAGCAAATATGTTGGAAAATTGATCTAGTAAATCCAGCACCTCTTTCTGTTGAACTGGGGACAGCTGTGGGAAGTCTTGCGCAGTGAACAAAGATAAGACTTGAGGCTCATCTTCAGGTAGGTTAAAATCCTGGAACGTGCCAAAGGGATGAAGAGACAGGACATCAGGAGCGCTCTTTAACTTGCCATATCCAACAACCTGCCCCCTAGACACTGTCATGGGGATTGCAGTCAGGTTGGCTACCAGCAATTGAACAGGGTCCTTATGAGAGACATCTAGGATTCCAGGACAGAGATAAGGTTTGTTGCACCCTAATGAGGGGGGAGAGTACAACTCCAAGAAGGTTTGTTCAGGTAGTTCATATGATATCTGGGAGTCCAGGATGGCCTGGGAGCCAGGTGGGATGGTGACAGCAGACGTGGCTAGGAGAGGGATCCCCTCAGATGCAGGACAAGCCATGGGTGGACATTTCATGTTGGGGGAGTGAGTGCAATATTTGAGGTTGAAAACCCCAGTGGGATATTCCAAGGCACATGTCTTGAGCTATTTTCCGGGAACTTTAACCGGCTCTTCAAAGATCAGAGGGTCCTTGTATCCCAGGATAAAGAGGTAACCATCTTTCAAGTTGATTATCCCATTATATTCCCTAAGGAACTAGATGCCAACTAAGAGATCATAACTCTCATTTTCCAAGAAAACTGCTGGTGCAGCTAGAAGAAGTTTTCTAAACTGCATGGGTAGAGCAGAGTAAGCCCCTATGGCGCAGGTCATAGACAGTCCAGCTGTGCCATACATCTGGTGATAGTTAAGGTCAGGGGCAAGTCTGAGTTTCTTTGCAAGCTTGGAGGAGACAACGTTGACTGGTGAGCCAGTATCTAGAACGGCCTTGATCTTCACTTTTTGAATGGAGATCTCTACTCAAGTGGTAGTGCAACTAAAGGGTGGAAGGACAGCCAAGATATCTTGAGCCTCTGCTAGTTCCTTATCCCACTTCTCAATCATGCATCTTAATCCCGGGAACTCCTTATAAACAGTCTGGAGGGGGAGCAAAACAGATACATTCTTGAAGACAGCATCAGCAACCTTGGCAGCTTCTTCTGATGACTCCCTAGCACGGGGGATCTCTTAGCCTGAGTGAGGTAAGGGCAAGAGATAACTTCTTTGGCTTCAGGCAAAGGCTTAGCAGTAGTTGTAGTCTTTCCTGAGCGTAGTTTATAGGGGACTGTAATGGTTTTGGGAACAGCCAGAACAGAGTATCCATATGCATCATTGTTGTCAGTATCAGAGTCATCAGGTCAGATTCATCAGAGATATTGTGAAACAAGAGGAGGATAGGAGGAGCCTCATTGTCAGCAGGCTTGGAGTCAGCTATAGAGGGAGGGATTGGAAGAGACTGGGAAGAATTGTCAACCAAGAGCGTCTCTGCCTCTAGGTTGACTATTATTTTCCCGCCTGCTCTTTTGGATCAGCTCCTTCAACCCGCGGGTTGGTGAAGACTAGAGAATGATGACCTATCTGACCACAGTTGTGGCAACCTTGGCGCCAAGGAGGATTTTGCGAGTTCATGGTAAGAATGCGAGGACCATGGGAAGATGAACCAGAGTTAGAATTAGCTCAACCTTCTCTAACAACTGCGCCAGAGTGGGTAAGGTGCATATCCTGCAACAACGCCTTTATGCTCTTCATGGAGGAAAGCATAGCCTTGTGGGCTTTGAAGTGAAGGCATAGAAGTTGGTTAACCTTGAGGGCTTGAGCGCAAGCCATGTAAGCTTCATGGGCTGTCAACTGTCTGCTTGTGATCAGTTGCTGTCCTTCCATGTAGAATTGGTCTGCAAACTCAGCTAGTGTCTCTTTAGGCTTGAAAGCAATATGCATGAAAGCGTCTTTCTTTACTTTCAGGCTAAGGTCACCACCAAACTCATCAATCAGAAGCTGCTTCATATCTTCCCACATCTCAATGGAGGGCAATTCAGGCACCACCACCACCTGGTAAGTCATATGTAGACAGGTCAGAATGTTTTCTTTCTTAACTTTGTCTGAAGCCTGTCTCATGGCAGTTTTGTAGATAGTTAGAAAAGCTAAAATGGTTGAGGTTTTAGGATCAAAGACTTGCTTAAAGGTAGGCTTGAAGTGTGCTTTGGGGGTTGGGCCATCATTGTTGCTATTGAGTACGTTTATACATGGAGAAAAATCTGCTTTGGATTCAGAGGGGGGCTGTCTAGCCCATAGCTGACAAACACTTTCTTCAAGGGTAGTAAGGGTCTCAACAGTGTGAGCTCCCGTATTGACAGTTTGAGTGGTTTGTTGTGCAGTAGTATCTAAGTTTTGACCTTGGGTGGTCACTATTGTGGAGAGTTCAGCCAGCCGCAAAGTAAGGGATGGCCCCACTGAAAGGCAAGGGGAAAACCTATTGTTCACAGAGTCAATCACGTCATTCATCTCTTGTATGTCTCTATCCAGTTCAGTATGGTCCCGCTTCAATTGATCCACTTCATCAGCCAGAGCAATTAGTTCCCTAGCGCATTGGATTTGAGGAGCTCCTAATAAGCCAGGGCAGCAACCATCTTCATTGACAACCCCAACTGGACTAGCAGCAGTTGCCATCATTTCACGTAGGGCGGCAAGTTCTTGCTGTAGCTCCGCAACTTGAGCAGTTAATTCAAGCACCTGGGGATCAGGTTGAGGGGCTTCAGCAGGACGTCCCTGACTGCGGGTAGTTGTACATAGCTCGCAAATGGCATCCCATATTCTCTGCTATCTATCCACCAAGTCATCAGAAGGGGGAGAGGGCAGATCATCTGGCTTGGGCGTAGATAGCTCATTCACTTGACTCTGGAGTTTAGCTATAGTAGCAGCAGTGGCAGCTCTCTCTTGTTCAAATACTGTACTGAGTTCATTAAGTTCACTAGCAGCAAATTCCGCTACCTGCTGTAGTTGCTCAAAGGAATACGTGCTGAATGCATTGAGTTGTTGCACGAGTTGTTTGAAGTCAGTGAGATAAGCATTTAAGGTGGAATCTACTTGAGTTTGCCAGGGTTGTTCTAGCTGATGAAACTTGTGTAGGCGTTCTCTCACGTATTCAGGGATGGACTAGCACATTCATTCAATATAATTGACCAAACAGGTCTGGGAAGTGACAGAGTTGTGTTGGTTGTCAGATACCAAGGAAAACAGGGAATGAATCCACTGTTGGTAGGCAGCAAACTGGTCCCAGTGATGAGTAACTGCTGCTTGCAGAGATAAGATTTCTTGGACATGGAGTCCCAACACCATTTGATGGTGGGCTAAAGCAGGCTGCACAAAGGACGATAGTAAGTGCTCAGAGGAGCCAGCCACTGAGAGGAGATGTTGTGGAAATTGAGGAGCCACAATTAATTTGTAGTATTCAGCCCAACTGAACTGCAACTGAAGGCGAGGGATGGCTCCTTCACGGGCTATCCCAAGGGCTACCAACATGACTTGCTCCAAGTCAGGGGTACCCATGGGGTAAGCAACTAGGCAGGGACCATTCCTGAGGTTCAGTATAGTGGGGGTAATAGGCTGGTTGGCAATATCTTCCTCAATAGAAGGACTGGTTATTTCAGGTGAAGTCAACTCTTGTATAGGCAGAGGCAAAGGACCTGAAAACGTGGATGTGAAAGGGATAACCAAGGGGCTTACAGCCCCTGTAGTGAGCACCATTTTTGTCGTGTTCTGAGGCACGGCACAGACACACAACAGGAAATCCTAACCTTAGGATTGGATTCATACTAAGTCTCAGCTAGATGACAGGGAAGGCAAATGTGTTTACCTTGCAGCCCTGGAAGAATAATCTCTACTAGTCATGGCTAGAGAGAGGCGCAGAAGTACAAAAAACACAAAGACAAAAATGTGAATAGAACTTAATTTTTATTGGTGAATATGAAATGGAATATATAGTGGTTAGGAATACCAAAAAACACTACCAGGACGGTAGGATCACTCGCCATCAGCATTAGTGGGGCAAGTGAGTTGCGCAGGATCAAGAAACCAAAAAATTGAACTTCCTGATTCAGTCATTAACTTGTTTCAAGAGGCAAAAGCAAAAGCAAGAGATTTGTCCTCAAAATGGCCCACCAAAGGCAAAATTGAAACATGGTGAATAGCGGTATTTACGACATCAACAAAATAGGAAATTTCAGTTAAGACTTAAATTCTCAGTCCTGATAGATGGCGCGCCCAAACAGAATCAGAAACCAAACAAAGATCTGCTGCCAAGCACTTAAAATGTTAGAAAATTTAAATGCTGTTATTGAAAAAAGGGTAAGGGCAGTAGTTGCCCAGTTGTCTCCTGAAAATGTGGATCTCCCCATTTTTGCACCAACCAACTTTGATAAATTAATCATGTAGTACTTGTCATTTAGCGTTAATAGCGCTTGACCCGCTGGTTGCCAAAAGTTTTCAAACTATGATATCATCAAGTCAAGTTTGACAGTAGGCACCCAAACTGCTGAAAATCTTCTTGCCAGCCAATCAGATGCAAAAAAAGTCCCCTCTGTCCCATCCTAAACTACCTTAAAAATTTCCTCACTCCCCTCTAGAAACATGTTTCTAGATATCTTCTTCATCCTAAGAAATAAAGAAAATTCCTCAAAAATGCTCACCCATCTGAGCCTGCTGGCCCCAGCATTTGATGATTTTGCTTCTGGAGTTGCACGGCTGGCAGCCAATTCCTTGGCAACCCCTGGCCTGCTCTTTTACTTTCTTTGCCATCAAATCTTTATTATGATTTCCCTATTAGAATGATTCTCATGGCTTCAATCTTAACTGCTCTGTTCTTCTATACTACCAGTGATCTTGAATGGCAGCCCCCTCCTCCCAATTTGGTCTGCTGCTCCTCAAGCAATTGATCACTTGTCTTCTATATCCTTATTGCTTCTTCTTGAATAGTGCAGCTTGCCATTTAACCATAACAGGGCAACCCTGAGTACTTTGAGCGCCAATGGGTTAGTAAGAATATGACTTCCAGGAAAGGAAAGAGTGGGGCTACTGCACCCTGGAACTGTTATAGTGCCTGCCTGTATGGGGAGATGAAGATAGTGTATAGCCTTGAGGGTTGGCACAAGCACCTCAAGGATAAGTTTGGTGCCAACCCCGAGCTCAACAAGCTCCTTACCAAGTTGCAGGAGGAGCAAGCTCAGAATGTCTCAAAATTCTGGGACCTGGCTAACTGGGTGGCCTCTAAGAAGAAAAAGACCAAGGAACAGGACTACCAGGAGGCTGTTTAAAAGGTGGTCAAGAAGAAATATAAAGTGGCCAAGATAAAAAATACCTCAAAGATGTGGCCACTGCCCTTGCTGGTGGCTTTAATTATGTTCAATAAACTTTGCTTTACTTTGTCTTTGTATTTTTTACTTTTAAATTTTTAATTATTTTGATTTATTTGACTTATTTAGATAGGAATAATATTTTTAAGCATTAATGATAAGCTTCATATATAGTTTCAAGGTGAGGGTATAAGAAATATCGTGTGCTTTGTTAATTTATCTGTAAAACATCAGATGTTTTAAGCTGTGCTTATATGAAGCATAATAAATAAATAATAGAATTTTCTATATTTTTTAGTTGTTATAGCATTTTATTTTACTATATTTATGTATCATTGGAACATTAAATCTTTTAGGAATAAAAATATTTTTATAGTAAAGGGTGTTTTTTACATAGTAAATTGAAAAATAATTGCTTATATCTCCTTATTCATACTAATTAAGGTATGTTTTATTGTGTTTTTGAGATTTGGGGGTCGATTCATGGTACTGCATGTGTATTGGTTACGTTTTATCTTAAAAATGTTCAGGGCAATGTGTACAATTAATTAAAAAAGTGTCGACATCCAGATGACGACATTACTAAAAATGAAATTCGCACTTTACTGTAGCATCGATATTAAAAGTGCCGACATTGCCACTGTTGACATAAGCGTGTTGTCCGCTTATCAATGCAACTTGGTCCGTGTAGCTCTGGATACTAAACCGAAGGCATCCAAGTTAAATTACCACAATGTAGATCTGATTAGTTGCAGTATTTCAAAAATGATCTATATTGTGATAGCGTTGACGTTAAATCCAATGAATTCAAATATATTTTTAATGCTATATGTTGGCTGTAATAGTGAACTAGCACTCTAAAATAAACCGTGCTCTATTCCTTTATTTTGGCGTTTTTGTAGTTCACTGCTACAATATTTCTCTCTTTGTGATACATGATAATCCCAGAATAATCCTTGCTTCCTTGTTGGAGGGTTTAGATAAAAGGCATCGAGGTTCATTCTAGCTATTAGAAAACATGCTTCCACAGCTTTTATTGCAAGAGATATAGCCGTGTCTGTCTGTCTATAATCTCAGCTTAAGTGCACTCAAGTCATAAGGGATCGATTTGAATTAGTATTTCCACATCGTTATATTTAAAGTCAGTGGCCGAGCCAACAACTTGAATCGGCTCATCCTTACATGGAATTCATTAGGAGTACCTTTGAAAACATGTGGGTTGAATCCAGTGGAGTGTAGTCTAAATTAGGTCGAAATGTAAATATATGATATTTGGACTTTAATAAATTTATATCTAAGTCTTGATTTTTTTAGTAGTTCAACCCTTGAAACCATGGCAAAAAGGCTTATCGGTATAGTTGAAACTCCAGAATGTGTCTTAAAATTGGGAGATGAGCACTAGATTGGTTGAAAATAAGATAGAGATTCAGATCAATTTACTTACTTCTATACGATTGGATGTTTAACCTCTATGTTGAAGACCGACTTGCTTGAGAAAAGAAGAGCTTGATTGATTTAAAGAGATCTGATTCAAATTTGCTATATAAATTTTAGATTAAGCAAGAGATAGTTGGCTTGCACATTTCAATTTCGTTTATTTTGAAGTGAAACAATATAATATTTCACTCAGATGCATCAGCTGATCTAAGTTGATGTAGATTGTTTCATAGTTAACTTTGCTTTCCATTGCATCATCTTAATGAGGATGTCAGTGAAGTAAACTAGCTTTAATATTATTAAGACTCGATAAAATGATTTTCATAAAATTTGGAGTGTCTGGATAAAATTTTCAGTTGATTCTGATCAAAATTGTGTCAAACATTATAGTTTAGATGCTGAGATCCAGAGTGAAGGACTGAAATCGAGCTCACATCGTAATCAAAGGTTCAGAATCAAACTTTGGTCCATTTAAATTCACTTTAAAAACACATTAAAAAACTAAAAACAACATATCTCTGTGAATGCTAAGCCGACCTTATGTTCTAAAGCTTGTTTTAAAGCTACAGATAAGGTATATATTTCGATAAATTTTGAAAATCAAATATTAAATTTTTTAAATTATTATGTTAGATTCTACTAAACCTAATTGTAATGCTCCGCTTATTTAGATTTATATTTTATTTTATGCTTATACTTTGAATATGAAATTTCATTTTAAATTAACTTTAAGAAAGTCTTTTTAAATAAAAATTTTAAATCAAATTGGTGATAAATAATCCCAGCTTAAAAATCCAATAAGATATATTGATTTGATATATTAGATTAAATTTTATATCTGTTCTTGGACGGGCCATCCACTCAGTATATATTAATACTCGAATACTATTGGACTTGGAGGTGAAACCTATTAGGATTCACCATCTACACAGTTTTTGAAGCTTATTATGGATTTCTGTATTTTATTTCTCTTAAGATGTATCTAGGGCTGCGGGTCCCACCCCCAGACAAAGATCTTCTTTTTCCGGAATTCCAGAAGACCAGATTTAAAATCAGGTTTAAATAGAAAATATGTTACCTTCCACATTTTCAGAAACTTCGGACAGAATCCGGGTTTTGTCCGGGGGTGAGACGCTGCAGCCCTAGATGTATCCACTCAGGGTTCGGGTTCTGAAACATCTGTCAATATAAGTTGTTTTTATAAATAAGCATTTTGTACTAAAAGCTATTTGAAGCTATACTCTAATTAGGGCTGATAATGTCATAGTCTTTTGAATAAGAATAAAATATCTTAAACTTAAATTAAAACTCTGGCAATCTTAAATCCAAAAGTCAATATCGATGAAGTTACTGGTAGGAATAAAATTTCCGATGTGGGGATTTGTGCTCTCGTTGACGCAACTGATTTGGCCAATGAGATTCGATCGGAAATATCTGTAGCCAATTGTTAATTGAGCCTTATTCGGGGAATGTTAAAGGGAGGTTCTGAAGAGGCTGCATGAACTTTCTCAAGCTAGTGCATGAATATGGTAATTATATTTATGTTGGTTTTACATACCAAGCCAGCGTTAGTTGATGTGGAATTTCATTGGTGAAGATGAGAGGCTCCCCCCCTCTCAGAATATGTTTACATTTTATCAGTTCAGATTAATGATTGTTCGGGAATCGAGTTTATGATGCATTGTGGTTTTGCGGCTCCCCTATAGTAATTTGATACTACGTTAGCTACATGATTACTCAAGCGGGTATATTGGCGGCGCCGAGTAAGAAGTGAATTGAAGTATCGGAGCCGCTTGATTAAACAAACATAAATCATGTTGTTGAGAGGCTCTTGTATGCAGACTCTAGAAATTAATATTTAAACTGGGACACAGAGCCAAGAGAAGCCATCATGAAATTCCAATCTATTCTCTTCACACTTTTCGCAGCTACCCAAGTAGCCTCGGAGTCATGTAAAAAAATGGCTGGTGGCGTCGTTTCTAACTGCGGTAATGATCAAGATGCCTTCTTCTTGAAGAACGTCAAACTTATGGGCAAGCCCGCTCGAGGATCAGAACTCAAGATTCAAGTTGATGGTGTTGTACGCGAGACAATTAACCCAGGAGCCAAAGTGACGATCAAAATCAAACGACAAGGAAGAACCTTGATTAATATAACCAAGGATATTTGCGAGCTCCTAGTTGAACGTAAGATTGGATATAAATGCCCTGTCAAGGCCCAGAAGATCAGCAAGACTCACGTTCTCAAGATCCCCGGCTATGCTCCTAGAGGCGATTATGACATCGAAGCATCAGGTGTTAACAAAAACAACCGCCGCATTTTCAAAGTCAATATCAAGGCCACCATCTAGATACTACTTAACTATTATGCCGCTCGATATTTATTTAAGAATTAAACCACATTCATTTTTAAAGTTGAATTTTTTTACCGTTTTTAAACTCGCTTTTCACTACTCTGCATTTGGCTATTTTGCTTTGAATCGATTAAGAATTCTTATACAAGCGGCCGTATTGAACAACAATGAAACCTTTTCAAAAGGGGCTTGCCGAGTGTTCCAAGAGGCTATGCTAGGCCTGCAACCCTGAACATCTGGAAGAAATAAACTTGAGCTATAGTGGTCCATGAGGGAATCCAATCAAATACATCCATGTCCTGTCATATCTTACGCCCCACATATTAACCCATTCCCCACTTCCTTTCTCTTGACCGCATTGCATTTAACGTCGTCTTGAACTTCAAATAAAACCATGTCCTAAGAAAGCTGCCTGAGTGGCCCAAGGAAGTCATTTTAGAATTTTCTCTGGCCCTACCTTTCTCGGCTATTTTCATCAGAGCCTTACCCATAGCTAGAGGTTCCAGCCTGGACCGGGTAGACACTTCAATGTACAATGAAGCATTAAAATTGACTCCCTATCCCCACTTTCCTTACAGTTGCAGTCCCTTTTCCGCCGCTATTACAAAGTTTAATAAAAATCTGGTTAGTTTTTTAAAAATGGTCTAAGAGATCAGGGTTATGCCCTGATATGGAAACATGTGTGGGTTCAAGCCCCCATTCATTATTTTTTGTTTTTCACACTTTTTATCAATGATTCCCAAAAACCGCTGTTTGGAAAAATTATAATGTATGATACTGTGCATATACTTTGGGGAAGTATATGAAGCAAGATAGCGGGGAAAATTAAGAAGAGATTGATACTTTAATTTATATGAAGGTAGAGAGTTATATAGTATCATGAGAAGCCACATACTGTAAGAGGTAAATAGTGTGTATAAGGGAACCAGCCCTGGGTGGCCAGCCCATCAGAATCAGTGATCAGTTGGGCTGCAAGCCAGGTGAACAGACTACCATAGGATTGATGCAGTGTATTGTGTCAGGGATTCAGTCTTGGGCATCCAGCCCGTCGTTTTCTGGGGTAATTTGGGCCATGCTTTTTGCGGGTAAAGCCCACCACAAGAGAGGAGCTAACTTAAAAAGGTAGGAGAAGGACTTCCTCACCCAGGACCACGGGCCAGTGGCCAGGATTATAATGACAATCACCCCTGTGACGGAGATGTACACAATCCCAAATAGCTTGCCAGTGTGGTCAGTTAGGAGGTCAGGTGAGGAGGCGGGCATAAGCTTGAGAGTCACAGGTAGTTTCATGCAGAGTTCATAAGCAGGAAGATAGTTGAACTTTTCTCTAAACAATCTGGGTGTTGAGAATATCCACAGACCTTGACGGTTGTATCCAACTGCAGATTGTATGCGGGCCAAAGAATCTAGTTAAATTACTTTCTCTGGGGTGTAGTCTGTATATTCAGGTTTCAAAGGATAACCCGTGAAGTGGACAGGGCCAAAAGGAACACCTGGAGGACAGAAATCTGTGGGCAGAGGGAAAGGATGGCCAGGATATCTTGTACTGAATTGATAGATGGCAATTACAAAATAAAACAGTAGCTGTGTAAGCCAAAATAACATAACATTTATTCAAAAATGGCAATAAGTTTGGAGCATGGAATCTATAGGCATGTATAGCATCCTACCTCCAAACTTAGTATTTTTCATAAGGGCTTTATCAAAATATTGGGGAAAATGATGCTGTAAAGTTATGCCTCCCCCTTAGGCCTCCACTTCAATTCCCACCAAATGCTTGGGGACTTTCATCAAATTTTGCTTGAAAAATTATCCAAAAGTTACTGAAAAAGCCCAAAAAAGCCCTCAAATTAATACTTGTGGAATTATTCCAAAGATTCCCCACCCAAGAGACACCTCTGGTTAAATATCATGTGCAAGAGCGGCTGGGAGCAGTGGTAGTTGTATCCAAAGCAGATTCCTCAATTTTTTAGTTGAGTCAGTTTTCCTTTTTGATTCTCTCCATTCAAACCTTGTCAAGATTTTCCCGCCTTGAGAAATGCACTCATATCAGCTCATATCATTGGCCAATTAGTTTGCTGACATTTTATCTCCCACTCTAATTCCCTCCTCCCTTAAATGAATGCAAGAGTTGTAAAATACCTTGCTTCATCATTCTCTACTCTAATAAAGTTCAAATTTTGTTAGTTTAATTTGGCCTTCTGGTTTTGCCTGTTGCTTTTGGTGTTCAGTTGATTCCTTCTCCCCTTTGGCCTCTCAGGAATTGTTAGCAGCAACCTTTTGGTTGTTGCTGAAACTGCAATTTTATTGTGGTTGAGAGCTTGGTTCTATTTCCTCTTAACCTGCTCCCCAATTCTCACACGGGTGGGTGGCCAAGAGGCTTGGGTGCAGGAGCGGCAAAATAGCATCTTGGCAGGGTGTTCTCTCATTGGTTAGAATGTCCAAATCAGTCACTCAATTTTCTTGATTTTGGGCTGTTGTCAAAGGGTTGGGCCTAAATGTAAGGTCTCATGGTCTGGGGAAGATGATTATAAACTAAAGCTTTTAACCCAGTGATATTTATATTAGTCAAATACAAAAAGGTGGGCAAGGTCTGCAATAGCAATTGTACTAAGGCTCCTAAAAGCTTATACAAGGTGAAATAAGGACTAAGGCGGTTTATTAACCCTAAGATAAAATAGAGTCCAGTCTCAATGACAGACAATTTGGTTAAAAAGTCAATCTCCAAGTCTGGGAAATGGTCTGCACTAGTGGGAGGATTAAAGCTATCAACAATTAAATTGTGTGTGCTACTATAAAAACTACCTAACTGGTGAAGAAGAAAGTCAAAAGGAATCATGGGACCAAAGATTAAAACTAAAAATAAAATTGAAGAGAAACACAAGCCACAAAACCTAACAAGTACCTTTTTGGGGTGCAAGTCAAACAATCTCAACTTAGTGTTGAGACTGGAAAAAACCAAGCTTTTTATTGTGCTTTGTTTTTAGAATACAGAATTTGGGGTGGAAAGTTCAATCACTTTTGGTTAGAGAACTTCTTAAAAAAAGAGGTTGAAGGCATCAATAATTTTAAATTTAACTTAGAATAGTTAAACTAACGTAAAGGAGACCAGGAGGAGAAAAAGGCGGTTATGACAAAGCTCTGGAAGTAAGAGCAAGCAAAAAAGTAAGGAAACCCCCAGTCCAAAGCTTAAGGGAATGTAAGCAAGCGTATAGTAAAAGGTAAGCTTTTCAGAGCCAACTTTCTAATCTTCTTTGTGTAGGTCCAGGGTTCAAAACTGGGTGGCAAAAGGTAAGGGATGTTTGAAAATAATATTAACCAGCATTTAGAACATAACTAGGCTTTAACAAACTCAAAATTAAACCCCATATATGGAAAATGAAGGGGAAAAGAAGTGGATCATGAAATATGTGAAAGAGACAATACTGATAAATACTTACAAGCCAATGAGAGCAAATAAATATAAAAAACAGAATAGTAGCTAAAAGGGTGAATCCTGATACTAAAGCCCATGTTTTCCTTTGGCAATTGAATCTGATTAGTTATCTGAGAGGACTTCAAGTTCATGAAGTTCACAGAGGAACTTTCTCCGCCTTCATTAGGCAATTCTAGAAGCTTCTCCTTGGGCACCACCATAGTCAAACCTGCGCTGCTATTCTGACTTTGGCACTTAGCAGGGGCTTCAGCTTGCGGAGGCTAAGTCTCAGGAAAACGCAGGTGGGCGGGCCCTTGGTCCATGGGACCAGCGGCCCGCAGGAATCCAGGGTCAGGGTTTGAATCCCACTTTTGGGCCCAGGCTTCCAGGGGTAAAGAATTGTCAATCCTGACACCATCCCCTTCTTCCCCCAAGAGCCCTCCCTTCCGGTTCTTTTTGTCAGATAGAGTTGGACGGCTTCTTGGGCATTAGCCAGGTTGCTCAGCGGTTCCAAAGTACTTTCCTCTAGAAGGTATCCTTTTCATTTGACGTAGTACTGGGGTTTTCAGTAGTGGGTTCTGTTGCTGTGTATGTATTTGACTTCATATTCCTTGGAGCAGCCTGTTTGGATGGGTGGGGGGGCTGTCTTGAGAAGTTGGTGAGAGAGCAAGTTCCTATCCTTTTAAAACAACAGGGAGCAGTGAAATACATCATGGATCTTCCAGGAGGGGGTTAGGTCCAGTTTGAAGGCAACCTCTTGGACTAGTTTGGTGATCTTGTGGGGGCCACTTCTTCTGTGAGCTAACTTCCTGCGGGGCACGTTCAGGGGTATGTTCCTGAATTCCAGGTATACTTCATCTCCAACTTGCAAGGGCTGGCCTGGTGTTTGTTTTTGGTTGGAAAAGGCTTTGTAGGTTTGTACTGTGCGGTTCAGGTATGTCAAGCATATTTTTTGTGTGTCGTGGATCCTCTCAACTCAGGAACGTCCAGTGGTGTTAGTTTCCTTCTCGCCAATCTTGGGATCCCAGGTGGGGTCAAAACCGTAGTTGGCTTTGAACGGAGACAACCCAGTGGAGGCATGGTCCTTACTATTATATGCAAACTGGGTCATGGGAAGCATGTTGGCCCAATTGTCCTGGTTGGCGTTGGCATAGCATCAGATGTATTGTTCTAGGATCTGGTTTACTCTTTTGGTTTGGCCGTCAGTCTGTGGGTGGTAGGAGGTAGATACGCACCACTTGATTCCCAAGTCTTTCATCACCTGTGTCCAGTAGTTTAAAGTGAATTGGGGTCCTCTGTCTGTGATGATTTCCTCAGGTGTTCTGTGTTGAGTGAGAATGAGGTCATGGAAGTGTTGAGCTGTCTCTGCTGCTGTGCAATGGGTGGTGACTGGTACAAATTATGACATCTTGGTAAAGCAGTCTGCCTTGATCAGGATTGCATTAAAGGAGAGGAATGGGGGCAGTTTCATAATGTAGTCCATGGAAACAGTTCTCCAGGGTTCATGAGGTATGTCCAGGGGTCTTAGCAGCCCTTCAGGTTTGTTTCTGTGAGTTTTGGTCTGTCCACAGGTCTCAAATCCCTTCAAGTACATGCTTATTTCTTGGTCCATTTTTGGCCAAGCAAAGTTTCTTCTGAAGCTCCAGATGGTCTTGAGTCTCCCTGGGTGTCCAGCCATCTTGGAACCGTGGTAGTCTCTCAAGATGTTGGTCTTGATGCTTCCTTCTGGCACAAAGATTCTGTTGTGCAGCATTAGTGTTGTTCCCTTCAATGAGTAGCCTTTTTGGTAGTGGGCGCTATCCAAGGATTTGGAGAGGTCAGAGATCAAGGTCTTTTGAACTTGTCTAATGTTTGGGCCCTTAGTACTTCTGGTTTAATGGATCTGATTTTCATCAATCCCAGGTGAATGCCTAGGCTTGCTGTGTCCAAGAGGACTTGGGTGTTGTGGTCGTGGGTTTCTAGGTGGGTAGGCACCAGGTCAGTTCTTCTACTTAGAGAGTTGGGTACCATGCTCCCCTTTCCTGGCTTGTTTCTATGGTCAGAGTGTAGTCAGCCAGTTCTAAGGCCCATCTTGCTTGTTGTTGGTTAATCTGGTGCAATTTGAAAAAGTAAACCAAGTTCTTGTGTTCTGTCAGGATCTTTACTGGAAATTCAGTACCACATAGGTACTAGCGCCAATGTTTCAGGGTCTTCATTATAGCTAGCATCTCCTTGTCATATATTGGGTAGTTTTCCTCAGCAGGCAGCATCTTCTTGGAGTAATATGCTACAGGATGTAGGATACTATCCCCTCCTTCCTTAAAAAGGACCTGTAAGGTCTCAAGGCCTGGGGCAAATTATTATAAACTAAAGCCTTTAAACCAATAATGTTTATATTAGTTAAATATAGAAAGGTAGGTAGAGCTTGCAATAGTATCTGAATAAAGGCTCCTAAGAGCTTATATGAGGTAAAATAAGGGCTAAGGCAGTTTATTAATCCTAAGAAAATAAAGTAACCCCCAGTCTTAATGACTAATGATTTAGTTAAAAAGTCAATTTCTAGATAGGGAAATGATCACCACTAGCTGGTGGGTTAAAACTATCCACAATCAAATTATGAGTCCCGCTATAAAAACTTCCTAACTGCTGAAAGATATAGTCAAATGGTATCATGGATCTAAGATGGAAAATGCAAAGGTAAAAAAAAGAAAACACAAGCCACAAAACCTAACAAGTACCTTTTTGAGGTGCAAGTCAAAAAATCTCAACTTAAGTGGAGATTGGATAGAACTCAGGCTTTTATTGAGGCTGGTTATTGAGGTGCAGTTTGGGGAAGGTACAGCTAACCAACGGTAGTTAGGATAGTCTGGAAAAGGCGGGGAGGGACAAAAAAGCACATGTTTTGTGAACTAACCTTTAAAAGTTAAGCAACTGTTTAAAGGAAAAAAGACAAGGAATGGCAGCTTTACTTTGGGAGGGGAGTTTGAGCAAAGGCAAGAGCGGGAAGACAGAAAAATTGAATCCAATCTGTGGGCATAAGCCAAGTTAAAAGCAAAAGGTAAGAGGTTTGGACTGCTTTAAATTAAACTTAGTGTAAAGGTCGCAGTTCAGAAATTGTCCAGAGGCAAAAAGGTAACTTCAAAAGTATAACTAACCATCAATATAGGATGAATTGAACGGTAGGAACCAAGGAATGAAAGAAAAGTTGCTGGGAGTGAATTGTTGGTTTTTAAAACCAAGGATAAAGATAAAAAATATGAGTATTTATGTGAGAAATGCTAGCAGCAAAATCCAAGAAATGAGAATCCTAACAGGACTGCATCCACTGCAAAGTCAGATGTGTCTGCCTCAAGCACAAAAGGTTTATACGGGTCAGGCATGGCAAGGACAGGGGCAGATGTAAAGGCCTTCTTCAGGGTCTCAAACTCAACAGTGCATTCATCAGTCCAGAAAAACTGGACCTTGTCCAAGAAGAGCCTGGTCAGTGGCAGCATAATAGAGGGGGGGATTTATGAAGTCCCTGCAATAGTTTGCTAACCCCAGGAAGCTTCTGGCATCTTTCTGTCATATGTGGATAGGCCAAGAGGTTACAGCGTCTGCCTCATCTTAGGCCATTGCAAATCCTCCAGTCTTCACCACATAGCCCAGGAATTCCACCTCTGGTTGGAAGAATTCACATTTCTTGAGTTTTGCATATAAGTTGGCTTGTGAGATTTTGCTCAGGATTAGGTCCAGGTGTAGTAGATGCTCTTTGTGGGTCTTGCTATAGATTAGGATGTTGTTGAGGTAGGCCACACAGAACTGGACAAGGTATTTTCCCAGGACTGTATGATCATGCTCTGGAAGGTGCTGGGGGTGTTATATAGTCCAAACGGCATCACCAGGTATTTGTAGAGTCCATATCTGGTCTTGAATGCCATTTTATACTTGTTACCTTCTTTGATTTGGATTTTATTGAACATGTCTCTTAGGTCAATCTTGTAGTATACCTGGGCGCCTGTCAACACATCACACAAGTCATCATTGTTAGGAATGGGGTAGCAGTTCTTTATGGTTATATTGTTCAGCTTCTGGTAGTTAACGCACGGGTGCATACCTCTGTCCTTCTTGCCCACAAACAGAATTGGTGACAAACAAGGGCTCTTGAACACACAGATGAAGCTTTTCTTGTAGATGTCTTTGATGTATGCTTTCAGTGCCAACTGCTCTTTTTGATTGCAGCTATAGATGGGTCATGTTTGGGCCCGGTGCTGGGCAGGAGGTTGATGGTGTGGTCATACTTTGTGTGTTCAGGGAGACAGGTTGCTTCTTCCTTGCTGAAAACGTGGTTCCATCTTTCTAGAGAAGCAGGTAAGACTCCCACACCAGGTTCTACTTGTATGGTCATAAGTCCTTGGGTAAATTACTCTGGGTTGGTGCAAAAGGGTATGGCGTTGAGGTTTCCTTTATCTCCCAAGGTGACGTTCTGTTCTCAGTAGTTGAGGATGAGGCTGTTTCTGTTGGACCAGGAATCTCCCAGGATGAGGGGGTGTGGTAGGCCTTTCAGCAGGATGAGAGACAACAGGTATGTATTATTTCCTATAACCAGAGGCAGTTCTTGTTTGATTTGTACCCCTTATCATTTGTGCTATTTCCCATGATGATCTGAAGGCAGTTCTCATATGCAGACAGGCCTAGTTCTTGAGCTAGGTCAGCATCAATGAAGCTCTTGTCTGCTTCAGTGTCAATGAATGTCTTCAGTCTTTGGAGTGTTGCTTTGACGTTGACTGATATTAGAATAAACTTGTAAGACTGGGAGGAAGCGTTTATTTGGGCCAAAAAAATGGGGGCAGGGTTTTTCTTAGGGAAGACTCTGGTCAAATGCCCTGCTTTGTGGCAGTGGAAACATATTCCTTCTCTATAATGTCTCTGGAGTTCCTCAGGGGACATTCCCGCTCTTTTGGGTGTGGGGGTGTTGTGAATTGGGCCTTGTGGACGTCTTTGGGTTTAATGTCTATAGTCACTTGTGGGTAGAGTATAGCAGCAGGCCTAAACACAAATTAATGCAGGTCCAAGTACTCTGTAGTCTTTACCTTTTAATATTAGGTAAAAACTAAGTTGAGTAAAAGGCAAGATTTAATATGTGAAAGTATGTTTTTTTATTTAGAAAGAAGGGAAGTTTATATACCATCCTGGCTGCACAATGGACGCAGAAGTGTTATTAACACCTGCACCATTGTCAGGAACATTACAGGATCTTCTGGTGTCCACCAGGCTCTTGCATCTGTATTCTTTCCATCTTGTGATGATCTGGACAATCCAACAGAGAAGAGTGGGTGTGCATTACCCTGGAGTGGCTGCAGCTTGCAGCTGCCCATTACAGAAGCTGCTTGTAATTCCCAAACCTGATTCAATCTGGATGTAACAGTACAGCCATCATATTGTATTGTCCAAGATACAATTAGAAATACAAATCTGTTGGATCTGACAGATTTGAGTGCAAACCAGTTTAGTCTTGACCATCAGGATTAATTCCACTGATAGCCTTGACCATTATACACATGCCGTCTAATTTAGAACATTTCCCACCACTAGAATGGGCAAGGGTATAAATAGAGGGCACAGTACTCAAGGGTTGCACATGTCAGATAGCCAAGCTAAATCTCCAAGGGCTTCCAGAGCTACTACAATTAGAGCCAGAGCAGTAGCTAGTAAGGCAGCCAGATTGGCCAAGGAAAAGAGCGCTCAGAATAAGAGCCAGAAGAGGGCAGAACAATTGGTCAAGCAAGTGCAAGCTTCTCAGGCACAGGAGCCAGTGGTTCAACTAGAATCCCAACAGGAGGAAGGAATCACCTGGTTTGGTCTCTCTAGTGTTCTAGACTGGAAGGAAGCCAAGGAGGTCAAACTTGGGGAAGGGCCCCATCTTCATACCTTATTTCAAGAGGTGTTGAAGGATCCCTCTGTATTAACTCAGGCTAAGGTCAAAGAGGGGAATTTCTATCATTTCCGTTTTGACCAAGAAGCAGCACTGAAGTTTTCTGAGGATCAACTTCAAGGATTTGAATGAAAAGGGAAGGAGTTTGACCAGGGACAGATAGACCCTATTTTGGCGGTACTCTGGGAGATAATCAGGGCTTGATTTCATTAAGGAAAAGTGGACCTAGAGGTAGCCAGTTGGGTTGATAAGAATTGTAAGAACTTCTGTATTCAACAAGTAACAGCTGGTCTGCTTACAGCCTTGAATCTTAAGAGCAAAGATATGTATACCAGGTTGGCCTTACTCAGGCACCTTCTCACAGTTCCTTCAGATAAGCCAGCAGTGACTGAGGTGGAGGATGTTCCCATGTTATTTGAGGGACTCATGCGGGAAGTCTACAAACCAGACATTGCCTTGAACCAGAAGTACTGGAGCAGAGAGCATCTGTTCTAGGATGCCTTGGTGGTATGAATTGGGTTTCCTGTCTGGATGGGCCTCAACCAAGTGCAGGCTTGGGATAAATACCCTGATTACTGTGAGAGAGGGGGGCTAAACTAACTAAGTTTGGCTCCCATCCCGGTGAAACAAATCACTAAGATGCTGCCCAGTGGAGGACTGGGACTGCCGCTCAAAAAGGGGACCACAAGGACAACATGGGAGACATTTCAGGGAAATAGGCGTTCAACCCCATCAACATCAGTCCAGTGAGCAGCCAAGGGGTGCAAGTGGGAGTGGGAGGGAACACCACAGGGGCCACAAGTGGTACCAAATTGCTCTTGGGCAAGCTGGGGAGGGAAGGCATGGAAGACACATCCCCCTCAGAGGCAGGTGAGGAGTGATCAACAATACCCAGATCCAAGTCATCACACATACAACTCTTAACCACAGCCTCCCCAGAAAAGAGAAGGCTGCTGGGAAGATCCCAGAGACTGAAAGGATCTTCACTCACAAGACGGGCAGAAGATATTTTTACCCACAATTCTGTGGAAGTAGACCACAAGAGCAGCAGAAATGGGGCCAGGGAAAATACCACAAATTTCACAATTGGGAGTATCATGATTATAATCACCACAAAATTTGGAGAAGATTGGCAAAATTTTCCATACTGCAAACAGTAATTTTATGGTGAGCAGGGGGACACACAAGAAAGAAACCAAGCAGGAGACAGCAGGACAATCCCGGGTAAGCTTGGTGATGAACTCAGATGGCTTGGGAGTGGTCAAAGCAAAAATCAGGTTTGAAAATAAGGGAATTTAAGGAAAATACAAAGTAAAAGAAGATTTTTATATTGATATTAACTTTAAACTTAGGTTTTGAACGTGAATTTTGAAAGAGAAACAAAAGACAACAGCAACTATACACTTGAGTCTGTTTGGGTGATGCTAGAGGAGAGCCTGAGTTTGAAATGGGTTGCGGGAAGGTAAGCATGAAGAATAGGTCTAACACTTTAAAATTAGATGATAGGAACTCCAAACAGGGGCTCCAACAATCACTGTTTTATTTAAAAATGAAGTGCAATAAACCAAACTTTAATAAATTAGAAAATAGATAAGCAGGGGAGTGAAAGTCCCCTTGCTGTATTAAAAGGGATGGATTGCAAGGAAAGTGATCACATGACAGTTGGCTCTGGATTCAATTGGCTAGAAGAAAAACTTTGCTGGATAGGCCCAGAGAGACTGGTGAGTTTTACTCTAATTTCCGCGGTCTGATCTGATTGGCTAGAAGAGATACCAGGCATTTGGAGTTTAACTGAGTTGTCAAGCGTCAATGTGGTGACCTTTGATTGGCTAGCTCTGATAGTTTTAAAAGTGGGCGACACCAGGATAATAAGTAGTCTAAATTGACCAATGTTTCTTCCCAGGAGGGAGCAACCAAGGGCAAGGAATCCGCAGGATAGGCTAGCGCAAACCTCTCATCAACTATGTGTGCTAAATCCTCTAAAGAATGAAGGGGTTTGGCTGACATTTTTGGACTTTTCTTGGTGCGGCAGGGGAAGATTGTGTGATTAAATGCCAGAGGTGGCAGTGAATTTACAATTACCCTATCTTCCGTCTGTGGCACTTTAAGGAGGACTATGCTGAGGAGTACATGGCGGCCTGTGTGGTCCTTCTCATAATGAATTGTCATTTGAAATCAGTGATTTCCAAACACTGCAAGTTCCAATAAAGCCTTTTTTAGTATATATGCCTTATTCCTTTCTTTCTGCAATGTGGACAACAACCCATGGCATTTTTTATTAGGCTTTTCTTTTTCCAAATTTTTGTCCTAAAGGGGAATTACTCCTGATTACTAGGAGCCATACACATATATTGTGCATGGACTCTAGTGACCAGTTGTCCAGTGATAGGTTTCTTCAATTTATAACTATCAGGACCTACTTTCTGGATGACCTTAACAGGTCCTTGCCATAGGGAGGCAAGTTTGCTTTCACATACATAGCCTCTGTTTCTATAGAAGTAGACTAGGTCTCCAATCTGATAGCTGGGGAGGGCAGGGCGTTTAGCCTGGGCAAGCTCCACATCCTTTTGCTTTGTGCTCAGATTGATAGTGTAGGCTTTGGCCTGTATTCTGATCAAAGTCTGAGCCAGCTTATGAAGGTAGGCTTCTGGAGTGACAGTCAGATTAGGTTTCATCAAGGAGTACAGATGAGGAGGTAAACCAGGCTGACGTCTATACAGGAGTTGGAAAGGGGGTTTTGCTTGTTGCTCTATGATAGCTAATGCTGTAAGCAAAGTTGTCTGCATGCAGGTAAGTGTCCCATTCTGACTCATGTTGGTGCACTAGTTTCCTGAGGATCTGCACCAAACCTCCATTAGTCCGTTCAATCATTCCATTAGCTTGGGGATGGTATGGGGTGGATAATGTGCCTCTGATATCCATCAGTTGATTTATTCTGGGTATCATATAGCTGGTGAAGTTGGTTCCATTGTCAGTTAACAGCATATGAGGACATCCATGGCGGTATATGATGTGTTCCAAGATGAACATGGCTTTAGTGAGTGCAGACTGATTTGGGATAGCCTTGGCCTCAACCCACTTGGTCAACTGGTCCACAGCCACTATAATGTACTTGTTTTTCCCTTTTGAGACTGGTAAGGGTCCCACCACATCAATGGCCATAGTATGGAAGGCAAATCCTGGACATATCAGCTTGTGCTGGAATCTTGCAACCTTTGGCCGTTCAACATTGCAGTCATGACAAGCAGCCAGAATCTCAGCGACATCAGAGGGCATTCCTTCCCAGTAGCAATGCTGCTGTAACTGAGCAAGGGTATTTTGTATTCCTCCATGTCCTGTAGCTTTGTTTGAGGCAACTACAGAGTCTGTTCTGAGTGAGGGCTGTACATATGGCAACCAGTAATCCTTGTAAATATTAAAGAGTTGACCATATTTAACCTTTGTGTCCACTGAAAGCTTCTTAAGAACATTTTGGATTTCAGTGGGCTCTTCTCCCCACAAATATTGGTAAACCAGTAGTTTTTCATAAAGCTCATTGGAAATGGAGGATACAAGGGCAATGGTAGGCAATCTTGAGAGGCAAACTGCATTCTGATGGACTGCCCCAGCACAGTGCATTATGTCATAATTAAAGGCTTGAAGTTTGATTACCTAGCAAGCAAGTCTTCCTTCAGGGTCCTTCAGTGTTTTCAGCCATTGGAGGGAGGCGTGATCAGTAACCACAGTAAAGTGTACACCATGTAAGTATACCCTAAACTGCTGGTAAGATTAAATTACTTCCAGGCATTCCCTTTCAGTCACTGTGTAATTGCGTTCATGACAGTTCAATGTGCAAGAACAGTAACCAACAGGGTGTTCTAGTCCATTGTTGTCTAATTGTGAAAGGACACCACCAATGGCAGTAAGACTAGCATCTGTGTGCACCACAAACGGTTTCTCAAAGTTAGGATAGGCTAGTACAGGGGCGCACATCAGAGTCTGTTTCAGAGCGTCAAAGGCCTTTTGACAGGCAGAGCTCCAAAAGAAGTCCACATCAACACGTAGAAGGTTGAACAAGGAGTCCCCAAGTGTAGCAAAGTTTAGGATAAACCTGTGGTAGTAAACAATCATTCCTGGAAAGACTTGGATATCATGCTTGTTGGCTGGTACCTGCACCCTGGAAATTTCTTCCACTTTAGCAGGTACAGGGCATAGGCCATCCTTGATTATCACAAACCCTAGGAATTCTAAGTGTTCCTTGAAGAAACTACATTTCTGTGGCTTCAGCTTCAGATTGGCTTTGAGTAACCGTTTGAAGACCTCTTCTAAGGTTTTTAAATTCTCAATGAAGGTTTTAGAAAAGATATTAATGTCATCCAAGTATAAAAGCAGCAATGTGAGCTTTAAGTCACCCATAACTGCATCTATAGCTCTCTGGAAAGTGGCAGGGGCGTTTGTTAGTCCCTGGGGCATCTGTGTGGGCTGGAAAAGTCCTTTTTCAGTGATGATGGCACGTTTTTTCTGATCCTCAGGTGGAAGATCAATCTGCCAGTAACCACTGATTAGTTCCATGGCACTAAAGAACTTAGCTCCTCCCAACCAATCCAAAGTATCATCAATACGTGGAAGGGGGTAGGAGTCATTCTTAGTGATGAAGTTCAGTCTTCTATAGTCAATGACCACTCTATTAGAGCCATCCTTCTTTTTGACAATAAGGAGGGGAGAATACCAAGAGCTTTTACTGGATACCAAAAACCCAGAGCTTAGTAACTTCTGAAGCTTTTTATTAGCTATATCTTGGTTTGCTTGGCTACAGTAAATAGGGCAAGACCATATTGGAGGTTGTCCTTGGGTGTCAATGATATGCTCTACTCCAATGGCTTTCCCAAGGTCCAAGTCATCTTTGGCAAATACTTCCTTGTATTTGTCAAAGGGAGCCAGTGCCTGGTCCTTTTCTGGTTCAGTGAGACCAACCAGAGAGTCACAAGGAATCACAGGCAAGACCAAGGGCTGGTTCACAGGAAGTCCTAGCTCATCAAGTCCAGCAAAGGGTGACTCTTGGAGCAAGTTGGCATGTTCTTCTAGTCTGATGTATCCCAATAACTGATTTTTTGGCACAGTCAAGGGGACAGGACCAAGGTTGGCTAGCAGGACCTGGAGCTCTTCCGGTCCAGGCATGACTAGTCCAGGACAGATCCATGGTTCCAGTCAAGAGGCACCATGATGGCCAAAGACTTCACCATGTAAGCCAGAAGGAATCTCCAAGGACAGACCAGTATGGTGAAGCACTTGAGACCCAGATGAAATGGTGAACATGGAGGAAGCGTACAAGGGAATCCCTTTGTACTCCTTGGTTGACAGGGGAATCATCCTAAGCTTTCTGTGCTGTAAGGTATAGGCCACAGGAATATCACCATCAGCATACTCCATATTGATGAAGTGAAGCTTTTTCCTGGGAAGGTCAACTACCTTAGCACCATTGTAGTACATGGGGATGGTCTGACCTAGGATTTTGAAGGTATTATCACCATGGTTGGTAATAGTCCCATACCTTGACATGAGCCCTGTTCTAATAAGGATATCATAACTGTGGTTGTCCATAACTATAGCAGGGGCAGTTACAATCAACTTCCCAAACTGGAGGGGTAATGACAAGTAAGCGCCCATGGCTTTAGGGGTAAGTGGGCCTGCCGTCCCAAATACCTCTTGGTAGTCCAAGTCTGGGGCCAACTTCAATTTCTTAACTAGTTGTGAGGAGATGATATTTCCTGGTGCACCAGAGTCAATAATAGCTTGGACCTTAACCTTGTGGACCATCATATCAATGTAGGTGCAATCTTTTCTATTGGTCCCATTGCTTAGAGATGTTACTCAATAGACATCCATATCCTTGTATTTACTAAGGAATTCCTCCAAAGCTGTACACAAGGTAGGACTGAATCCTTTCAGGGCATCCAGAGAAGCAGAGACATTAACAGACTTGAGGATTTGTACCATCTTCTTGGCACTATCACTCTCATGCGTGACTTTAGTAGTAGGGAGGGTCAGCTGCTCAGCGTAAGGAATTGTAACCATTTCCCAGGCTTCAGGGGTGATTAAGGGTTCCTTCCTTATTCTCCTGCCTCTGGTGAGGGCGTTGATAGCAAGATTTCTATGCAGCTGGTCTTCTTCTATCTCCTGGGAGTCAGGATAGCAGAGCAAGGGGCTAGCGTCATGGTCAGTAGAGCCTAGACTAGGGCTTGCAGATGTGAGGGCTTTGGGGTCTGAGGGTTCCAAAGTCATAGCTGTGTCAGGTGGGGGGACACAGCCAGGAGCACCTGGGTCTTCAGGTGGGAGGGGAGAAGGCGGAGAGAGGGGAGGTACTTGTACATGGGCAACCAGGGATTTCTCCTCATCCTGGTTGCTTAGCAGTTTTTTGGCTCCTTGTCTTGAGAGGCCTCCTCATCCTCTTGATCTCCTTCTGAGTCATACTCCTCTGCTCCTACGTGATGTACCTTGGGTGCTGGTTGCTTGAATTCTCTAGACATGTGTCCTAGCTTCCCACACTTATAGCAAGTGTGGTTTCTATTGGTACCAGTTGTTCCTTGAGTGGTAGAGCTTTCATCAGTTTTAGGCTTTTCAGAGAAGGATGGTTTGTTTCTATTCTCTTGGAACGCTCTTGGTCCAGAGGGCATGGGCACTTCAAAGTCATCCTTGAATGTGAGTAGGTGGCAAATCAGGTCAGAGACATTGTGGGCTCCATAGATTCCAGACTTCAGAGCAAGAAAGAGGTTCTTGTTAGGTTGTACTACATTGAGCAGAGCAGACTTAACATCAATGAAGGAAGCAGCCTTCAGGGAGATCAAAGTCTGGGCCTCTAGATAGCACCTATCAGCAAACTCCTGCATGGTTTCTCCTTTTTTGATGCCTCCCTCCACAAAGTCCATTTTCCGGTTGTTGAGGGCTTCTTTGCTGCCAAACTCATTCATTAATGCCTTTGAGACGTTGTCAAAAGTCCATCCACGTGCTGGGAGTCTAGGCATGATGATTGTTTGGGTCTCAGAATCTAGGCAGTTAAAGATGGCAGAGTTCTTCATTGCCTCATCAGCCCCATACATTGTGTTCTCATACAATCTCAAAAACATGGTGACATTACTCTTCCTATCAAATTTTGGTAAGTTGACAGGTTTGAAGTTAGGGATCACATTGCTTGTGTTAAAAAATCATCTGATGGGAGAGCGGTTGCTTCTGGAAGCTTGATACCTAGCTTCTGAGTCAGCCTGACGTTCCTGCAATCTGGTTTACTCAGAAGTAGCCAGGGGGTTCTCACTACTCTCTAGTACTGCTTCAGTCATCATGATGTTCCTAGTGAAGTTTCTCTGGGCAACATTGTCTTCATCATAGCTATGGTAGGATTCATTGCCAGAGGAGTGTGCCTGGCTACCCAAGAAAAGTCTACTAATTGACCTAGGTTCCTCAAAGTTTACAGTCCTTCCTCTGGGAGGGGAGTCTGGTAGACAAGCAGTAAGGCAGTCAATTTGATCTTGGAGAGTGAAGAGAGTGTCTCTGGTGTCCTTGAGCTCTTCTCTGATGACCTGGTTTTCTTTTACCAGTCCATCCACTTCATCTTCTAAGCCTTGGATCTGTTGACAAGTGGTCTCAGCAAAGGTCTGGTTGACCTGTTCTAAGGCGGCCTGTCTCTGATGGTCATGCTTGGAACCAGCATGAATGGCCTTAAGATCTTTGAGCCCTTCAGCTAATTGAGCCTGTAAAGTGTGTAGGTCCCCATACAAGAAGGTATTATCCTGTTGGAGTTCCTGAATGTCCTTCTCTAAGGAGCAGAAATGATCAAAGAGTTCCATCACCTCTTTATGGAGCATGTTGTTGTCATTCCTGGTGGTCTCATCTGTTGTATTACCAGTGGTTATCTTTTCCAGTTCCTGTACAATGGCCTGGAAGAGATCTCTGCAGCTTTTGACGTGTCCAGTTACTATAGAGATCCAATGTGGATCCAACTCATAATTTCTAAGGATTTATTGAACCACCTGGGGGATGTAATTGTGGAAGGATTGTTCCATAGTCTCCATGAACTGGGTTGAAGACATCTAATTTCTGACCAGCTCAGCAATCTGTTGGTTAAATAAGCCAAAGTTTGAACTGAGATCAGAGTACAGGGTCTGTAAGAAGTTCTGCTGGGCTGTAATCAATTGTCCTTGATGCAGAAGAACATTCTCTTGGCGTGCAAGATGTACACAATTATAATAGATAGTAGGATATACAAAGTAGTATAGGTACTCCTTCATTTGGTTGATAGTCTTCATGTCCTTCTTGAGCTGGTTGGGAGTGATATGGCTCAAGGTTTGGAATCTCTCCCTGATGGAGGGTCCATACGCTGGCAGGATTGCCAGGCGAGCCAAGTTCTCCCCATCTTGTACTGCTCTTTCATCCATTCCTTGGATAGTAGAGTCCAAAGTTTGGGAGGAGGGTACAATATTGGCATTCACAGAGTTAGGGATTGCCACATTCAAATTTAAGGTTTGATAGCATTGAATGGAAGGAGGTCTCTGCACATCTCCCATGAACTGGCTCAGTACAGGCAGCTCCTGGGGTTTTTGAGGAGAACCATCCTGGTTGGTGGTCTCCAGGAAAGACAATTCTGGTTTCTGCTGGAGTATGCTTTGCAGGTATTACAAAGAAGAATCAGAGAGTGGACTATTCCCTCCCTGGGCTAAAACAGGACCACAGCAGGGGTGTCCTGAAGGTTCAGTGTGTTTGGATGAATACATTCTAGGAGTGAGTACCAATGTTGTGAATTGGGCCTTGTGGACGTCTTTGGGTTTAACGTCTATAGTTCCTTGTGGGTAGAGTATAGCAGCAGGCCTAAACACAAATTAATACAGGTCCAATGACTCTGTAGTCTTTACCTTTTAATATTATGTAATAACTAAGTTGAGTAAAAGGCAAGATTTAATATGTGAAAGTATGTTTTTTTATTTAGAAAGAAAGGAAGTTTATATACCATCCTGGCTGCACAATGGACGCAGAAATGTTATTAACACCTGCACCATTTCCAGGAACATTACAGGATCTTCTGGTGTCCACAGGCTCTTGCATCCATATTCTTTCCATCTTGGGATGATCTGGACAATCTGATAAAGAAAGTGGGTGTGCATTCCCCCAGAGTGGCTGCAGCTTGCAGCTGCCCATTACAGAAGCTGCTTGTAATTCCCAAACCCAATCCAATCTGGATGTAACATTATGACCATCCTATTGTAACGTCCAAGATATAATTAGAAATACAAATCTGTCAGATCCAATGGATTTGAGTGCAAACCAGTTTAAACTTGATCATCAGGATTAATTCCACTGATAGCCTTGACCATTATACACATGCCGTCTAATTTACGACAGGGGGTTTGGGTCTGGCAGTGCTGGGCTTTACTAGAGTTCTCTTGGTTAATGATGAAGCCCTTACACAGGGGAACCAGTTCTTCCAAGCCAAGATTGGGAGGGCGGTGTTTCAGCAGGTCTTTCATGGCTGGGTTCACTCCCTTCCGGAATATGATGGCTTCCAGTTTGTCCTCAAGTTGAGTGTGGGTTTTCGGTTTGAGGAATTTGTCAATATATGCTTGGATGGTTTGAGAACCTTGTCAAATTTCTAGCAGGGAGTTCAGGGTGTAGTATCTAGTATTGCAATCTTCCCCAGTGGCCATTAACTCAGCCTCAAGCTTGGCATAGTCCAAGCAGAATTTCACAACTTCTGCTGTGGCCTTGCCAAACCAGTCTAGGGTGTCTCCTGAGAGCATTGAAGCAACCCCAAGGATCTTCTCAGTGTCACTGGTATAAGAGGGGGCATTGGTAAGGAAATGCAGGTAAAGGACTGGCATGGCATGTCTATCTTCTTCAAGTGTGAGCTTCCCCATCTGGGGCATCTCAACCTTGGTGAGGGATTGGTTCACAATTACATTTTGCACTTGGGAGGAGGGCTTGCTGGTATTAGTGGCGGCGGTGTCGGTTTTTTCTGGGTTGTTTGGGTTTGCATTCTTCCACGTGGAAGAGATCAGGTTCATGGTCATCTTATAGGTGTAATAAGTGATTATCAATAACAAAAGCATACAAGATGCCCTAAGAAATAACAACATCTTGGGGCTTGGGGTACCAGGTTTAAAAAGGATTGCCATAATGTCAGGGATCCAGCCTTGGGCAGCCAGCCTGTTGTCTTCTGGGGTAATTTGGACCAGAATTTTTGAGGGTAAAGCTCACTACAAGAGGGGAGTTAACTTTAAAAGGTAGAAAGCAGACTTTCCCACCTAGGACCATGGGCCAGCAGCCGGTATTATAGTGTCAGTCACCCCTGTGAGAGTGATGTACAAAATCCTGAATAGCATGCCAGTGTGGTCAGTTGGGAGGTTGGGTGAGGAGGTGGGCATAGGCTTGGGGGTCACAGGCGGTTCCATGTGGAGTTTGTAAGAAGGAAAGTAGTTGAACTTTCCTCTAAACAATTTGGGTGTTGAGAATATCCATGGGCCTTGACAGTTGTATCTAATTGCAAATTGTATGCGGGCCAAAGGGAACACCAGGAGGATGGAAAACTGCAGGCAGTGGGGCAGGAGGGCCAGGGGATCTTGTACTGAATTGATAAATGACAAATACAAAATAAGGCAGTAGCAGGGTAAGCCAAAATAACATAACCTTTATTCAAAAATGGCAATAAGGTTTGAGCACAAAATCTATAGGCATATATAGCATCCTGCCCCCAAACTTAGTATTTTCCATTAGGGCTTCATCAAAATATTGGTAAAAATGCGGGAGGGTGGCCAGGAGGCCCAGGTGCAGGAGCGGCAAAATGGTACCTTGGCTGGGTGTTCTCTCATTGGTTGGAATGTCCAAATTGGTCACTCAATTTTCTTGATTTTGGGTTGTGGTCACAGGGCCAGACCTAAAGCCCGTGTTTATCTTTGGCAATTGAATCTGATTGGTTACCCAAGAGGACTTCAAGTTCATGAAGTTCACAGAGGAACTTTCTCTGCCTTCATTAAGCAATTCTAGAAGCTCCTCCTTGGGCACCACCATAGTCAAACCTGTGCTGCTATTCTGACTTTGGGACTTAGCAGGGCTTCAGCTTGCAGAGGCTCAGTCTCAGGAAAACGCGGGTAGGCCCTTGGTCCATGGCACCGGCGGCCTGCAGGAATCCAGGATCAGGGTTTAAACCCCACTCTTGGGCCCGGGTTTTCAGGGGGAAAGAATTGTCAATCCTGATATATTGGACCTTAGGGGCGTCTTTAGGGTTAACGTCTAGGTTACTGGCTTGTGGAAGTTAGTTTTAAGGCCTAAACATGAATTAATACAAGTCTAATGACTCTGTAGTCTTTACCTTCAATTCTAAGGTAACAACTGGGTAGAATTTTAAAGGCAAGATGTATATGTGTAAAAGTTTATTTTATTGAGAGAAAGAAGGGAATTTATATACTATGATGGCTTCTGAGGTGTTATTAACACCTGCACTATCATTTGGAACATTACACCATCTTCTTAGATTAACCAGGCTCTTGAAGCCGTTTTCCTTCCTTTTAGAGATGATCCAGACAATCTGATGGGGAACATTAAGCACACATTACTCTGGAGTGGGCTTCAGTTGCAGCTACCCATTACAGCAATTGTTAGCAATTCCCAAACCTGATCCATCAGTATGTAATGGGGTGGCCGTAACAGCTTAACTGTCAGGATTGACAATTCATTACCCTGGGGAACCCGGGCCCAAGGGTGGGATTCAAACCCTGAACCTACATTCTTGCGGGCCGCTGGGCCCATGGACCAAGGGCCTGCCCGCCTGCCCGCCTGCGTTTTTTTGGGATCAAGCCCCTGCAAGCTGAGGCTCCTGCTAAGTCCCAAAGCCAGAATACCTGCACCAGCTTGACCATGGTGGCGCCCAAAGAGGAGCCTCTTGAATTGCCTAATGGAAGCAGAGATGGCACCTCTGTGAATTTCATGATTTTGAAATCCTCTCAAGTGACCAATCAAACCCTACTTCTAAAGATAAACCCAGGCTTTGGGCCTGACCCCGCGACCACAGCAAAGAATCAAGAAAATCAAGTGACCAAATTGGATGTTCTGACCAATGAGAGAATACCCAGCTGAGGTGCCATTTTGCCGCTCCCACACCCGGGCCCTCTGGCTGCCTGCCCGCATTTTTCTCAATATTTTGATAAAGCCCTGATGGAAAATACTAAGTTTGGAGTCAGAATGCTATATATGCCTATAGCTTCTGTGCTTGAACCTTATTGTCATTTTTAAATAAAGGTTATGTTACTTTGGCTCTTATAGCTACTGCCATATTTTGTATTTGCCATCTACCAATTCAGTTTGAGATCTCCTAGCCCTCCTGCCCCACCGCCTGCAGTTTTTTGTCCATCTGGTGCACCCTTTGGGCCTATTCACTTCACTGATTACCCCTTGAAGCCCAAATATAAGGATTATACACCAGAGAAAATCCTTGAATCTGACCTGTTAGCCTGCATCCAATTGCCTATTAGATACAACCGCCAAGGCCTGTGGATATTCTCTACCCCAAAACTATTTAGAGGAAAATTCAATTATCTCCCAGCCTACAATATCTATATGGAACTGCCCGTAACACCCAAACCAATGCCAGCCTCTTCACCTGACCTTCCAACCAACCATACCAGAAAGATTTTTGGAATAGTGTACATCACCCTTACAGGGGTGGTGGACACCATTGTACCGGCTGCCGGCCTGTGGTCTTGGGTGGGGAAGTCTGCTTCCTACCTTCTAAAGTTAGCTCCTCTCTTGTGGTGGGCCCTGTCTGCAAAAACCCTGGCCCAAGTTACCCCGGGAAACGGCGGGCCAGCTGCCCAAGACTGGGTCCCTGACATTATGGTAATCTATTTTAAACCTGGTACCCTGAGCCCCAAGATGTTGTTATTTCTTGGGGCAACTTGTATGCTTTTGTTATTGATAATCACTTATTACACCTATAAGATGACCATGAACCTGATCTCTTCCATGTGGAAGAATGCAAACCTGAACAACCCCAAGAACTCTGACCCTGCCGCCAAAACCGCCAAAGGACCCTCCTCTTAGGTTCAGAATGTGATAGGCAACCAATCCCTCACCAAGGTTGAGATGCCCCATATGAGGAAGCTCACAATTGAGGAAGCCAGATGCACCATGCAAATCCTACGCTTGCATTTCCCAACCAATTCCCCCTCCTATGCCAGCAACACCAAGAAGGTACTAGGGGTTGCTTCCATGCTCTCTGGAGACGCTCTAGACTGGTTTGGCAAAGCCACAGCAGAAGATGTAGAATTATGTTTGGACTTTGCCAAGTTTGAGGCTGATTTAATGGTAACTGGGGAGGATTGCAACACCAGATACTATGCCCTGAACTCCTTGCTAGAAATCTACCAAGGCTCCCTACCCATTCAGGCATACATTGACAAATTCCTTAAACTGAAGACCTGCACTCAACTTGAGTACAAATTGTCAGCCATCATCTTCCAAAAGGGGGTGAACCCAGCCATGAAGGACTTATTGAAGCACCACCTGCCCACCCTTGGCTTGGAAGACCCGGTCCCCTTATGCAAGGGCCTCAGCATGAATCAAGAGAATTCTGGGCCCTCCCAGACCTGCCAAACCCAAGACGCAACACCCAATAGAGGGGGGATGACCTCTGAGGAACTTCAAAGACACTACAGAGAAGGACTCTGTTTCCACTGCCATGAAGCAGGGCACTTGATCAGAGCCTGCCCTAAGAAAACCTCTGCTTCTGTTTTGTTGGCCCAAATAAACGCTTCTTCCCAGTCTTACAAGTTTATCCTGGTATCTGTTAACTTTGGAGGAACAATCCAAAAACTAAAGGCGTTCATTGACACTGGAGCAGATTAGAGTTTCATTGACGCTGACTTAGCCCAGGAACTAGGCCTGTCCTCCTCTGAGAATTGTTTACAGATCATCTTGTGAAGCAGCACCAAGGATACTGGATACAAATGTGAACAAGAACTACTCTTGGTAATAGAAAACAACACATACCCATCATCTCTCATCTTGTTGAAAGGCCTACCACACCCCCTCATTCTTGGGGACTCCTGGTCAGACAGGCATGACCTCATCCTCAACTACCAAGAACAGAACGTCACCTTAGGTGATAAGGATACCCGCAACACTGTTCCCTTTTGCACAAATCCCAAGGAACCCACCCAAAGGCTCATGACCATACAGATTGAACCAAGTGTGGGCGTTCTCCCTGCTTCCTTAGGAAAATGGACCAATATATTCAGCAAAGAGGTAGCCACCCGTCTCCCCAAACACACCAAGTATGATCATATTATTGACCTCCTACCTGGCACCAAACCCAAACATGGACCTATCTATAGCTGCAACCACAAGGAGCAGCTGGATCTCAAGGCATATATCAAAGACATGACCAAGAAAGGCTTCATCTGTGTGTCCAAGAGCCCTTGTTTATCACCAATTCTGTTTGTGGGCAAGAAAGACGGTGACATGCGCCTGTGCGTTAAATATCAGAAATTTAACAAGATAACTATAAATAATTGCTACCCCATACCTAACACTAAAAACTTGTGCAATGTGCTGACAGGCACCCAGTTGTACTCCAAGATTGACCTTAGAGATGTGTTCAACCAAATTCAAATCAAAGAAGGCAACAAATACAAAACAGCGTTCAAGACCAGGTATGGACTCTACAAATACCTGGTGATGCCATTTGGACTATGCAACGCCCCTAGCACCTTCCAGCGTATGATAAACACAGTATTGAGCAAATACCTCAACCAGTTCTGTGTGGCCTACCTCAACAACATCCTCATCTACAGCAAGACCTACAAAGAGCACTTACTCCACCTAGATCTAATCCTGAACAATCTCTCCCAAGCCAACTTACACACAAAGCTCAAGAAGCGTGAGTTCTTCCAACCAGAAGTGGAATTCCTGGGCTACGTAGTGAAAACTGAAGGGTTTACAATGGCCCAGGATAAATTGGATGCTGTGACCTCCTGGCCAACCCCCAAATGCAGAAAAGACGTGAGAAGTTTTTTGGGCCTGGCAAATTATTGCAGGGATTTCATCCAAAAAAATTCTCACATCACTCTGCCCCTAACCCACCTGTGCTCCTACAAGGTTGCCTTTGCCTGGAGTCTAGAATGCACCACTGCCTTTTTAAACCCTGAAACTTGCCTTTATCTCTGCCCCTGTTCTGGCCATGCCCAACCCCTCCAAGCCATTTGTTCTGGAAACTGACGAGTCTGACTTTGCAGTGGGTGGGGTCCTTCTTCAGGAAGGAGGGATGGTATGCTACATCCTGTAGCATATTATTCCAAGAAGATGCTGCCTGCGGAAGGAAACTACCCAATTTACAACAAAGAGATGCTAGCCATTATGAAGACCCTGAAGCGTTGGCGCTGGTACCTCTGTGGCGCTGAATTCCCAGTAAAGGTCCTGACAGACCACAAGAACTTGGTCTATTTCTTCAAACCACAACAGCTCAACCAATAACAAGCAAGATGGGCTTTAGAACTAGCTGACTACACCCTGACCATAGACTACAAGCCAGGAAAGGTGAATGTAGTACCCAACGCCCTGAGTAGAAGAGCTGACCTGGCACCCACCCACATAGAAACTTGCGACCACAACACTCAAGTACTCTTGGACCCAGCTAGCCTAGGCATCCACCTGGGATTGATGAAGAACAGGGCCAGCAAACCAGAAGTACTGAAGGCCCAATCACTTGATGAATTCACCAAAACCATGATTGCCAACCTTTCAAAATCCTTGGATAGCTCCCATTATCAAAAAGGCTACTCATTGAAGGGAACAACACTAATGCTGCACAACAGAATCTTTGTGCCAGAAGGAAGCATCAGGACCAACATCTTTAGAGACTATCACAATTCTGAGATGGACAGACACCCAGGGAGACTCAAGACCCTCCAGAGCATTAGAAGGAACTTTTCCTGGCCAAAGATGGACCAAGAAGTAAGCGCGTATCTGAAAGGATGTGAGACCTGTGGACAAACCAAACCCTGCAGAAACAAACCTGAAGGACTTCTAAGACCCTTGGATATACCTGCTGGACCCTGGAGATCCTTTTTCATGGACTATATTGTTGAATTGCCCCTGTCTCTCTCCTTCAACGCAATCCTGGTCATGGTAGACCGCTTCACCAAGATGACATACTTTGTACCGACCACCACTCATTGCACAGCAGCAGAGACAGACCAACACTTCCACAACTGCATCCTCACCCAACACGGGACGCCTGAGGAAATTATTACAGACAGAGGACCCCAATTCACATCAAACTACTGGACACAAGTGATGAAAGACTTGGGAATCAAGCAGTGTGTATCTACCTCCTACCACCTGCAGACTGACGGCCAAACCAAAAGAGTAAACCAGATCCTAGAACAATACCTCTGATGCTATATCAACTCCAACCAGGACAATTGGGCCAACATGCTTCCCATGGCCCAGTTTGCATACAATAGTAAAGACCACGCCTCCACTGGGATGTCTCTGTTCAAAGCCAACTACGGTTTTGACCCCACCTGGGATCCCAAGATTGGCAAGAAGGAAACTAACACCACTGGACGTTCCTGGGTTGAGCGGATCCACAACACACAAAAAACATGCTTGCCAACCTGAACCGTGCAGTGCAAACCTACAAAGCCTTTGCCAACCAAAAAAAAACACCAGGTCAACCCTTGCAAGTTGGGGATGAAGTATACCTGGACTCTTGCAACGTGTCCCTACATGTGCCCTGTAGGAAGCTAGCTCACAGAAGAAGTGGCCTTCACAAGATCACCAAACTAATTGGAGAAGTTGCTTATAAGCTAGACCTACCCCCCTCCTGGAAGATTCACAACATATTCCACCAATCCCTGTTATTTAAAAAGGATGGGAACTTGCTCCCCCACCAACGGCTTAAGACAAACCCCCGCCCCTCCAAATAGGCTGCGCTGAAGAATACAAAGTTGAATACATACATGGGGACAGGATCCACTACCAGAAACCCCAGTACTACGTCAAATGGAAAGGATACCCGCTAGAAGAAAGTACATGGGAGCCACTGAGCAACCTAGCTAATGCCCAAGAAGCTGTCCAACTCTATCTGAACAAAAAGGACCAGAAGGGAGGGCCCTCAGGGAAAGAAGGGGATGATATCAGGATTGACAATTCATTACCCTGGGGAACCCAGGCCCAAGGGTGGGATTCAAACCCTGAACCTACATTCCTGCGGGCCGCTGGGCCCATGGACCAAGGGCCTGCCTGCCTGCGTTTTTTTGGGATCAAGCCCCTGCAAGCTGAGGCTCCCGCTAAGTCCCAAAGCCAGAATACCTTCACCAGCTTGACCATGGTGGCGCCCAAAGAGGAGCCTCTTGAATTGCCTAATGGAAGCAGAGATGGCACCTCTGTGAATTTCATGATTTTGAAATCCTCTCAAGTGACCAATCAAACCCCACTACCAAAGATAAACCCGGGCTTTGGGCCCAACCCCGTGACCATAGCAAAGAATCAAGAAAATTGAGTAACCAAATTGGACGTTCTGACCAATGAGAGAACACCCAGCTGAGGTGCCATTTTGCCGCTCCCACACCCGGGCCCTCTGGCTGCCCGCCCACATTTTTCCCAATATTTTGATAAAGCCCTGATGGAAAATACTAAGTTTGGAGTCAGAATGATATATATGCCTATAGCTTCTGTGCTTGAACCTTATTGTCATTTTTAAATAAAGGTTATGTTACTTTGGCTCTTACAGCTATTGCCATATTTTGTATTTGGTCTACCAATTCAGTTTGATATCTCCTGGCCCTTCTGGCCCACTGCCTGCAGTTTTCTGTCCATCTGGTGCACCCTTTGAGCCTGTTCACTTCACTGATTACCCCTTGAAGCCCAAATATAAGTATTATTCACCAGAGAAAATCCTCAAACTTGACCTGTTAGCCCGCATCTAATCCGCTATTAGATACAACTGCCAAGGCCTGTGGATATTCTCTACCCCAAAACTATTTAGAGGAAAATTCAATTATCTCCCAGCCTACAATATCTATATGGAACTGCCCGTAACACCCAAACCAATGCCAGCCTCTTCACCTGACCTTCCAACCAACCATACCAGAAAGATTTTTGGAATAGTGTACATCACCCTTACAGGGGTGGTGGACACCATTGCACTGGCCGCTGGCCTGTGGTCTTGGGTGGGGAAGTATGCTTCCTACCTTCTAAAGTTAGCTCCTCTCTTGTGGTGGGCCCTGCCTGCAAAAATCCCGGCCCAAGTTATCCCTGGAAACGGCGGGCCAGCTGCCCAAGACTGGGTCCCTGACATTAACATCTGAATTCAATTAAGGAATGCAAATCTGTCAGATCCAACCTGTTTGAGTGCAAACTGGAATAGCCTTGACCATCAGGATTAATTTCAATGATAGCCTTGACCATTCTATTAATGCAATCTAATTTATGATAATTGGCCCTAACTTGAAGAGTTACATCATCAGCCTTCTAAACAAGTACCAGGGGCAATCTTCAGGAGCTATAGTGTCTATCAACCTCAAAAAGTTAATATACAAAATTCCAAATAGCTTGTTGATGTTGTACACGGGGAGGTTGGCAGAAGAAATGGGCATTGGTTTGGGAGTGAGGGGACCATGTTTAGTTGATCAGCAGTAATAAATTATATTTGTCTCAGAACAGGTGGGGTTCAGTAATATGCCAAGAACTCTTTCTGTTAAATCTTGTCAATCTCTTAGTATGGGCCAGATGATTGCACCCTATTATATTTTCAGTGGTGTATTCTCTATACTCAGACTTTAAATTATATTCAGTAAAGTAGACAGGCCCGTAAAAAGCTCCTTGTTAACATAAACCTGTGGGTGGTTATGCTGGTGATCCAGAAGGATTAGAGTTGAATTTTTAGATTACTAAGACCAAGTAAGAAAATGATTGGTAACCCCAATATCTCATAATCTTTATTTCAAAATGACAATAAAGTCTGGTGTGGGTCTTAAGGGTTTATATAGCATCCCACTACCAGACTTTAGTTCTAATGATTGAGATTCAAATGGTTGAGAATAAAAAAATTAGATGGGAGAACACCAAGGTTTAAGGCCAGAAAAATGCCACAGGCATGGAAGATGTTCATTGAGTAAGTCCTTCAAAAGGGTTGTGTGACTCTTCTGTTCCAGAGCAGTATCCTTGGGGTGGCTTGCTGGTTAGTGCTTTCTTCAGGGACAAGGTTTGATTGATTATCAAGGCAGACATCAGGCCAATAGTGGTGGCCTCTTTGCCTCCATCTGGAAAGTGACCATGGTGTTTAATATGAATCACTTCTGGTATCTTTTCACAAGGCTCTTTACATCCAAGGGCGTCAACGGTTCAAATCTAGGGAGATTTGAGCCCAAAAAACATAGGTGGGCGGGTTCCTGGTCCTCAGTGCTGGCAGCCTATGGTCCAGTTTGGCCAGGGTTAAAATACTATCCCAAACTTTGATTTTTTAAGAGAAAATGTCATTTCTAAAGCATGCAGCACTATTCAGTAAAAATGATAAGGATGAACTAAAAAATTATCAACTGCTTGAGAAGCACTAAACCAAACTGGGTGGAGGGGCTGACTAATTTTTTGCCTTTGGGGCTATAAAAGAGGGCAGCAACCAAAATTGAAATTGAGAAATGTGTTTGGAGTAGAAAATCATAAATTGAAGAGGGCAGGGACAACACTACAGAGCAGGCCAAGGTATGTCTAAGGATCCAGCAGCAAATTGGAATAAATTTTACAGCATGTTTTCTAAAACAGGGACCAGGAGACTGAGATAGTCTAACATGATTGAGCTTTCTTTTTTATTTCATTGGGGATATTAAGTTATCTATAAACAATTTTCTAGAGGGGCATAAAAAGTCTTCAGGGATTCTAGGATGAAGGGGGTGGTTTTTGTGACATCTGATTGGTTGGCAAGAATATTTTCAGCAGTTAGGGGACCTGTTTTGGAATTGGCCTAATACTGTCATAGTTATACAAATTCCAGCGCTCAGAAGATCAAGCACTATTAATGCCAAACAGCAAGTATTGCATGATTAATTTACACAAATTAGTTGGAACAATGAGGGGGATCTGAGCAGCTCCTTATTTTACCCTTTTTTGTCAATTATGGCATGTAAATCATCCATCATAGTCAGGGGTTTAGCAGCAGTTTGTTGCTGGCTTTGGGTTCTGCAGGGATCTACTATTCCTTTCATTTGATATTCTACTATAACAGATTCCTGCTAAAGGTGTGCCCTAGGTCTCTGTGATAACAAAGGATTGTGACAATCTTTTTTGACAGATTATATGTGTAACAACTCATTATGTATAAGAGTACTCTAGCAAGGTACATAATCAAGTTTCGCGCTTGGAACCCCATCAAGGAGACAACATTGGGTTTATGGTTAATACCAAGAAAAATAGCTTCACATGAACATTAAACCTATCAAAATTACCAAGAAAATATATAGGAACATAGTAGGTAATGATATAAGCTGCTATGGATGTGATGGAGTGGGTTAACACCAAATGGGGCCAAGAGTTCATGCTGGAGTAGTTTAGCTGTGCTGGCTCCTCATAGCAAGTTTCTTATGTAGTATATGGTGTAGGCACAAAAAGTTCAAAGGTTATTTGATGGTCCCCAATCCCTATGAAAGCTTTGATAACAGCTGAGAAGATGAGGTGGTTCATCTCCTGTTCCTGAGAAGGTATGACAAAGCTTAGTGTTGGTACTTCTAGTGGTGAAGGTTTATTGATTTATGTGATAAGTATTGAGGAGGGTATTCACTCAAAGATAGCACAACCTATCATAAAGAGATGATCTTTATTATATGGTTGTCTAACTGTAATCAGAAACATCTTAAAACACTGGACTGGGGTCCCCTGAACCTTGGTTGCAGCTGTAATTCCCTTTCTGGACTGGCACTGGCAGTTTGCATATCCAAAGGTTTGTCCAGCATCCAAATTATAATGTCTTGGGTTATGAAGGGCCTTTTTGATGCACCCAAATTCAGTTATTGAATCTGGTCCATCAATTATTACTATATTGAGGTAGGCCAAGGATTCTGTACTTGGATGGTTTTTCATTAGGGTAGCACTCTGAGTTTGGGAGCAACCTTAGGAAAATCCCTTTTTAGGATTCCTGATTGGGGAATTCTCACAAGTTGAAAAACTCAGGATTGCCCTGGGTGCCACTAGCAGGGCAGTGGGGCCTGGGCCGGCAGAGATGAGAGTGGGCAGGTGCAGGCGGCAGCTGGGTGGCAGATGCCGGGATATAAAAGATGTTATTTTTGAATTCACAATTTAAAATATTTTTTAATCTAAGTTCTCTGTGGAAGTTTCTCCAACAGGGGACGCTGCTGTCAATAATCTGATCAATTTTATTTGCTGGACAAGGTGAAAAACTTAGTTGTTTTCCCCTAATGTCAGGGATATTCCTGGAATTACAATACAATGTCTCTACTTGGCAGTATACAGTGAGGGGTACCATAGACATTTTTGAACAGATGTTTGTTCTTGAGGACTTTCCCTTGTACATCCATTAAAGTACCAGTTAGAAAGCTTTCTTAGATGTTCCCCATTATCAACATGGGCCATTCAAGGTCTTCATTGGTATAAAGCAAGTTTTTATGGTACATTATTAAAGAGAGTGTCTGCTATAAGCAACTATTTGCCTGGTTTTATTTTATAACCATGGGGTACCTTTGGATAATTTTCATACCTTCAGCTTGTCTTTTTGAGAGGTGTTGTTGGGTCTTGAAAAGCACTAGTCATTTGTAGTTGGTTAACACTTAAGTTTGTGCACCTTCTAAACAGCAGCACCTTTTCATTAGACAATGAATAATTGCTACTAGCTCCTTATCATGAATGAGAGTGTATGTGTTTGGTATCTGAGAGTTTCTTTGGATCATATGCAACAGGGATTTAATCCTTTTCTGTCATTTGTATTCTGAGTACCCCACCAATAGTGTAGTCAGAAGCATCTATTTCAATATCATAGACCCCTTCACAGTTGAATTACTGGAGGATGGGTGCTGTTATCCTGTGTTCTTTCATCTGAAAGGAGTGTTGTTCTTGCAGTGGTGTCCATAAAAACTTAGTTGTCTTGCCAGCTATTTCAGACACCAGGGCAGTCAACACTCCCCAGTCTGGGATGAACCTCCTGTTATATGCAACCATCCCCAGAAAGATGTGAAGTTTGCTCTTGTTAAAAGATGCTGGTATATCAGTTATGGCTCTTACCTTTTCAGGGTCTGTCTTGATTCAGTCCTTGTTGATAATATGCCCCAGAAAGGGTAACTTGGTAGATAAAAACTCGTGTTTGGACAGCTTGACAACTAGTTGATTCTTTTAGTGTCCTGAGTACCATGTGAACTTTTTCAGTGTTGTTCCTTAGTGAGGCTGTAGATGCTTATGTCATCCAGGTAAACTATGACATGTTTTCTGTTGTAAACAGTCACATTCACACTGTTTTGATCTTGCCTTTGGTGGGTTTTCATTTCAAACCTGATTTGGTAATCCTCTCTTTCTCTTGTCCCTCAAAATTATGATAGTTCTGTAAAAGGAGTTGGTCCAGTTTTCCTTTTTGTTTTGTGCCACAGTGATCTGCACTCCACATGCGCACGTGGCCAGTGATCTACCTGTTCTAGTAGTGAATTGTGATAACCCAAGATACTATATACACTACTTTTATTGTTTAATAAAATCTAAGCTCAGTTCACAATCTTTTTTGGTGGGCTTCCTCAGTTATTCCTTCTGTCTTTTAGTCACATCTTCAGAGCAATCTAAGATTAAGCTTTCCCAGGACCTCAATTTACTACCTACATTCCATCCCTGAAGACTAACCACCCAGCTTAGTACAAACCTGATCCTAAGGCTAGGATTTTTTGTTGTGTACCTTGGCTGTGCTTCAAGGTAGAATGCAACATTGGATATGGCTTTAATCTTGTCATACAATTCTCTTTCCATGTAAATAGTATAATTCTTGTAGATGAGGTTGTGTACTTCTTCCAAAGTGAAGGGGTTGGCTTTTTGGATTAGACCTGTATGTGTGAAGGTAAGTGCATTCTCAAATGTGGGTATACTAGCCAGGTTGTATAAGTTGTCAACAAGCATCTTCCACTCTGTGCCTGAGGTGCCTTTAGTATGCTGGGCTAAAATTTTGTCAGTGTACTTCTGGAATTTCACAATGAAAGGTTAGAGTGAAGTAAATCAACTAATCTTCACTTGGTTGAGGAGGTGGTGAGGGCTAGGTTTGTAACCAATGAACTGCTTCTTGGCTTTGGTCTTCCACTTCTCCCAAGTGTCAAAAAGCATATCCTGATGCCAGATGTGTGCATCATTGCGAAGTTTAGCTCCAACTTCTTTGAGACAGTTGGCGTCAATTAAATTAAAGGCATCACAGTAGTCTTCATGCAAGTAGAACCAAGCTCTAAAGCCCTCACTACTAAAGTTGCCAACGGCCTGAGAGGCCCAGAACTTAATGGAGACGGGGAATCAGAGGATGTCTTTACTACAGCAGTGGATGCTGCTGCAGGCGGCACAGGTGGGGTAGCAGGTGGGGACAGATATCAATCAACAGTCAGTTCAATCAGAAAACAACAAGTTGGAGATAATAAGGCGTGACCTCCAAAATCTTATGATGACGAATTACAAATATAGGATGTTCAATAATAATAAGATAGGCTTTATTTTTGGATATGGGGGTTTCTATAGTGTGAATACTGCTTACGTGATTTTGAATATATGACGGATCTTTCGTATTGTCATTACACCATCAGCTTTAAATTTAAATGTGGAAATTTTATTCGATTCAATCCCTTGCAGCTTGAGTGCACTCGAGCTGACATTACAGACAGACTCCTTTTATGTGTCAATATCTGACGCTTTCACGTCCTAGATCCGGTTTCTGCTTAAAATCTATGCAGCCTTTAACTCTGCGCATATCTCCTGTTTTTGTCATTTAGGCTGCAAATATATGGTTATCAGTGGTTTAATGGATGTGCTTTGAAACTGTGGTTCATCAGTTAAAATTTCATATTGGATGAACAAGCATCTAGCCGCGCCAGAAATGTGTCGGCTTTTGTGGGAGGTAATTAGGGCTAGGGTCCATGAAAGATTGCCAGAGCGATTCAAAACGGCATGGCCGGTTAAGATTTCTTTAGACCGAGTTTGATTTTAACTTCATGGCATGATTTGATTTTTACCAAATTACAAGCCTCAGTAACTTGAATCTGCTCTTCAAGATTATTCTTTAAGGAGGCCATTTATAGCAGGTAATTGAAAATCAGGATGTTCAGCCAAGATGAAGCTTCCTGTGATCCAGTTTAGGAATACTAAAAAGCCCACCCATTCCCCATTAAAACTTAAACCAAAGCTCATATCTTTGAAGGTGGGGCAGGAAGATGCTCAGTCAACAGATTTTCCTACAGCGGATTTTTAGTCAAGTTCGATACAACTATAATTTTCTCTATATGTAACTTTTTATATTTATAAAAGCAAAGTTTAAAAAAATAAAAGTAAAAAAAGCATCTTTTATAAATGTTTTCTGAAAATCTTTTATAATCTTTATTTTATTTCCTACTAGTGAAATTCAATTTAATTGGCTTTTAAAAGAGTACATTTCTAAAATTAAGCCTGTTAACGCTGTTGTGTGTATACTTCTGGGAAGTATAATAAATGAGATAAAGGGGGAAATTAAGAAGAGAATGATACTTTATTGGATATGAATATAGGATAATATATAGTATCATGGAAAGCCACATACTGTCCATGTACGTCATGGAGGTCATAGGGCTTATCTGAGTAATGCTCCTCTTAGGTCACGAGGCTTATTCAAGTTGTGTTCCATTTAGGATCTGGATTATTTGATCCCCATAATAGATGGCCAAATGATAGTAGTGCCACCAACTTAATGGTTGGTCAGTGAGCCATTTGGTGACTCATTCGGCGATCTACTCAGGGTGTTAATTCCCTGAGAGGGATTAATCAAAGATGTTGTGATATCTCCCCCTGGGGTGCTAGAAGGCGGAGCCTTGGGAATTTTCCTTAGAGCGTCAGGGATTTGGGCTTGGTATTGATCCAGTTTGGCGTTAGAGACAGAGAGTCTGGAATTTTGTTGGGCTTTTCTTGCTTTACACAGCCGGAGTTGGTTGTGGTGCATACGCTTTAGTTCAGTTTGGGCTCCAATTTCTTTGACAAGGTAGGTATTGTTGGGCTTGTTTTTCATGACAATGCCTGGTCCACGTAACCCTGGTTCCAACTTATGCTGATTGTGGTTGACAACCCACATTTTGTCCCCGGCTTGGAATCTTTCCTCTGTAGCGGGATTGCTTCTCTCTTGAATCTTTTTTGTTACATGTCTTCCTGGTCTCTTCTATCATGCTGTATGTTAGGATCACTGTTGTCTGGTATCTTCTTTGGAAGTGACAGCCGTGGTCCCATGGTTGTACTGACAAGTGAGGGCTTTTGTCCATAGACGAGTCCATATGAACTTTTGCCTGTGTTACAGTTGACTTGTGTTCTACAGAAAATGAGTGCTGTTGTCAGCATTTTGACACAGGCCTTTGAATTGTTAGCAGATAAATTACTGAGGTCTTCTACAAGTGAGCCATTTAGTTGTTCTACTTGTCCATTTGCTTTAGGATGATATGGCTGGCTGTGATGTGTTTTATTCCGTTTTTGGCAAGTTAGATGTCGGTTTTGATGACCTTAAGTTTGGTGCCTCCATCTGCGATCAGAAGGTCAGTTTTCTCAAACTTGGCTATGATTTCTTTTCCCATAAATTGCCTCACATCATTGCCTTTGTGTTCTTTTGTGGCTTGTGCCACAGGCCACCTAGTTTCATAGTTGATAGCTGTTATGATGTACTTCTTGCCCTTGTTTTCACCAGGCATAGGTCCCACAATATCCAACAGCCATACTTTGAATAGTTGTGTATGAATACAGGTACTACTGACTTGGGTGATGTCTTGGTTTGGGCGTAGTTCTTGCAGACTTTGCATTGTTCCAGTACTTTTCTGATATTATCTAGCATGTTGGGTCACCAGTAGCGTGTCTTGAGATATTTGTACAATTTTCTGCTACAGGTGTGTCCCAGGTCTCTGTGATATTGGAGGATTGTGTCAATCTTTTGTGTTGACGGGACGTAAGGCACAGTGTCACCATTTGGAAGTATTTGGTGCAGAGTGCCATAGACATTTTTAAACAGATGTTTGTTCTTAAGGACTTTCTCTTGGATGTTCATTGAGTTGCCAGGTGGGAACCCTTCCTGTAGATTCCCCATACTTAACATGGGCCATTCAGGGTTGCCATCAGTGCAAAAGGACATGTTTTCTGTAAAGCTTTGACAGGGCATCTGCAGTAAGCATTTCCTTGCCTGGCTTGTATTTGATTTGCATGGGGTATCTCTGTATGAGACTCATCCACCTGGCTTACCTTCTTGAAAAGTGTGGTTGTGCCTTGAAAAATATTAATTAATTGTGATTTGTGAGGACTTTAAATGTTTGGTCTCCTTCTAGATAACATTGCCATTTCATGAGGCAGTGTATGATGGCTACTAGTTCTTTATTGTTTATGGGGAATCTTTGTTCACCGTTGGACAGCTTCCTTGACTTGTATGCCACAAGGAGGAAGTCCTTTTCTGCTGTCTGGATACAGAGTACCCCTTCTATGGTTCAGTCAGAAGCGTTGGTTTCCAACTTGTATATCCCTTCACAGTCCGGGTATTGAAGGATAGGGGCGGTAACCATTTGTTCTTTTAGCTGGCAGAAATGTTGGTCTTGTAGTGGCGTCCATGCAAATTTGGTTGTTTTTCTTGTAATGGCTGATAGAGGGGCTGTCAGAGCATCCCAGTCAGGGATGAATCTTCTAACGTAGGCTACCATGCCTAGGAAGGTACAGAGTTTGCTTTTGTTTCTGGGAGCTGGCATTTTGGTTATGGTATGTATCTTTTCTGGGTCTTGTTTGATTCTGTTCTTGCTGATAATGTGACCAAGGAATGGGAGTTCAGCCAAGAAAAAGTCACACTTTGATGGCTTGGCAATGAGTTGGTTTTCTTTGAGGATGCAGAGGACCAGGCGGACATTTTCCCAGTGTTGTTTTAGGGTTTGACTGTAGATAATTATGTTGTCCAGGTAGATGATTGCTTTCTTCCTGATGTGTTCTTTGAAAACCTTTTTCATGAAAGTCACAAAGGTGCTAAGAGCATTTTTCATGCCAAAATTGAGGACAACACACTCAAAAAATCTGTACTTGGTTCTAAATGTGGATTTTGGAATGTCTTCAGGCTTTACGCAATTTTGATGGTAGCCTTATGTCAAATCAATTTTTGTGAAGATTTGGGACCCCCCAGGGCATCAAAAAGGTCATCAATTGGGGGCAGGGGATACCTGTTCTTAATTGTGACCTTGTTGAGTACCCTGTAGTCTGTGACTAGGCAGAGTCCTCCATCTGTCTTTGCCACAAAGAAGATAGTGGCACCAAAAGGCAATTGTGAGGGTCTAATGAGGCCCTTTTTGAGCGCTTTGTCCAAATAGACTTTCAGAGTGTTGTCTTCTTGGAGTGTAAGGCGGTAGATGGGTCTTGCTTTTGGGACACTCCCCTTGAGATTGATTTTTTGTTGTATGTCACGGTTGGGTGATAACCCTGGTAGGGTTTCTTGGAAGACTGAAGGGAACTCACTGACAAGCTGATCTTGGATATAGTCCTTTTCATGTCTGGCCTCTGTGTTCTTAAAATGGATAATCTCATACATTCAGGTGTTCCAATTTATCTTGCTGGGGTCAGTTTCCTCTTCTATCTCCATGATTTTCACAAACACATGGTCTCTCATAAGCGTATCAAGGTTGGTTGGGTAGACATGGTGGTGTACTTTGCCTTGTTGTATGGTGAGGGTTGCGCTGTCCCAGTCAATGTGAGGTTTGGTCTTTTTCATCTAATTCAGACCAAGTGTAACATTGTATTTGGGGATTGGTACAATAGGACCGCTAAGTGTTATTTGCATCTCTCTAATTTGGGTGCAGAAAGTTTTTTCTTCTCTGTTGACTGATGTGCTCCTATTGTCTGCCATGATAACTCTCTTGATGTTGCTTTGGACTATTGGTAGTTTCATGAGGTTGGCAAATTTCTTATCAACAAGGGATTGATCTGCTCCAGTGTCAAATAGTGATGTGCCCTGATATCTGCAAAAGCAGAAAAGATAAGTGAGGAGTCTATTTCCAGTTTGGGCAGCAAACAGTAGAGGATCACTGGAGGGTACTTGGATGGTGGTGATTGAGTCCACATCCTGGTCCCTGTACAAGTCTTGTGAATTGGAGGAGGACGGCTTGCCTAAGCACTCCCCTGATCTTTTCTCTCCTCATTGACATCTTCAGTACTTGCTTGGTTAGCCTGCGCTGTACAGTTCCCATTTGAAGGATGGGAGTTGTTGGCTTGGTTGTTCTGCTTATTAGGGTGAGGGTCCTCCTTTGCTGTGGGGCTTTTCTTTTGCTGGTTTGTTGTGTGTGTATTGTCAGATTTCTGAGCTGCATGTTTTTCTTCCAAGAATATATCTTTGAGGTTCTTGCAGTGGGACATGTCAAACTGATGTCAGATATGTGTGAGGAGGCTGTTGTAGAAGTCCAACCAAGGCCCTGGCTCATCAAAGTTGATGGTGCTGGGAGTTCAGTTGTGTAGGTCTTCATACGCTGCAATGTAGTCCTCAATTGTTCCTGTAATTTTGAAGGGTTGAAGTTCTTTCATGATCACCACATCAAAATCCTTCATGGCAAACTTTTTGAGGAAGGCGGCTTTGAACATGTCCCAATTTTTATTTTGGTCAGGGTGTTGGCCAAGTCATTTACTTAAAAAACAAGAGGCAGCTTCCGTGACACGGAGGGAGACTTCACTGGCCCAGGATCTGCAGGGGTATCCTACTTGGGTGAACTTGTTTTGTGTGCTGTTGATCCAGAGGTTGGCGTTTTCCCGGCGTAACCCTGCAAAGGTCCCAATTTCTGCTGAGCGTAGGTGTTGGAATATGATGTTAGGTATTTGGGGTTGTTGAGGCTCTGTTGTGATTGGGGGTAACAGTCTGTGGGCTTTGAGAGTGTTGTATTGTTTGATGGGTACAAGGATGTTGTTGTATATGACAAGGCCTGTGGGGACATCTTGTTCTTCTTTGTAGTCTCTCCAGCCATTAGGGAGTGACATTGTTTGGGTTCTTTTCTTAGGAGGAATTTTTTCAAGTTGTGTAGGTATGGATAACCTACCTGTGCTACAAATGTTGTGTGTATACTTCTGGGAAGTATAATAAACAAGATAAAGGGGAAAATTAAGAAGAGAATGATACTTTATTGTATATGAATATAGGATAATATATAGTATAATGAAAAGCCACATACTATCCATGTATATCATGGAAGTCACGGGGCTTATCTGAGTAATGTTCCTCTTAAGTCATGAGGCTTATTCAAGTTGTGTTCCACTTAGGATCTGGATTTTTTGATCCCCATAATAGATGGCCAAATGATAGTAATGCCACCAACTTAATGGTTGGTCAGTGAGCCATTCAGTGACTCATTTGGTGATCTATTTGGGGTGTTAATTCCCTGAGAGGGAGTAATCAAAGATGTTGTGACAACGCAAAAAAAATAAAATTAAAATAATTTAAAACTTTTGATTAAAGTTTTGATTAATAAAGAGAGGCATTTTTAAAAAATTATTACTGTAAATCTAAAAAAGTTACAAGTGGAGAAAATGATAGTTGGCTCAAATTTGACTGAAAATCTGTTGTAGGTGTTGAGTTTATACTTCTGGGAAGTATAATAAACAAAATAAAGGGGAATATTAAGAAGAGAATGATACTTTATTGGATATAAATATAGAATATTATATAGTATCATGACAAGCCACATGTCGTCCATGTACGTCATGGAGATCATGGGGCTTATCTGAGTAGTGTTCCTCTTGAGTCACGAGGCTTAATCAAGTTGTGTTCTATCTAGGACCTGGATTGAGTGATCCCTGTCATAGATTGTTAACTGATAATGATGCCAAGAGTTTACTGACTGGGCGGTGAACCACTTGGCGAGCCGCTCAGTGATTTGCTTGGGACATTAATTCCCTGAGAGGGAGTAATCAAAGATGTTGCAACATCTCCCCCTGGGGTGCTGGAAGGCAGAGCCTTGGGAATCTTCTTGAGAGTATCTGGTATACAGGCTTGGTATTGATCCAGTTTGGCGTTGGGTACAGGGAGCCTTAAATTTTGTTGGGCTGCTCTTACCTTACACAAACAGAGTTGATCATGATGCATGTGTTTAAGTTCAGTTTGAGCTCCAATCCTTTTGATGAGGTAGGTGTTATTGGGCTTCACTTCCATGACAATACCTGATCTGTGTAACCCTGGGTCTAATTTGTGTTAGTCGTGATTGACAACCCAGATCTCGTCTCCGGCTTGGAACCTTTCTTGTTGCAATGGGATTGCTTCCCGCTAAACACTTTCTTGTTCCATCACTTCTTGGTCCTTTCTGGCTTGTAGCACTTTTGGGTCATTACTGTCTGGTATCTTCTTTAGAAGTGGCAGCCGTGGTCCCGTGGTTGTACTGACAAGTGAGGGTTTCTGACCATAGACAAGTTCATAAGGGCTTTTGCCCGTATTGCGGTTGACTTGTGTTGTTCAGACTATAAGGGCGGTTGGTAGCATGTCAACCCAGGCTTTTGGATTGTTGGCAGACAACTTACTAAGGGCTTCCACTAGAGAGCCGTTTAGTTGTTCTACGCGTAAATTTGCTTGTGGGTGATATGGGCTGGCTGTGACGTGTGATATTCCATTTTTGGCAAGATAGATGTTGGTGTCAATAGCTTTGAGTTCAGTGCCTCCATCTTTGATTAAGAGGTCAGGCTTTCCAAACTTTGCTATGATCTCCTTGCCAATGAATTGTCTCACATCATTGCCTTTGTGCTCTTTTGTGGCTTGTGCTACAGTCCATCTGGTTGCATAGTTGATGGCTATGATGATGTCCTTCTTGCCCTTGCTTTCACCAGGCATAGGTCCCATAATATCCAACAACCATACCTTGAAGGGTTGTGTGATGGATACAGGTACTACTGACTTGGGTGGAGCTTTGGTTTGTGTGTACTTCTCACAGACCTTGCATTGTTCCAGTACCTCTCTGATATCATCTAGCATGTTGGGCCACCAGTAGCAAGTCTTGAGATATTCATGCAAGTTTCTGCTACAGGTGTGTCCTAAGTCTCTGTGGTATTGGAGAATTGTGTCAATCTTTTGTGTTGACGGGACGTAGAGTACAGTGTCACCATTTGGAAGTATTTGGTGAAGGGTAACATATACGTTTTTGAACAGATGTTTGCTCTTGAAGACTTTCTCTTGGATGTACATTGGTGTGCCAGGTGGGAACCCTTCCTGGAGATTCCCCATGATTAACATGGGCCATTTGGGGTTGCCATCAGTGCAAAGGATGTGTTTATTATATAGCCTTGATAGGGCATCTGCAGTAAGCATCTCTCTGCCTGGCTTGTATTCAATTTTTATGGGGTATTTCTGTATGAGACTCATCTATTTGGCTTGTCTTCTTGACAGGTGTTGTTGTGTTTTGAAGAATATCAACAACTTGTATTTGGTGAGTACTTTGAACGTCTGGGCTCCTTCCAGATAGAATTGCCATTTCATGAGGCAGTGTATGATGGTAACCAATTCCTTATTGTGTATGGGGTATCTTTGTTTGCCGTCTGATAGCTTCCTTGATTCATATGCCATGGGGAGGAAGTCCTTTTGGGCCGTTTGGATACAGAGGACTCCTCTTATGGCATAATCAGAGGCGTCAGTTTCTAGCTCGTAGATACCCTCACGGTTTGGGTATTGTAGGATGGGGGCAGTAACCATGTGTTCCTTCAGTTGGCAGAAATGTTGATCTCGTAAAGGTGTCCAAAAAAATTTGGTTGTTTTTCCAGTGATGGCTGATAGAGGGGCTGTCAGAGCTCCCCAGTCAAGGATGAACCTGCGTACATAGGCTACCATTCCAAGGAAAGTGCAGATTTTGCTCTTGTTCCTTGGGGGTGGCATCTCTGTTATAGTGTCTATTTTGTCTGAATCCGGCTTGATACCGTCCTTGATAATGATATGGCCAACAAATGGAAGTTCAGTTGATAAGAACTCACATTTGATTGGTTTGGCAATCAGTTGGTTTTCCTGCAGGGTACAGAGTACTGTGTGGATGTCTTCCCAGTGTTGTTGCAGGTTGGGGCTATAAATGATGATGTTGTCCAGGTATATAATTGCTCTTTTTCCAATGTTTTCCTTGAAGACTTCATTCATGAAGGTTACAAACGTACTAGGAGCGTTTGTCATGCCAAAATTGAGGACAACACATTCAAAGGACCTGTATTTAGTTTAAAATGCGGTCTTTGGAATGTCTTCATGTTTCACGCAAATTTGGTGATATCCTGTTGTCAAATCAATTTTTGTGAAGATTTGGGACCCCCCCCAGGGCATCAAAAAGGTCATCAATTAGGGGCAGGGGATATCTGTTCTTTATTTTGACCTTGTTGAGGGCCCTGTAGTCTGTGATCAGGCGGAGGCCTCCATCTTTCTTTGCCACAAATAAGACAGCAGCACCAAAGGGTGATTTTGAGGGTCTGATGAGGCCTTTTTTGAGTGCTTTGTCAAGGTACGCTTTCAGGGTGTTGTTTTCTTGTGGTGTGAGGTGGTAGATGGATCATGCTTTAGGTACGCTACCTTTCAGGTCAATCTTGTGTTGTATACCCCAATCAGGGGGTAACCCAGGTAGTGTTTCTTGGAATACGGAGGAAAATTCATTGACTAGCTGGTCTCTAATTGGGTTCTGTTTGTGTTGAGTTTCTGTGTTTTTTAAAGTGTATGACCTCATATGTACATGTGCTCCAATTGATTTTGCTGATATCAGCTTCTTTCTCTGTTTCCATGATCTTTACAAATATGTGGTCCCTCATTAGGGTGTCAAGATGTGTTGGGTAGATGTGATGGTGGACTTCTCCTCGCTGGATAGTGAGGATGGCACTGTCCCAGTTGATATGAGGCTTTGTCTTTCACATCCAATCTAATCCAAGTATGATATCGTATTTGGGGATTAGAATGATGGGGCTGCTAATTGTCATTTGTACATCTCCAATTTGGGCTCAGAAAGGTTTTTTCTTGTGGGTAACTGGTGTGCTGTGGTTGTCTGCCATGATGACTTTCTTGATGCTACTTTGAATGGTAGGTAACTTCATGAGGTCTGCAAAACTCTTGTTAATGAGTGATTGATTGGCTCCAGTGTCAAATAGTGTTGTGCCCTGGTATCTGCAAAAACAGAAAGGATAGGTAGGGAGTTTATTTCCGGTTTGGGCGGCAAACAGTAGAGAATTTATGGAGGGAACCTGGATCATGGTGATTGAGTCCACGTCCTGTTCTCTGTACGATTCTTGTGAAGAGGGGGAGGGCGGCTCACCTAAGCACTCCCCTGAGCTTTTCCCTCCTTGTTGGTATCTTTGGTGCTGGCCTGGTATGCTTGTGCAGTGTGATTCCCGTTTTGAGGATGGGTACTGTTGGCTTGGTTATTCTGCTTATTGGGGCGAGGCTCTCTCCTAGCTGCAGGGTTTTTCTTGCGCTTGTTGGTGGCGTGTAAATTGTCAGACTTCTGAGCTGTGTGTTTTCCTTCTAGGAATACATCCTTGAGGTTCTTGCAGCGGTTCATGTCAAACTGACGTCTAATGTGTGTGGGAAGGCCATTGTAGAAATCCAGGTGTGGTCCAGGTTCATCAAAATTGATGGTATTGGGTGCGCGGTCACATAGTCCTTCATATGCGGCAATGTATTTTTTGATGGTTCCTGTCATTTTGAAGGTTCAAAGCTTGGTCATAATCACCACGTCTGAGTCCTTCATGGAGAACTTTTTGAGGAATGCAGCCTTGAACACTTCCCAATTTTCCTTCTGGTCAGGATGTTGGGCTAGCCATTTGGTAACAAAATGTGAAGCAGTCCCTGTGACGCGGAGGGCAATTTCACTGACCCAGAGTCTTTGGGGGTACTCCACTTGTTTGAACTTGCTCTCAGTGCTGTTGATCCAAAGAGAAGTTTTCTCACAGCGTAATCCTGCAAAGGTGCCAATCTCAGCGGTACGTAAGCATTGAAACACGATATTGGGTTTCTGAGGTTGTGTAGGCGCTGTTGTGGTTGGCGTGGTGGGGAACAGTATGTGGGCTTTGAGAGCGTTGTACTGGTCAATGGGTACAAGGACATTATTGTAGATGACAAGGCCTAGGGGAACATCTTTTCCTACTTTGTAATCTCTCCAGCCGTTAGGGAGTGACATTGTTTGGGTTCTTTTCTTAGGAGGAATTTTTTCAAGTTGTGTAGGTATGGATAACCTACCTGTGCTACCACTGTCGTGTGTATACTTCTGGGAAGTATAATAAATGAGATAAAGGGGGAAATTAAGAAGAGAATGATACTTTATTGGATATGAATATAGGATAATATATAGTATAATGGAAAGCCACATACTGTCCATGTATATCATGGAAGTCATGGGGCTTATCTGAGTAATGTTCCTCTTAAGTCACGAGGCTTATTCAAGTTGTGTTCCACTTAGGATCTGGATTTTTTGATCCCCGTAATAGATGGCCAAATGATAGTAGTGCCACCAACTTAATGGTTGGTCAGTGAGCCATTCAGTGACTCATTTGGTGATCTATTTGGGGTGTTAATTCCCTGAGAGGGAGTAATCAAAGATGTTGTGACAACGCAAAAAAAATAAAATTAAAATAATTTAAAACTTTTGATTAAAGTTTTGATTAATAAAGAGAGGCATTTTTAAAAAATTATTACTGTAAATCTAAAAAAGTTACAAGTGGAGAAAATGATAGTTGGCTCAAATTTGACTGAAAATCTGTTGTAGGTGTCAAGTTTATACTTCTGGGAAGTATAATAAACAAAATAAAGGGGAAGATTAAGAAGAGAATGATACTTTATTGGATATAAATATAGAATATTATATAGTATCATGACAAGCCACATGTTGTCCATGTACGTCATGGAGATCATGGGGCTTATCTGAGTAGTGTTCCTCTTGAGTCACGAAGCTTAATCAAGTTGTGGTCCATCTAGGACCTGGATTGAGTAATCCCTGTCATAGATAGTTAACTGATAATAGTGCCACCAGTTTACTAACTGGGCGGTGAACCACTCGGTGAGCCGCTCAGTGATTTGCTTGGGACATTAATTCCCTGAGAGGGAGTAATCGAAGATGTTGCAACATAGGAAAATCAGCTGCCTGGTCATCTTTCTGCCCCTTTGAAGGTCGAGGCACTGTATAAGATCTTAGGCCGTGGTCCTTTATAACGCCGCTCTTAAAGAGCTTTAATAAAGTTTTATTTTTAAAGAAATGTAAAACGGCCTTAGATTAGGGATAGTAAAGGCTTATCCTTTTGAATTGATATAAACTATTTCAATTGAAAATTTAAACTAAATCCTGCGACTTGACATCCCTATTGTTATGCCAACAGTAGTAAGAGGGTAATGTGTTTCTAGTTTTTTTATTTAAGCGGGTATGTTGGCGGTGCTGGATGAGAAGTGAGTTGAAGTAATGGAGCCGCTTGATTAAACTACACAGAGCACGGCATGAAGAGGCTATTGTAGCAAAGTTATAAAACGGTATTTAAACTGCGTAGTGAGATCAAAAATAACAGCATGCAGTTTCAATCCCTTTTCTTCACACTTTTTGCAGCTACCCAAGTAGCCTCCCAGGGATGCAAATCCATGGCCGGTGGCGTCGTTTCCAACTGCGGTAACAACAAGGACGCCTTCGTGATACAGAACATCAAACTTATGGGCAAGACCACACGAGGATCAGAGCTTACAGTTAAACTTGACGGCATTCTACGCGAGACGGTCACCAAAGGAGCCAAAGTGACAATCAAAGTCAAGCGCAGGGGAAGAACTTTGCTCAACGTTAACAGGGATATTTGCGACCTCCTAACTGAACGCAAAATTGGGTATACTTGCCCTGTCAAGGCCCAAAAGGTCAGCAAGACTCATAAAATAAAGATTCCAGGCTATATCCCCCCAGGAGAATATGAAACCGAAGTTACAGGCATCAACAGTAACAACCGCCGCATTTTCAAGGTCAATGTCAAGACTACTTTTTAATTACAAGGCGTATTGTCTGTCCAAGGACATCAACTAAGCTGAACTTAATAAATGTACTCCATTTTCATCAAGACTTTATTTACTCTATAATATTCTACATTTAAATATATTTTTATACACCTGGGCCATTATTTTTCTTGTTGTGCCTAAGCACCAGATTGAATATTTTATAACTTAATTACATTATTCATATTTAAACTATTCATAATTGTTAAAATATAATCAATTCCAAAACTTCAATTGATCTTTGGCTTAGATGAATTCTTTTTAAAATTAATTCATCAATTTTAGAATTGAAAATTGCAACTTATAAAATTAATTAAAACATCTTAAGTGCATATACAAGCTAAAAATATCTATGATGAGTTGCATGGGAGAGTGATAGCAGCCCAAAGCTATAAATGCCATTACCCTATCTTTGGCTCATCATAACTGTTCCTAGTTTGTTTCAGGAAAAAAGTTGCTGTTTTTGAAATACTAATCACTCTATTTAAAATGCACCCTCTAGTAAGCCACCCTAATACACCACTAGAATCTTCTGATATTTTTGCTTCTCTGGTATCATCACATGATTTTAAATTATAAGTTATCTCAGAACATTCCAAGAAACTTTCAAATGTTAAAGGTGAAGTATATACCCACCCATCCTTCATCAAATATGAAAGGTTGATGAGCAGATATTTAACTTTAAGCTCTCTTTTTATAAGCCTAAATTTCCTTTCATAAATATAAAAATTGTTCTTTGAGAAACATCTGAGCCCGTTAAAACTGAATTGCATAGTTTTTTAACTCACAAATGTTTTTAAGATTGTTGATATTGTTAACATAAAGCACATTTTCCTTTTACTTTAAAATTTTTGATATTACACCAAAGTGACCATCAACAATGCTTTTTCTGTCAGGGATACAGTCTTGGGCGGCCAACCTGTTGTTTTCAGGGATAACTTGGGCCAGGTTTTTTGCGGGCAAAGCCCACCACAAGAGGGGAGCTAACTTAAAAAGGTATGAGACAGACTTTCCCACCCAGGACCATGGGCCGGCGGCCAGGATTACAGTGTCAATCACCCCTGTGAGGATGTTGTACACAATCCCAAACAGCTTACCAGTGTGGTTGGTTAGAAGGTCAGGTGAGGAAGCAGGTATGGGTTTTGGGGTCACAGGTGGCTCCATGGGAAGTTCATAAGCAGGAAGATAGTTGAATTTCCCTCTGAACAACTTGGGTGTTGAAAATATCCATGGGCCTTGACAGTTGTATCTAACTGCAGATTGTATGTGGGCCAAAGGATTGAGTTTGAGTATCTTTTTTGGGGTGTAGTCCTTGTATTTGGGTTTCAGAGGGTAGTCAGTGAAATGGACATGGCCAAAGGGTACACCAGGAGGACGGAAAACTGTGGGCAGAGGGGAAGGAGGGCCGGGGGATCTTGTACTGAATTGGTAGATAGCAAATACAAAATAAGGCAATAGCTGTGTGAGCCAAAATAACATAACCTTTATTCAAAAATGGCAATAAGGTTTGAGTTCAGAATCTATAGGCATATATAGCATCCTGCTTCCAAACTTAGTATTTCCTTGGATGGTTTCATCAAAATATTGGGGGAAATACGGGCAGGTGGCCCAGGTGTGGGAGCGGCAAAATGGCATCTCAGCTGGGTGTTCTCTCATTGGTCAGACTGTCTAAATTGATCACTTGATTTTCTTGATTTTTGGCTGTGGTCATGGGGTCAGGCCTAAAGCCTGTGATTTCCTTTGTCAGGGGAATTTGATTGGTCATCTGAGAGAACTTCAGATTCATGAAGTTCACAGAGGAACTTTCTCTGCCTCCATTAGGCAATTCAAGAAGTTCCTCCTTGGGCGCCATTATAATTAAACCTGCGCTGGTATTCTGGCTTTGGGATTTAGTAGGGGCTTCAGCTTGCGGGGGCTCAATCTCAGAAAAATGCAGGCGGATGGGCTCTCAGTCCATGGGGCCGGTGGCCCGCAGGAATCCAGGTTCAGGGTTCAAATCCCGCCCTTGGGCCCAGGTTTTCAGGGATAATGAATTGTCAATCCTGACATCATCCCCTTCTTCCCCTGAGGGCCCTCCCTTCTGGTCCTTTTTGTTCAAGTAGAGTTGCACAGCTTCTTGGGCATTGGCCAAGTTATTCAGTGGTTCCCAAATACTTTCCTCTGGTGGGTATCCTTTCCATTTGACGTAGTACTGGGGTTTTTGGTAGTGGGTTCTGTTTCTGTGTATGTATTCAACTTCATATTCCTTGGAGCGGCCTATTTGGATGAGTGGGGGGCTGTCTTGATCCATTGGTGGAGAAGCAAGTTCCCATCTTTTTTGAACAACAGGGAGCAGTGGAACACATCATGAATCTTCCAGGAGGGGGTAGTTCCAGTTTGAAGGCAGCCTCTCCAACTAGTTTGGTGATCTTTTGGGGGGCACTTCTTCTGTGAGCTAGCTTCCTACAGGGCACATGTAGGGGCACATTCCAAGAGTCCAGGTATACTTCATCCCCAACTTGCAAGGGTTAGCCTGGTGTTTGTTTGTGGTTGGTGAAGGCTTTGTAGGTTTGCACTGTGTGGTTCAGGTTGGTCAAGCATGTTTTTTTTGTGTCATGGATCTGCTCAACCCAGGAACGTCCAGTTGTGTTAGTTTCTTTTTTGCCAATCTTGGGGTCCCAGGTGGGATCAAACCCATAGTTGGCTTTGAACAGGGATATTCCAGTGGAGGCGTGGTCTTTACTATTATAGGAAAACTGAGCCATGGGAAGCATTTTGGCCCAATTGTCCTGATCAACGTTGGCATAGCATCAAAGTTATTGTTCAAGGATCTGGTTTACCTGTTCATTTTGGCTGTCTGTCTGTGGGTGGTAAGAGGTAGATACACCTTGCTTGATTCCCAAGTCTTTCATCACCTGTGTCCAGTAGTTTGACGTTAATTGGGGTCTTCTGTCTGTGATGATTTCCTTGGGTGTTCTGTGTTGAGTGAGGATGCGGTCATGGAAGTGTTGGGCTGTCTCTGCTGCCGTGCAATGGATGGTGGCTGGCACAAAATATGCCATCTTGGTGAAGTGGTCTACCATGATCAGGATTGCATTAAAATATATGGATGGGGGCAGTTACACGATGTAGTCCATGGAAACAGATCTCCAAGGTCCATCAGGTATATCCAAGGGTCTAGCAGTCCTTCAGGTTTGTTTCTGCGAGTTTTGGTCTGCTCACAGGTCTCACATCCTTTCAGGTATGTACTTACTTCTTGATCAATTTTTGGCCAAGAAAAGTTTCTTCTGATGCTCTGGAGGGTCTTGAGCCTACCTGGGTGTCCAGCCATCTTGGAACCGTGATAGTCTCTCAAGACGTTGGTTCTGATGTTCCCTTCTGGTACAAAGATCCTGTTGTGGAGCATTAGTGTTGTTCCCTTCAACGAGTAGCCTTTTCAGTAGTGGGCGCTATCCAAGGATTTGGAGAGATCAGAGATTATGATTTTGGTGAATTTGTTTAGTGTTTGGGCCCTTTGTCTTCTGGTTTACTGTCTCTGATTTTCATCAATCCCAGGTGAATGCCTAGGCTTGCTGTTTCCAAGAGGACTTGGGTGTTGTGGTTGCAAGTTTTGATGTGGTTAGTCACCAGATCAGTTCTTCTACTTAAGGTGTTGGGTACCATGTTCACCTTTTCTGGCTTGTAGTCTATGGTCAGGGTGTAGTCGGCCAGTTCTAAGGCCCATCTTGCTTGTCGTTGGTTAAGCTGGCGCAAAATAAAGAAGTAGACCAAGTTCTTGTGATCTGTCAGGACCTTTACTGGATATTCAGTGCCACATAGGTATTGGCGCCAATGTTTCAGGGTCTTCATTATAGCTAGCATCTCCTTGTCATATATCAGGTAGTTTCCTTCAGCAGGTAGCATCTTCTTGGAGTAATATGCTACAGGATGTAGCATACTATCCCCTCCTTCCTGAAGAAGGACCCCGCTCACTGCAAAGTTGGATGTGTTGGCTTCCAGAACAAATGGTTTGGTTGGGTCTGGAATGGCAGGTCAGGGGTGGAAGTGAAGGCAAGTTTCAAGGTGTCAAAGGCAATGGTACACTCCAGAGTCCAGGCAAAGGTGACCTTGTCAGAGCAAAGGCGGGTCAGGGGCAGATTAATGTGAGAAAATTTTGGATGAAATCCCTGCAATAATTTGCCAGGCCCAGAAAACTTCTCATATCCTTTCTGCATTTGGGTACCGGCCAAGCTGTTATTGCTTCTACTTTGTCCTGTGCCATAGCAAAACTACCAGTCTTCACCATGTATCCCAGGGATTTGACCTCAGTCTGAAAGAATTCACATTTCTTAAGTTTGGTGTGTAGGTTGGCTTGGGAGAGTTTGTTCAGTATCAGGTCCAGGTGTTGGAGGTGCTCTTTGTGTGACTTGCTGTAGATGAGGATTTTGTCCAAGTACACAACACAAAATTGGTCAAGTTATTCACCTAGGACAGTATTGATCATCCTTTGGAAAGTTCAGGGGGTGTTGCACAGGACAAATGGCATTACTAGGTACTTGTACAACCCATATTGGGCTTTGAAAGCTGTCTTGTATTTGTCTCTGTCCTTGATTTGGATTTGATTGAACGCATCTCTAAGTTCAATTTTTGAGTACACCTGGGCTCCGGTCAGTACATCACAAAGGTCATCAGCATTAGGGATGGGGTAGCGGTTCTTCACCGTAATTTTGTTCAGTTTCTGGTAGTTTACGCATGGACGCATCCCACCATCTTTTTTTTCCTACAAACAGCATGGGTGACAAGCAGGGGGCCTTTGACACTCAGATGAAACCTTTTTTTGTCATATCCTCCAGGTATGCTTTCAAGACCACTTTTTTGCGGTGGTTATAGCTGTAGATGGAGCCGTGGTGTGATTGGGTCCCTGGTAGCAGGTCTATGGTGTGGTTGTAGATTGAATGACTGGGTAGTTTTGTGGCTTCTTCTTCACTAAACACATGGTTCCATTTCTGTAGGGGTAGTCAGTATCCCAACGCTAGGTTCTATCTTTATGGTTAATAGTTTGTTGGTAGGGGTTTGGTCATGGCTCATGCAAAAAGGGACAGTGTCACAAGATTCAGGTTGGCCCAATGTGGCAGTTTGTTTGCTATAGTTCAGGATCAGGCCATGTCTGTTGGACCAGGAGTCACCCAGTATAAGGGGGTGGGGTAGTCCTGGCAAGAGGATCAGGGACAATGGGTACACATTGTGTCTGATTGTCAACAGAAGTTCTTGTTCACACTCATAGCCAGTATTGAAAGAGCTTTTTCCCATGACTACTTGTAGGCTACGCTCTAAAGCTGTCAAGCCTAATTCCTCTGCCAGGCTGGCGTCAATGAAGCTTTCATCTGCTCCTATGTCAATAAAAGCTTTGATCTGGTGCTTTTTTCCCAATAGTTCTATGGTCACTTGTATGAATTTATAAGACTGGGAAGAAGTGTTTATTTGCGCCAGTGAGATAGGGGCAGTGTTCTTCTTAGGGCAGGCTCTGGTCAAGTGGCCCGCCTTGTGGCAGTGGAAACAGAGTCCTTTGCAGTAATGTTTTTGGAGCTCTTCAGGTGTCATTCTCATTCTGTTGGGGGTTAGTGCTTGGGTTTGGAGGGTCTGGGAGGGGCCAGCATTCTCTTGGTTTATGCTAAGGCCCTTACATAGTGGAACTAGCTTGTCTAGGCTGAGGGTGGGCAGGTGGTGCTTCAATAGGTCCTTCATTGCTAGGTTGACTCCCTTTGAGAATATAATAGCTGCCAGTCTGTCCTCAAGTTGAGTACGGGTTTTCAGTATGAGGAATTTGTCAATATATGCTTGGATGGGTCAGGGGCCTTGTTGGATTTCTAACAGAGAGTTCAGGGCGTAGTATCTATTGTTGCAATCCTCCCCAGTGGCCATTAACTCAGCCTCAAACTTGGCGTAGTCCAAGCATAATTCTACATCTTCTGCAGTGGCCTTGCCAAACCAGTCTAAGGCGTCCCCCAATAGCATAGAAGCAACCCCAAGTACCTTCTTGGTGTCACTGGCGTAGGAGGGGGCGTTGGTTTGGAAGTGCAGGCAGAGGACCAACATGGTGCATTAAACTTCCTTGAGTGTAAGCTTCCCCATCTGAGGCATATCTACCTTTGTGAGGGATTGGTTTACAATCACATTCTGCACTTGGGAGGAGGGAGCTTTGTTGGCGTCAGCAGTGGTGGTATCAGTTCTCTTTGGGCCATTTGGGTTTGTGTTCTTCCACATGGAAGATATCAGGTTCTTGGTCATCTTAAGGATGTAACAAGTGATTATCATAAACAAAATCATACAATATGCCCCAAGAAATAACAACATCTTGGGGCTCAGGGTACCAGGTTTAAAAAAGATTATCATAATGTCAGGGATCCAGTCTTGGGCGGCCGGCCTGTTGTTTTCAGGGGTAACTCGGGCCAGGTTTTTTGCAAGCAAAGCCCACCACAAGAGGGGAGCTAACTTAAAAAGGTAGGAGACAGACTTTCCCACCAAGGACCACAGGCCGGTGGCTAGAATTATAGTGTCAATTACCCCTGTGAGGGTGATGTACACAATCCCAAACAGCTTACCAGTGTGGTTGGTTGGAAGGTTGGGTGAGGAAACGGGCATAGGTTTTGGGGTCACAGGCGGTTCCATGAGAAGGTCATAAGCAGAAAGATAGTTGAATTTTTCTCTGAACAACTTGGGTGTTGAGAATATCCACAGGCCTTAGCAATTATATCTAACTGCAGATTGTATGCGGGCCAAAAGATTGAGTTTGAGTATCTTTTCTGGGGTGTAGTCCTTGTATTTGAGTTTCAGAGGGTAGTCAGTGAAATGAATGGGGCCAAAGGATACACCAGGAGGATGTAAAACTGCAGGCAGTGGGGCAGGAGGGCCAGGGGATCTTGTACTGAATTGGTAGATAGCAAATACAAAATAAGGTAATAGCTATGTGAGCCAAAATAACATAACCTTTATTCAAAAATGATGATAAGGTTTGAGTGCAGAATCTATAGGCATATATAGCATCCTGCCTCCAAACTTAGTATTCCCCATGATGTTTTCATCAAAATATTGGGGAAAATACTGGTGGGTGGCCAGGAGGCCCGGGTGTGAGAGCAGCAAAATGGCACCTTGGCTTGGTGTTCTCTCATTGGTCAGACTGTCCAAATTGGTCACTTGATTTTCTTGATTTTTGGCTGTGGTCATGGGGTCAGGCCTAAAGCCTGTGATTTCCTTTGGCAGGGGAATTTGATTGGTCATCTGAGAGGACTTCAGATTCATGAAGTTCACAGAGAAACTTTCTCTGCCTCCATTAGGAAATTTGAGAAGTTCCTCCTTGGGCGCCATCATAATTGAGCCTGTGCTGGTATTCTGGCTTTAGGACTTGTAGGGGCTTCATTTTGTTGGGGCTCAATCTCAGAAAAACGCGGTAGATAGGCTCTTGGTCCATGAGGCTGGCGGCCTGCAGGAATCCAGGTTCAGGGTTTGAATCCTGCCCTTGGGCCCGGGTTTCCAGGGGTAATGAATTGTCAATCCTGACAACAACATAGATATTACCACATGCCTCCATAAGGAAAGCCACATGAAACCAGTTGTTCTCTCATGCAGGACTTTCTACTGTGCCTTTCCACTCTCCTCCTTTAGGAAGGTCCTTCTGTCTGTGCCTCTATTCCCCTGGTGGAAATTTCCCTGCCTCTTACTATATAACTGCAGCACTATCATAATAAATACCAGTTTTATCATTATACCCTTATATTATTCTGTCTTATCAAAGGCTGTCACTATACCATCTACAGGTATAGTAATAAGAGTTAGGATCCTGACTAACTGTTTGTAGAAAATAGCACCCTTTACTGCTACAAATACAACATTGACACTCATGTCTTTTCACACCAAACGGCCCCCCACCCCCCCCCGGTTCTTTCAATTAGGAGGGATGAATGCCCCTGACCAAGCCTTCCACCACTGCTTCCCCCTATCACCAGGCACCGGCCTTCACTGCTGTCAATGCCTATTCTGGGGAAAGAGCAGGAGTTCCCTATGGCCTGCCCAACCTTAGCCACTTCATGTCAGAACATCAACGTCCCCAAGCCATTGTTTTTGGTCAACCACTGCTCCTTCAAGCCCCTGCCCCTTTGAAAATGGACACCAACTCTTCCCCTTCCAATGACGCCATCTGTAGTGCCATCTATGCCATGTACTCTGGTGCTGCTGGCAATGGTGCTTTCTCTGAACATCTGGCTATTCAGCAACCTTCTGCTGAAAACTCCTTGGTCTGCTTTCAGAACCTCTCCCAGGTCAGCCCTGACCAGCTTTGTTGTGACCTCTGCACCATCAAACATATCAAGGACTATTTACAACAGTTTGCCCATCCTGATGTATGCCACAACCAAATGCACCTGAGTTGCATCCAAATCCTAGTGCATGACCAGGGAATACTGGTATCCAACCAATAGACAATCCTCCAGGCCCTTTACTCTGAGCTTGGTAATACTTTCACCACCGTTAATCAGTACCTTGCTGAATTTACCAACGCCCAGAATACCATGCTTCACTGGATTGAAGCCATTGAGAGGTGAATAGCTAAGCTAGTTCCAGTGCATGTGTTACAGACCCTCATCCACAAGGGTGTAGATGCCAATTGGATTAGTGTGGTGAAAACCATGTGCTTAAGGCTGGCCCAATGTTTCAAAGCCTGGTTCATGAGGTGAAAGTCTTGGGATGTTGCCTTGCCACCATTCCCTCATTCAACCCCCCAACTACCACTATGGACAACTCCCCTTCCAGTCACATTCTTGGTTGTGACGTCCTTGAGCTCTTTGACCGCTACAAGAAGATGTAAGTGGAACTGGTCCAATAAAGCGCAGACCTTGCCTTTCTGTTTGATGGTTACCACACTGTATCAGAGCTTCAGGATTGTCTCAAACTTTTACAATCACATGATAGAGCGGATAGTCAGACCCAAGCCAGGAAGGACAAGGAGGTGATAGCCTTTCTCCAAGCTGAGCTTGCCATCCATGAGAAGCACATTACCTTTCTGGAAGATGACTTGGATATCACCTGTCAAGAGAAAAAGGTCTATAAAGATGAGCTGGACAAGCAGCAATTGGGTCATTATTTGTTAGATTAAGCCAAGGCGCCAGCTTAAGCATTTCAATGCCTTTTAACTTCTTTGGTATCATTTAGGTCATAAACTTATGTTTTTTGAACATTAGTATAATGCTTAGTTTACTGAAGAAAAGTTTAAGAGTGTAAAATATACAAATAATAGAAATAAATCTTATTTCTATTAGCTGTCTTTTTGCTAAAACCCTTTTTTCTACTTTAATAAGCCAAGAATTAAATATATGAGTTGCATGGGAGAGTAATAGTAGCCCCAAAGCTATAATTGCTATTACCCTATCTTTGGCTCATATAATTAATTTCTTAGTTATTTTTAGAAAAAAGTTGTTGTATTTAAAAGACTATTTACCCTATGTGAAATATAAGTTTTTGTTATGCGTCCAACTTCATGAACATGTCCTACTAATCCTTTAGTAGTATCAGCTCTCTTTGTTTCTCTGTCATCTGTGCAGAACTTTGCACAATAATTTATTTTGGAGTACTCCTTAACATCCTCAAATGTCAAAGGTGAAACATACCACTCACCATCTTTCATTAAATATGAAAGATTAACATAAAATGCTTTGACTTCAAGCCAGTTTTTTTTAGGCCTAGATTTTCTATCATAGATGTGAAAAAAGATTTTTTGGGAAACATCTGAATTATTTACAAGTGTCTCATATAGACCCTTTCTTTCTTCCTCTCTCTCAAAAACCATTTTGAGATCATTTATATTTTTTATATACATCTCATTTTCCTTTTGTTTAAATATTTTAGATAATACACCAAAATGACCATCAACAATACTTTTGCCATGACACTCAACAAATCTATTAAACTTAATTGTTCCTTTTATAATTTTAGGTACCTCTTTAAAAAGATAATATAAGAATTCATAAGATCTGAAATGATTATCATTATCAGTCCAAACTTTAATATTTTTAATATTCTTAAATTTATTATTTTTAAGCAGACTTATCAAACACTGACCTGAAAACAAAGAGTCATGAGATAAAATTTCAGATAAAAAGTCATAATACTCATATTTAATTTTCTCATTTTCTTTAAAAGCAATTGCAAATCCTAATAAAGAAATAGGTATTTTCTCATAAAAACAATTATTTGTCTCTATAGGACCCCCACCTATTTTAAAGTTTTTTTTATAGTCTATTACTATAACACATGAATTATTATCAAGATTATTTATATCACTAATATATTCTTTATTTTGATGCTTATAAAACTTTTCATGTAGGTCAATAGATTCCAAATTTTCTTTAATAGATTTAGGCAATGGCAACTTCTTTATACTCAAATCCTTTTTCTTCATTTCTAATGACTTTTTTAAGTTGCAAATGTTACACATATCAGTTTGCTTTTTGCTTTTAATTATATTATTAGGAATAAGCTTATAAAAAGTGGAAAGTGAAATAGAAATATTGTTTTTTATTTTCATATCTTTGTAAATTTCTTTTTTTGTTTTCAATAATGAGTATTTTATTTTAGTTGAGTATTCACTCAACTCTTTTTGTAATTCTTCATAAATCAATCCAGGGATTTTTTAGTGAATTGGTTAGTTGGAAATGAATTTTTTAATATATGTTTTAAAATATTTTTTATGTTTTCTTTCTTTACTGAATCATTTTTTCCTTTTTTATTTTTTGAATTTATTGATGCTTTTTTAGCATTTTTTATTTTTTTAGAATATGAATACTCATTTTTTGTCATTTTAAATCCACAATCCCAAAGCTCTTTTAGACTGTAGCTTGATGTAACCAATGCTCTTAGGGAAGGAAGGTGCTTGGCAGGGGACTCTGATATCAATTCCTTTAGGTTGTTAAGGAAATCATCTGTCTTAGAATTTTGTATGACAGGTAAGAAGGTACTTTTTCCAAACTCTGTTTTTAATAAGAAATGCTCAACAAAGCTGTTAAGATCACTACCAGCAGTAAAAAGGAATGCTTGTTTAAGCATAGAGATTCTTTCTCTCTTAGTAGAAGCCCCCAGTGAGAAGAAGGGTGTCATCTGAGGTGCAAACTTGATAGGTTCCATAATGATAGTGGTTGGGTTCCTTGGCTTGGTTCAGGCAGTTCTTGCTTGGAAATAGATGTGCAGTTATCAGAGAGGAGTAAAGGTGTAGATTGTAAAGTAAATTTCTGTAAAGTTGAGCTGTTTAAATACCATGTTAGCTGAGCTTTTGCACTACAGGCATAAATCCCCAACTGATCTCCTTAATTTATCAATATCACCCCTGAAGCCTGATATCATTGTTTATGTACCCCTTTTTATATTCTGGTTAACTGTTGATATTTCCGCAAATAGTACTTTAATCTCGCTCAAACTAGTATCATTAGAAAGCCCTTAATCTCAGCTTTCGGAATTGTGCTGCAACTTTATATTTCAATACCAATTTAGTATCTTGAAGTGGCTTTGAATGTAAGCTTATAAAATTATTATTTGAAATAAAATATGCTAATTAACTCTTAAAGTATGATATTTTAATCAGTAAACTAAATTTAAAGTATAAATCATTATTTAGCTTAATTTTAGTAACCAACTCAAAAACCTTTTTTTAAATAAACTCAAGTTTATTATAACCTTTAACAGTTCTTAAAAAATGAACTTTATATATCTTAAATCTATCAAAACAAAAATGTTTTTCTAATCACATATAAATATTTGCTTGTATAATTAAATTTGTATCTTATTTTTATAGATACAATGACTAAGATCATTTTCCATTTAGTTCAAATAAATTTTAACCTTTATAAAATTTAATTAAATAAAGCAAGATTTTGATACATTCTTTTTTATGTTTGAATTTTTTATACATATTATCTCTAGCATACAGTATAAAAATATAATTTTATTAAATAGATGTATAAAGCTATTTTATTAATATTAAATACTTAAAATTTTGAAAAGAAAAACTTTTAGTCTCTTATAAGTTCTTATTATATATTTTCTATAAAATCCAACTTAAGAATAAATTACTTATGCTAAATGAGATCACTGAAATTTCAATAAAAGTTCAGCTTTAATTTTGGTTTAGTTTTTTTTAACTTTTTACAAGATTTTTTTTTAAAAAATTCAAAATTATTTAATATTTATTAAATATGCAAAAAAGCTATCTGCCCTCTTTTTAAAAAGAGAGATTCAAAAATTATTATATTTTAAATTAAATATTTTAAAAAAGCTAAGATTTTAGGCAACAATTTGATTTCCAACAAAAAGCATCATATCAGTTTTTATTGTATTTTTATGTTGCTCTTTTTAGAATGATGTCATTTTGTACTAATCAGCTTTCAAGAAATAATGGTATATGAAATAAGATTGTTACTAGCTTTTACTACAGTTTAATTTAGCTGTAAGTAGAAAATGATTAATTTAATATAAGTTTTTATATTATAAGGATTAAATAAGATTTATTTTGATAAAATTGTTGTAATTATTTAGATTTATTGATAAGAAAATTAAAACAAAATTTTAAAGTTTTAAGTAGCACAGTTAATAGGAAACAGATTAATCTAACAAATAATGACCCAATTTCTCCTGGACGCCTTCCAGAGCCAATTGAATAGGATGGACAGTAAGATTATGGCCGTCAACTTATAGGCTATGTCCCTAAACTCCAAGAGTCTCCACAGTCCACAAAGGTCCTCCAGCCCCAAGTTCTAATATAGCTATGGAAGCAATGATGGCCACACTTGGTTGGCCCCCAACGCTGTACAAGTATTAGAGCCAGTGTTGGAGTCTGAGGATGACATCTTGGTCACTCCTGAAGCTTCTGGGGCTGCTCAGGACAGAGAAGGCAAACGTAAAGCGCAACAAGAGGAAAATTGTTGATTTGCCTCTGAGGCTAGGTTTGCTGCCTATACCCTCAGCCATTCCTGTCTCACCCGCTCCCCAGTGAGGATCACACCTGCTCCCCTCCAACATGGCTCCAACAACTTCAAGCCTATCAATCTACCCAAGTTTGACCGCAAGATTAATGTGACCATGTTCTTACGTCTATACCAGAACTCCATGTATAGCGCTAAAAATGCCATGAGGGACTCCACAATCATCAACTTTCTGGATACCAAGACTCAAACTATCATCTTGCTGTGTCTTCCTGAGAATGGCTGGACTTTTTCCAACATTTCCAAGGCCCTGACGGAAGAATTTTGTTAGCCAAGAAGCCCTTCTTGGTTGCAAGATGGACTTTGCTGACACCAAGATAAAGATGGGGAAACCCCTATAATACTTCACTTCTAGGTTCTACCTTGAAGCTCAAACCCTGTTGTCTATGAGTGCTGTGCAGTTTATTGATGTGCATTCAGCACTCCTCAATACTGTACGTGTCAAACAGGAACTATCTCTGGCTCTTAAGTTGGGCATTTACAACGCTTGCGCTGTGCCAGATCTGATTTGCCTTCTACATACCTACAAGGAGGAGTTCAAAGTCCCTCTCCCTGAAGGCTGCCCCGCCAGCAAGCTGAGTACAGACCCCGTGTGGCTGTGGAGATGCCCAAGCCTTCCAACAAGGTCAGGCCCGCTCCAGACAACACGCTCCCCGCACTTGCTTCAAATGCAGTATGGCTGGCCACTTCTCTCAGGAATGTAAGAACCCTTGCCAAAAGGTCCACCATGTAGGTATGGAGGACACTGAGGAGGACTACGCCAAGGACGCTGATATCAAGGAGGACAATGAGGACCAGTCAAAAAGCTACTAAGCAGCCAGGACAAGGAGAAATCCTTGGCTGCCTTTTTAATTTCAACACCCTCATCTCCCCCCATACCGCTGCCCCCCCCCACAAAAAAACCAGCTCAGAGGCCTACTGCTTTACCATCCTCTGAGGCAAACCCTAAGGATGAACCCTCTTTGATTTACTTTGACTCCCAATCAATACACAAGGATGCTGAATCCAAAGAAGTTCAAGAGGATCTCCTACATTGAGTCCTCACCATTAACACTCAAACTCATTGGACTGCACTTTGCCCTGAGGTGGTTATCCCCCAAATAGCTTGGATAACAGTGTCCTTATCCTATGACAAACAACCGGCTCAACCAGGTTTTGAAGTCACCCATGAGGAGGACAGCGCTGAACAACTTTCCAAGCTGCTCTGTACAGTAAACGTCTTGGCACCGCTAGAATCCCTCAAGGAAGCAAGCCCAGCAGTGGGAGCTGCCATGGCTACTTTCCTGGATAATTTTAAGGGACTGAGCATACACCAGGTCTCCAAGATTGTGGAGATCAGAGAGGACCACCAGTATTGTACCTGTATCAACCTGGTAGTGAACAAAACCCATGTTCAAGCCATACTGGATACTGGTGCTCCTGGGAACATTATATCCTCACAGCTGGTTAAGAAGCTTAAGCTGGCACTGGACTTAGCCTATCATGAAGAGTTTGGTACTGCTGGGCCACAGACCACTAGAGCAAAAGGAGCCTATTATTCTCTCCCTCTTTACTTTGGGAAGCTATGGTCACTGCTCCTTCTATAGTTCTGGAAAACAACAGCTATGACATTCTTATTGGGACTAGCTTCATGGTCCAGTATGGCACTGTGACCAACCATGGATACCATACTTTTTGGATATTGGGCCACTCCATACCCATTTTTTACCATGGCAACTGCCCTTCTGACCTGCCCTTACACTGTCTGCACTACAGAAACCTGGAGTACACAGATGGAGAACTTCCAGTTGTCTATACGCTGTGTAGTAAGAAGGTCAAGGTGCTACCTCTCTTGGTTGGGGAAGCCAAGGGAATCCCATTCTACGCCTCCTGTAATGTAACTATCCCACCTGGCTCTCAGGTGATCCACAATACAGGTCTCTTGCTGTCTCTACCAGCTGGAACTCATGGAGAAATCTTTGGCATCCCTAATGCCTCCAGACTAGAACCATGGGCTGCATCAGGCATCCTCATGTCAAGTGAGAAGGAAGTACTCATACTCTTGGCCAACATGAGTTGTGAAGCTATGGTTGTCTCCAAACACCAAATTCTGGCTTATATACAACTGGAAGATCATGACAACCTGCAGGAGACCTCCCCCTTTGTGGACTTCTCTGAGTTGGGTCTACCCTGTGAACAACCACTGGTGCTATTGGTCATAAGCCAAGACTCCCTGTCTGGCCTCTCTGAAGAGCAAAAGAATAAAGCCATGGATCTCTTTGCTCAGTATAAGGATGTGTTTTCCAAGGATAATCATGACCTGGGCAAGGCTGCAGATGTTGCCCACCATATTGACACCCAAGACAGTCCACCTATCTGCTCCAGACTTATACAGTGTAGTCAAGCCAATCATGCTATAGCTAACAAGGAGCTTCAGAAACTATTGGGATCTGGCTTACTGGTCTCCAGTAAAAGCCCTTGGGCTTCCCCTCTCCTTATTGTCAAAAATAAGGATGGCAGCAATTGTGTGGTGATTGACTAACGCCAGCCAAATGCTGTTACCAAGAAGGATTCATATCCCCTCCCTCGCATTGACAATACCTTAGACCAACTGGGTGGCACCAAGTTTTTCAGAGAAATGGATCTTATCAGTGGGTACTGGAAGATTAATCTATCCCCTGCTGATCAAGAGAAATGTGCAATCATCAGTGACCAAGGACTATTCTAACCCACAAGGATGCCCCAAGGTCTGACCAATGCCCCAGCTACCTTCCAATGGGGTATGGATGTGGTGATGGGTGACCTCAAAATCACCAGCGTCTTGGTCTACCTGTCAAGGATCTAGCCTGTGGGGGGTTCTTGGGAGCTTGCAGGCAGACAGCCTGCGGGCCCAACAGGAAGGGCCCACCACAAGATTGGTGCTAACTTTAAAATATAAGATAACAATTTTCCCAGGAGGGCCCAAGATCTGCTTGCAGGTACCATCAAATCAATCAAGCTGGTAAGAGTGATATACATCACTCCAAATATCTGAGTGGAAGTGGATTCATTGGCCCAATGGATTCTTGCAGGTGGTTGGGCCGTGGGGTGAGAGGTGGTGTCATAGGAACCAAATACACGGGCAGGTAGTTGTACTTGTTGCAGAATAGCAGAGGAGGTATGGTGATTTTGGTGCCCTTTCTGTAAACAGTTTCTTTCTCTCTAGTTCTAGCCTCTGGGTCGTAGATTAGGATTTCCTCTAGGGTAAACTCCAAATACACAGGGTTGGGTGGGTATTCAGTGAAATGTACCGGGCCAAAGGGAGCTCCTGGTGGACAATAGAATTTGGGCGGCTGGTCTGAGGTTTCTTGGGGTTGGTGGGTGTGAGGTACAAAACTGCAGGAGGTAGACTGCAAACAAAATAGAGCTAAAATCAAATATGGAATAACCTGGTTGAACCAAAGGTCCATGTCACTTTATTGCAAGAATGCCAATGGGCAACTTCCTGGCGGTCCAGGGTATAAGTATGCCCATCTGTCATGGGTAAACTTTTACAAATTTCTTTGGCCCGGGTGCTACTGTCTACCAGGTTTTTCAAGTCCTTGGTGGCATCCTTTGCAGGATTTAATTCATTGGCTGTTTTGAATTGATAATACTCAAATTTCCTTGTCAGATTGTGGGGTTGGTCATTGCTGGGTGGCCCGCATTTTATAGGAAGTTTCTTTGTTTCCCCTTCTGTGGTGGCCCAAGTTATTTTGGGATCTATGGCTTGACCCGCCTGCTGATTGGTTGAGTTAACAGGAACCTTTAGCGTGAGGAGTGTCAATGTAGGTTGTTTTGGCTCATCAAGCTTTAGGGGATTCCCCAAAGTCAAATCCTGCTCTGGTTTGAGCCCAAAAATCTGCAGGCTGCCAGGCGGCTGGTCCTGTGAGCTGGCAGCCCGCAGGGTATCAGGGTTTGAATCCTATAGTTGAGGTTTTCTTATGAGCATGGTCAACAGGATTTTGTCACTTGTGACACTACCTGGATGACATTAATATGTTCTCCCAAACCTTTAATGATCATCTACAGCACTTGGAGGAAGTCTTCCAGAGGTTACTTGCAGCTAATCTCAAGCTCAAGCCACACAAGTACAACTTCTTCAAGAAGCACCTTGAGTTCTTGGGGTTCATCATTAGTCAAGATGGACTCTGCCCTGTACCTCTGAAGGTGGAAGCCATTGAGAAAATGCAGATCCCGGCTAATAAGCGGGACGTGCAGGTTTTTCTGGGGATGATTGGGTACTATTGTTGTTTCATTCCCAACTTTGCATCCCTGGGCAACCCCCTTTTTCAGCTTCTCCAAGCTGGTAAGGAATTCTTCTGGAGCCCAGTGTGCCAATCTGCCTTCAATGCTCTCAAGGAAACACTGACTGCAGCCCTCATACTAGCCTACCCTGACTTTTCCAAGCCGTTTGTGGTTCATTCAGATGCTAGCCTGACTGCAATTGGGGGTGTCTTCTCCCAACTGGACTCTGAAGGATTTAAACACCCTGTTGGATACTGCTTGTGTACGCTTAATGTCCACAAGAGGAACTACACTGTCACCAAACAAGAGTGTCTGGCTGTGATATACTCCTACCAACAATTCATAGTATATCTCCATGGGGTACATTTCACAGCCATAACAGACCATGCCTCCCTACAATGGCTGAAGACCCTCAAGAATCCCGAAGGACGTCTGGGGTGTTGGGTCATTAAACTTCAGGCTTATGACTAAAAAATCATTCATTAAGCCAGAGCAGCTCACCAGAATGACAACTGTCTCTCCCAACTTCCCACTTTTGCCTTAGTATCCCCCATGGCTGACATTCTCTATGACAAACTTATGGAGAATCCTTCTTTGTGGGGGGAGGAGCCAGTAGAGATACAGAGGGCTCTCAAGAAGCTAGCTGTTGATACCAAGGTCTCTAAGGGACAACTCCTGAAGCTTTGTAGAGACTCTTGGCTACCTTACATACACCCATCCCTATGAATGGACTTGGTGGTGGCCACTCACAAGACTACTGGTCATGGTGGTATACAGAAGATGTTAGCCCTGTTACAGCAGCACTGCTTCTGGGAAGGAATGCACACTGATGTAGTAGATACGCTAGCCACCTGTCATGACTGAAACATTGAGAGACCTAAGGTTGCCAAGTTCCAACACAGACTTGTACACCCTGGGTTTGCCTTCCACACTGTAGCCATTGATGTAGTGGGCCACCTGCCAGCTACCAACAGTTGCAACAAGTTCATCATTGTGTCTGTTGACCATCTGACTAAATGGGTAGAGGCCAAGGCAATTCCCAACCAATCTGCACTGGTGATAGCCATGTTCATCCTGGAGAATATCATATATAAACATGGTTGCCCCCAGATTCTGTTGACAGACAATGATACCAATTTCACCAGTCATATCATCCCCCGCCTCAACCAACTGATGGGAATTTGTGGGACACTATCCACTCCTTATCATCCACAGACAAATGGCATGGTAGAGCGCACTAATGAGAGCCTGGTCCAGATACTCTGGAAGCTCAGTCACCAACATGAGACTGAATGGGATATCTTCCTTCCTGAGGCCACCTTTGCATATAACATTGGGTACCATTGTGTCACTGGCAAGCCTCCTTCTAACTGCTCTACGGCCGGCAACCAGGACTTCTCCCTTTACTATATTCCTTGGTAAAGCCCAGCCTGGCTGTGTCCCCAGAGGCATACCTCAATAAGCTGGTTCAAACCCTTATTTGCTTGAAATCAGAGCCCTATACCATAAACTTAAACCACAAGTTGCAGGACCTAGAATGAGCTGCATCTAAACGCCCTGCCTTACCCACTTACCTGGTAGGAGACTCAGTCTACTTCTTCAGCAATAGAGGGTACGGTTGCAAATCCAAACTTGCCTCACTTTGGCAAGGCCCAGTTCAAGTTATCCAGAAGACTGTCCCCAACTCCTAAACCCTTAAGAAGCCCCATTCTGGGCAATTGATCACTATAGCACACACTCAATATATGTGTGCTTCTCCTAGTGACCAAGAGTAAGCCCCAACAAGGACAACAACCCAAAAAAACAAAAGCATAATTAAAAAATTTCATGGGCTGTTGTCCTGTTTGCAATAGTGATGCACCAAAGTATGAGGGATAAGAATGAAAGAACAAAGTGTTTATTGGAGACTGAAAAGACTCTTCCAATACCGCACCAACTGTTCTACCACCTGAATGGCAACCAGGAAACACAATTGGGTGCCTACGGATTTGCAAAGCCAATGACCAAGGATTGGGCAACAAACCCCCACCAAACAAGACACGTGATTGACCCCAATGTCCACAGGGAAGGCGACCCCCAAGAAGATACAGTCCCACAGAAGACTCTTGCAAAGGGCATACTCTACTGGGACCTGACCATCCACCCCGTAGAATACAGACAAGGCCCACTCAAGTAAGACTCCCATGTTCTCCTCCTTCTTGGTATCACAGTGGTTGGTCCCTCAAAGAACAGGGTTTCCAGCCATCACCATTGATATCAGATGAGCAGTACCCTCCACTGTGTACAGCTTCAACACTTCATGGAAGGCTTTCCAAAGACGCTGCTCAAAGTTGTCAGAGGTTTTCCAACTGACTGGTTGAGCCCTGGTAACCCCAGGTGTTGCCCAAGCGCAAAGAACTGACTTCACTATGCTGGATACCGTCCCCTGTTGCAAGACTGAGAGCACTTGACCCTCAAATTGGAAATCCTTCAACTGAGCCTTCAAGTATTCTTCTGCCATTTGCATAGAGAACCGCCAATGAATGCTTTTATCCCTTTGCAAACCAGTCCCTGTAGCCTCCCTGGGCTCACTCAAGGCTAGGAATAATGCAGCAAATAATGGGTTTCTCCCCACTAAAACCAGCTGAGGCACCATTAGCTAATCTAGCTGAACCCCCAAGTCCAGATAGCTGCTGTCCACATCATGCAGGACTACCTGCTTCTTAGTGGTCTTCTCCACCTCCACTGGCCTTGTATGCTTGCGTCTCTTGGGAATTACTACTTGCACCTTCTTCAAGGCTCTTCTTGCAACTCTTCTAGAGTGACTGTTCACCATAGCTGTCATCTTGAGATGCCAGCCATTTTTAAATATGTTGTCTAATCCAGTGGAGGGAAATGTTGCAGATCCTGAATTAATTAGACATCAAGTTGTCCACTTAGGGATTGAGCAATGTAACAATTGTGTGATTGCTTTATCTCAACATGGTTTTAATAAGGTTAACTACGTTTAAAATGCCCTTAAAACAGGTGTTTGAAGCGCCTTTCAAATGTGCTTCAGGTGTGGGCTTTACTTCTGAGGTAAATAATAGAACAATGTAGATATTGCCACATGTCTTCATAAGGAAAGTCGTGTGAAACTGGTTGTTCTCTTGTGTGGGACTTTCTACTGTGCCTTTCCACTCTCCTTCTTTAGGAAGGTCCTTCTGTCTGTGCCTCCATTCCCCTGGTAGAAATTCCCCTGTCTCCTACTATATAGCTGCAGCACTATCATAATAAATACCAGTGTTGCAACTAAGTTTCCAGACTTACCTGCTAATGTATCTTACAATACACAGGGGGCGCTTGATGAGTTTCCCTTTGACGTATCTAACAACATGGATTAATCTGATGGCAATATCAAATGGCGGGTACTTCATCCTAATTAGGAGTGTTACCAATTCAACTTGTTGATCCCCACACAAGTTATTCCTTGGCTTCAAACCTTACATAGAACTTCCCACTATACCACCCCCTTTTGGCCTTGTGGCTTTCCCCATATGGTATGTTAATCACAATACTCTACAATAAATGATACCTTATTCTTATTATTCTGTCCTTTCTATTGGATTTTTGTCTTCCCCAATTCCAAATACTGAGTCCTCATTGGTTCAGTTACAACATTGGTAGCAACAGTAGGTTTAAAACCTACCTAAAACAAAATTTCTCCTAATAAAGGACAGAGTACGGGCCGTATGGCTACTCCCCAACAAGAGACCTTCCTGACAATCCCCAAGGGGGACATCCCTGACAGGTATGTCATCTATCAAGACCAGCCAGTTCTCACAAGCATGTACAATTGGCTCTGCCCCAGTCAGACCTGTCCCAACACATGCTCAACCTTCAGCTAGAATCCTTTGCAGGGGGCGTTGAAGGGGCCAACATTGTCAGTTGGCTCCAATCTACTAAAACCCACCTCTGTATCTGTCAGGTTCCTGAGCCCATGTGGGTCGCCACTGTGTCTGGTCACCTCACGGGGCCTGCTGCTATGTGGTTCACCAACTGGGCCATCTAGGAACTTGATGTTACCTGGGCGGCATTCCAAGATGCTGCCAAGTCCTGATACAGCAAAACCTTCTCCCCCATTATTGTGAGGACTCCTCTTCTAGCAATCAAACAAACTGGGTCCGTTCCTGAGTACCTTGCCGCCTGACAACAAGCTCTTGCTGCTGCCCCCAAAGCCATGACTGACAGAAATGCAATGCTACTCACTCTCATCATCAATGGGTTAAAACCCCATATCTTCAAGTGGGTCCCCGTAGGTTGCTGAACCTCTACCAATGACTGCTACAAGGCCATTGTGGAGGCTAACAACCAGGCCTCAATGGGCTTCTGATGTACCAGTGATGCTCCATCCCAACCACGTACAACACCTGGCAATGGCCACAATCAAGTGGGCGGCCACCAGCCCTGTCAGCAGGATAATGGGACTAAACTCTCCCACAAGGGGGAGCTCCAGCTTGCACAGATTGAGGATCAGGGAAAAGCCTGGGGATTGTAGTGACAAGAGTTCCTGCCACCCCACCTGACCCACCCTCTCAATCCTTGCTTGCAAAGAACCCCTGTGACTACAACATCCATGAAGTCAAAACCCTGGATGTCTTCCAAGTCCACAGCAACGGCCCCGTACTGCAAGCAAGTCACTCCTCAAATAAAGTAACATGCTTATCTTATCCCTTCTGTTTCTGTGGAAACACCCACAAATTACTGGTAGATACCGGGGCCAAGCACACAATGGTGGACCAGGTGTTTGCCAACTCTCAACAACTGGACCAAGTGCCCAGCAGGTTCAAGGAAGTACAAGTGGCTGACTCCCGCAGAGTTGCAATCACCCACAAGACAGTACCCTTCTCTGTGAGAATGGGGAACGTCCAGGTTAAGCTCTCTGGGCCAATCATGGCTGGGCTCAGCCACAACGTAATCACTGGCCTTGACTGGCTTTGGCACAACCGTCCCTACATCAACTGGGATACCTCTGTCATCACCTTCAATATAAATGGGATGGGGTTCCATATCTACCCTGTGGAAATGAGCAAGTTACTCCATGATACTGTGTTTGTCAGAATAACAGAGACATGCTTGTACAATTTCAAGGGGGGAAACTAGACTTTAACCAATGCTCAGTCAAAGTTATCCGCGCTGAACCATCTGCGGTCCCTCACTTGACCACTACAACATCACCAGCGCTTGCTGCATTCCTTGAGGAGTACAAGGACATATTCAGTAAGACACTTGAACAACTACCTCCTCCCTGGGAGATCCAGCACGCTGTACAACTTCAAGGATTATTACCTAAAGCACAACCATTATACTGTCTTACACCAAAGTAAGATGAGACCCTCTGCCAGCACCTTGTGGATGCGTTGATAAGGGCTTCATTTACCCCTTGCTCTCTCCATACGGGGTGGCTGTCTTCTTTGTAGCCAAGAAGGACGGGTCCCTTTGCCTAGTCACAGACTACCGCACCTTAAATGAGGTGACAGTTAAGAACAAGTACCCCCTGCCACTGATTGACAACCTGTTTTATACACTTGCAGGTGTGAAGGTCTTTAGCAAGATTGATCTCACTGCGGGGTACAACCAGGTCCGCATTGCACCAGGGGATGAGGCAAAAACTGCCTTCTGCATGCGCTACAGGTTGTTTGAGTGTTGTGTCATGAACTTTGAAATGACCAACTCTCCTTCCACCTTTGCCATGTTGATGAACAAAGCATTTGAGGACCTGATTGGAAAATGTGTGGTTGTGTACCTTGACAACATTATTGTCTTCAGTCAAGATCAAACCACACACCTCCAACACCTCTGTGCTGTCCTTGACACCCTTTGGAAAAACCAGCTAAAAGCTAAACCCTCCAAATACAAGTTCCTCAAGTTGGAGCTGTTATCCTTGGGCACACCATCTCTGCCCAAGGGATAAAGACCAACCCTGACAAAATCAAGGCAATCACCAGCATGCTGCCCCCCACTGATATGGGCCAGGTGCAGACATTCTTAGGCATGGTTGCCTACGTGCGCAAGTTCATTCCCAAAGCAGGGAACTAATTGCACATCTCACTGAGCTCCTCAACACCAAAAAGTGCTTCCATTGGACCCCTGTCAGAGATTGAGCCTTTGAAATGTTGAAACAAAGACTCACAACAGCACCAATACTGCAGCTCCCTAATTAAAACTTTCAGTACAAACTCAAGACTGATGCCTCTGACAGAGCCATAGGGGGTGTGCTAAGGATAGAAACTGACAATGGTGTCTTTCTCCCTATGGCGTATGAGTCCAGGAAACTTACCAACTCAGAACAATACTATCCCATACATGATAAAGAATTGGCAGCAATTGTGCACTGCGTTGAGAAGTGGCGCTGTTACCTGGAAGGACTACCTTCCCACCCTGCATTCTGATGGACCACAAGTTGCTCCAGTACTTCAACATACAGTCCCACTTGATACACCGCCAAGCAGGATAGGTTGGGCGTCTATCCCCTTACCAGTTGTGCATCAAGTACAAGTCTGGGAAGGAACTTGTCACAGCTGACGCCCTTTTGCGACTCTACATAGCGTCCATCACTGGGGACAATGGTTTAGATCCAGATTGGTCCATTCTCTACCTCTGCCCTGAGGCAACTTGCCACAAGGGCCTTAACTTGGTAACCATCTCCAAGCTGAAGGACAACAAAATTCAGTTCACCACCAATGCTGGTAACGTCTGCCGTTGGGCAGAGACAGGTGAAAAGACGCCTTACATTCCCATCACGCAACAAGGTGACACAATATTGCACTACCACCAAACCCTGGGTCACATCAGAGGGCGTAACCTCTTTGAGATCATGAAACAAAAGGTTTGGTGGCCGTGCATGCGTCAAGACATCTTGGATCTCCTTGAAACGTGCGTGCTGTGCGAAAAGAATACATCCAAACCTGCACCCCCTAAGTCTGTCCTGCCCATCAAGGCCATGGAACCCTTTGAGAAGTGGTCCCTTGACATTTTGGGGCCACACCCCAAAGACATACTTGTTAAGAAGTACATTATCACTGCCATTGACTACTTCACTCACTGGCCAGTGGCCTGGGCAACAACTAACCACACTGCCACCACCATCACCCGCTTTATTAGCAAGGAAATTGTGGCCTGCTTTGGACAACCCAAACGTCTCATCACAGATGGTGGCCCCAATCTTGTTGGACATGTAATGAAGGCATACTGCGCCAAGAACACACTCCAATGTATAGTTACAACCCCCTATCATCCTCAAGCCAATGGACACGTAGAATGGTTAAATGGCTCCCTGGTTCAGCTGATTTCCAAGCTCTCACAAGAGTACCCCAACACTGCATGGACTGAACACCTGCCCACCGCTCTAATTATCCTACAAGCAAGAATCAACAGGGGCACAGGGTTCAGCCCCAGCACCCTGGCCTTGGGGACACCTGACAGTCTGGTAGAAGTTGAACATGGAAAGCTACGGTCCAGGGTTCCTGAAAAGTCTCCCCTAGTAACAACCCCATCCCTAGATCAATGGCGTGCCAAAGCCCAGGAAATTAAACACAAGCAAGTTGCAGGAGGGACAAAGCACCTCAAAGCTAGATACACATAGGTGACTCCGTCTACATCCTCAACCCCAATTCTGTCAAGTTGGAGCCCAACCACCTAGGGCCCTTCAAGATAGCTGCTGTCTATGACAATCATACCTAACAACTCAAAGATGCCCAAGGGAATACCAAGAAGCTTCATCATGATTGCTTGCGCCCCTGCCGCGTCATCCCCACACAAAGGCTGTTTGTGTGGACCTTTCCAGACCTTCTGCAGACTCCAGTCTTGGTGTCTGACAACAAGCAGGGGGCAAGGGGGGGTGTTTCAACCAAGTTTCCAGAATTGCCTGCTAACATATCTTACAATACACAGGGGGCGCTCAATTAGTTGCCCCTTGACGTATCTAACAACATGGATTAATCTGATGGCAATATCAAATGGCAGGTACTTCATCCTAATTAGGAGTGTTACCAATTTGACTTGCTGATCCTCGCACAAGTTATTCCTCAGCTTTGAACCTTACATGGAACTTCCCACTATGCCACCCCCTTGTGGCCTTGTGGTTTTCCCCATATGATATATTAATCACAATACTCTACAATAAACAATACCTTATTATTATTCTGTCCTTTCTATTGGACTGTTGTCTTCCCAATTCCAAATACTGAATCCTCATTGGTTCAGTTGTAACACCAGTTTTGTCATTATATCCTTATATTCTTCTGTCTTATCAAAGGCTGTCACTATTAAATCTACAGGTATAGTAATGATAGTTAGGATCCTGACTAACTTTTTGTAGAAAATAGCACCCTTTACTGCTACAAATACGGCACACCCACCTCCCAATTTGGCCTAATGCTCCTCAAGCAATTGACAATCTGTCTTTTATATCCTCACTAACTACCCTTGGACAGTGCTGCTTGCCATTTAATCATAACAAAACTAATCACAGCTATACATTATGAAAATTAATTTTTTAAAGACCTCAGACAAATCTTATTGGACACTTATTCTTAATTACATAGAAGTCATATTATTATCAACTTTTTACTGAGGCTAATTTACAAAGTCTAAGATATTTGAACCCAAAATTTAATTCTTATGTCCTAGGAAATTCCAACTTTATATTTATTCAAAATAAGATCTTAGAGACATTATGAGACCCTTTTGTGACCTAATGAATATAAAGGTTTAAATCTCAAAATAAATGACAGTTACATGGTTCATATTAAGCTGCACAGATAAAATCAATTAAAACAGTGTTATTAACTAACTTAAAATGATTTTTAGTACTTAGGTGACTTTTAAAAAGGTTTAAAAACAAAGATATTCACCCAAATCATGTGTAGTGCTATATAAATATTCAGCCTACATTAAGAAAGTTATCACAGTGTTATGATACTTTTTAAGATAGATTGTCTGTTTACATAAAAGACTTTATGGTATTTTGCGTCAACTTGAGCTGTTTATTTGGAATCAAATTTTATATATAGATACACCTATATACTTTGATTGAAAATATCATAAATATCAATATTTTAACTATCCTTACAGGCCAAAATGATTAAGCCATGATAGATATTAAGGTTTATTATATTAAAGAAAAAATATATGTGATAAATATAGTCAACCCTCAGATAAATTTAAAATTTTCATTACTAACATTGAAAAATGAAAATCATTACGTAGAGCCTATTAAACCTTACAGATAAGCTAACACTATTTAGCGTTTTTAAAACCGGTATACAACTTAATTAAAATATTTGATAGAAAATAAGGCGACTTGCCCGAGTGGTCCAAGGGGTCAGGTTTAGGCCCTGATATGGTAACATGCGAGGGTTCGAACCCCTCAGTCGTCATTTTTTAGTTTTTATTGTATTCTTCTTTGTCTGAATGCTTCCTAAAAATCTATCTGATTTAGAAGGTATATTTGGTGTTTATAAAGTCATGTAACAAAAGCAGATATATTATCAACATTATATTTTTTATCAAGGATTCAAACTTACTTATATAATCATAACCAACCCTAAGAAAAGTGACTGGAATGTTAACTTTTTAGCTAGAGAAAACTTAAGGATCACATGTTTAATAGTGTAGTTAATTGATTGAATGAGCTAATTAATTTCTTTTCTCTGGTTGAGCCTTAATTCTAGATAATAATCATTCTAGTTCAAAATAAATATATAGGCAAGAAAACAGAGCCAAGACCAACATTATTATAAAAGCTTCTGTTATGAAGATAAGAAGGGAGTATCGACAATCACAGAAATGTTTAATTGTTTGTGGGCCACCTACAAAGGGCTCAAATAGGACATTAAAAGCCCACCCCCAAATTCAACCCCCAACAGGTGTCATGGTAGTGAATTTTTTGGCTGGAATTGATTTCCCTAAGAAGAAGCACCACACAAAAAGAAAAGCCACCAAACCTTTAAAAACAGGGGAGGATCTTAATTAGGTTATTGATAAAAAATGGGTATTTGCTGCCTGTTGTAAAATATGCAGCCTCGGTGCTGATTTCTACAAATAGTTAGTCTACTACTTCTTTATCTTAATACTATACCTGTTGTGGTATAGTGACAGCCTGGGTAAGGACAGAAGAATATAAGAAGATAATAAGACAAAACTGGTGTTTATTTAGATAGTATCACACTTATATAGTGTGAGGCAGGGGAATTGCCACCAGGGGCAGGGAGGCACAGACAGAAGGACTTCCCTAATGAAGGAGAGTGGATTGGCATAGCTAAAAGTCCACTGCAAGAGAATGACCGCTTCCACGCAGCTTTCCTTAAGGAGGTAGATATAAATAACTTTGTTGTTCTATTTATAATTGCAGAAGTAAAGCCTGTGCCTTGTGCTCATTTTAAAGGCAAATCAAACACCTCTTTTAGAGGCGTTTTAAATGTCTTCATCCCTAGTAAAATCAGGATGCAATTGCACAACTGTTCTGTTGCTCAATTCCTAGATAGACAACTTAATGTCTAATCCATTCAATCTGCAACACTGCCCCTGTGTAAGAGGTTATAGAGCCTATAAAAATTTCCCCCAAGAATTTTGCTGCATTAAAATTGAGATATTTTCATCCCTTGTGTGATGGCAGTTGACTGGCTGGTTGCCCAAAGGAACAAAAGTATGATGTCATAAATGATGGTATCAAAAATTTGGCAAAGGAGGTGAAAATTTTTCTTGCCAACCAATAAGAGGCTAGCACAGGTTTAAAAGACCTCTTAACACTCCCCCTTCCCAAGCTAAAAACTTGTTTTCAGATATTCTTACCTACTTGCAATAAAGACTATCTCTATTATCAGTAAACTTGTCAAAATTGCCAAGTATATGGGCCCCAAGTCCCCCATTACTTTATACTCCAGCCTCCTCTTGTCTTGGTTGCAAAAAGTGTATGTGAAAACACATAGCTCTCTAACTCTGTTGTCAAGTAATCATTACTTTTTTGTTTACCATTCAAGTTTTTTACTTGAAGTGTCTGTGCTTATTTTTGTGGCTTGTTTTCTGTCTCTTTTTTGAAGATTTAATGGTTTAAAGTTTCAGTGTACCTTACTTTTAGTGGTCTGGATGATGGTGTGGGGATTATACCCTCACCAATTTTATTTTCACTCTGAAATAATTTACACAACTTTAATAACAGGTGTCAGGCTGTGACCCATAACCCATCCTGACTTAGAAACCTTACTGGCAGCATGTAAAAGATCCCAAATAATATCACATTAGGAGGTTAAATTGTCTAATAGAACTGAAAATAAAAATTATTGTAACCCAGTTTTACCCAAATCCAGTGAATCTAGCCCCAGATGAAACCCCCTAAAAGTACACCATATGAGTCTGGGTTTATGAGTAAAATGACCAAATATTATGATAATCTATCTAACATTGTGAGTGCAGCATAATAAGTCAAAGTAACAAGCTTTATCTCCAGAAGTCACCTCTATTTCTAATCTTAAAAGCAAAACTATAAAATAGATGTAAACACTTGTCAAGGAGCTGGATGTACTGGTATTATGGTTGTCACCAACACACTTAACATCCAGTCATTGCCTGGTTTGGTGCCAATCCAATATACAGTTTGACATGCCAGAAATGGCAACAAACCAATATCACATGACTTGTCCAGGTAACCAGCAACTCAAATACATTCTGCACATGACCACCCTTATATTTGATCTGACTTAAATCCCTGCCACAGCGCAAGCTATATAAATCTAAAGTATCATCTAATAAAATATACTTCTCTTCTTCTTAATTCTATATTTGAAGATTCCTCAAAAGTTGCTCCCATCACTGGTAGCAGCTACAGTTTTTTTTTCACACCTATGAAAAAAAGAATGACTGAACAAAACCTGCCCGCCTTTGCTCACGTACTGAACCAGTCTATATCTCAGGATACCTGGAAGACTGTTGTGTTCTGAGGCGCAGCACAGACACACAACAGGAAATCCTAACCTTAGGATTGGATTTTTACTAAGTCTTGGTTAGAATGGCAGGGAAGGCTACACAATTACCTTGTAGCCCTGATTGAATGATATCTACTAGATGTGGCTAGAGAGGCGCCAAAGTACTGGAAGACACAAAGATAAAAATGTGAATAGAACTTAAATTTTATTGGATATAAAATTGAGAATATATACTGTGTAGCTTTACCACAAAACAGTACATGGACAGTAGGATCACTTGCCACAAGCATGAGTGGGGCAAGTGAGTTGCGCAGAATCAGGAAACCTTAAAATTGTATTTCCCAGTTTGGATACAACTCATTTCAAGGAGAAAAAGCAAAAGAGAGAGATTTGTTCTTGAAATAACTTATTGAAGGCAAAATCAAAACATGGTGAATGGCGGCATTCATGACAAAGACATACTTCCGCGCCCACAATATCAACAAAGATATACCTAGTGGATGCACTGTATTTGAAGGACTGGTCATGCCCAAAGCATGCACCAAGATAATTCAATACAGTTGCTCTCTATAACCACAAATAAACACACAACTGCTTATCACAGGCGAAATGATCAACACCAAGTACATTGGTATCAACAAGTTCTTTGGTAAAAACAAAGAAAACATCATCAACTGGCTAGACCACTCAGCCGCTAAACTCTGCGCCAGCTGCACCCCCCACAATAAATGGGTCCAGGATGTAAGAGAGGGGAGCTAAACTAACTGGTTTGCCACCTGGGTCAACTCAGGAACTGAAGACCAGCTTGATAACTGGGAAGAGTTCAAAGCAGACATCATCCACAATTTCTGTGTCACCAAATACCTCCAAGACATTGCAATACAGCTTAGTGACCTTCCTCAGAAGACCACTATCACAGCTTACGCCAATGAATTCAGGGAAATATGTCGCAAAATCCAAAACTCAGCTCAAGCTGAAAACATACACACTAGAGCATCATTCATCAACATAACAAAACCCTCATCTTTCCATAGTCCAACACCTCCATGCCCGCACTAATTACAGAAGCCAAGTGCGCAAAAAAACGCGCCAACATGGAATATGCTGCACATTACGGCAACTGATCCTCCAATGGCAATGGCAGAGACAATATAATAGCAACAAGCACCAAAACACCAATTATAGCAACAGCAACTCCAATTGGAACACTGGCAATTGCAGCCAGAGCGCAAACCACTTTTGTCCTAAGAAAGAGGACACCGTTGAAGCGAACAATGCTGAAACAGCAACTCACTATGAATATGACCCCACATTCTCTGACCTCAAAGGTCTTAAAACAGAGGAACAGGGAAAAGAGGAGGGGGAAAAGGCCTAAGTGCCCCTGTCTCCCCCTCAAACCAACAAGAAATTGTACCAAGGCACAAACTTTGCTGCTTGCATCCCACGTGTCCCGCAATCTTCCATTTTTATGAACGTAAAAATTAAAGACCACTCACAACTTCTTGTCTACCCATGCACTTAAAAATCTCATACACATAAAATTTTATTTGACTCTGGTGCACAACACACCATGGTTAGCAAACCATTTGTAATCAAATTGTAAAGTAACACCTCCCCCTTAGGCCTCCACTTCAATTTCTGCAAAATGCTTGAGAATTTCTACCAAATTATTTTTGAATATTTATCTAAAAGGTTACTGAAAAAGCTAAAAAAAGGCCATCAATTTAATATTTTGAAATTATTCTGAAGATGCCCCACCTAACCCATCCAAGAGACACCTCTGGTTGAATATCATATGCAGGAGCGGCTGGGAGCAGTGGTAATTGCATCCAAAGCATATTTCTGATGTTAGTTGGTTTGGTTTTTCTTTTTGATTATGTCCATTCAAAATTTGCCAAGATCTTTCTGCCCCAAGAAATGCATTTGTATCCGCTCATATCATTGATCAATTGGTTTGTGACATTCAACCTACCACCCCAATCCTATTCTATCCCTTAAATGAATGCAAGAGTTGTAAAAGACCTTGCTTCATCATTCTCTAATCTAATAAAGTTTGAAATTTGTTAGTAATTTTGGTCATTTGGTTTTATCTGTTGCTTTGCTGTGTTCAGTTGACTCCTGTCCCCCCTTTGACTGCCCAGGGATTGTTGGCAACAACCTTCTGGTTGTTGCTGAAACTGCAATTTTATTGTGATCAAGAGCTGGGTTTTGTTTCCTCTTCACCTGCTCCCCAATTCTCACACATATGTTGGAAAACAAAGACCATGACCATCAAATGCAATGGAGTCAATTTCAACATCCTCAAAGAACCTAACAATCTCATCCTGAGAGACACAGTATTTCTCCAAATCATAAATCAGCACAGCTTGGAATGTCTAACAAAAGACAGTACACTCCACATAATGAGGTACACCAAATTCAATAACATATAGTAGTTTTAAAAGCTATGGCAACAACCAAAAATACCTCAGATTTAAAAAAAATGATATCAGATTTAAACAAAATCAAACTATCAAGTTAAAATATACACTCTGTTAACAGGGTTTATTGGCGTTAATGGGCAAAATGAGTCAACACAGCAAAGAAGTGCTCACGCGCAAAGCAAAACTATTCAAAATACAATCCGAAATACATTGATTCGCAAACAAAGTGGTGTGAGTTGACTTTCAGTGTACATATGTTTACTATGTGAATTGTTGACAAAATACACCCAAGCAAGGTGAGTCAAAACTCAATCAAAAAACAAAACACAATAGCAACTAACTATGTAAACAAAATCACTCAATCAGTGTGTGCAATGGATTGTAATCAAGAATGATACCAAGGTATCTAAAATAAGACACAAGATCTGAAACATAAATTTCCAAAATAATGTTTTGGGTGCTTAATTTGGCGTAAAATATGGGGAAATGGGTGGAAATTATTTCAGGTATTCTAAAATGGGCGTTGTAAAACCAAAAACAACTAATTAAGAAATAAAAAATCTATAATTGGGATATTGGGTAGGAAAAATATTAATCAAATATCCATATTCAGATAAAAAGCAAAAATTAAAAACCAGTGTATAACTTAATTAAGTTTTATTTAATATTTTATTAAATTTTAAATGGAAGGAACACAACACCAGAGTACCAATGCACCTGTTGTGCACCGCGGTTGCGGTTGCCCCCACAGGTCAAAGAATAGAGTTAGTACAACACACATGCCTACTCAGGAAGGAGACGGAAAAGGAGAGTTCCATAGTGACGCTGCACTGACACAGCTGTTTCAAGGAGCACAAGCTGCTAGGGTGCAGAGCAGTAACCCTTGGGTCCCCAAGCTGACCTTGAAGCCCACCAAGGTTACCACAACAAAATGGTTAGAAACAAGGAGGTAGAACTTACTTCATATGTGTTTGACATTGTGTACTGGCAAGAGTTGGTCCCGTCAGCCATGCTGGAGAAGGTGAAGCCTGTACTTGATACTAGCTACAAGCCCTACATCAGTGATGGAAACCAGGAAGAGGATGAGGAGCCTGAGTTCTACCAAACCAATGAGGGACAGCTAGTGCTCAAAAAGGTTGCAGCCTTCTACAACAAGGTACCCATGCCCTGTGTTGTGCCCAATGCCAACAAGCCTATCTCCACTGCTAAAAAGCCCACCCAGAAGCGCATCCCTGACATCAAACGCATCATCCTGCTTAAGCTAATGTGTGAATCAGGCAATTGCAAGGAAGCCACGGCCCTTGTTGGAGTGGATCTCAAGTACGCCAGCAAGACCTTAACAAGTTCAGCAATACAGGTTGAGTCCTTGCCGCAGAGAAATCCTTGCACGTTTCTACCATGCTCACCAAGGAGCACAAATGGGGAATCCGCCAGTGGATAACCTGGGACTGCCATCTTGAACTGGAAAATATACAGGCTATGGTCAAATCTACTTTTGGGGTTGAGGCCTCAATTTCCTTTTACTACCATCTGCTCAAGGGAATGCACTTTTCCTGGAAAAAGCTCAGAGTATCCCCCTACAATTGGAATAGCCCAGCCAACATTGACGCCCAAAAAAAATACGCAGAGATGTACACTACCCTCAAAGCCAAGGGGACAGTCAAATTCTACTACATTGACAAATCAGCATTTGCCTTGGCAATGTACAATGGGTATGGGTATGTCCCCAAAGGCTCAAATGACAGGATGGCTTGGCGTGCTGCAGCCCGCGCCACAGCCTATTTGATGATGGCTCTCCTTGGTCCAAAGGGGGTTGAGCTGTACCAAATGATATTGGGATCTCACAATAGCCGGACCTTCCTATCATTTCTCTGATTGGTCCAGCAGCATCTGAGGCGCACGAGCCTGGGCTTCACCAACGTAATTGTGCTGGACAATGTTGGTCTCCATAAGGTGGCTGATATTCTTGAGGAATTTCTGATGATTGACACTAGCATTGCAGTGGGCCCCAGCAATTGGCCACAGAAAATTTGCTCCTTTTCTTCCTCCCTGCCTATTTGCTCTTCCTAAATCCCATTAAGGAAGTCTTTGGGTGGCTCAAGCAAGTTATCACGCGAGGAACCCCAACTGGGACCAAGGACCTGTTTAATTTGCTGCAGGCCAGGATCCACACCCTCCCAGCTGAGCCTGTGGCCAAATTCTATGGTCACACTGATTTGTTCATCCCCGTGTGCCTTGCCAAACAGCCAATCAATTAAAGGCTTAGCTTGTCCAACCTTTTTATATTCTCTAATTTACTATTCAAGATTTATTAATTATCATTTTATATTTATATGTTTCAAAGCCCACAATCACATTCAGCAGGACCATCAATGAAGGTTAGTAATTTATTTATAATCATTTTTTATTATGGCATCTAAGGGTATCCCAAAAGCTTGATACTGGATTACGGAAATATATTTATATCACTTTTGTCAAATAAGTATAAAAATCAAATTAAAAAGTTAAATATAAAGTGTACAAATTAGAAATAGATTTTATTGACATATATTATTATGCTTTTATTAAGACCTTCTCTGGGATATATTTTGCAAATCTTGTTTTCTAAAATAAGACTTAAAATTTTTTTAATAAAAAATAATCTAGAGTATATAAGATGTTTATTGATATATAGAAAAATTAAGAGCACCTATAATGGGTTTGGCAGTATGTACCCACCCTGCAATGGAGGTGGCACACAACTTCCACTGCCACACTGTGTACGGTGGATACACCCTGCTGGAAGTATTCTTGGCGGCTAGTAAAAGGGAGGATAGTGAGGTGAGAATGAAGCAGCAGCTTTTCTGGCGGGGCTGCAAACCTTTAGATGCCAGCCAGGACCAGGGCGTCCTGGATAACATGGTCAACTGAGTCATAAACCGGGGGGACCTTCTTCCCATCCAAGGAGAGCCTGGCCTTGTCAATCCCTAGGAGGACCCCGTCAAGATCCTCCACACTGGCACCCATTTCAAAGTAGAAGTGATACCCCAGGTAAACCACCAGATGAAGCCTTTGCCCAGAAAAGGCTTCAGTAAACTTGCAAAGTTTGTTATATACTGTGCTGATCTTCTTATCATGCTTTGTCTTTGCAAAGGTCAGCTCCATTGCTTGCGGGACCCCCATCTTGTTGGCACTCCAGGCCAGCCCAAATTCTGTCAGGAGAATTTTTGTTTTCTTTACAGCTGTTGCATCTGCAACAGCCAGTTTTCCCACCGCGCACCCAAAGTTATCCAGCAGGTAAGAAATTGTGTGAACCAAAGGGTAGCAGAAGCAAGCAGCTGCATGGGCCCAGCCCATCTCTGGTACATTCTTGAATGGGAGCGTCACCAGGACGTCCCAAAAAAGCTCAATGGAGCTTACACAGTAAAATCCACTAAGGTTAACCGGGTCCAGGCAGACCAGTTGGGCATCCTTGTAGGCAGTAACTTCCCACTCAGATGCCCCTTCAGTATTTGAAAGCCCAGCCAATGCCTTCCTGGACATTGGGAAGATACTGTGAATCCTATCCTTGAGCTCTCTTAAGACAGGGGGGGGGACAGAAATAGCTTCCTTGCCACATGATTGGTGTAATTGACGTAAAACATGGCAGGGACAAAGGGGACTATGATCTAGTGTATTACACTATCAATTATTTCTAAAAAAGGTAAGTATTTTGGAATTTTTATTAATTATAATTTTTTATGTACCTTTGTGGATTTACTCCTTGCCAGCGGCTTCAGCAGGCTTAGCCATTCTTGGCGCAAGCAGTTGGGTGGGCAATTCTGTATCCTTAGTTCTTGCTTGCTTGGCTGGCTTGATATGTGCATATATCTCAGGGTTTTTGACCCAGACAGATGGCGCAGAGAGGGAAAATGACTTGAACTGGAGGCCCTCAACTACAATTTTTTAAACGTTAAGAAGACGCTCAATTGTTATTTTGGGGGTGTCTGGCATCTTGGCCATAAGTGCCTTGGCAGACACCTTGTCAATTTTGTCCCCAGTAAGGACAGCAGCCTTGACTTTTGCCTTGACTTTGGGATCAATATCTTTGATTTTTGCAGTTGCCAAGTCAAGATCCTTCAAAAGCTTCTCCAATTCTCTCATTGATTTTTTTACTAACTTTTTAATATGTTTTTATAGCTTTTGCCCCAATAAATTCTGTATTATTTTGATACTGTTGCCTCTTTGTTTATTCCTGTTTGTGTTCCCTTTGCTACACTATCCCATCTTTTTACCCATTATTTATATGTTTTACGCTCATCTAAATATGTGTTGTTTCCTTAATTGCCATATTATTTTTGGCGCTTTGCACAGCCCCTTGTGAAAATATTAACAACAATTTGGTGATCAGCTAAATTTGAATTAGAAAATTATAGGTTAACTGTTTTTAGATAAAGTTGTTGCTGATCTGAATTCAAAACCTTAATGATAAACTTTAAGCCAATCAGGAGCCAAGTGATAAAGTGATTGTTGTGACAAAAGGGTCATTCAATAATTCTTTGATGCATGTGCACTAATTAATATGATTGGCTGGATGTTTTGCCATTGTGTGCCATTGCTGCTGTGGCAAGTTGTTGGTGGACTAGTGCTAACCCAGCAGCTGATTGGGCACTAGTCCACCAACAACTTGCCACAGCAACAATGGCGCACAATGGTAAAACACACAGCCAATCAGATTAATTAGTGCACATGCATCAAAGAATTATTGGATGACCCTTTATGTCACAACAATCACTTTCTCACTTGGCTCCTGATTGGCTTAACTTTAACATTAAAGTTTTGGATTTAGATCAGCAACAACTTTCTCTAAACACAATAAACTTATAATTTTCTAATTTTTTTAACTGATCACCAAATCATTGTTAATATCTTCACAAGGGGCTGTGTAAAGAGCTAAAAATCACTGTGTTCTGGATTTAGATACACAGCATAGTAAACATACAATTTTAAAGAAATAAACCAAACATAAAGAATAAAAACAACTATAAACAAAGAGAACACAAACAATTGAAATTCAAAATAAAGATAATATAAATAAAAAACGTTTGGCAACAGGGGGTTATTGGGGCAAAAAGAGTGATGCCTAGTAGGAAGAATAGTGCAGGAAGGAAGACATAGAGGCAGTGCTGGCCTGGGGGGTCTGAGATTGGGTGGGTGGGGCTGAAAGATGGGGGGTGGTGGTGGTGGGGGTAGGGGTAGAAGGATTGTGTGTGATGGCCGCCATATAATGCTCATTATATCATTGTCTGTCATTGGCTGGATGGGCTGGTAGGTGGCTTTGGCATGGGGTAAGAGGCGCTTATCCTTACATGATTGGTTGCCCATGTTCACATGGAAGACAATTTGGGCAAAAAAGTCAGCCACCATTTGGTGACCAAAGAGAGAATTGTGGTCAAGGGCCCCAAGATAGAGGTTGTTGAAAGCCTGAGGGAGGCGCTCCCATACTGTGTCTCTAATGTTGAAGAAGACAACATCACCTAGATGGATGTCTGCATGGCCGGCAGGGTAGACTGAGGCCTGGTGTCTGCGTTGCTGGATGGCCTCAAGGGCGGTGGAGCTACCCTCCATCTGGTGGCTCAAGAAAACCCAGTGCTTGGAATTTGAGCCATCCCAGGAGTTGAGTAATCCCCCAAGGATGTGGCTGTATAAGTAGCCATTGGTGAAATCTGGGTTTGTCTGATAGTAGACAAAACCCTTGGCTGAAACAGCCAGAAATGCACCAATATACATCCCCTTCTTGACCTTCTTCCTTCTATTCTTGGTGGCAGCTTTTCCTTGCTCACCAAAATTGTCAAAAGCTATTGATAGCTTATAGTAGGAGATAAGTATGACGTCATCTGATAGACTTGTCAAGTATTGGACCAGGGTTGATTTGATGTCAAGATCATACGGTGAATCCTCAGCGCCATCCTATTGGTCACCAGAAAATTGGTAAGAACCCGTATTGAAGCCACCTTCCCATACATCCAGAGAATCACCATGCGCTCAGACACCCAGATGCCATGGTGCGCAAGTTGCTTCTGGACCTGGGTCAAGGGAAGCTTGGGATCCTGCTGCAGGAGATCAAGCATAATTGGGTACACCTCAGTGATTTGTGACTCAGGGGCCTTCTTGGGCTTCTTGGCTGTCCCAATCAGATTCCCCTTGTTCATCAGGTTGTTGAATTCCTGCATGAAAGTAGCCCAGGTGAATTGTAATTGGTCAGCAATCTGATCCCAGGACAGACCCTGCAGGTTCAGTGCCACAATTTCTTGGAGAATTTGGGTGGTGATGATTCATTGCTTGGGGCGCTGGGCCGCAGGAGCTGAAGCCTGATTGGCTGAGGGGGGCAGGTTGACCGGTGTCAGAAAATTGTTCCAAATCAAGGTTGCCATCCTGATTGGTTGATTGACAGGCAGCTTATGTGGGGGTGGGTATGGGAGCAGGGGCAGAGCTAGACGCAAAGTGACTATTGAGCAAGTCAAAGCCATATGGGTCGGGGGTCAGTAACAGGTCAGCTTCCTTGTTACCTGCCTCAAAGGCTTGGGTGTAAACAGGTGCCTCCACGCTCTAAGCTTTGCCTCCATTGAAGCTGGCTTGGCTGCTGGCACTGTTGAAAATGTTGCTAGTAAAAACCATCTTGAAACAAACCCTAGGATAAAATCACTAAAAGTAGAAGTTTAAAATTTTATGATTTATTTATATTTTAATCTTGAATCCATATTCAGAAAGTTCTCAAACCCATTTTAAACAAATCAGGAGCCATGAAAATGAATAAAATGCCTCTGTTCCTAAATTAGATAGCTGTTGATTGGCTATAAAACTGTTGTTTTTCTATTTTAGGCTGCTCATACTACACATCTTGTGTGACTCTATTTTGTTTTGTACTTATGGAATCTTGCTTCTAGATTGCTCAAATTTTGTTTCATTTTAGTCCTTCTGTTGGTGCCCTATATGACTCCTGATTGGATTATAATATACTCCAGAACAGCATCCATCTATCTCACTTGTTGCGTCAGTTCATTTTGTTTGTGGTTTGACTACACTGCTTGATGTTTGATATAATTTTGTATAATGGGCTAGTGAAATTTTGTTTTTTGTTTGAAAGTTCATTTATTAACTGAAATTCTTTAAATTAATTGAATCCTGAATCTTGCGCAACTTGGATTTTGTTTAAATCTGAACTCATTTTGTTTAAATCTGAGGTATTTTTGGTTGTTGCCATAGCTTTTAAAACTACTGTAAAAACAACCAAAATTTAATCCCCAGAGCTTGCAGCACTCCTGAATGAATACACTCATGTATTTAAGGAATAGCTCACATTGCTACCCCCAAACAGGAGGTCAAACATGGCATTGACCTATGGAAGGAAATGCCCAAACCTGCACTCCTCTACAGACTCTTCCCCATGGAGACACAAACCCTCAAAAGGCACATTGATGATAACCTAGTTAAAGGCTTCATTTTCCCATCAGAATCCCTGTGGGGGGGCAGCAGTGTTTTTGGTAAAGAAAAAGGGAGGCTCACTCTGTCTAGTAACAGACTACAGAGCTCTCAATGCAAGCATAGTAAAGAATAAATATCCCCTCCCACTTATAGAGGATCTGTTTACAAAATTCCCTGGAGCCAAATTTTTCTCCAAAATTGACCTCACCTCAGGCTATAGCCAAGTTGAAGTAAAGGAAAAAGACATACCAAAAACTGTGTTCTGTACACAATTTGGATCTTTTAAATGTAGGGTAACAAACTTTGGGATGACCAACACTAACACAATGTTTGTCACTATGATGAACCAAGCACTAAATGGTCTCTCAAATACATTATTCTACCTTGACAATATCATCATATTCTCAAAAACCAAAGAAGAACACCTCATATATGTCCACAAGACACTCAATCAACTTGCAAAGCACAAACTCTATGCAAAGCCTAGCAAGTGCCAATTTATGGAAAAAGAACTCTTGTTCTTGGGCCAAATTGTCTCTGAGGTAGGACACGCCATTTTGAAAATGGCATCTCAAAAAAAGCCATCTCAAATTTCTGCTATCTCAATTTATTAGTAAAAACGCCATTTTGATTTACGGCATTTTGACTAAGAAAAAACAGTTTTAAAATTTTAGATTTTTTGAACTCCAAAAATTATCCAAAAAATCCCAAAAAATAAAGATTCAAAAAATATTTCTAGGCTTAAAAAAGCCTCAGAATTCTAAATATGCAATAAAAATGGGGTCAATTAGTAGCAACATAGTTGTGTAAAGCCCAAAAGTTAAAATAATCCCAAAAACAACTATTTTCATCTATTTTAACTACAAACTATACTTTAAAATAAGCATAGAATTGTACCAAATCCTAAATAAAACTAAAATAATAATAAAATTAAAGGAAATAAGAGAACAAATAAAGGAGTGTTTATTGCAAATAGGCTCAAACATTGGTAGAAAAAGCAACTGAGATAGTTTGGAGATGCTCAAGCTTGCTATCCTTGGGATAGTAGGCAAGGACCACCTTGCTGATTTCAGTGTACTTTTTCACCGCTTTGGTCATCTTGGGGGGATCACCCTTGGTCTTAATGCCATTCTTGAAGAGGCGGGCAGAGATGGCTTGTTGGGGTTTGATGTGGACCATGATCTTATTGAATTTGGGCTTATGAACCTTAACCCTTGTAGCAAACTGGCTATGCCACCCTTCAAGGGAAGAGGTGGTCTTGATCAACCCGTCTTTGACCTGCTTATAGCAGTTCCAGGTGATTGAGTCACTGCCTTTTCTAATGTGGCGTGCTCCTTGGAAGATTCCAACCCATTGAGTCTCAAAATACTCAATGGATAAAGCAAAGGCTGCCTGGTTGGCCTGAATATAGGGATGGCAGAGGAGGGCATCATAAAAGGCATTGATCTCCTCCTTTTGCACAAGGGCATGGGCAGCAAAGCAATTAAAGACGTCCTATGCTTCTTTGGTGCCTTCAGTGTAGACCAGCTCATGGAGGTCAGAGCACTTTTGGAGGCGGCAGCAGAGTGCCTGCCTGAAGTGGAAGTAGCATCCCTGAGGAGAGCTCTTAAAGACACAAATAAAGGCATTTGGCTGAGCCTGTTTGAAATCCACTACCAGATATTTGTGGTAGGGAAGGCTTTCAGGCTTTTTCTTGGTTGGGGTGGGAGAGTCTTCTTCTTGGGAGATGTATTTTTTCTTGCGCCCTCTAGTCTCCTTGGGCTCCTCTTCAATTGTTGGGAGGATTTCATCCAGTTTAGCCTTTAAAATTGTGAGACCCTGGACATAGGTTTCCTGCTTCTTATTTGGGAGGAAAAAAAGACCAGGGGAAGAACCAGATTTCCAACCTGCCCATGGATATTCCAAAGCTGGCTAAAGAGCTTTGGGCAGGTGGAGAAAGTGCCATCAGCAAGCCAGGTCTTGCACTTGAGGAGGTTGCTCAGATCCTGGCTTGTTGCAAAGCAGATGATACACTCTGGGGCATGTTGACCATCATCATGGAGGAGGAATCTCTCTTCATGGCAAGATAGTTTTGCTCCTCAGTAATGATCAATTGGTCAATGGAGCTTGCACTGACACCTTTAGTGCTCAGAGCATATCTTTGATCAGTAAAATATCTCTGTAGTTTTGAGGCGCCACCAACAGTTACTAGTTGGGTATCATTTAAATTGAAGAGCGCATTGTTGACAACCTCAGTTGCAGTTTGATCATTTGTGGTTGGGATCATCTGGCAAAGAAACCATCAGATAATTTGATAGAGAGGGTCAAAAGGCTTGGCACAGTCGTGGTTAACATTAAGGTCCTTAAATCTGGTGAACCCATAAGTTGTGAGCCTTGCTGGGCAGCCAACATTATCACATTTGAAGTGATGTTGGTGGATGGGCTTCTTCTTGTTATTACAGCTGAAGCTGTAGCCCTTATAGACAAAACTGGCACCCCCTTTCTTTTTCATAATTGGATAGCTGATAGGGTATGTTGTTGGCACAGCAAAGGTGCCATTTTGGTTGCATACATTGTGGATGGAGTTAAGATCCCAGAGCTCAATTGACTCATCTGCAGGAGCACCAGGCTCAGGCTCCTGCTCCTCTTCATCCTCAGGCTCTGAAGTGGGGTCAGAATGGCAATTGGAGTTGAACAACTTATCTTGAGGATCAGAGGGGGAGTAATAAAATGGAGAATGGGGAGGGATAAGACTGTTTCCCTCTTGTTCAGATGATAGAGTTGGGGTCTTGGGGGGAGCTTTGGCCTTAAAAGGCTGCTTCTTTGGGGTTGTCTTGGCTTTTTTGGCCTTGGGCAGAGTGATTTTGGACTTTGAGGCCTTGGGCGCAGCTTTGGCAGTTGACTTGGGAGGCATCTAAAAGTGAATTGGTATCAAAATATGAGCAATTTGGGGGTTGTTTTTAAAGAGAAAAATGAGAATGTTTTTAATATAAAATTATCAATTTTTTACATAGAATTGTAGAAGAGATTAAAAAATATATACTATCAAAATTTAATGTTTTTTATTTTGTAAAAATAATTTTATTATTAGTAACGCAAGTAGGCAAAACTTTGAGTTTTGAATGAAAACTTGCTTTCAAAATGGCGTTTTTGAAGTGACGTAATCAAGGTGCCATAGCTCAAAAACATAGTGTTTTTGACCATTTTTTATATTAAATTAACAAATCTACAGTGGAGATACCTCAACTGAGCCAAAGAGTAAAACTGTAATTTCTCAAAAACTAGCTTATAAAACTGGGGTTAAAAAGTACCCAGTTGTATAGAGGAGTTCAAAATATATATTTGCAAAGTTTCACATGTTTTCTTACATTTTTTATTAATATGGTATTTGACGTGAATATGTACTTTTGAAAAGTGGAAAGCAAGAATTGCAGTGGGGGAATCAATATAGCGTAGCCTGGCGTCATAGGTAATTTCCCCTTATTTTCCCCTATCCATTGTGCGTATTGAATCAATTGGGTGATATGAAACTCAGTGGAATTTGAATTGACGTAAATTGAAATGGCGTAATCACCCCCTTTCATATTAAAATCACTATTAAAATATTTTATTAAGAAAACTTCTATCAACATATCCATGTATAAGTTATAAATTGCATATAACAAAACTGGTTTTTTTTACCTAGCAATGCCAATCACTAGAAGGACTATCATAGTGGTGTCTATTTAGGTTGTTCTTATTATAAGTGTCTTAGATTAATACTATAGGAACATCTTCTGGCACTATACAACAGGCTTTATTTTAGTTCAGGTATAAGCTTATTTTAGTTTAAGATAAATGGCATAATTTGAAATGATGTAAAGTCAAGATGGCATAAATACGCCCCACACTAAGTGATTTCATATGTAAATAAAGTTAGCAAAATAAGATTCAATTAATCTGACTCACAGTGACAGAATTGAGATGGCGTTTTTTGAGATGGCATTTTCAAAATGGCGTGTTGTACCGTCTCTGACGGTGGCATCAAAGCAGATCCAGATAAAATCAAAGCCATAAACAACATGCAACACCCCACCTCCATTAAACAAGTTAGATGCTTTCTTGGAATGATAGCTTACATAAGGAAACACATCAAAGACTGCAGGAAACTAATCACACCAATTAATGACCTAACCAAGGGTAATTCCAAAAAGAAATTCATCTGAACACCAGAATGCAACAAAAATTTCCAACTATTAAAACAAGCTCTGATTGAAGAGCCAATCTTGCAATACCCTAATAACAAGTGCTACTGTAAATTCAGAACCTAAACATAAAAATGGGGGATTTTCAAATCCTTGGTCCTAATTTTGAATCATTTTTGCAGGCAACTCAGCTGAGTGAAAATTAAAATATTGAATAAAATTAACCATTTAATTTGACTTTTTTTTGGTTTATTTAAATTGGCAGATTTTTAATCTCTTGAGTAGATAACTCAACTAACAAAAGACAAAACACAACAAACAAATGCGGTATACATGAATCAGAAATACAGGATTCTAATGTACAATTTAAGATTTTCTGTATTTCAAACAAATCATAGACATCATGTAAAACTTAACAAATATGAAATTGAGGGATTGTCAAATCCAAGAACCAAGTTTCAAATCATAATTGCAAGGAATTTAAAATAAGTATAATTTATGGGTGTCTCAAAAAGTATGCTAAAGGATCTAGTGTGGATTTTTGCTAATTTTTTAGCAATCATAGGCATTCTTAAAAATCACCCTTTTTCAGTTTAGGACAGCTAAAATTTAGATCATAATATTCAGCAACTTAACATACTTAACAATAAAATTGACTAAAATATACACTCCTCTTTTTGAGTTTAAAATTTTTAATAAAGTTTATTATATCTTTTTTCAATAACAACCAAGTCAACAAGTTGTTCCCTGGCCTTGAAAAAATCATGCAGGGCTACACTGGGTCTCTTAACAGTGAAGCCTCTGTTTATGGCCACTCCCAACCTGCAGGCCCCTCCGCAAGCCCCACCCAGGAGTGTGTTCTTTCTCCTGCAACTTCCAGCATGGCCCTGTTTGCCCATCATGTACAGGCAGCTGCCAACCCAAATACTGGATCAACAATGGCATCTGGAACAAGCCATTTGAGCCATGGGGTCACCCAGAGAGCCACAAATCCCAAAACAGCCAATCAGATGGCATTGACTAGTTCCCAAGATGGACACATTCCTCCTCCAGCCAATCAGCCTGAAAGACACAGAAGAAAATTGATCACTCTGGAGATTGTTCTTGAAATGGTTGAAAAGCGAGGGATGCTTATGTCCCTTGGGGAAATTGCGGCTGTGATGGGTTTTGCAAAATCCACTGTGGCTGCAACCCTGCGAGCCCACGCCAATTGTGGCCCCCTACCAAGAAGACCCCAACTGGTGCCCGTTCTTCAACTGAAGGTGAAAAAGCCCACCCTCTCATGATGGCTATTATGGAGTGTGACCCGCGGATGCCCCTGGTCCAGGTCTGTCTCCAACTGGGACTCCACAGCATTTTCACCAATAAGAGAACAGTGAACTTGTGGATGCACAGAGTTGTGGTTGCCACCAGAATCCTATCCAATCAGGCTCTTGGTGGCCCCAATTTGGTGGATACTGACCCATACAATTCAACCATCATCAATTTTATCAAAGGGAGGGCAATGAGGTCCCGTAATGACGTAATTTTCCTGTTGTATGCCAAGATTTCTGCAAGTATTCAAGACAATGGAGAAAAGCGTGTCCAGTCTGACATATAAAAGCGCAGGCCAATCCTGTATCAATTTCTTGGGGGTTTGTTGGCATTTTCCCTATTGGGGGTCAATAATTACTCCACATTGTCAAACAAAGCAGATGGGTATGCCTACCAGACGGAGCTCAAGGCCATGCTGGAGGAGTGGGCTACCCAAAACACTGTGTATACAGTTGTTCTGAGTGCTGAGATGGAGAAGCAGGAATGGACAACCCAAGAAATCAGGGCTGCAGGGCATACCTGTTGGTCCTACCCCATCAACCACGCCAACATGCATCTTTCAGATGTATGTCTCTATAATTTTGATTCTGCTCTCAGGCGCTTAAAGCCTGCCACATATAATAAACTGTGCACCCAAATTGATAAGGATTATGAGCCTTTTCCTTCTATGTTTGTACAGGACCTATCAGATCTTGTCATTTTCTATGCAAGTGATAGTGATAAGTCCAGAAAGGACTCCTGCCTCCCCCCACGCCAATCCATCCGTTTCACCAAGCCTGCATATGTGACTTAAGACAAATTTGAGCAATTGAAGCAATCAGCTCTTGCTGCCCCTTCCCAGTCAACAAACCCTGCCTCCCCAACCCCCCATCAAGCCACCTGCCTTCCAACCCTAACTCCCAAACCACCACCCATCCCCTCACCACTATCTCTGATGCTGTCCCTTTCACAGGCACAGATGAAGGCAATGTTCTTTCTGCCCATTCCCTCCCCTACTCATCCTTTGATGAGTAAAATAAAACTTTTATTTGTGACAACTTATTAAAATTGATTGTGTTCTTTCAGTTCATAATTAATAATATTTTTTTACATTGTTAGAATTCCCCATATGTAAAGAATGTTGTACATTTGATGTGGTAACATAATTATTTCCATGGATATTTTCATCATTGTTAATAAATTAAAGACCATAAATGTAAATATTGCATTAGAATATTGCAATTAGATGTCAACTCTTGATATTTTGATATTATATCCATAATCAATTCATTTTGTTTAATAAAATCCATTGTAAAATTGGCCTTTTCATTATAATTTATTGAAATGGACTGTGTTTATATTAGAGAGCCATTAACACTTAGTATAATATTGATACATAGTGCTTTTTACAGCCTGTATATTTGCCTATTGGTAATAATTCTGTAAAATTTTTAGTTGGATTTTGCGAGGTAATAAACAGTAATTCAATAACACATTGCTTTATTATTACCTTGCAAATCCAACTAAAAAGTTTACAGAATTATTACCAATAGATAAATATACAGGCTGTAAAATGCACTATGTATCAATATTATACTAAGCGTTAATGGCTATCTAATATAAACACAGTCAATTTCAATAAATTATAATGAAAAGGCCAATTTTATAATGAATTTTATTAAGCAAAATGAATTGGTTATGGATATAATATCAAAATATCAAGATTTGACGTCTAATTGTAATATTCTAATGCAATATTTACATTTATGGCCTTTAATTTATTAATGATGATAAAATATTCCTGCATTGAAGGTAGTACTATAAAAACCAGTTTTTTGATGTAATTCAAACAAAATGTCAAATATCTATAACTTGATAAACAAATTAGAAGCACACCTGCAAAAGGTTGTTGAAATAGAAAAAAATATCAGGGAAATAGTAACAGGAAAGATGGGTAACAAGGGCCAGCCACTAATCCAGTCAAAAGAAGATGCTCTGAATAAACTAGGAAATATTATAGACAAAAAGAGCAAAGAAGCGTTGCTCAATCTCCAGGAAACAATCCTATCAAGTCTGAAGTTCAATGACGTGGCCTACAATTTGTGGGAGTTCTGGCAAGGGGCCAAAGAAAACAATAAGAAAATCAAACTGATTGAAGGAACTGAAATCCCAAAGGAAACAAACACAAATGAAGAGGGAAATAATCAAATGCAAACAGATGAAAACAAAACTCAGTCAAGAAGAAGAAGCGCTTTAAGAAATACAGAAAATTCTATCAAATGAAAACCAAGAAGAAACACAAGTTGCAAGAAAAATAGGGAAAATTAAGCCTGGAAAAAATTAATGAAGAGCAGCCAACACTCATGAAGTTTGCTGAAGGGGTGCCTGTGGCTGAGGGGGCCGCAGGGGAAACAATTAGTAAGTCTTTTTATGTTTTATTTATATTTATTTTAGTTATCACTAGGAATGGGGACAAGGTTGCGGAAGTGGTGGCTTTTACGCCAAGTTAGTTTTACAGGGGTTACCAGTCACTGGTAACCCCTGTAAAACAAATAAATAAAAACCAAATAAATAAAATAATTCAACAGAACATGAATAAGTTTTCAAATATTGAAGCTAAAGATAGGGAATATTTACCACCTGCGGGGTGCTTGCCATGGTTAAGGGAAGCATAAAAAATATGATCAAATATCAACTTCAAAGAGATGAAGGAAATTCAACGGGATGTTAAGCTAAACTTTGATGAATATATCTATGAAAGCATTCAAAGATTCCCATTTGCAAGCATCAATGAATACAAAAAAAACTAGTCAAAACTGACTTTCAAATAGGAACTGAATATTTAAAAACTGAAAATTTTAATGAAGTATTCAAGGCATTGTCAAACAAATTCAGGGACACAGTCCTTGTGAACACATTTAAACCTTTATTCATTTTGTTTGCCGAGGCATGGGGGCTGATACAAGTCAGGCGCCCCCCAGAACCCTCTTCAAATTCAATCAAACATCCTATATCAATAGATTAGTTCAAGTCTTCAAAAAATTATGCATGTTCTCCAAAAAATATACCTTGCAAAGAATTCACGTTGCGGTATACCTGGGAATCCTCCTACATTGCATATTAAAAACCAACATCAAAAAGTTGGAAGATGTACTTATTCAAATTGATATATGCCGCTTAGCACTGGAACGCCAGAAGACACTGCGGGGGTATAGGACAGTTGAGCACGTTCTGTACAACTCCTTTGCATTGGCATTGTTATATGGGTACTATGTGCCTCCTGAAAAGAACCTATTAATTGATTTGCTTACCCACCTTCCTTTTATTAAACATTCAACAACCACTGGGGTACAGGGCGCCACCCCTCTAGCAATCACATCCAGGGTTGTCCACCACATACAGAAGAGTATGTGAATCCAATTAGACACTCTAGCCAAAAATTTAATTTTGGGGTATAATTCCCCGGAATAATTGCATCCCCCTTAGCAATTTGCATCCCCCTAATAAATCATCTTCCCTTGCAACTTAAATTTTATTTTATTTTTTAAATTTTTATTTTAATTATTAAAATTTTAATATTGAAATATGTAATATTATAATTTTAATAGTAAAATTTTAATATTAAATATTTTAATAGTAAAATTTTAATATTAAATATTTTAATTATTAAAACTTTAATATTAAATATTTTAATTATTAAAACTTTAATATTAAATATTTCAATATTAAATAATTCACAATTAAATAAAAATATTTAAACTTTAATATATAAATTTTAATATTTAAAAAAATACTTAAATTTTTAATATTAAAGTTTAATAGATAAACTTTAAGATTTATAATTATAATTTTACTTTTAGTATTTTAAGATTGTTTTAAACTTTAATAGGTAAATTATAATAGTAATATATATAAATATATTACAAGACATTAGTTATAGTTGCAACTAATTCAAATAATAAAAAATAAGTTAAAAATGTTTTTATTTACTAGCTTGTCGAGTACGGGTTCATTTATCATATAGACAAACAACAAGAATTGAATTTATCTGTATCATGTGGCCCGCTCCACTATTGTTCTAAACAAGTGATTGTTTAGAACTTGAATTACCTTTCCCTTGTAATGTGATTTGACAAATATATTTGATATGCTTGATCTGCGTCCTAATTACTAATTAGTAAGTGATACATAAAAATCATTGGTGGCCGTGTTGTGTGGCTATAGTGGCACTGATTTAATAAGGATCAGATGATGACCTGCAAAGTCCAATTTGTGGCTTAAAAAAAGCCAGAGTTCCAACAAGGTTTCACAATTATTTAAATAAAATTAATCTATTTCTATCTTTTTTAATCTATTTATTTGTTAGTGCAACAGTCAATATAATATTCAGTGCATTAGAATAAAAAATATATGTCCTCTTACCTGGTATGATTAATTTTACCTACCTTTTCTATGTATTCTTATATGTCTATAATACAATCAAATGTCACGTCATTATAACATAAAGTATTATTTTCAAGCCCCATTAAAAACAAAATAAATAAAAATAAAAGCAAAAAAACCCAGAGCGCCCATTTATCTGATTAGCTTGGAGGCCAGGGCTTTGGGGAGGAAGGATTCTGAGTGCTTGTAAAAAGCTGCCACCACATTGGGTGGCATTGCAAATTGACTGACCTCAAGGATGTTGAAGAGATCCTCAGTGTCCTGAGGGAGGCCTTTCTTCACCTTATTTTTGATCCAACCAAAGACCTCCTCAATTGAATTAAGGAATGGGGAATATGGCGGGAGGAAGAGAAGTCTCATTGGGCAATTGGTAAGCCAGTAGCTGGAGGTGTGGCTGTTTTTGTTGATAGAGGGAACTTGGACACAACCAGATCCACTTTGTGGAGCCCAATATTATCCAACACAACAATATTGGTTGTACTGTGGTAATTGATCCGGAGATAATCCTTGACAGTTTAGAGAAAATCAAGAAATGCCCTGCTGTTATGGGAGCCTTTAATCATCTGGTATTGATCTAAACCGCAAGGACCCAGAAGAGTAACCATTGAATATGTCTGGGAACAGACAGCTGCACAATGGGCTACGCTGTCCTTGGACCCCTTCTTGACCCACCCATGCCTAGACCTGAGTGAGAAAGAAAACAACAATTTGTCAATGTAGAAGAACTGGACATTCCCAGTCTCCTTTAGGGCCAGATATGTCTTGATATAAATGCGTCAATCCTTGATGATATTCTCATTGTTTCTGTTGTACAGAGAAACTCTGAGCACCTTCCACAAGAAGCCTAATTTGACCATTGTTTTGTATTTGAGGGTTTTAGAAACAGAAAGCCCAAACTTTGTGGCAAGCATTGATTGGACAGAAAGTGAGCCCAGGTGGCAATCCTTGGTAACCCACTGCTTGATTGCCTCAAGATGGGTGGGCTGAAGTAGGCTAGGCTGCCGCTTAGCCTTGGTGGATTTTTCAATTTGCCCAGTGTTGCCTAACTTGGTGTTGATGTCGGCAATGTATCTGGCTGTGGCACCAAATCAGGACGCAATATCCTGAACTGCCATTCCCCTGTTCAAGCAGTTGAGGAGAGCTTCACACTCACTATCTGTCAACCAACGCCGGCCCTTGGCAAGTACTGCGGCATCCTGGCTAGCAGGCTTGACACAGGGGATGGGGACCTTTGTGTAGAAGGTGGGATCACGCTTGGTTGCGCTGGCACCATCAATGGTAGCCTAAGACACAAGCACAGATGGCTCTTTGGTGGTGGTCAATGGCTCATATGATGTATCAAAGACACAGGGGCAGGAAGTAGCAACTCTTGGATCAAGAGTGCGGGGTCAGGTGACAACTGGGTACACAGTGGAGGTGTATGTAACCTCATTATTCCCAATGACCTTTGTATAGGAGACTTTTGTGGCAGGCCTTGAGAGCGGCTTCTGTCTAGGATTCAGGCTACTGTTCCTGGCTTGAGATGCAGGAGGTGGTTGGCTGGCTCTGGCACCTTGGGAGGCCTATGTGTTGGTATAACTCCCCTTGAGTTGGGTTCTGGGTCTGCTCTTGGACCCTCTGGGACGCCCTTGTGGATGGGCTGCCCTGCATGTCAGGGATCCAGTCTTGGGCAGCTAGCCTGCCATTTTCAGGGGTAACTTGGGCTGGTGGTTTAGCAGGCAGGGCTCACCACAAGAGAGGAACTAACTTAAAAAGGTAGGAAACAGACTTTCTCACCCAAGACCACAGGCTGGCGGCTGGTATGATGGTGTCAATCACCCCTGTGAGGTTGATCTACACAATTCTGAAGAGCTTGTCAGTATGGTCAGTTGGGAGGTCAGGTGAGGAAGCAGGCATGGGTTTCAGGGTCACAGGTGGCTCCATGGGAAGGTCATAAGCAGGAAGATAGTTAAATTTCCCTCTGAACAACTTGGGTGTTGAGAATATCCACAGGCCTTGACGGTTATATCTAACAGCAGATTGTATGCAGGACAAAGGATTGAGTTCAAGTATCTTTTTTGGGGTATAGTCATTGTATTTGGGCTTCAGGGGGTAATCAGTGAAGTGAACAGGCCTGAAAAGTACACCAGGGGGACATAAAACGGCAGGCAGTGGGGCAGGAGGGTCAGAGAATCTTGAACTGAATTGGTAGATGGCAAATACAAAATAAGGCAGTAGCTGTATAAGCCAAAATAACATAACCTTTATTCAAAAATGGCAATAAGTTTGGAGCACAGGGTCCTTTGGTCTATATAGTACTCCACCTCCAAACTTAACATTTTCCATGGGGGGTTCATCAGGGCATTGGGAAAGGCAGGGCTGGGGGAACTGGGTGCTTGGGTCCAAAGGCAGAAAAATGGCACTTATCCCGGGAGTTCTTTCATTGGTCAAGAATCTCAATTTGGTTACCTGATTATCTTGATTTAGAGTTGTGGTCATGGGGTTAGGCCACAGGCCTGTTCCTCTTTCCTGGGACAGCTCTTGATTGGCCACTGGTGTAGACTTCAAATTCATGAAGCTAATAGTTGCCACTTCAGTATCTCCATTAGGCGCTGTGATTAGTCTTCCATTTGGTGCAATAATTTCCTTGGTTTGGTCTGTTTCACTGCACAGGCCAACATTCTTAGTATCAGCTTGGGGGGTTGATTCTAGAAAAACGCAGGCAGGTGGTCCTGCAGTCCACAGGCCCGGCAATCCAAGGGGGTCCAGGGTCAGGGTTCAATTCCCGCTTTCAGCCCTGGGTTTCCAGAGAGGAATAATTGTCAATCCTGACACCGCGGGCTGGTGCAGGAGCTGGTTGAGAATGCAATTGACAGTCCATAAAAATAAAATAAAAAATATGTTTTATATTAAATATGTATTTATTTGGATTTATTGGTTTAGTTGTGGGTAGTTATTTTCTCTTGATTTAGCCTTGAATAGTAACATAATTTCTATATCCGTGATTTGAGGTGAATAATGTTGTATACTTTCCAGGTTTGGATAATTTTAAAGTTTAATCACTTTTTATGTCAAATTATGGTTATTGAGATTGAATTTTTCATTTGATTTTAGTTGTGGTGGAGCTTCTTGATTTGGGTTGGTGTTTCCTAGTGTGCTTAATGTACATTAAATTTGGATTGCAGTTCCTGCAATCAATATCTGAGTTTACTAGTGGCATTTAAAAGTGATTTGAAATTTGGTTCATGGATTTGACAATCCCACAATTTCAAAAAACATAGTAAACTTAATGAAAATGGTTGCTGGATTTGAACGCTTCAAAATTGATTCCAGTTAATTCATTTTGTCCATTGGAAATATGCAGCTGACTTGAACTTTGCAAAGTGTCTATGAGTTCCTGCATTTTCAAATATTCAAATAAATACTCAAAAAAATCAATTTAATTAAAAAAGGCCATCCCGCAAAAGTGATTTGAAATTTGGACCAAGGATTTGAAAATCCTGCATTTTTACGTTTAGGTTCTGAATTTACAGTACAAGCTCAAGTAAGATGCCAGTGACACCGCAATTGGCGCAGTACTACACTTCTGCCAGCCAGGGCATAAGACTTTCTGTCAGTATGTTACAAAAGTAGAAAACTACCTAACACTGAGTAGAGGTACCCAATACACAATAAAGAATTGCTAGCAATATACCATGCATGCAAAAAATGGAGATGTTATCTAGAAGGACATTTAAACATTTGAGTACTAAATGACCATAAATCCTTAATATACTTCAAAACTCAAAACACACTTGCACAGCTCAAGCCAAATGATGTCCCTGCTGGAGCAGCTCAATATGGACATCCAGTACAAAAGGGGGGCAGAGCTAGTCACAGCTGATGCTCTCTCTAGGCTATGTCAGCCAAGAGAGGATCATCCTGACCACCTGGACCCTGACTGGCCAAACCTATATAACACTGAGTATAAAACCAAAGGAAAAGACCCCTCAACACATCAGCTAACTCATGATACATTAATAAGAAACAAGAAGCACTTCCATGTATCAAATGGTACAGTATATCACATTATCAAAGACAAACACATCCCCTACATTCCACTTACACAAAGGGTTGATACTATCCTCAGACATCACTGACTACTGGGGCACACAAAGGCCAATAACCTATATCTCATTCTAAAAGAAATAGTATGGTGGCCTAATCTAAAACAAGACACCATTGTTGTTCTAAAGAAGTGCACAGTGTGTGAAAAATACTCAAGTATCAAAGCTACACAACCTAAAGTTAACCCAGTACTGGACCCAGAACCATTTAAGGTTTGGGGGCTGGACGTACTGGGGCCCTTCCCAGAACCTAAAGAAAAACAACACTTCTTAATTGTAACCATCAACTTTTCTACACACTGGCCTATCTTCTGGGTAGCCAAAGACCACAAAGCAGAAACAATCAACTGCTTCATCAACAAGGCAATCATAGCCAACTACAAAACTCCTGACTACATCATAACCAATGGAGCCACAGAACTATCAGGACACGTAGTGAATGATGATTTAAAATCAAAGAATATCAAACATTCCACAACACTGCCCTACAGGCAACAGGCCAAAAGCAGAGTTGAACGCCTCAACAGCAGTCTCATCAGAACCCTTGAGAAAATAATGGATGACAAAGCCAGAGACACATGGCCACTATATGTGAAACATGCATTATTAGTATCTTGGGTACACACCAACCAAGGGAAAGGCTACTCACCATATGAACTAACATACAGGTAAAAACCAGAGATAGTCACCTGCAATAACCAACCATATGTGAAGATCCCCCTGGGGAAACCCCCCACAGTGGAACAGGCTCCAGCGCTACAACACATATGCCTCAAAGCTAAGATAGCACAAACCAAGAGACTCAAAGTACAAAAGGTGACCTTTGCAGAGGAACCACTACCAGTCAACTCCCCCATCTGAATCCTTGCCAGAAACAGAAAGAAGCTGGATTTAGTACACAGAGGACCAGGAAGAGTTTTAAAATACAGACTGGGTAAGAAACACCTACCTAGTCAAGTTCCAAGGCGCCAAAGGCCCTAGCACCAAGAAGTACCACAGATCTTGCCTCCGCCCTAGCAAGGGAGAACATTCAACCCGGTTGGTACCAACTAGCAAATAACTCCATGAACATCAGGCAGCAGCTGTCAAGAAAAAACCCCTCCTGATGTACCAGAGAAACTCCTTAAGGGGGGTGTCAAGGAGCTGGATGTATAGGTATTCTGGTTGCCACCAACACACTTAACATCCAGACATTGCCTGGTTTGGTGCCAATCCAATATACAGTTTGACATACCAAGAATGACAACCAAGCAATATCACATGACTTGTCCAGGTATCCAGTGACTCTGACCCATTATGCACATGACTGCCCTTATCTTTGGTCCGGTATAAATCCCCGCCACAGCACAAGCTATATAAGTCTAAAGTATTATCCAGTAAAATATACTTCTCTTATTCTTAATTATATATTTGAAGCTTTCCCAAAAGTTGCTCCTCATCACACTTTTAAAAACTCACTAATGAATATGCCTAAATTAGTGAAACTGATAAGCATCCTGTAGTGAACTTGATGAGACCACCTAATAAGAAAACCCATATAAATTCTGACCTTACTGATTAATATGATATATACATATGAAGATAAAGATTTATATGAACCTTTGTTTCAACCAGAATATTATATATATATCAAATTTTTGCAGTAGGACACACCATCTCAAAATACGTCATCTCAAATTTAATTTCAGATCTCATTTTTTGTGTTAGTGATTTTGAATCATGAATAAAATAAGAAATAAAATAGTTAAAATTCACTTATAATTTTATAATGCAGCATCTTGAAAGTACACATCTTGAATTTGTCATTTTGAGTCAAATTAATTAAATCTTATTTTGCTAACTTTATTTATATATGAAATCACTTAGTATGAAGTGTGTTTACGCCATCTCAATTTTATGTCATTTTGATTTATGACATTTATCTTAAACTATAATAAGCTTATTCCTGCACTAAAACAAAGCATGTTGTATACAATCAGAATATGCTCCTATAGTATTAATCCAAGACACTTATACTAAGCACAACCTAAAATAATGCTACTATGGTAGTCCTACTAGTGATTGTAATTTCTGGGTAAAAAAACACTTTTGCTATATGCAATTTATAACTTATCTATACATGTATACATTAATAGGAGTTTCCTTAATAAAATGTTTTATTAATGATTTTAATATGAAAGGTGGTGATTACATCATTTTGATTTATGTCACTTCAAATTTCACCGGGGTTCATTCACCTGATTGACTCAATGTGCACAATGGATAGGGAAAAATAAGGGAAAATTACATATGGCACCTCACTACGCTATATCAATTCTCATATCACAATTCTTGCTTTCTACTTTTAAAAAGTATTATTTCATGTTAATAACCACTTAAGTAAAAAATGTGAGAAATTCACTGAAATTTTGAAAATATATATTTTTTGGCCTTCTCTAAACAACTGGCTACTTTTTAACCCCAGTTGTATAAGCTAGTTTTTGAAATATTCAAGCTTTACTCTTTGGCCCAGTTGAGGTAGCTCCACTGTGGATTTCTTAATTTAACATAAAAAATGGTCAAAGTCACTATGTTTTTGAGCTGCAGCATCTCAATTACGTCATCTCAAAAACGCCATTTTGACTGCAAGTTTTCAGTCAAAACTCAAAGTTTTGCCTACTTGTGCTGCCAATAATTTTTTTTACAAAATAAAAAACTTTTAAATTTTGATAGTACGTATTTTCAGACTTTCTCTACAATTGTATGAAAAATATTTACTTTTTTTATTAAAAACATTCACATTTTATTTTGAAAACTGTAAGGAATTCCATTCCTTCTACACAAAATAATTTTCAAATGGGGTCTGGCACAAAGGATTCAGAAGACAATCTCTCCATCTATACCAAACCTGAAATCTTAGCCTTGGATACAGTCAACAACAAGCTGTCAAATCCACATTTGAAATTTAAAAATGAATGCCTTTTACTTATACGCTCTAAACTTAAACCAAATGCAAAAACAGTTTTGAAAACCCTTCAAGCTTAATAAATCCTATTATAAAACCAAGAAACTCAGGTTTGGACAACACCAAGGACAACAACAGCAACAAGGATGATAATAAGGATTTTAATATAAAATCTAAATTAAGCAAAAACACCCCAGTGTTTAAAACCACCAATCAAAGTGCAGAAACATCCTCAAAAGTCTCCACTGCAACTCCTGCCTCTCTAAACCACCAACCAGAAGTTAAAGATCAACCAAGCCAAGAAAATAACTCTCATCCAAATAAGAAAACCTTCTAAATACATAACCACCAGACCAAATGCACCATGCAAGCACCAGCAAACCTTACTGCTTCCTGCCTTGCAGGCTGCAGCTTGCTGCAGTCCTTCAAGACAATACTTCATAATCAATCCTTGCAGCAGCCTCTGGTAACCCCTCTGACTATCCCCACATTTCACTCAGTATTTAAACTGATCTCCCCCTCCTGAGAAAATTTCTCCAACAGATTTTTATTCCTATCTTAGCCAATAAATCTATATTTTCAACTTATAAAAACTTGATTAGTAGATAACTATGGCTCTTCACCAACAGCATGAAGCTCATCCTCATTTTATGGACTTTTTGTGTGTTAATTACTTATGGGCAAGCTAATGTGAACTTCAAAACTCCTGAACCTACCCCCACAGATAAATCAGAAGACTCTATTTGGTATTGCTTTGGTCCATGTTGTTGTCATGCTCCCTATGTAGAAACAGCTCAATTTTCCCCATTATTCATCCCAAGGCCTCCTGGTTGGTTTTGGGATATACCAGCGTCTATTACTTCTTAAACCCCTTCACTCCCTTCCTGGGGAGATTCTGCTTATTTTGTCACCTCTTACACATGTTAATTATAGGGATCCCAGTAGGGTCCACTCTAGTCAAATTCAACTTGGGAGCTCTCCTTCACTCCATTGGAGAGAAACTTCCCAATGAGTGGATTCCTGACAAAAACTGCCCCCAAAATACCCATATTTTGTTACTAATTTACTTTTAGATGCCTCCCAAGTCCAACCTCAAAGCTACGCCCAAGGCCTCCAAGGGCTCCAAGGGCAAGGTCAATCCCCCTAAGGCCAAAAAGGCCAAGAATACCCCCAAGAAGCAGCCTGCTAAGTCTAAATCTCCTCCAAAGACACCCACGCCTTCCCCTGATCCAGAGGAAACCAGCCCTACCCCTCCCCACTCTCCCTTTGTATACTTCCCCTCAGACCCCCAAGAGAAGCTGTTTGAGTTCAATCACCACTCTGATCTTACATCAGAGCCTGAGGAGGAGCAGGAGAAGGAACCTGAGCCTGGTGCTTCTGCAGATGACCAAATTGAGCTATGGGATCTTAACTCCATCTATAATATTTGAAACATAAATGGCATATTTGCTGTGCCTGCTACCTTTCCTGTTAACTACCCAATTATGTCCAAGAAGGGAGGTGCCAGCTTTATGTACAAGGGGTACATCTTCAGCTGTAATGACAAGAAAAAAGCCATTTTTCAAAATTACTTTAAATGTGATAACCTTGGGTGCCCAGCAAGGCTTATGACATATGGCTTCACAAGATTCAAAGCCCTAACTATTGACCATGATTGCACCAAACCATTTGATCCCTTATATCAATTGATCTGCTGGTTTCTTTGGCAAGTGATCCCCAACACCAGGGACCAAACCTCAACTGAGGTGGTGAACAATGCCCTGCTCAACTTTAATGATTCCCAACTTGCTTCTGTTGGTGATGCCTCTAAAATCCAGAGATACCTCACTGATCAGAGGTATTATCTAAGCACTGAAGGCGTCAGTGCAACGTCCATTGACCAGTTAATATTAACCAAAGAGCAGAAGCTATCATGCCATGAAGAGCAATTTCTTCTGCATGATTATGACCCAAATGCACAGGAGTGCATAATCTGTTTTGCAACCTCTCAAGATTTGTGCAAACTTCTCAAGTGCAAGACCTGGATTGCAGATGTTACCTTTTCCACTTGCCCAAAGCTCTTCAGTAAGCTTTGAAATATCCATGGGCAGGTGGGCAATCTAGTTCTTCTCCTTGTTTTTTACTTCCTTCCCAACAAGAAGCAGGACATATATGTCCATGCTCTAACTATACTGAAGACTAAACTAGATGAGATCCTCCCCATATTAGAAGAGGAGTCCAAGGAGACTAGAGGGCAAAAGAAGAAGACCCCCTTCCAGGATGAAGAAACCCCCACCCCCAAGAAGCAGCCAGAAAGCCTACCATACCATGAATATCTGGTAGTCAATCTTGAGCAGGCTCAGGCCAATGCACTTATCAAAGTCTTCAAGAGCTCCCCCCAGGAATGCTATTTTTACTTCTGCCAGGCACTCTGCCGCCACCTTCAGAAAGTCTCAGATCTGCATGAGCTCATCAATGCAGAAGGGACCAAATAGGCCAAGGACATCTTTAACTGCTTTGCTGCCCCTGCCCTAGTAAGAAAGAAGGAAACCAATGCCTTCTACAACGCCCTTCTCTGCCACCCCTATATCATTGCTAACCAGGCAGCTTTTGCACCCTTTATCAAGTATTTTGAAACTCAATGAGTTGGCATCTTCCAAGGAGCACACCACATCAAAAAAGGTGGTGACTCAATCACCTGGAACTGCTTCAAGCAGAACAAAGATGGCCTCATCAAGAACATCTCTTCCCTTGAAGGGTGGCATAGCCAGTTTGCAACTAGGGTCAGGGTCAAGAAGTCCAAATTTAACAAGATTCTTATCCACCTCCAAACACAGTAGGTCATCTCTGCCTGGCTCTTCAAGACTGGTATGAAGACTATGGGTGATCCCCCCAAGCAAACTAAGGCGGTGAAAAAGTACACCAAGATTAGCAAGGTGGTCCTTGCCTACTATCCCAAGGATAGAAAGCTTGAGAATCTTTAGGCCATCTCAGTGTCAGGAATACTCCTGACATAAACCTAATACAGACTGAAAGGAAGAGTTGGGAAAAAATAACCAAGGCCCCAATTTTTGGGGCAAAATTTGATATGGAATTTCCCCCTATTAAGGAAAAATAAAAATAAAATTGGGAAAAAATCAGATCTTGGTGGGCACCAAACTAATTTATCATCCAGGCAGGCGCCCGCCGTCTCCGCGCAGACGCCTGCCATGCCTGCCAGCACCCAGCCAGCTACCCGCAAGCCTTCTGCCAGCCGCCAGCCCGGGCCCTGCCGCCCACCTGCTTGCCCGCTCAGCCGCCAGCTCTCCCGCTGCCAGTCCCCAGTCCACCTGCTCGCTCCCCGGGTCCCAGCCGGATGCCTGCCACCCTCCTGGGTCCCAGGGCCCACCCTGCAACCAATCAAAAATTCCCCTGGGATACAACCAATTAAATAAGTCCCTGAAATCAGGGGAAAGTGCAGAAGACAAAATTCCCCCTCCAGAAGAGGGCAGGAATAATGATTCAAATTTTAAAAATAAGTTTGCCACCAACCAATTAGGTGCTGAATCACAGGCCACATGGACAAGGCCAAATTCCATCCAAAACAATGTTCTTGGCACCAAAATAACTTTTGAAAAGGAATTGACTCCCAACCTTCACCTAGAACCAGGGCAACATGAAACTATTGGTTCATCTCAAGTTTTTCTCAACCAGCCACAGATAGCAGGAGAACAGGAATTTGACCATCTTCCCAAGCCCCAATTGCCATTCCTATTTTCCAAACTTCTGGGATCTCCCATCCCCTGTTTTTTCCCTCCCAATTGCAAATCTTTGCACAGGGGAGAGGACTATAAATAAAGAATCCCACCTCAGTAATAGCTTGTGCTATTATTGAGATTAATACCCTCAATAAAGTGAAAGTCAACTTACAACTAAAAGTTAAACTACCAATCAGCCCCTGCCAACCCTTCAATCCAAGGAAGACAAACCACCTCATCTTCACAGCTGTGCTCACAGCTTGCCTTGGGATTGGAGGCTACCAACAAGGTTCAGAGTTCTTTGGGCCCTCCCCTGATGGACTAGGTCATTATCCCCACTACAACTCTGGTCAAATGAACTCATCTCAGACTGGACCCTATCCTCCCCTGGTGTCTCCACATTCTACACTCTCTATTGCAATGTACACGTCCATGTACTACATCTTAACCTACTTTTCCAGGAGCTTTGGGAGATACAACATACATGCAAAGGTCTTCCGCTGGCTAATGACTGTGTATCCTATTGTTACTGCCTTGTCTGGGTTCCAGTTCACCAACCTGCTGCCCTACATCCTACAAGTGGTACCTACCGTAACTGGGTATTACACTCAGTAGCACTGTCAACCAATGTATGAGCCTTCCTCAATAAACTGCTGCACTTCTTATTTTTTCAGTTTCATCATTTTTTGACTTCTATTTAGCATTTGGTACAAATATTTGCTTATTTTAAAGTATATGACATAGCTATAATAGATGAAAATGGTTGTTTTTGTGTATATTTTTACTTTTTCCCTTTGCACAGCCTTATTGCTTTTAATCAACCCCTTTTTTATTGCAGATTTGAAATTCTGATGCCTTTTTTTAAAGTCTAGAAATGATTTTAAATTGTTTTTGGTTTTTTTGGGGTTCAAAAAAACTAAATTTTTAAAACCTGTTTTCATAGTTGTGATGCTGTAAATTGAAATGGCGTTTTTACTAAAATTTTGAGATAGCATATTTTGAGATGTCATTTTTTGAGATGGAATTTTTGAGATGGTGTGTCCTACCATTTACTATGTGAATTGGTGAAAAAATACACTCACACATGGTGAGTCAAAACTCAAACCAAAAACAAGACATAATAGCAACTCAACATGTAAACAAAACCACTCAATTGTTGTGTGCAATGGATTGTAATTGTCACAAATGACAAGCTCCTGTTAACAATGCTCATGAAAGGATCTCAGCTACAGGATTCAAACCCCAACACCCTGCGGGCCGCCAGTCTGTAGGCCCAGCTGCCCACGTTTTTCTGGGCTTGAACCAGAACCAAATATGTCTTTGGTGAAACTCCTGATGCCCATCAACCTAGACTCATCAGCGCCTATGCCTATCCTGCAAAAGGATTCTGTTAGTCCCACCAATGGGAGAGCAGGCTTGGCCAATCATCCTAAGATTACTGGGGCCACTGCGGCTGGAGAATTGAAGAAACTTTCCTGTAGAACACGGGCCGCCCAGAGATGACCAACCTCACAACCTGACAAGGAAATTTGAGTATTCTCAGTTCAAACCAGCCAATGAATTAACCACCCCTGCAGGACGCCACCAATGATTTCCAAATCATGAAAGATGGTACCACCTGGCCCAGAAGAGTTTGCAAAAGTTTTCCCATGGCAGATGGGCATACTTATACCCTGGGCCGCCAGGAAGTTGCCCATTGTCATTTTTTACATTAAAGTGTAATGAACCTTTGGTTCAACCAGGATATCTCATATTTGATTTTAGTTCTATTTCATTTGCAGACTAACCTCCACGACCTTGTTCCCCACGTCCAACAATCCCAAGAAACAGCAAGCCGTCTGCCCAAGCTATATTGTCCCCCTGGAGCACCCTTTGGCCCAGTACATTTCACAGAATATCCCCCAACCCGGAATATTCAGAGTTCACTCTAGAAGAAATCCTTATTTATGGCCCTGAAGCCAGAACTCAAGACTGAGATTATTGGCAGAGAAGGAGCCTGGATCACTGTGCCCACACTGCTATTCCAAGATAAATACAACTACCTGCCAGCCTACCAAGTTCCAATGACCCCGCCTCTCACCCCACGGCCCAACTGCCCGCAGAAATCTGTGGCTGCCAGTGAGTCCACTTCAACACCTATTTGGAGTGATGTACATCGCCCTTACTGGGCTCGTGGATTCCATGGTACCTTCCAACGGGCCCTGGGCCATCTTGGGCAAATCATTATCCTATATTGTAAAGTTAGCTCCTATTCTATGGTAGGCCCTACCCTCTGGGCCTGTGGGCTGTCCGCCCGCAAGTTCTCAGGAACCCTTATGGGATAGATCCCTGATATTTTATCACAACTGCAACTGGTGAATTTATAAGCAGCTTACAAGTAACACAAACTCACTGAGAGATTATCATTATCTGATTTACACAAAGAGGTTGTTTTCTATAATTCAATGCCTAATTAAATAAATATATTGCCTCAAGAGACAGGAAGAGTTGTCACCCTCACCAACCTCAAGTCACCTATCTATTTCAAGACTTAAGCCTCTTCACAAAGCAGGTCAGATAGATGATAATCATTGAAACTTTAATGTTAAGATACAATACAAGCCAGGAAAAATATGGAACTACTCACACACCATAATGCCTACATTTTTGTGCCTCTTGCACCAGAAAAGGACTCACACCAGATTGAAAGATCCTTGTACTTTGTACCAAAAGGGAGAGGTTTTCATCAGGCATCACTTATGTAGTCTGCAACACTTTAGTCAAGAGAAAACACATGCTTGTGAATGTGTATGGTACTCTACACAGAAAACAATCAGAAGGGGTCACTGTTCCCCAAGTTCCCACATGTTAAAGAGTTGTCAATATTTTATATTATTGTAGAGATCTTTGCCATAAAAGAGCCAAAAGCTCTTTTAAGCTTATTAAATACAAGGCATTATGGCCAAAATTCTATCTCAACATACATTGAGTTTTAACTGATGTGAAGTATGCAAATATCATACTAAAAACTATGCTTCTTAGCTAGTTCTGTTAATTGCTACAAAAACCTATTTAAGGTATGGTATCTCAACATTGTGGATTATATGTCAGGAAAATCAAATGATGATAAGTGTATCATTGCTGCCATAGACTTTGCTACTTGCTAGCCAGAGCACAAGCAGTTAAATATCACACTAGTAACAATGTCAGAAATTCCTTGGGAAGAAGATTATTAATAGGCTTGAAATACTCATACTTCTTATCACAGATGGAGAAAAGATGATAACTGCTGATGACACCAATGTATGTCTCACCAAACAAGGCATTGAACAGATTACCACAGCCTCCCACCCTCCACAAGTGAATATAAGAGTTGAGAGACTTAATGGGTATCTAACCCAAGCTCTCATCAAATATCACTGTGGAAAAATGTAAAAAAGGGCCCAAGCAACTCTAACTACTCTTCTGATAAGCCATACTCAAGTTACCATGGCAACAGGGAAAACTCTTTTTAAACTGATCTATAAGACACAGCCCAGAATTTTTAAGGTGTTAGCTGGACCTCAACAGGGCATTTTCCTGAGGTACTCTCACAAGGTAAACCACAAATCCAAGAAGCAACACAGGAACAAAAAGCCTATAAGGCTAAATTAATTGAGGGAAACAACATACCCCTCCTTAAACACCATGGCATTGAGGATAAAGTATGGGTGCTAAACCCAATAAAAGTAGGTTGCAGCTCAAGAAAGTGAGAACATAAATTATTTTAGAAGTGAACATCAACAGATACTTAATGTAAGAACTGAGCAATATGTAATGAGATGAGAAAATACACCCTAATCACCCCTACCTGTGCCAATCAAAACAGAAGCAACATGAGATCACTCTTTTAACTTTAGAACACCAGCTAGTCAAGCATGGGATCTGAGCCTCTGAAAATCTCCCTGCAGATGTTCCACTCAAAGATGAGGCCACTCTTCAAAAGAGGGTGTTGAAATAGCAGGGTCAACCCTCAGAAAATCCCCAACCAAACTGAAAATATTCACGGCTTGGCTTGATCCACCAAAATCCAAAGTCAAGACATATCAAGCTAAGTCTGGCATTTTTTCAAGCCAAGTTTGCCAACTAAGATACTGCAGCTAATAGCTCCCACATAAGAAGCATGATTCATTTGCCTCAGGACCAAACTTATAAAAGAGGCCACTCTCCCTCCTGGGAGCTAGTTCATAAAATATATAATTTCTTTAATCTAAAATAGATTGTTATCCCATCTAATCTGTTTTTTCATGATTACTGTAACTCTGCTAAAGCAGTCAGCTGTCAAGGAGCTGGATGTACTGGTATTCTGGCTGTCACTGATACAAGTAACATCCATTCATCACCTGGTTTGGTGCCAATCCAATGCTTGGTTCAACATTCCTGAAATGGCAACAAACCAACATCCCTTGACTCGTCCAGATATCCAGCTGTCTGAACTTGACTCACACATGACCTCCAATATATTTGATCCAACTTAGGTCCCTGCCACAGCGCACACAATATATAAGCCTGAAATATTATCCAATAAAATTACTCTTTTTCTCTAAACCTATCTTCTAAGCTTCCCCAGAAGTCGCTCCTCATCACAGCTATGACAAAAAAGCATTTATTAATCTGTATTTAGAAATTGTCACCTTTCCAATACTCTATTAAAGATACTTGGGACAAATAAGCACAAATAGGCTTCTGGCATACTTGAAGATAATCAAGGACCAGGATATTTTAACAAGAGTGATTAATTAATTAAATTAGCATTTTTAAAACACCTTGTTATTTTAGAGCTCATAGGTTCTACTCAAACCCACTGACTTATTAATCCAAAGTGGTTCTTGATTTTATTGCTTGCTAGCTCGAAGCCATAATAGATTGAATCAGCCGATAGAAAAGATTCAATGGGAATCCAACCTAGGAAAAATAGGATTGAGAAAAACATGATGGGATGATTCTAGAATCGAAAGACGTTCATGAAAAAACTATACCACATTGTAATAATCCCCTTGGATTTCTTTGATGAAAATGGCTGAAGGACCCTGAATGCCATAGCTCCCCGCCTTGTCTCTAAAGTTTCCATTAAACCAAGCCGAAAACTTTTGTTACAGTGGATCCTTGGTTTTAACATATGCTTCCAAAGCTCTTTTCGAAACTGCATCAAAAGTGACGCTAGTTTTTTCAAATTCACCTATAATTCTGGGCTCTGCACTCTTTTTGTCTAAAGTGAGCAAAACAATAGAGGAAATAACACAATGAGTTCTTCCTTGAAGAGATGTAAGCTATTTCAAGTGCTTCTTCTGGAGATCTTGGCTTTTCCAGGATTTCCCCATCATTCACAACAACAGTATCCGAGCCTATAATGATGGTTGGGCCATCAAAGGAATTCTATAAAAAGCTTTATAAATAATTTAACTTAAAAGGAAGCAAAAACAATCTTTCATAGCTTACACGCTTCCTATCCAAAACTTCTAAAACCTTACGGCGAGAGTTCTCTAGGCAATACTCTCCAGCAGAACTGAATTCGGTTTTGTTTAAATCTTCTGGGAATTGACTAGGAATAATCTCAGCATTAACACCCTAAGAAATAAATAATCTAGTCCAAAGATAAAATACAATTTGGGCTAGAAGCTCATGGCGACGAGGAGACCCTGATGCTAGCACAAGATGATAGCGACTTAATTCCGGTAGAATATTACCAAGCATTTAGGCAGAGTTAAACTAGAAGATAAATAACAGAGTAATGGTTTATTTCAGGAGATGCAAGTGAACGATTCTGATAAATAAAAAAGCTAAGCACAAAGCTGCAGGTGAGTAGAAACTTAAATAAGATTGAGTATTGGTAAAAATACTATTTAAAGCTATGAATGAATTGTAAAATATTGAACAAGATTTTTATCACTTATTTCTGCAATTTTTACTTTATCAAAAATGCGTCTTGTGCTTAATGCTTAACTGACCTTAGGGTATGGATAGGGTGCTTGGTTGAACTCGAAGTCGCTATCTCGAAAGTGGCTAGTGCGAATAAAATTCGAGATGATGGCTTTGAGCTATCAGTGTGATAGCGTTGACGTCGAATTCGATGAATTCGAATAAATTAGTTAGCGCTATCTGTTGACTATAAAAGTGAACTCGCTTCACTTCAAATATACCGTTATTTATTATCTTAATTTATTTTTGGGGTTTTTGTAGTTCACTGCTAAACCAGGGTTGAATAATCAGAAAAGTAATTCCTGTAAATTTTAAAAAATATCATTAGAGTGGCTAAATCGAATGTCAGAAGTACTAAGTGTGACACTCGAGCTGATTTAAAATTAAAAACGTCCTTAATCAAAATCTCAATTAAAGTTCAATTTGAATTTGAAATTAATATATATAAAAGTGATCCATTCAAATTCTGAAAGCCAATTGAAACCAAAAATAATAATTAAATATTCAATTAAATACACTATAGCAAATTTTAAAGCATATTCCCGAGAATAGTGAATCGACCTTGAGGCTCAATAACTCATCTGAAAATTAAAATAGCACCATCTAAATAAATATGTTTGCTATATTGTCATCCACATTTAATTACCTCCTCTTAGAAAATTATTTTCCCAAGTATCAATCCTGAATCCCTCAAGAATAGTGGCTTTGAAACCTGACCCCCTATCATATTTTATTAGGACAAACATTCAGTCTCTAAAGGGAAATTCCCAAAAATCATATTATCTACATGTACAAAGCCTTTGTCAGGATACTAAGTCATGTGAACAGGCCCATTATCCTCTGGGGCTGCACTAGACTGTGGCCTAGATGGCAGGGACCACCACAGAATTGGAGCCAACTTGAATAGATAGGAGAGGGATTGTCCCAGCATGGGCCATGACCCAGTAGTGGGAATCATAGTGTCCATTAACCTAGTAAGGATGATGTACATTATTTTCATGAGCTGATTGATGAGTGCTTTGAGTGGGGCATTGTCTGTGGGAGGACAACTAGGCTTGAGTACTGGAGGTGGTTCCATTGGCACAAGGTACACATGTAAATAATTATGCTTGTCCTTGAATAACTTGGGCTGGATTGTGTGTCATTTTCCTTCATAATTAACTCTAAATGTGGTTCCGAAGTTAGAGTTGTGAAATCCAATCTGAGCTCAAGTAAAAGCTATGAGAGTAAATTTCCCATACTTGTAAAGTTACTCCCTCCTTTGGTCCTGGATAAGACCATTCCCCCCTAAAGAACCAAGAAATCCTCACAAATCCCCACCAAACCCCTGAATTTGCTGGGGGATTTGGCACACACAATTGATGGGATATTTGTCCTGGCATACTTCTCCTAGAAGATACATACTGGTGCCCAGATTTTATACCCAACTTGGGAGGAATCCTTGATCAATTTGGACTACTTGTTGGCCTGGTTTCACTCCATTTGAAGCAATGATGCTCCAACCAATTAGAATGTGCCAAAATAGATCATTTCCCCAGCTCAAAATCCCTGGATTTGAGCTCCCCCAACTCATTAGCAACTCCTAGCCAATCAGATGAGGTTGAGTAAATTAATCCAAAACTCTTCAACCCCCCTTATTTTGGCTTGAAAATTTTCTCTGAAAGCCAATCAGAAGGCACCCCAGCTCCCGTAGCATCAAAGTTGTCAACTCTACCCTTTAAAATTCAGGCAGGTCTCCCTGGGATCCCTGCTTGTCTATTTTCACAATAAAAATGTTGACTTTTAACTTTTCAAATATTCTTGGATTTTGGACCCTGTTTTGGTGTCATTTTGTTACAGTAGAAAATCAAATAGAAGGAATAGTGTGCTCTTGTAGAACCAGAAACCAGTGAAGAACCGCTGCCAAACCCTTGATAGAAATAGATGAATTAAATGCTATCACTGACAAAAATGGGTCAAAGCTGGGGTTGCCCAAATAGCCCTGGAAAATCTGGATTTATCATATTTCTCTCCAATTAATTATGACAAAAAATCACATGTCATTCACTAGTTGGGGAAGGTAGCGCTTGACCTGCTGTCTTAGCTGTGCTGTTTTAGCAGAGTTACAAGGGGAAAATATTTAGAAACTAGATAATAACCTTTATTGAGAGATAGTGATTATATAGCTATTGTGAATCAAGGATAACAGGAACATGATTGTGCTGATCACACAGTTAGATGGTAAGGGGGTGGCTTGATCCTTGTAATGAGTCAAGTGCCAAAACAAGTTATCCACCGGGAAAGGATCAGCTTTTGTTCATGTTATTGTATTTGGTAATTTGATTTGTCTTCCTAACTTGGCTTTGGGTGAATGGATAGTCAGGCCGCGGGTCACAAACCCACTTACTCAGAACCTTGCTGGCAGGTTGAGCCTGCTGTTTCAACACTGCTGGTCACCAATTTTTTTAAATTATGTTGTCATCAAGTTGAATTCAACAGTAAGTCTCCAAAATGCTGAAAATATTCTCCCCACCCATCAGAAGCCACAAAACCCCCCATCCCCATCCTGAAATCCCTCAAAACTTTCCCAATTCCCCTCTAGAAAATTATTTCTAGATAGCTTATTTACCCTCAAATAAAGAAAGTTTTCCAAAAAAATTAGTTCATATGGGGCTCTTTGCCCCTGTCCTCAAGAAGGTTGCCTCTACAATGGTTAAAGAAGCTTTAAGTTCTTTGACCGCTCCCTGACCCACACTCTACCTGATATCCCCTTTGGATTCTTACTCTAATTTCCCCTTGCAAATCATTTGCACATTTACATTTTTTACTTCCATCTTCTGCTATACTACCACTGGCTCCAAGATGTTAAAAATGTCCTCCCAATTTGCACTCCTGCTTTTTAAGCAACCCGCAATTTTTTTGTCTCCTCATTGTATTTCCTTGAATCACACAGCTTACCACTTTACTCTAACACCTTGTCAGGGATCCATTCCTGAGGAAGGGACCCAAGTAGTATAGAAGAGAAGAAGGATGGAAGCCCACCAAAGAAGATCCTAAAGGAATGCCAACCATTAAAGTGTTCACCAGATATACCCATAGTCTATAAGAACCCAAGAATGGAGCAAAATGAGTCAACCCATAGTATACTGCCACATAAGTTAACATGTACCAAGGAGCTCCTTGGAAAACCACTGGGGGGGCAAAGGAAAAGACAAAGAAGGTGGAGGCGTTGTTTTATCACAAGTGGGAGATAACTGATGCTTGGTATGCAAATAATCCCAAGCCAAAGATTTTGTAGCGTCCATGACTCAAATATTGGAATCAAATTTGCGGCCTTCAGCAACAGGAATCCATAAAAATAAACAGAGCAGAAGCAGAAGAAGTTTCTGCTTCCAGATCATTTGAAGGTTAATTTTGAATCTACTAATTTACTAAGTAAAGAATATAGAAAACCAAATTTATTGATTCAAGAATTGAAGTTGTTAGAGCACTGGGTAAACTCCCAGTGTCTTTGGCTAAATACTTCAAACTTTGGTTTGGGGAAGTGGAATGATGTGTGGTGTAATTGGAGGTGAATTGGTTATCATTGATTTTTTGGTTGCATAGTTATTTTGGTTTGACTGCTGCCAGCAGGTTTGCAAGATGCAGCTTGCAGCAGCCAACCCTGTTAGTTGAGTAAAGAACTGCAGATGCTGTACTGTGAACTGGGGGTTTGTCCATCTAGTTGATTTGATTGGTAAGTCTCCAGAATTGAGGTTTGTAGATCTGTACTTTGCATGGTGGTCATGTGTTTCCTTCTCCGCTGGGAAGTTCTTATTGGCTGTTGCTGGTGCTAACTGTGTTTGATTGATTAAACTGTTGCTTAAGTGGCCAGGGTTTGGATTATTAGGTTTAACAGCTTCAGAAAGCTTTTCAAAGTTGGCTGTTGATTTCAAATTTGACAGTAAGTTTTTGCTTTTCATATTAACTAACTCTAGTTTAATTATAGTTGGTTTTAAGCCAACCAAAGGACCCAGGTTTGAATCCTGGTAACAATCAAAGTCCTGGAGAAGTTTGAATCCCTTTTCTTGGCTAGGAGTTAATTTAGTTCCAAAAATATTGTTAACCAAATAATTGTGAATAAGGCTTAAGGTTAAAACCAAAGTTGACTATTCCATGGCAAGGAAATTGTCCTAATTTCATAGAGGCAATATAGTAACCAGAAGTTCTGTTCCTTTTCCATAGTATCCATCAATAAGTTTAAGTTGGAAGGATTTTCAGTCCTTACACACCTTTCATCTAAAAATTATTAGTGAAAATTCTGATTTACTTTATCTTTATTATCCCTCTTTGTTGCTTGCTGTCATTGTTAGCTTTCATATCATTTATGTCAGTGTTGCTGGGTTATCCTTTACCTGTTTTTGTTTTTGAAATTGAGTTCAAACTCAAAATCCAGTTAGATTTCAGCATAAATACTTACTTTATTTTTGAAAAATCTGTGTTTTTGCTTCTATTTGCTCTTAAAAAGCGTATATCTTTGTATAAAAGGCTCTCCTGGTTTATTACAAGGCTGGTGTGTCAGGGATCTGGCCTGTGGGGGGTTCTTGGGAACTCACAGGCAGACAGCCTGCAGGTCCTGCGGGTAGGGCCCACCACAAGATTGGTACTAACTTTACAATATAAGATAACAATTTGCCCAGGAGAGCCCAGGGTCCGCTTGCAGGTACTATTGAATCAATCAGGCCAGTGCTAGTGATATACATCACCCTAAATATCTGAGTGGAGGTGGATTCATTGGCTGCAACAGATTCCTGCAGGCAGTTGGGCTGCAGGGTGAGAGGTGGGATCCTTGGAATTAAATAGGCAGACAAGTAGTTGTACTTGTCGCAGAATAGCAGGGGAGGTATGGTGACTTTGGTTCCTTCTCTGTAAATGGTCTCTGTCTCTCTAGTTCTGGCCTCTGGGCTGTAGATTAGGGTTTCCTATAAAATGAACTCCAAATATGCTGGGTTGAGTGGATATTCTGTGAAATGTACTGGGCCAAAGGGAGCTCCTGGTGGACAATATAGTTTGGGTGGTTGGTCCGCAGTTTCTTGGGGTTGATGGTTGTGAGGTACAGAACTGCGGGAGGTGAACTGCAAATGAAATAGAACTAAAATCAAATATGGAATAACCTGGTTAAACCAAAGGTTCATGTCACTTTATTGCAATAATGGCAATGGGCAACTTCCTGGTGGCCCAGGGTATAAGTATACCCATCTGCCATGGAGAAAATTTTACAAATTCCTTTGGGCCTGGTGCTACCATCTACTAGGTTTTTGCAGCCCTCAGTGGCACCCATTTCAGGAGTTATTTCATTGGCTGTTTCAAAATGATAAAATTTGAATTTCACTTTTGGGTTGCAGGATTGGTCATCTTTGGGTGGCCTGCATTCCATGGGAAGTTTCTTTGCTTCTCCTGCCGCGGTGGCTAAGTTATTCTGTGATTTTTGGCCTGGCCTGCACTCTCATTGGTTGGGTTAACAGGAAACTTTGGCATGGGGAGCCTTGATGCAAGTAATTTTAGCTCATCAAGCCTTAGGATATTCCCCAAAGTCAAATCCCTCTCTGGCTTGAGCCAAAAAAACTGCAGGTGGCCAGGTGGCCCGCAGGGTATTGGGGTTTGAATCCCATAGTTGAGGTTTTCTCATGAGCATAGTCAACAGGAGTTTGTCATTTGTGACATGCCAGTCCACTTTAGACTCTCTGGACTTTAAATTTTAGTGTAGTGGCCCCTGGTTTTATTGGTTCTAAATTTAAGTCCCATTATTTTTACCTGGTCCTCTTTCAAATTTTCCTGCAAGTTTATGGTTTTTATCCTGGCTTCTGCTTTGTTCCTGATTTGGTCCACCTCTTCTGAGCTCTGGACCTGCATCTCCCCCTATGATTACCTGACAGGAGAGTACCCCTCCCAGCTGCTGTATCTTCTGGAAATTTCCTTGGGAAGACCAACAGCCTTCTCTCCATAGGAGAGAATCTGGTGCGCAGCCTAACTTGTGATAACATGAAGTTTGCCCTGCCCACTGAAGTGCCAGTAAGTTACCAGTATGAGAATACTCACACACCTGCCCTTGTGGAATTGGAAGACCCTTACCCCCTGTTGGTGTGCTCCTAACCCCAGAAGTGGCCCCCAAACACAGTTTCTGGCTTTTTGCTGATGTCCTCCTAATGGATCTGAATGCATACCTCCCTTAAATGACCCCTGTATTGCCCTTTTGGACCCCTGTTTGAGCAAACATCCTAGTTTTGAACCAGATGTCATCCTGGTGGACTTCCCCACTGGGATAGAAGCTAAGCTTAGTAAATTTAGCTCTCCTCTCTCATAATACTGAAGTTAGAACTAGGAAAAGAGAGGTACACTGGAGCTTTAAGCCTACAAATCTATGAAAGAAGGGGGGAAATTGCACCACAAAAATGAGGAACAAAAATTCAAACAAGATGGGCAGATAAATAACTGAGAATAAATGGTTTTGCAATAAGGGGTATAAAACCTGTTAGTCTTGGGTGGAGGCCTTCCTCAACCAGGACAAGACAGTGGCTGCCATGGTGTAAGAGGGTGGATTTTAGACCCCAAAGTTGCTTTCATCTAAAGGGGAGTTTAACTTTATTGTTTTTTAGGAAAAATCACTGAAAACAAGTTTTCAAAGGGAGAGTGAGAGGGATTATAACTCAGCTGGGAGATGCAAACTCAAAGTCAATTGTCTGGATGGAAATATTTTTATCTCTTGGTTGAAGACCTCAGTTGAAGGGGTTGTGGCATCATAATCCATTATTTTTGGGTGAGTGGCTGGTCCACTGCCAAGTGTCACAGGATAAGGATACTATAAATTCAGAACCTAAGAGTAAAAATACGGGATTTTCAAATCCTTGGTCCAAATTTTGAATCACATTTGCGGGATGACCTTTTTTAATTAAATTCTTTGTATTTTTATTTGAATATTTCAAATTGCAGGAACTCATAGACACTTTGCAAATTTCATGTCAAACTGCATGTTTCAAGTGGAAAAAATGAATTAACTGGAATCAGATTTGAAGTGTTCAAATCCATCAACCATTTTCATTAAGTTTACTATGTTATTGGAATTGCGGGATTTTCAAATCCAAGAACCAAATTTAAAATCATAAATGAATGCCTATAGTAAAATCAAATAATTATTGCAGGATTTGGAATCCAAATTGAATGTAAAGTAATTACTAGGACAGATCAATCCAAATCAAGAAGCTCCACTATGACTATAGTCAAATGAAAAATTCAATCTTAATAACAATGTTTAGACATGAAAATCAAATGAAATGTAAAATAGTTTAAACCCAGAAATGATACAATATTATGCATTACAAATCAGTAATATAGCAACCACAAACTCATATAATTCTATATAAGCCACCTTCCTGACAACACAGAAATATTTTAAAAGATTTTTGGCCCCAGCGTAGCCAGGGGCCAAATAAACTTCTTTTCAAGGAAGGAAGGAGAGGTGGGAAAAGAAAAACTTCAAAGGGAAAATTCATCAGTTAACTGCACTTTGTTTTTAGCTCATTAATTTACACATTTTTACTTGAGGACTTCAATTATTTTATACACATAAACTATATTTTTTACTTGTTATTGTGACTTAAATAAGGGCCCACTCCTGTAACAATATGTGTTTATGTATTGCTATTAAGGATGCTTGATTACAGTTGATTTTAGAAAATGTTAATAATAAAGTAGAATTATATATTAAAATCTATTTTTATAAAGTTGCTTTTTCATTATTGTGGTGATTGTTCATCTGTTGTTGATAATGTTCTTGCATTTAATTTGATGGTTTCACCTCCAGTTGCCTTTGTAATAGAAAATCAAGTTGCCTTCCCAACTACAGTTGTGGTTGTGGAAGCAACTTGATTTCCTATTGCCAAGGTGTAATGTTTTGGGCCTTATGGATGTCTTGGGGATTAACGTCTGTAATGTTAGCTTGTAATAATATGGTTGTAGGCCTATACACGGATTAATACCAGTCTTATGAACTCTGGAGTCTTTACCTTTAATTCTAAGGTAAAAACTGAGTAGAGTTTAAAGGCAACATGTAAAAGTGTAAAAGTATATCTTTTATTGGAGAAAGAAGGAAAGTTATATACTGTGAGTGATGCACAATGGCTACAGAGGTGTTATTAGCACCTGTATCACTGATTAGAACATTACACAATCTTCTGGATCCACCAGGCTCTTGTAGCCATGTTCCTTCCTTTTAGGGCAGATCCAGACAATCCAATGGGGAAGAGTAAGTGCACATTAATCCAGAGTGGGCTGTAGTTACAGCTACCCATTACAGCAATGACTATTAATTCCCAAACCTGATCCATTAGGATGTAATAGGTTGGCTGGAACATCTTAGCATCCAAGTTACAATTGGGAATGCAAATTTGTTGGATCCAACAGATTTGAGTGAACAACTAGAATAGCCTTGACCAACAGGATTAATTCCAATGATAACCTTGACCATTATAATATACAATATAATTTGCAACACAAGGCAACTGGTGGTGAAACCATACAATTAAATGCAAGAACATTATCAACAAAAAATGAACAATCACTACAACAAGGAAAAAGCAACTTGACAAAAATAGATTGTAATACAGTAGTTTTAAAAGCTATGGAAACAACCAAAAATATCTCAGATTTAAACAAAATGATTTCAGATTTGAACAAAATCCAAGTTGCGCAAGATTCAGGATTCAAATAATTTAAATATTTTTTGGTTAAAAAATAAACTGTCAAACAAAAAAACAAAATTTCACTAGCTCATTATACAAAATTATAGCAAATATCAAGCAGCGTTGTTTAAACCACAAACAAAATGAACTGATACAGCAAGTGAGAAGGATGTATGCTGTTCCAGAGTATATTATAATCCAATCAGGATTAATATGAGGCACCAACAGAAGGACTAAAATGAAACAAATTTGAGCATTCTATAAGTGAGATTCCACAAGCATAAAAAAATGAAGTCATACAAGATGTGTAGTATGAGCAGCCTAAAATAGAAGTATAACATTTTAACAGCCAATCAACAGCTATCCAATTTAGGAAAAGAGGCATTTTATTCATTTTCATGGATCCTGATTTGTGTAAAATGGTTTGAGAACTTTCTAAATATGGAATTGATAATACAATAAAAATAAATCATAAAATTTTAAACTTCTACTTTTAGTAATTTTATCCTAGGTTTTATTTTAAGATGGTTTTCAACAGCAACAAGATTTTCAATGGCTCCAGCAACCAAGCCAGCAGCAGCCAAGCCAGCTTAAATGGAGGAAAGGCTCAGAACGTGGAAGCACCCATTTAAACCCAAGCTTTTGAGGCGGGTAACAAGGAAGCTGACCTGTACTTGACCCCTGACCCCTATGGCTTTGACTTGTTCAATAGTCACTTTGTGCCCAGCGCTACCCCTGCTCCTGTACCCACCCCTGCATCAGCTGCCTATCAACCAACCAATCATGTTGGCAACCTTGATTTGGAACAACTTCCTGCCATCAGCCAACCTACCCCCCATCAGCTAATCAGGCTTCAGCTCCCGCGGCCCAGCGCCCTAAGCAACAAATCATCACCACCCAAATTCTTACAGAAATTATGGCACTGAACCTGCAGGGTCTGTCCTGGGATCAGATAGCAAGCCAATTACAATTCACCTGGGCTACTGTCATGTGGGAATTCAACAACCTGATGAACAGGGGGAACCTGATTGGGACAACCAAGAAGCCAAAGAAGGCCCAGGAGTCCCAGATCAATGAGGCATACCCAATAATGCTTGACCTCCTCCAGCGGGACCCCAAGCTTCCCTTGACCCAGGTCTGGAAGCAACTTGCGCACCATGGCATTTGGGTGTCTGAGCGCATGGTGCATCTCTGGATGTATGGAAAGGTGGCGTCAATCCAGGTTCTTATTAATGTTGCCGGCAACCAATGGGATGGCGCTGAGGATTTCCCACATGATCAGGTCATCAAATCAGCCCTGGTCAAATGACTGACAAGTTTTTCAGATGATGTCATGTTTGTCTCATATTATAAGCTATTAATAGCTTTCAATGATTTTGGCAATCAAGGAAGAGCCACCACCCAACAAGGAAGTAAGAAGGTCAAGAAGGGGACATTCATTGGTGTGTTTCTGGCTGTTTCAGCCAAGGGGTTTGTCTATTTTTGGACAAACCCAGATTTCACCAATGGCTAAAAGTACAGTCACATCCTCAGTGGATTACTTGACTACTGGGATAACTCAAATTTCAAGCCCCAGGGTTTCTTGAGCCACCAGATGGAGGGAAGCTCCACCACCCTTGAGGCCATCCAGGGATGCAGGCACCAGGCCTCAGTCTACCCCGCCGGCCACGCTGACATTCATCTGGCAGATTTTGTGTTCTTCAACATTGGAGACACACTCTGGGAGCCCTGTCCTCAGGATTTCAACAATCTCTATCTTGGGGTCCTTGATCATGATTCTCTCTTTGGTTGCCAAATGGTGGCCAACTTGTTTGCGCAAATGGCTTTTCATGTGAATATGGGCAACCAATCACGGAAAGACAAGCACCTCCCACCCCATGCCACTGCCACCTACCAGCCAATCATGGCAATGATCAATGAGGAGTACAATGAGTGGTACATGGCAGCCATCACAGTCAATCCTCCTGCCTCTACCCCTGCTACTACCCCCCACCTGCCAGCCTCACTCACCCAATCACAGACCCCTTGGCCAGCACCGGCTCTACACTTTCCTTCCCACACTATTCCAGCTACTAGGCATCACTCTTCCTGCCCCCAATAAACTCCCTGTTGCCAAAAATCTTCTATTTATATTATCTTTATTTTGAATTTCAAGTGTTCATTTTCTCATTGTTTATAGTTGGTTTTATTCTTTATGTTTGGTTTATTTCTATAAAATCATATATTCACTATGCTGTGTATCTAGATACAGAGCACAGTTATTTTTAGTACCCAAACACAGCCTCTTGTGAAAATATTAACAACAATTTGTTGATCAGCTAAATTTGAATTAGAAAATTATAGATTGATTGTGTTTAGATTAAGTTGTTGCTGATCTGAATTCAAAACCTTAATGATAAAATTTAAGCCAATCAGGAGCCAAGTGACAAAGTGATAGCTGTGACATAAAGGGTCATCTAATAATTCTTTGATGCATGTGCACTAATTAATCTGATTGGCTGGATGGTTTGCCATTGTACTGTGGTAAGTTGTTGGTGGACTAGAGCTAACCCAGTAGCTGATTGGGCACTAGTCCACCAACAACTTGCCACCGCAGCAATGGCACTCAATGAAAAAAAATCCAGCCAATCAGATTAATTAGTGCACATGCATCAAAGAATTATTGAATGACCCTTTATGTCACAACAATCACTTTATCACTTGGCTCCTGATTGGCTTAAAGTTTATCACTAAGGTTTTGAATTCAGATCAGCAACAACTTAATCTAAACACAATTAATCTATAATTTTCTAATTCAAATTTAGCTGATCACCAAATTGTTGTTAACATTTTCACAAGGGGCTGTGGAAAGTGCCAAAAATAATATGGTAATTAAGGAAACAATGCCAACACAAAGCAAATAACACATATTGAGATGAGCGTAAAACATATATACAATGGGTAAAAAGATGAGATATTGTAGAAAATGGGAAAACAAACAAGGATAAACAAAGAGGCAATTATATCAGAATAACACAGAGTTTATTGGGATGAAAGCTATAAAAATATGGAAAGATTAGTATAAAATCAATAAGAGAATTGAAGAAGATGCTTAAAGTCCTTGACTATGCAATTGCAGAGATCAAAGAAATTGACTGCAAGGTCAAAGCCAGAGTGGAGTCTGCCATCCTTGAAGGGGACAAAATAGACAAGGTTTTTGCAAAGGCTTTAATGACCAAAATACCAGACACCCCTGAGAAGACAATTGAGCGCCTACTCAACATTCAAAAGACAGTGGTCAAGGGCCTCTAGTTTAAGTCATTTGCTCTCTCTGCGCTGTATGTCTGGACAGATGTGTAAATTCACTGCCACCCCTGGCATTAGATCATAAAATATTCCCCCGCCGCACTAAGAAAGGGCCAAAAATGCCAGCCAAACCCCTCCTTTCTTTAGAGGATTTAGCACACACAGTGGATGAGAGGTTTGTGTTGGCCTACCCCGCAGATTCCTTACCCTTGGTTGCTCCCTCCTGGGAAAAAACATTGGTCAAGTTAGACTACTTACTAGCCTGGTGTTTCCCATTTCTAAAAATTATCAGGGCTAGCCAATAAAAGCCCGCCACATTGACGCTTGACAACTCAGTTGAACTTCAAATGCCTGGTACCTCTTCCAGCCAATCAGATCAGGCCGCGGAAATTAGAGTGAAACTCTCCAGTCTCCCTGAGCCTATCCAGCAAAGTTTTTCCCCTAGCCAATTGGATCCAGTGCCAACTGTCATGTGACTATTTTCCTTGCAATCCATCCCTTTTAACATAGCAAGGGGACTTTCAGTCCCCTGCTTGTCTATTTCCAATTTATTAAAGTTTTGGATTCCATTGCAATTGTTTAAAAATTATAGCTTGGTTGGACTTGTGGTTTGGTTCCTATCATCTAGAGTTTTAAAGTGTTAGTTGTTTTAAACCCTACCTTGTACTATTCTGCTCCGGACACAGCTCCTCTTCTGGGATCTTCAGGAGAAGCTTTAACGCTTAGTTGTTGTTGTTTTGTTTTTGCTTTTGAGAACCAAACTTGAATCTAAAATTTCAGTTAGTATTTAATATAAAAACCTATTTTATCTTGAATTTTACCTTCTGTTTTTTTTTGATTTTGGACCTGTTTTTGTTTTCAAAACTGTCAAGCCACTTGAGACTGCTCCCAAGCCTCCCAAAGACTAATCTGTTGCTTTCAGCTGGGTTTTCAATCCTGATACCCCCAACCACCATAAATTTTATTAGTTCAAATAAAACAAACACACTTTTAAATTCAGAATTCTCTGGGGAGTTCAATATGATCCTCCCTGCCCTGAAGTTTGTGATGTTTTCACTAGCCCCCTTTTTGTTGCTCCTTTGGTCCACCTCCCCTGACTTATGGTCTTGCCTCACTTCTTCTGCTCGGCTTGTGGTAGGCGACCCTGGTAGCCTACTACACTTCCCTGGTGAACTCTTCATCTCTGGGGAGGCTGTAGTCAAGAGTTTAACCTACAATGACTTAGACCTTCATGCTGATGACTATGCTGTGCTTGCCCCTGTATTGGAGGAAATGGCAGAGTTGACCCCCTATCTTGGATGGGAATAACTCAGTACCCCTCCAAGCACCTGTGAAGCCGCCCTCTGTTCCCACTTGTACGCCCTGGCTGCTCTCTGGACTAGCGCTGATAGGGTTGAATGCTTACTCCCCAAAGTTGTCTCCTGTGTCCTCCCTTTGGTCCCCACTCCAAGCGGTCATCCCAGTACTCCACTGGGCAGCATCCTGGTGGTTTGTTTCACCAGGATGGGAGCCAAACTTTGTTAGTTTAGCCCCCCTCTCTCACATAATAGACAAGCCCATTTCTTCTGCCTTTGAAGCCTTTTGCTACTGAGTGTGGAGCTTACTTCTTGCCCTCATCCGAGCCAGCTTGGGATTCCTCCTTGCTGGATTTCTCTCAGTGTGGGCTGTGTGGTCACTTATGTCCTCCTTCAAGTTGTGTCTCACTGAGAAGTCTGTCTGCCCCTCCACAGCTTCCTTGGCTGCATCAGCGGTGAACATTACCCTGATGTTACCCTGCACCCCCCCTCTGTGGCCATCCACAGAAAAGTTCTGGACGCCCTTGGGGAGTTGAAGCTCTGCCTCTCTGCGGACTCAGTGTCTGCAGACACTCCCATCTCTGACGCTCAGAGATTGTTGGCCCTCTTGGATGCTCTTGATGGAGACGCCTGCCTCTGGGTGAGCACTCTCCTTCACCAAAGCCAGGAGCTTGGGGATACCTCCTCCCTTCTTACGTTAGTTTCCTCAGTGGTGGCTGCTCCGGGTTCCAAGGCCTTGGTTATATTTGAGACCCTTCATTATAAAGGCCTCACCCCTGACCTTGCCTCCCATGTTGAGTGCTTTGCAGTGAAAGCTGCCTCCCTGGATCTCCCTACCAAGATGGCAGTTGCCATTTTCCACAACTTCTTGAATGCTGCCTCAGCTAGCAAGAGTGCGTGGGATCTGGCTCCTACCTCCCTCAAGAAGGCATTTGTGTTGGCTTGCAAGCTTGGAGCTAAGCCAGCCTACCAGCCCAAGTCTGGCATGCGTCCCACCTTCCGGCCTCCAAGCCTGCCCAGGCTAAGGCCCCCGCGGCCAAGCCCCCCAAGACACCTGCCATCAATGTGATGTGTTGCCCCCGCCAGGCCCCCAACTGACCCACCTCCACAGAATCCCCCCGGTCTTTGCGGCTTTGGCTGCCATCCCCAAGGTTTCTTCTTGTGACCCTGCTGCATCCATTCTGACCCTGAAGAATAAAGAAGATATTTCCTATTTCCTTTTTATTGCAACCTTTTATACCAAATAAAGCCAAGCTAAGGCTACAGTTTTGGTGGACACAGGTGCTGCAGGCAACTTTATGGACCTGGCACTGGCCCAATCCCTGGGTCTATCCCTGCTCCCTCCTCAGAGTCTAATTGCTGCTAGCCAGGTACTGGTTCTCAGCTATCCCCTCACTAACCCACTTAGTTACTGTACAGGCTCCCACATGTTTGTGAGTAAGTTCTCTGCTGTGGAAGACCTCCTGTATCCCGTAATTGTGGGCGTGGGGTGGTGGCAGCGCCACTTGATGCAGATCAAATGTCTCACCAACAAGCTTCACTTCTCATTAGATGGGTGCTCAGGTTCCCCCCCTCCTCCCCTTGGGGTGGGAACCCCCTGAGTCATGCTTGTCTCTTGCAGCAACCCCAGTCTTCCCCCCAAGCCCTTTGCCCTTCTGGCTATCCTTGCTCCCTTCAAGGACGCCTTTGACGCCACCCTTTCCTGCGCCCTCCCTCCACACTCTTGTCACAATTTGACCTTTAAGACAACATTTGACCTTGTGAAGATTGACGCCCCAATGTACCCCCTTAGCAAATTGGAGGATAAGGCGTTGGGTGCGTGGCTGAACAACATGCTGACAAAAGGGTGGATAGTCAAGAAGGCTTCCTTGGTTAGCTCCCTGGTGGTTTTTGCTAAGAAATTGAATGGGTTCCTTAGGCTGTGCGTTGATTATACTCTCCTCAACAACGTTACCGTCCTGGACTGCTACCCCTCCCCTTGGAAGCCTCAATTGCTCAGTCCATTGCCAAGTCTTGTGTCTTTTCTAAACTGGATCTTGTTAATGCTTTTAACCAGGTTTGTGTGGTGGAGGGGGACAAATGGCTTACGGCCATCAAAACTTGGCGTGATTGCTTCCAATTCAAGGTCATGCCTTTTGGCTTGAAGAACGCTCCCACAATCTTCCAGTGAGTCATTGAGGATGCCTTGGGGGATCTCCGCTTTTCCTGTGCTGTGGTGTACATTAATGACATCCTAATCCACTCCCCTACTCCCGAGCAGCACTCTAAGGACCTGGTGGCTGTGGTGGCAGCCATCCATAAGGCGCAGCTATTCATCAAGCCCAGCAAGTACAAGTTCTTCAAGTCCAAAGTTACCTTTTTGGACAACTTGGTCCTGAAGGACAATCATGCAGTCTCCCCTGACAAGGCCAAGGCCCTTTGGGAATGGGATACCCCACGGAACCAGAAGGAGTTACGCTGCTTTCTGGGTACAGTGATCTTCCTCAAGAAGTTCTCCCCTGCCATCTCTGAGCTGGTTGCCCCCCTGCACCCCCTGGCTGGCAAGAATGCCTCCTTTGTGTGAACTCCAGCATGCCAGGAGGCCTTTGAGGCCATCAAGCGGGGTTTTGTCTCTACCCCAGTGCTATGCCATGCCAACACAAGCAAACAGTTCATTGTAGCTTGCAATGCCTCTAACATGGCTGCTGGGGAGGTCCTTCTTCAGGAGCACAATGGTCAGAGCTCCCAGTTGCTTACTTCTCCAGGAAGTTTGCCCCCAACAAGTGCTCCTGGGCGGTGTTTGACAAGGAGTTACAGGCTGTGGTGGACGCCATCACTCATTGGAGACATCACCTGCAGGGTGCTCAACACAAGTTTGTGGTTTGTACAGACCATAAGGCCCTCTGTTACTTCTGCAAGCCCCAGAAGTTACTCCCTTGCCAGGAACGTATCATGCAGACGCTCTCTGGTTACAAGTTCAAGTACAAATTTTTATAAGGGGAGCTCAATATTCTCCCTGACCTACTGAGTCACAACCCTGCAATGTACCCAGTGAGGGGCAATGAGGACCCTCAGGTCACTGTCATCCTGGAATCCTTGATCCTCCCAGACTCTGGCTCTCCTCTCCCTCAAACCCCATTCACACCTTCAGCTGTTCCCCCACAGCTTCTGGTCATTGCCCCTGCTCCCTCTTCTGAGTTAGACCCCCCAATGGCTCTCCATGGGACGCTTCCACACAAGTTCTGGTGGCCCAGCACTCCTCTCTGGACAGCCAGGCCATCTGCGCAAAGCTGTCACCCAACTCTGCATCTAATGGTCCCTATACTCTTAAGGATAAGATAATTTACCAAAACAACAAAGTATGGGTTCCAAAGGACTTGTGGCTGTGTGTCATGACAGAACATCATGATCCCCCCCTGTTTAGTCATCCTGGCATAAAGAAGCTGCTTGAGCTCATCAGGCGTACTTATAGCTGGGTTGGGATAACTAAGGCAGTAGGCCCCTGGATTAAGAAGTGTGTTACTTGTGCCTGCTCTAAACCAGATTGTTCAGGGAACAATAGTCTTCTTCACCCCCTACAGCAGTCTCAAGGTTTGTGGTTGTCCATCTCAGTTGACTTTGTGGTGGCCCTCCCCTTGTTGGGAGGCTTTGACTCCATCATGGTGGTAGTTGACTGTTTCACCAAATATTCAGTCTTCATCCCATGTCTAACCATCCTGGACTCAGTAGGGATGGCAAGCCTGTTTGTGAAACACATCTTCACCAACTTTGGCTTACCACAGGAGATCATCAGCAACTGAGGCCCCCAGTTCACATCCATGTTCTGGGAGTCTCTACTGGGGATTATAAAATATTAAGCCATGCAGGTCCACCTCCTTTCATCCCCAGTCAGATGGGCAAACAGAAAGAGTCAACCAAACCATGGAGCAGCATCCACGTTGCTATGCAAACGCCTCCATGAACTCCTGGTCTGACAATCTCCCATTAGCCCAGTTTGCTTACAACAACACTATGCATACCTCCACAGGGGTGTCCCCATTTCAGGCTACTCTGGGGGTTTCCCCAGCATTTGTGATAGGTCCCTTGCTCCAGACAAGCATACCAACTTCCGCAGACATGGTGTCCCACCTCAAAGCCATTAATCTCAAAGTCCAAAGCACCCTAACCAAGTCCATTGAGGAGTACAAGAAAGTGGCAGACAAGAATAGTCGGCCCACTCCCCAGTATCTAGTGGGCTCGCTTGTGATGTTAGATGCCACCAATATCTGAATGAAGGTGCCCTCAAGGAAGTTTGCTCCAAAGAGACTGGGCCCCTTCAAGGTTCTGGAGGATAAGGGCAACAGCGCGTTTGTGTTGGACCTCCCCCTATCGGATTCACAGTATCTTCAATGCCTGTTGTCTGTCCCCTTTTGAGGGGGACCTCCCCAGCACGCCTGACCCCACCTTGGTGGATGGCTCTCCCAAGTACAAGTAGAAGCCATAGTAGCCTTGCGTAGGATTTGCAAGTCCCTGCAATATTGCGTATCTTGGAAAGGATATCCCTCTTACAACAACATCTGGGTAAGCTCCTCAGACTGCAGAAATTGCTGGGATCTGGTACAAGAATTTCATAAGGACAATCCCACAGAACTTAGTCCCCCTAAGTCTCTTCTAGCCCTCAAGATTCCCAAAGCTCACAAGAACTTCTTGGTGGCTAAGCTTCCCCAGGGGGGATCTGCCCTCAGGAAAAAGGAAAGGATAATGTAAATTCACTGCCACCCCTGGCATTAGATCATAAAATATTCCCCTGCCGCACTAAGAAAGGGCCAAAAATGCCAGCCAAACTCCTCCTTTCTTTAGAAGATTTAGCACACAGTTGATGAGAGGTTTGTGTTGGCCTACCCTGTGGATTCATTGCCCTTGGCTGCTCCCTCCTGGGAAGAAACGTTGGTCAATTTAGACTACTTACTAGCCTGGTGTTGCCAATTTCTAAAAATTATCAGGGCTAGCCAATCAAAGCCCGCCACATCAATGCTTGATAACTCAGTTGAACTTAAAATGCCTGGTACCTCTTCCAGCCAATCAGATCAGGCTGCAGAAATTAGATTCAAACTCCCCAGTCTCCCTGAGCCTATCCAGCAAAGTTTTTCCCCTAGCCAATTGGATCCAGTGCCAACTGTCATGTGACTATTTTCCTTGCAATCTATCCCTTTTAACATAGCAAGGGGACTTTCAGTCCCCTGCTTGTCTATTTCCAATTTATTAAAGTTTTGGATTCCATTGCACTTGTTTAAAAATTATAGTTTGGTTGGACTTGTGGTTTGGTTCCTTTCATTTAGAGTTTTAAATTGTTAGTTGTTTTAAACCTTACCTTGTACTATCCTGCTCTGAACAAAGCTCCTCCTCTGGGATCTTAAGGAGAAGCTTTAACACTTAGTTGTTGTTTGTTTTGTTTTTGCTTTCAAAAACTAAACTCAAATCTAAAATTTTAGTTAGTATTCAATATAAAAACCTATTTTATCTTGAATTTTACCTTCTGTTTTTTGATTTTGGACCCGTTTTTGTTTTCAAAACTGTCAAGCCACCCAAGACCGCTCCCAAGCCTCCCAAAGGCTACTCTGTTGCTTTCAGCTGGGTTTTCAATCCTGATACCCCCAACCACCATAAATTTTATTAGTTTGAATACAACAAACACACTTTTAAATTCAGAATTCTCTGGGGAGTTCAATTATGATCCTCCCTGCCCTGAAGTTTGTGGTATTTTCACTGGCCCCCTTTTTGTTGCTCCTTTGGTCCACCTCCCCTGACTTATGGTCTTGCCTCACTTCTTCTGCTCGGCTTGTGGTAGGCAACCCTGGTAGCCTACTACACTTCCCTGGTGAACTCTTCATCTCTGGGGAGGCTGTAGTCAAGAGTTTAACCTGAAATGACTTAGACCTTCATGCTGATGACTATGCTGTGCTTGCCCCCGTATTGAAGGAAATGGCAGAGTTGATCCCCTATCTTGGATGGGAACAGCTTGGTACCCCTCCAAGCACCTGTGAAGCTGCCCTCTGTTCCCACTTGTACGCCCTGGCTGCTCTCTGGACTAGCGCTGATGGGGTTGAATGCTTACTTCCCACAGTTATCTCCTGTGTCCTCCATTTGGTCCCCACTCCAAGCGGTCATCCCAGTACTCCACTGGGCGGCATCCTGGTGGTTTGTTTCACCGGGATGGGAGCTGAACTTAGTTAGTTTAGCCCCCTCTCTCACAGGATGACCCTGACATGTATGCCCACCTGAAACCTACCAAACGGGCAAGAACAGAGTATAAAGAATTGCCTGAACAACTGCTTGTGCCAAGAATGGCCAAGTTGGCGGAGGCTGCAGGCAAGGAGGAAATCCAAGAAGGTAATGTAAAAAATAAAATTAATAGAAATTTTGAAATACTCACCTGTTTTTTTGAAAAACATAGAAAGCAAAATCTGCCAAGTCCTGGTCCCCTTCATCCCTGCCACATTTTATGCAAATTATGTCACTCACGTGGCAAAGCAGCTGTTTCTGTCCCCCCTTTCTTACAGGAGCTCAAGGATAGGATTCACAGTATCTTCCCAATGTCCTGAGAGGAGTTATCTGGGCTGAAACATGGCAAGGGGGCATCCAAGTGGGCAGTTACTGCCTACAAGGATGCCTAATTGGTCCACCTTTACCTGGTGGTCCTTAGTGGAGTTTACTGTGTAAACTTCATTGAGCTTGTTTGGGACGTCATGGCAACACTCCCATTTGAGAATGTACCAGAGATGGGCCAGGCCCATGTGGCTGCTTGCTTATGCTTCCTGGTGGAGCACACCCTGTCTTACCTGTTGGAGAACTTTGGGTGTGCAGTGGGTAAATTGGCTGTTGCAAACTCAACAGCTGTCAATAAGCCCAAAGTCCTCCTTACTGAATTTGGGCTGGCCTGGAGTGCCAACAAGACGGGGCTCCCTCTGGCAAGGGATCTCCCTTTGCAAAGACCAAATACAAAAAGAAAATTAGTGCTGTCTACAACAAACTGTGCAAATTCACAGAAGCCTTTTCCCATCAAAGGCTTCATCTGGTTGTTTACCTGGGGTTCCTCTTCTACTTTGGGATGAGTGCATCTGTAGAGGACCTGGACGGGGTCCTTATTGGGATCAACAAGGCCAGGCTCTCCCTGGACAACAAGAAAGTCCCCCCGGCTACAACTTGGTGGACCACATAATCCAGGATGCCCTGGTCCTGGCTGGCATCTACAGGTTTGCATCCCACCAGAAAAGCTGCTGCTTCATTCCCACCTCACTATCCTCCCTTTTACTAGCCGCCAAGAATACTTCCAGCAGGATGTATCTACCGTACACAATGTGGCAGTGGAGGTTATGCACCACCTCCATTGCCAGGTGGGTACATACCAAAGAACCCACTACAGGCGCTCCTGATAAATTCTCTATACCAATAAATATCTTTATACTTTAGATTATTTTTATTGTAATTAATTTTTCTAACTCTTATTTAGCAAACAATTTTTATAAAATAAATCCTGTAGAAGGTCTTCATAAAAGCATAATAATATATATTAATAAAATATACTTCTAATTTATACACTTTACATTTATTTTTTTAATTTCATTTTATATTTATTTGATAAAAGTGATATAAATATATTTGCGTAATCCAGTATCAAGTGTTTGGGATAGCCTCAGATGCCATAATAAAAAAATTAATTCAAAATAAATAAATTTCAAACCTTCATTGATGTTCCCGCTGAATGTGATTGTGGACTTAGAAGCTTCTAAATATAAAATGATAATTAATAAATCTTAAATAGTAAATTAGAGAATATAAAAAAGTAGAACACACTAAGTCTTTAATTGATTGGCTGTTTGGTAAGGCATGCAAGGATGAACAAATCAGCGTGGCCATAGAATTTAGCCACAGTCTCAGCTGGAAGGATGTGGATCCCAGCCTTCAGCAAATCAAATAGGTCCTCAGTCCCAGTTGGAGTCCCTTGCTTGAGAACTTGCTTGAGCCACCCAAAAACTTCCTTGATGGGATTCAGGAAGGGCAAATAGGCAGGGAGGAAGAGAAGGCGCAAATTTGCTGTGGCCAATTGCTGGGGCCCACTGCAATTCTGGTGTCAATTGATGGAAATTCCTCAAGAATATCTGCCATCTTATGGAGACCAACATTATCCAGTACAATTACATTGGTGAAGTCTGGGCTTGTGCGCCTCAGGTGCTCCTGGCCAATCAGAGGAATAATAGAAATGTACAGCTGTTGTGGGAGCCTAGTATCATTTGATAGAGCTTGACCCCCTTTGGACCAAGGAGAGCCACCATTGAATATGCTGTGGTGCAGACTGCAAAACACCAAGCTACCCCATCATTTGAGCCTTTGGGGACATAGCCATATGCATTGCACATAGACAAGGCAAATGCCAATTTGTCAATATAGTAAAATTTGACCGTCCCCTTGGCTTTGTGGGCAGTGTGCACCTCTGCATATTTTTTTCCTGACATCAATGTTGGAAGGACTGTGTTTATTGTAGGGTGATACCCCAAGCTTATTCCAGGAAAAGTGCATTCCCTTCACCAGATGGTAGTAAAAGGAAATTGAGGTCTGAACCCAAAAAGTAGATTTGACCATGGCTGTCAGGATACCAGGAGTACTGTGGGGCTCAAGCAGGTGAGGGAGGAGTTGAAGCAGGTATTGGAATGGCCCAACAGATGATGGGACCTAACTTTACCAGGTAGGAAAGGGCCTATCCAGCCACAGCCCAAGGTCCAGCCGCTGGCAAGGTGGAGTCAATCAATCCTGTGAGCGCAAGGTAAAGCACTCCCAGGAATTGACTACTCTGGCCAGTGGCGTCAGAAGTGGGGGGGGTTGAGATGGCTGGTTTGGGTGTTGGGGGAGGTTCCATGGGGACCAAGTAGGCGGCAGGATTGTTTTACTTCCTGTTGAAGATCAAAGGGTAGATGGTGATTGCTTTGCTGTCACGGACAATTTGGTAGGGTTCCTTGGGAGTGTTTGGGCGGGTGTACCACTGCAAGTCTGCCAATGTCCAGGGTTTGTGGTCAGGATTGGTGGGATACTCAGTGAAATGCACAGGGCCAAAGGGAGCGTTGGGTGGGCAGTAGTAGTCAAAGGCTTCAGTTTTATCAACTGGAGTCTGACTATCTATCCCAGTAGATGGGTACTGACACTTGAGTGTATGCAGATGGAAGAGTATCAAAAATAGGTATGGAAACAGATTGGTGAACCAAAGGTTCATAACAAATTTATTTGATAAGGATGACAATACAGAACTTTTTCAAGTGCTTCTGATTTATATACTTACTCACATGCAGGTGCCTCTGGGTATTCTTCTGATGCTATCTGTGTGGCAAGGCTTGGCATCTCAGATTCTGCTGTTTGGTTGGCTGCTTCATGGTTATTTTTGGGGTTTTCAGGAACAGTTGTTTGGCTTTTTGATGGTTCATCTTGGCTTGGCTGGTCATTGATTTTGGCAGGTTTGGCTGCAGGAGTCATGGGGTCTTTTTCAATTTGATCACCATTTTTGGACTGGCTTGACAGGCTCTCTTGAGCCCAAAGAACTTGATAAAAAAGGGGTTCCCAATTGGAGACCCCAAATTACTTAATGGAGGGTGGGCTTGATCTGGGTTTACTGGGCAGCTAAAAATAGCCTGCCCAGGCCCAGCCAAACCCACCAAGGCTTGGGCGTAGCTTTTGGGGCCCAAAGCGGGCCCCTCAGCTACCACCAGGGCAGGAATGGTTCCTGCACCTGGATTTGCTTCTAAAAGCAAAAATCCAGGTGCGGGCAAATCTCCCTTGCCTGCTAGCCCCACCTGGTGGCTAGGAGCGGGTTCAATTCCCACCTGGGGCCTTAAAACTGTTACTTTTGTAAAAATGGCCTGTATATTTTCCAGTTCAAATGACAGTCCTGGGTTATCCACTGGCAGATTACCCATTTGTGCTCCTTGTTGAGCATAGTAGAAACACGCAAGGATTTCTACACAGCAAGAACTCAGCCAGTCTTAATGAAGGTGTTGTTTGTCTTGGAGGCAGGCAAGTTCCTTAGGTCAAAGTTCCTAAGTTCAAAAGTGCAAAAATTAAAAATGTGACCCCAAAAAGTTCAAAAATTGAAACAATATGTAGGGTGCAAAAATCACCAACATCAAAGATCAAAGTGCAAAAATTGATTTTCTGGAGGTTAACTTTGAAGCAGAAAAAAATAAAGTTTATAATATAAAGCTATATATTTTAAATCTTTTCTAGACTAAAAAGACCCCAAAGAATTCATTTCTGCAATAAAAATTATATTTTAGATAAAATAGAATTCTTAAATTAGCTGTTCTTTAAAGAAACTCTTTTTTACTTTTAAAATCAAAATGAGTCTATAATTTATATGTAACTGTATTCAATTAAATATAAAATATAAAACTACACAAAAAACTTCTTTATAAAATATAAGTTTAATAAAAAAGATTAATGTAATTTCCAGCTTATGTAAAGCTATAATAATACTTCAGTATAAGCAAAATAAAGTATTTTTCCTGCAAGATCAAGCATATGATTTTAGGTATTTTGGTTTATTAGTGATCTTATTTCAATGATAAAAATTATAAAAATCTATTATTAAAATAATGTAAAGTACATCATTTTCTTATTAAAGCTATACTATACAATTTTGTACTTAATAAAAGATAAGTTCTTATATCTTATTTATAATAAGTCACAATATTCAAAGATATCAAGAATCTGCACTTACATATCATAAAAAGAAGACTTGAATATTTTTTGTATTAAAAGGACAGTACTTTCACCAAAAGATGATATAGATAGTTCAAAGTTGTATATCAAAGAGAAACATTTTATGCATCTTATTTTACTCTGATACAACTAGTAAAAAGATATAGTAGAAGATAATTGAGGGTAATAATAGAGAGAGGATAATAGATGATAATCAAGGGTAAGAATGGAAAGATATAGTAGAAGATAATTGAGGGTAATAATGGAAAGAGGATAGTGGAAGATAATTGAGGGTAATAATGGAAATAGGATAGCAGAAGATAATCAAGGGTAAGAATGGAGAGAAAATAATAGAAGATAATCAAGGGTAAGAATGGAAAGAGGATAGTAGAAGAGAAGAAGAAGAAGAAGAGAGGAGAAGAGAAGAAGAGAAGAGAAAAGGAGAAGAGAAGAAAAAAGAAAGTTTTTTCTAATTGGTATCAGATTTTATATAATCCACCCTCTTGACAAAGCAGAAATTTTTAAAAGTTTGTTGGCCCCTTGGCTGCGCTGGGGGCCAAAAAACTTTTAAAAACTTTTGAGGAGGAATGAGAGGTGGGGAAGGAGAAAATTCAGAAAAGAAACCTTCAAAAAAAACCAAGAGCTTATTGCACTTTGATTTGGGCACTTTGATTTTGTCCCCTGAAATAACATAGGGAAACATAGTACAATATTATATTAATTTGATATTTTTTGAAATTGCCTCCAAAAAACACCAATTACTTAATATTGCAATAAAATAAAAACCTACCAAAAAACTTCATTTCTTTTTTATATATTTAAATATAAGGTCTTAAAGAATCTACATGAGGAATTTCAAAAGTTTTTATAAATCATTTAAAATTTTATAAGCTTATAAAAAGTGTCACTAAATCTAAAAAGTCAATTTTTGATTTCCTCACTTTTGATTTGAGGAACTTAATAAAACATAATGAATAAAATTTTAATTCTTTGCAAAAATTAATATTAAGTGGTCCTAAATTTTTGGTACCTTTTTGGATTCTGATTTGACTACTTTTTGATTTCTGCACCCATTAAGAAACTATATGTAAATTTTTAAATAAATTTTTATGAGACAAAATTTTATTTTTTAAAAATAAAGAGCTTATAATAGTATTTTATATTAATATTTGAAAAAAATAGTTAAAAAATTTGCCTAAAGTTACAAAAGCTTTTTTTAGCTCTTGATTTCTTTTTTTCCATATAGAAAAAAAATTTAAAATTTAATTTTTTTTAATTTTGATGTGTCAAAAATTACATTGAAGATTTTTTTGCACTTCAATTTTTGCACTTTCAATTTAGGCCCCTCTATTAAAAGGGGTAAATAAATTCTATTTTAAAAGCCAAATCAAATTAAGGTGTGTTTTAAAATGCATCAATTTGGGCACTTCAAACTTGGTTTTTTGATTTTAGCTACTAGTAAAAACATTTTAAAAAAAGTCAAATTTAAGAAAAACATTAAATTTTTTGGGGAAATTTTTTATTGAAAAAAAGTACGGAGATCAAAAAATCCATTGATTTGGAGATTTTGATCTCCACACTTTGACTTTAGGCACTTGCCCTTGGAGGCATATTTGGAATCCACCCCAACAAGAGCCGCGGCTGCCTTGTAGTCACCTGATTCCTGCATTAGCTTAAGCAGGATGATGTGTTTGATGTTGGGAATGCGCTTCTGGGTGGGCTTTTTAGCGGTGGGGATTGACTTGTTGGCATTGGGCACAAAACAGGGCATAGATACCTTGGTATAGAAGGCTGCAACCTTTTTTAACACCAGCTGTCCCTCATCATTTTGATAGAATTTGGGCTCCTCATCATCCTCCTGATTGCCATCACTGACGTAGGGCTCATAGCTAGTATCAAGTACAGGCTTCACCTTCTCCAGCATGGCTGACGGGATCAACTCTTGCCGGTACACAATGTCAAACACATATGAAGTAAGTTCTACCTCCTTGTTTCTAACTTTTTTGTAGTGGTGACCTTGGTGGGCTTCTGGGTCAGCTTTGGGACCCAAGGGTTTATGCTCTGCACCCTAGCAGCTTGTGCTCCTTGAACCAGCTTTGTCAGTGCAGCGTCACTATGGAACTCTCCTCTCTTGTCTCCTCCTTGAGTAGGCACTTGGGTTGCACTAACTCTATTCTTTGACCCGCGGGGGCAACCGCAACTGCGGCGCACAACGGGTGCATTAGTACTCAGTTGATGTGTTCCTTCCATTTTAAAATTTAATAAAAGATTAAATAAATTTCAATTAAGTTACTCCCTAATTTTAATTTTTGCTTTTATCTGAATATGGATATTTAATTAGAGTTTTCCCCACCCAATATCCCAATTATAGATTTTTTATTTCTTAATTAGTTGTTTATGGTTTTACAACACCCATTTTTGAATACCTGAAATAATTTCCACCCATTTTCCTAGATTTTACTGCCAAATTCAAACACCCAAAAAAATATTTTTAAAATTTATGTTTTAGATCTTGTGTCTTATTTTAGATACCTTGGTATCATTCATGATTACAATCCATTGCACACATTGCGTGAGTGATTTTGTTTACGTAGTGAGTTGCTATTGTGTTTCATTTTTTGATTGAGTTTTGACTCACCTTGCTTGGGTGTATTTTGTCACCAATTCATATAGTAAACATATGTACACCAAAAGTCAACTCACCATTTTATTTGTGAATCAATTTAGTTCAAATGTATTTTAAATAGTCTTGCCTGGCGCGTGAGCACCTATTTGCTGTGTTGACCCATTTTGTCTATTAATGCCAAAAATCCCTGTTAACAGAGTGTATATTTTAACCTGATAGTTGGATTTTGCTTAAATCTGAAATCATTTTGTTTTTATCTGAGGTATTTTCAGTTGTTGTCATAGCTTTTAAGACTACTGTATATAGTTCTATTTTATTATTAAATATATCTAATTTGGTTAATAGTGAACATCTAATTTTAGCCATCCTAAAATGGAATTGGGTGATTTTTGAGAATGCCTGGGATTCCTAAAAGAATTAGCACAAATACACTCTAGATCATTTGAATTGCTGTCTGAGACGCCCATAAATTAAATTATTTTGATTTCACCTCAATTATGATTTGAAATTTGGTTCTTGGATTCAACAATCCCAAAGTTTCATATTTGTTAATCTTTTCATGTTGGCTAACATTTATTAGACTTACAGGAAATACTAAATTTTATATTAGAATCCCGCATTTCTGATTCATATATCCTGCATTTGCTTGTTGTGTTTTGTCTTTAGTTAGTTGAGTTATCTGCTCAAGGGATTCAAAATTTGCAAATTTAAATAAATAAAAAAGTCAAATTAAATGGTTGATTTTATTAAATATTTCAATTTTCACTCAGCTGAGTTGCCCACAAATATGATTTGAAATTTGGACCAAGGATTTAAAAGTCTCACATTTTTACCTTTAGGTTATGAATTTACATTATCATGTAATCTTCAGTGCATAATTATTGGGACAAATTCTGGAAGATGTAAATTATTTCCTCTGCCCACAATAGGAGCTGCCTTAACCCATTTACCAATGATTAGGTTTAAAATTTACAGTAATTTTAGGGGGTTTGCAGCTTTCTTTTTTCTTTTCTTCTTTTGTGAGCAATCTTTTCCAGGAGAAAATGACACTACTGTGACATCTGGTTTGAGAAAAAGGATAAAAAAGGATGTTTCTAAGGAGAAATTATTATATGCAGGATTTTGGAGTGTTCTGTAAAATTTATAGGACCATGAGAAACACCAAGAGAACAGAAAAATGTCAGGCTGTGAGTCTTTAGGGCCATTTTCTAGTTGACTGAAGAGGGCTTTCAGGCCAGAGGGTACCAAGTTAAAATGCAGAAATACCAAAAAATAAGTGGGTGAACCAGAGGCCCATAGTTTTATTCAGAATAGCAATTGTGATAAAACCCATCACCAGTTAGTTGCTCTAATCCTGATTGTTGTTGAGTACTTCTTGATTGTAAGAGATCCTGATTTCCTTTCAAATGAGCTAGTCATTCTGGATGCTCAAGATATTGACTAGCTTCTAGATTTCCCAACAACATTGACTAGCTTCTAGATTGTCCAAAGGTACCAATTAGGTTCTGGATTGAAAGTCACACCAACTAGGTGTTAATTCTATCAACCAATTATTTAACCAACTGCAGTTACTGATCAACCTCCCCAACCTTGAGCCTTTGGTAACTCCCTTGTGCTTCTGGAACTATTCACATCTTCCCCTGATTGCTGTGTTGATCCCCATTTGTTCAACACTCATTTCCTCCTTCCTCAAACCCCATGCAATGACCAACTTGCCTTGATTTATCAAGTAAGTTGTAGTATATAAACCCCTCTCCTTTTCTCAATAAACATACACGTTTTATACCCCCTGATATTAGCTACACCATTGAATATTCTTTGAGTGTATAATTTGATGATTGCAAAGGCTAGTATCCTCTTACCAACTAAACTGCCAATTAGCCCAACTAGAAGTTGCTTATTGAGGATTTGCTTTAGAGTAGTTGCTGTTGCCACTACTCCAAACCCTTTATTGTTCTCCTGGTCCAATCACCTTTGTACTACTAAATAACTGTCTGGTTTCCAACTGGTACAGTACTCAGTTATCAACTGAAACTTAGATCTGTTCCCCTATCCCACCGCCTATTCTCTAGTCCATCAACCAACCAACCAACTATTCTCACTTACTGTAGCAGGAGAATCACAGCAATAAAGCCCTATTTCTAGTGTGTTTGCTATTTTTAGACATGCTTAAAATTGACTAAAGTACATTACTTAGCTTTGGAAAAGCTGAGTAAATCTTGGGCTTGAGCACAGAATTTTGTGGGTCCAGTGGGCCTTTTTCTTGGGGCCTTGGAGATTGAGCAGGTAGCAGTAGCTCAGAATTGATTTTTCAGAGGGCTAAAGTGCACATTTTTGGGGTCCTGGAATGGCTGAACAGCTTTTGGACTTGGGTCTCAAAACCCCAAGGGTATAGAGGGCCCACTGTTTATTAGCAAAATCTTAACATGGGTGGGTTTGGAAAACCAAAGATAAGGGTTCTTGATCTCTTCATTTTTTTGCAGGGAATTCCCAGTTTAGATGTCAGTGCTGGGAGTCATCATGTACCAAGGCAACTGTCAGGGCCCAGAAATGCCATAATAACATGCTGGTAAAAATCTCAATGTAATACCACAGGCATGAAAGTATTTAGGAATCATATCCACTGATAAAAAATTATCCTTCAACAAACTCTAATGGCCAGGGATTTGCAAGACCCACATGCTGTGAAGCCCAGAAATTGAATCTATAGGAAAAATTGTACTTCAAACCTACCAGGAAATAGTAAATTGTGAAATTAATCAATTGATTGTATTGTTGAGCAAGCGTTTGGTTGCAGGACTTGCCAATTGGTATGAAACCTTGGTAACTAAAAGCCAAACACACCACAGCATAGGTATAAGTTAGGCGCAGCCCTCTGCACATGTAAAAACACCCATTTCCAACTATCAAGAGCATGTCACTGAAAAGAATGCCACAAAACCAATGGTATTCCAAGAATTTAATGTCCCCTCAGTTGAGTATAAAAGTGAGAAAGGGGAACCTTCCTCAATGTTGACATTGTCTTAATAAAATTATGTGCAACAAGAGTACTTGTGGTTTGCAGGGGCTTATTATCTTTATATAAAATATATCTCTTACTTCACTTAAAAAATACCACCAACAATATTACCTGTTGTATCAATAATCTCTAGATTTTTCTCCTTCTACCAGTTCTACCTGAATACATACCAGACCAGGAGTACTATCACCCTCACCACTTGGATCTTCCTCCCTAGCTTAGTTACTCCAAAGCCATGAAGGAATCTTCAATTATCCCCCTCTCTCAATCATCCTCCTCTACCCAGGATTTCAGCAAGATTGGGCTCATTTATATCACAGTTTTGGGCTAGCTGATCATATTGTATCCCACACTGGGACTTGGCATTCCTGGGATACTGCTGCAAACTACCTGATGAGGATAGCCCCTATAGTGTATATGATCTTTCAGGTCCAACCTATTACTCCTGCTGGAGAGCATCCAGCACCTAGATGTCACAGATAATGTCATTTTAACTGGAATTTCTTGCTCATAAAAGAAGGCGCCCAAGCAGCTAGCCCCAAAAATCCACAAAGAGTCTGGCTGATCTAAAACAAGCAATTTTTAATAAATGGGTTGTGGCAAAGCATATAAAGGTTTTGCCAATTTTGTCAAATGAGTCAAAAAAGACTTGAAAACCTCCAAATCAGGTAATTTGGTGCTTTTTGGTACCAAAATTAATTTATGACATCACAAAATTTCCAGTAACTTCTGGAGGCTTGGTGAAAAAATTGAGGTCTGCCACATCATTGCCAAATCCCAATTCCCATATTAACTTCCAATTCCCTAGAGCTACTTTAGTAGTTTAACAAATACCATAATGTTAAAACCAAGATCAAGTTTTAAAATTTGCAGATTATTATCCCCCAAAGATGGAGCTCCTTCTTGCTTACATGTTTGTGTGGTACCTTGCATTTTGTGGCTTTGATTTTTCAGCCTCTACGCTGATTTGGACCCCCCAATTTTGAAGTTGAAAAAATTGTGGAACCAACTTGTGAAATTGTGCATTTAAAAAATCCCGTCACCATTTCTCAATCAATTTTATTCTTCTGTTTTTTCCTAGTTTTCTTTGGCTGTATTATCCCTCTGTCTCTGCTTGGAGATTTCTGTCTGCAAATTTAAACTTTACTATTTTTGTTAATTTTCAATTCTTTGATGATTTGGTATTTTATTCCCCATCCTGTTAATTTTTTAGAATTTTGCAGAGACTCTACCATGACACTAGAGTGAGCTGTGACAGCAACACAGGAAAATTCCTCCCATCCAGGGATCTTGTTACTAAAGTTTGTTACAAGAAAGGGGAGGATTGTGACATAAATTACTGGGTAGTATGAAGAGGTCTCTAAATGGTGGAGAATTACCACCCAAATCCACGTAGAGTTGATGATTAACCACCAACAAAGTTTCAAATGCTGTTTGGTAAAATTTCCAAAAGATACACTAGGGTTCAACAAAATGATTAAACCTAACCAAAAGAGTCCCAGATATATGGCTTGAGAAAGAATTAAAGTATATTCTGTGTAGAACTCTGGACATTGAGAAGGTAGGACTGTCCCTGTTTCCAATTTGGCAGGGAAATTACCAAGATTCTGAGGCATTGGAGTAACGTTAGGGGGCACCAACAACAAAGTACCCAAGGCAGGACCACATCTTCCTGTAATAATTTGACTTAGGATCAAATTATACAGGATGTAGTGGGGTAGGTCAACTACAGGATGCATTTTGTAAAATGAAGTTAGATCAGTAAAATATTTGGTTTATTGAGTAAATTAGGGAGGACTCAACTCTTAAGAGTTGAACTGTGAAAATTTTCCAGTATGTACCAAATTTTGACTAAGCAATGCCACCTGGAACCATGTCTCTTATTCTGTCTACATCATCCAGAGAGTACTTTTTCCAGTATGCAAAAAACCCTTGAGTGATTAATTTCTGTTGACTATTCTGATAAATGAGGTTGTATCAAGTGAATCTCAGATTACATTTATTTATCAGTGTCAACTTGCACAGGGTATTCAAATACAGCTGACAAATAAAGGTGGCAGTAACCCATTTTGGATCAACAGTCTGGTTTAAATCTGTCAATTTGGACAACTTAGATAACGGTTTACCCACCTCCAAGCCTCACAATTAGAACAGGTAATACCAGGCATTATGGAAGCTACTACAGCACTCCATAAGTTGTGGGAAGTTGTGACACTATAGTCTTCTGTTTAACTTCTGCTCAGGTGATGTATAAATTAAAATCCCAATAAAGCAAACAGAACTAATAGATTCATTCACTTTATTTGATGCTGTCTGTACTCAAGCTAAGGGGATTTTTTTATTTTATATTGTTTGTCATCCTTAGGAGTACTTTGGGATGTGATTAATCTTATTTCTTGGAATTTTTTCTCTAAGCCTTGGGCTTAACCTGGAATCTTTTTTATTCTTCCATTGCAGATAATGTGAAAACAAGAGAGAGACTTAGGCTGGGAAATTTCTGGGATGAAATCTCTTAATTAATGGATGGGTGATTGGGCAGCTTCTTGATGATCTTGGTTGATGTTCTCTAATTGATTGCTGAAATAATGGGCATGTGGATGAGGAAACATATAGGAACTGGGGCTCTGTGATTCTGGGCCAATCTTGGATGCAACTCTTTTTATTGGTGTTATCCATATATTACTCAAAAATAGAACCAACTTCCTAATAGAGGCTAAAGTAATTTGCTTAAAATTAAGCTTCTCTTGCAACAGATATACTTGTTAGCAGATCTTCTGCAAGATCAACTCAATTTACTGTACTGGTGCAGGCAAATAAGATTGGGCACTGTCCTTCTCATTTATAGCATTAGGGAAAAGATTAACCAATTGTTTAGGATCTTTTAGCCCCTTTTTCAGTTAAAACACTGGCCCATATCTGGTTCAGTAGCTGTTGGACGCTCAAAATCATCAAATTTGTCAGGGAACCATCCTTGGGCAGCTGGCCTGTTAGAATCTGGAATTGAGCAGGCAGCAGGCCAGGTGAGCAAAGCCCATCATAGAATGAGTGATAACTTGAATATGTAAGTATAGATCTTCCAAACCAGGACTAGGGACCAGTAGCAGTAACTATAGTGTCAATCACCCCCAAAAGATGATGTACACTATTTCAAAAGTGCCTGTTGGTGTTATCCAAGAAAAGATTGGTGGTGGGCACAGACATAGCTTTGGACATGAGAAGAGGCTCTATGCTCAGTTGGTAGACAGTGTCAGGGAGCCAGGTGTGAGTGGGGGCAGTAGCAGATGCAAGCGGTGGAGCTGCCAGGCTAGTGGGAAGCTCCCATCATAATATTGGCGCTAACTTGAGAATATTTGAAAGAGACTGGCCTAGCAGGGACCAGGGGCCTTTAGTGGGAATCAATGAATCCACCAACCCTGTCAGTGGAATATACATTACGCCAAAGTGTTGGGTAGACATGGTCTCATTACCAACTCCTAGATCTTTCAGGTGGTTGGGCTGTGGGGTGACAGGATGAGTAATAGGAACCAAATATGCAGACAGACAATTGTATTTGTCCCTAAAGAGGCAGTGCTTTACTGTGTACCAGTAATCTTCTTTTCTAAAGGTTTAGGGGTTATGAGGCCTTGCTAAGGGGCTGGCAAGGAGGATATTCTCTAAGGTGAACTTGGAGTAGATCAGGTTCAAATGGTATTTTTTGAAATGTATTAGACTAAACAGGGCACCAGGAGGACAGAAAGTTACAAGCGTGGAGTTCACAGGTTCTGTTGACATGATGGTAGGGGTGGCAGGGCCTGCAGGATCTGTAAAGAGATGAAAAAGTATAATATAAAACAATAATTGTTTGAAAAAAAAGTTCATAACAGCTTTATTACTCAAGATGTTGTGATAGTTCCTATAATGCCAGGAATAAACTGTCCAAGTCAAAAGATTAGAGAATCCTGGAAGACATTGACAAAATTGTCAGAATTGAAGAATTTAAATCAAACCTTAAATTGAAAGTGGGTCACAACAGCCTCATTTAATCATCAGGATCTAATTATTTTATCAAACCGACACTGATAAATATATATAATCTGAGGGTCACCCAATACAACTTTATTTATCAGAAAGGTCATCAAAAATTAATCACTTGAGAGGTTTTTGATTGCTGGACTAGTTATGCATTGTAATGACGAGACATGATAGAAGCCATAGATTCAGGTGGAATTGCTGAGCCAATAATTTTGGTACATATTAGGACTTTCCTATTGTTCAACTCCTAAGAGTTGAGCCCTCCTAAATTCTCAAACAGACCTAAAAGTTATCTTCTTATCTTAATATATTCCAATTTGTTGTGCTTTTTGCATTAAAGCACCACAATTATTTGAGATTATTGGGCACAGAGCATTTGCTTGAATACAGTGATATGTGAGGATATTAGTAGTATTGTATCAGAAGAGCCAGGATTGAATGGAAACATGATTATAGCCCAGAAATGGCTTCTGATCATGCAGAAGCACTTAAAGATTAGGATCAAGGTCAACCAAATTAAAGATATATCAAAGGTGGTTCAAAGATGATTTTATTGTAAATGATTAATTCTTTTTATACCTTCTGCAAGGTTAATATCTGGTCTGCTAGCAATGTCTTCTAGGACATTCTAACATGCCCCTTATTTGGGTAATTATTAATCTAGGTTTGGCGCTTATTGAATGTCAACCAATAGAATATCTTCATCTTCACCCAGCAAAGGTGATCCTTGCTGGCATGGAATAATTTGGTTACTTCAGGATTACTTCCTACCTTCTTGACATACTTCAAGCTTAATGCCTATTAATGTGATAAATATGAGAATTTGAGATTATGGGGAATCAAACCCAGCGCCTTGGCGCTCAATGTAAAAGTAAAGCGGCGCTTTGGCGCCTGCAATAATTTCTAGTTGGCGCCTTGGCGCTTGAAATAAAAGCAGTTCAGAGATTTGGCACCTAATTTGGTTGCTAGGCACTGCCGCAGCGCCTGTGTCTTTTCTAAAGTGGCGCAACAGCAAATCATGTGTCATTTAGTGCCGCAGCAGCGCTTGTCATTGGCTAATTTGGAGTTCATGTCAGCAGACTACTGTTGATCCAATATGCATATGATTTATACTACCAATTTATGCTGTTTGGTAGCTGCAATTCATATCTGCAAGCTTTGTCATAATTAGAATCATTGTATTTTATACTACTAATTTATGTATTTGGTTGTAGCAATCCCAATCTGTGAGCTCTACCATAATTGGCATCATTGCTTGATCAAAATTCCCAACACAATGCATCCAGTAGTTGACCTGCTCCAGTAGATCCCTTACAACCTACTTTAAATTGTATCTGTCAGAAATATTCCTGAAAAAATGTCTCAAGAAATCAACATTTGCAACACAATGGCGCCAAATAATCAAAAGGATTTTTTGCAGCAGTTTTCCCTTATTGGGGAAACTGCTGCAAAAAGTGCACAGCAAAAAAAAAAAAGTTAAAATTTTGAATTTTGACAATTCTGATTTTTATAGGCTGTCCACAGACCACGCAGCCAGCCCTCCACAGACTGTGCAGCCAACCCCCAGGCTCCTTCTGGCTGCACGCCTAGCCTTGCAGCTTGCCCGCGCGCGCCTGCCACCAGCCAGCCAGCAGCTGGTGGCACACCCCCTACAGCTGGGTGTCCACCCTCGCTGAATGGGGAAACTTCAAAATCAGGAAACAAAAAAGATATTCCCCAAATTGAGAATCTTCTAAATAAAGAAGGGGTTGACAATCTACAATTCACCAATATTCATGCATTAACTGCACCTAATGAATTTGGGTGCATAAAAGCATCCCAAAATTCCTCATGCTACTGCCAGCCAGGAATTGGCAATACATTACCACTAAATCCACCCCAGAAAGGGAATCTCAGACAACATCAAGTATTTTGGGGTTCCTGATCCAATGTTTTTCATTATTCATGCCACACAAAGGCCACTAGTATATAATATAAAACATTCACTTGATGATAGATTGTGCTATCATTTATTGAAATCACCCTCAACCATATCACTCAAATCACTAAAAGACTTATCTAAAAGAAAATTCAAGACACTAAGCTTTGTCTGCCCTTCCCCAGGAGATAGAAGATGAATCATCTTATCTTCTCTGCTGTCCTTACAGCCTGCCTTGGAATTGGGGGACACCAACACAACTTCAAACTATATGGGCCTTTTCAAGAACCCATTGAGGAGTACTACTACAAGGAGCCTGCATACTTAAACTCCTCCCAGCTGTACTCTTGGCCTGCCCTTGTTTCCCCCATTCAACAACGTCCATAGACATCTATACCTTGACATACTATGTACTTGATTACTCTGCTAGTAATTTTGGACAACTTAATTTACACACAAAGGTGTTCTTTTAGGTATTGATGGTATACCCAATTGTCACCTTGCTCACCAGGATTCAAGTTTCAAACTTGGCACTGTTCCTTGCTAAAGTACTTTCCCATATATTGGGTATTTACAGTATCATAACTGGAAGATGGGGTCCCATCCTAAGTTCTACCCCTTCCAGTCTGCCCAATGTTGCCCCCATGCCTCCCAATGTAAGAGTCTTTACTGTGGAAGTCAAAACTGAGGCTACTGTTAACTCTCAACGTCCAGACCTTTATTCTGAAGGCTTGCCAATCTTGCCAAAGGTAATATATTTGGCTCTGCTCTGACCAGCTTTGATAGCTTTATTGAATCCAAGCATCAGCTTTAGAAACTTTACCAAACAATGTCTGAAGCCACACTGGTGATTGATCATCAACTCCATGTGGATCTGGGTGCTTATTCCTCACCACCTAGACATGGCTTCATACTATCCTGCAATTCCTATCAAAAAAAGACACTAAGCAGTGGCTATGCACTCAATGTAGGCTATCTGATGGGTGAGTTGCTCTATAAACCAAAGGCATAAAATGTGTATTGGTTACTACAGGAGCAGCAGGGGAATTCTCAACTGAGGTGATGAAAGGCAGCTGTTTAAAATTAGGAAGATTGAGCACCTGGGGGCCTGGACAAGCGGCATGTGATGGACATAAGTCACATAAGCAAGCACTGTAGAGCTGACAGAACTGTAATGAGCAACAGATCTGTTATGTTAGTTTTGCCTTTGGTAGAGGCAGTGGTAGGAAAAGGCTGCAGAAATGTGAGAATGCTGCAAACTGGCAGCAGCTATGGATGTTAGAGAAAAGAAACCCAGGGCAAGTTCCCTGGCTTCTTTGAGAAGAGAGAAGGTTGGAGATAAACTCTTAACATTTTCCTAAATAAGAAAGTGAATCAATCAATTTAAATGGGGCTAACTTTTATCGGAGAATCAGGAACAGCTTTATAGTTCCCAAAGTGGCAAGTGAGCCACAACATACACAGGGGTTTAAATGGATCAAATACACCCCAGCAAGGAAAAAGTTGGTAAAAAAGAAAGAAAAATGCCCAAATTTGAAAGGGGCTCAATCTGGGGTAAGTGCCTAAAGTTGAAGTGCAGAGATCAAAATCTCCAAATCAATGGATTTTTCAATCTCTGCACTTTTTTCAATAAAAATTTCCCCCAAAAATTAATATTTTTCTTAAATTTGACTTTTTTTAAAATGTTTTTACTAGTAGCTAAAATCAAAAAACCAAGTTTGAAGTGCCCAAATCAATGCAATTTAAAACACACCTTAAATTAATTTGGTTTTTAAAATAGATATTATTCATCCTTTTGAATATAGGGGACATAATTGAAAGTGCAAAAATCAAAGCCTGGTAGTCTCTTCAGTTTAATATTTGAGGCCCCAAAATTGGAAAAATAAAATATCACTTAATGCTGATTCTATCACTATGTAAATGATCAGAAAAGCTTCAAAAACATATAATACTCAACCAAATAAGCTAAAACCTATCATACAGGTTCACAATCACCTTTAAATCATTTGATTATAATTTTAGTGATTTTTATTAAGAAAAAGATAGTGCTGAATAAAACAAATATTATATGATCACTTAGTAATTTACTGGATGTAGTGATAGAGTGTGCAAATCAAAAATGTTTCAAATCAAAAATCATAATACACTGATTTAGTGCTCACCAATATATTTTAAATTATTATTGGAATTTAATATTTTATTAACCAAGATACAATAGATGTTTATAATCAAAAGTGCAGAATTCAAAATTGCATTTAAACCAAACCAAATCTATACTTTACAAAACCATAATAATTTAAGCAATGTAAGTTTCAAGCTTAAAATTAGCATTTTAAAGGTTAAAGTCTTGTTTTAGAACGCAGTAGAGTTTCAGGCTTTTTGGGTTAGTTTAAAGTAGCTTTTTAAAAGGTTAGTAAAAACTGCTGATTTTGGCAGTTTTCAGAAAAATATTAAATTAATTTAATATTTTCAAAACAGCAGGCTTGACCTGCCAGCAAGGTTCCAAGTAAGCAGGTTTGTGACCTGCAATCTGAGTATCCAGTCACTGAAAGCCAAACTAGGAAGTTCTCTTAAATTTCCAAATCCAACAACATGAACAGAAGCTGATCCCTTACGGTGGATACCTTGTTTTGGCACTCAACTCATTACAAGGATCAAGCCACCCCCTTCACCATCCAACCAAGTGATCAACACAATCATGTTCCTGTTATCCATGATTCACAATGACTATATAACACTTATCTCTCAATAAAGAACATTATCTAGTTTCAAAATATTTTTCCCCTTGGAACTCTGCTAAAACAGCACAGTTACAATAATATGTTGCTATGTTTCCTTATGTTTTTAGGGAGTGTCAAAGTTGAAGTGCTGAAATTGAAACTCCCTAATTGTCTGATCAAACCCCCCTTTTTGCTCCTTTCAAAAGCACCATAAAGTTAACTTCTCAATTAAAATATTTATCAAAACTAATAAAATATAGTAAACAGCACTCTGGCTTTCAGATTATGTTAAAAAATGATAGCTTTCTTAATAATTTATATTCTTTTTTTACTAACCAAAAAATACTAACTTTGAGCCATTTAGATGCCCCCAAGTCAACTCCCATCAACCCAAAGAAGGCCACCCCTTCCAGAACTAATAATCCTGACCCCAAGACCAGAAAGAAAATCACCAAGAAGGCCGCCAAGGCCACCAAGAAGACCCCTGAGCCCTCCTCTCTCTAGAAGATGAGCCTTCTGAAGAGGAACCTACCCCCAGCCCCTCCAAGAGCCCAACTGGGCACAAGTTTGTCCACATTCAGGCAGATGAAGAGGAGACACTCCCTTACATCTCAAAAGAAGAACATTAAGACCTGTACAACTCTGGAGATGCTACACCAACTGAGGATGGCCTTGAGACCTGGTGTGACAGTCCACATATTTGGTGGTTTGCAGGCAGGGCTAATGTTAGCCAAGAAAAGTTTGGTTGTTTGTTGCAGGTAGATGCCTAGTAGGGAATGATGGATACTTGGGACGGTAAGGACTAGCTAGTAGGTGTAAAGACTACTAGAGGCAGATGTTGTCTCCACCCAGAAGAAGGTATTGGCTGCTGTTGTAAATTCACTGCCACCCCTGGTATTGGATCACACTATCTTCCTCCACTGTACTAAGAAAGGTCCAAAAACTATCAGCCAAACCCCTTAATTCTTTAGGGGATTTGGCACACACAGTTGATGAAAGATTTGTGTTGGTCTATCCTGTGGATTTGTTGCCCCTGGCCGCCCCCTCCTGGGAAGAAACATTGGTTAATTTGGATTATTTATTGGCATGGTGTTGCCCACTTTTGAAAACCATTAGATCTAACAAATCAAGTGACACCACATCAATGCCCAATAAACCAATTGAGTTTAAAATGCCTGGGATCCCGTCCAGCCAATCAGGGAGGGCCACAGAAATTAAGGTGAAACTCTCCAGCTCACCTGGCTCTGACCAGCAAAATTTCTCCACCACCCAATAAGATCCAAGTTATGAGGTCATGTGATTCTACTTCCCTGCTACACACTCCTTTTAACACAACAAGGGGACCTTCAGTCCCCTGCTTGTCTATTTCCAATATTATTAAAGTTTGGGAAGCTATTTGCCTCTTTTTGAATTTTAGATTTGATTTGGATCTCTGTTTGGTTCCTATCATATAGATAATTAAAGTGTTAGTTGTTTCATTAAAACTTACCTTGTTCCAACCCAATTTAAACCCAGGATCTCTTCCAGGACCTCCAGAAGAAGCTTTGGTGTATAGTTGTTGCTTCTTTACACTTTTGCTTTGGAAAGCAGCTCTCAAACTCAAAGTTTTAATTAATTTTCAATATAATACTTACTCTTATTTTGAATTTTCTTTAATTTCCTTTACTTTCAGATCTTCTTTTACTTTATCCACCATCCCAAGCCACCTGAGCCCGTTGCCAAGCCACCCACACCTTCTCTGCCACTTCTCAACTTGTTCTTGCTTGGGGGTCCCCTTGTTTGCACCAAAACTATGCTTGTTACCCTGGAAACCTTGCCTACATATTTGAAATTTTGTGGAGAACACAGCTATGATACTCACAGTTCTCAAGTTTTTTGTGTTTTCCTTGGCCTCTTTTTGTTACTTCTGTGGTCAACCTTACCAGACTTATGGTCTAAAATCACCTCTTCTTCATGGCTTGTGGGCAATAATTCTTCCAGCCTCTTGGATCTCCCTGGTGGTCTCCTGTTCTCTGGGGAGGCTGTGGTAAAGAGTTTGACCTGCAATGACCTGTATCTGAATGATGTTGGTTTCACCCAGTCTGCTCCTGCAAGCAAGAAAATGCCAATGGTCCTCATTCCCAGCCAGAGAAGAGTAGCTTGGTACCCCTCCAGGTCCCCAAGACGCCTCCTCCCACTTGTACACCCTTGTTGCTCACCAGTTTAGACTGATGGGATTAAACACCTACTTCCCTCAGCTGTCCCCTGCGTCCTCCCTGTGGTCTCCCCTTTGAGCAGTCATCCCAGTTCTCCACTGGGCGGCATCCTGGTGGTTTGTTGCACCAGGATGGAAGCCAAACTTAGTTAGTTTAGCCCCCCTCTCTTACAGCTGTGGGCTAGAGGTCTTTAACCAGCAGGGAACTGTGGCTGCTTGGGGTGAAGAATGAGATAACTCAGCAGGGAACTTGGTCTGCTTGGGGTGGGGAGTGATCCAGCCTGATGGGTAGTGGTTGCTGCTCAGGCTGGAGGATTTTTAGACCCTGGCAGGTAACATGGGCTGCCAGGGTAAAAGTATGTGCCAGCATGGTAGGGTACTTGCCTACCAGAGCTGCCAGGGAGGGGAAGAGCTCTGAGGGCTCTACGTACCCTGATACACTTACAGGAGGTCTGTGAGCAAGCATCTTATCTAAAAGACTAGTAGGGTGTCCTCGTTTATACCCCTATGGGAGCTTTGGGGAGAACCCAAAGTGAGCATTGGAGGGCATAGATTTGCTTGGATGTGTTACCAAGGCGGCTTGCTTGGGGAAGCAGCTGCAGAAATTGGTGTGATCAGGCCTCTGGTAAGTAAAGCTGATTACTTTGTGACTGAAAGCCCAGACTTAATCACCAGGGTGAGTAAAAACAAAAGCATAGAATTTATTGATCTATGATTGGATGGCCTAAGTGGATTGCCACTTGCAAGAGCCCAGTCAAACACCAGTTCAATGTAGACTCATGCCTGGATCTACAGGTTCTGGTAACAGGGACTGAGATAAAGAACAAAGGTGGCTCAGGATCATCAGATAATAATAGTATGAAGGACCGTATGATCACAGTGAAGACTAGTTGAGGGATTGTTGGTTCATGTTGAAGTTTGGAACCAAAATGATTCATTGTGCAGGTGGAACCAAAGTGGTTCCTAGTGAGGATTAGTTGACAGACTAGTTGAAAATAAGCTGAAGAACTGCAAGATCATGATGCAGAAGTAGCTGACCATGATACAGGAGAGCTAAATGATTGCAAGATCATGATGCAAGAGTAGCTGATCATGATGTAAAAGCAGCCAGAGGACCAAGAGATCAGGATGCAGGAGTAGCTGTAGATTTGATGGATGGAATAAGCTGATTGGAGACTGAAATGAGCTGGCCAAAGGACCAGAAGATGATGATGAAGGACTGGTGGTCTGGAGAAATGAGCCAAGATTTTGCCAAATTGATTCACCAAGGTGGGAAAATGTGGAATGTTTTGCCTTGGTTTAGTTGTAAAATCAAGAAGGAATGTGGATATAAGTGTGAGTAAGAGATTTATTTATTAAGCTCCTAGGATAGACAAAGGTATGTTGCTATGAGAGCAGGTCACAAAGTTGTTTGGTGGGACGTTTTCCTTGGATTTTACTATATTTGTAAATATATGGGAAAAACATTGAAGAGGTCCAGAAAGAAAAATTTAAATAGTAATCTACTATTTAAATTGGTTCAGGTTGAATGCAGGGAAGACTGGTGCTGGAATAATGGGCTGGTTAATGCTTTGGTGTGTAAAGAGTTGTTGCTTTGAGCAATTTGAGTGGTGGAAATTGCTTTCCTAGTTGGATCCCGGTGGAACTTCAGAAATGGTCCAGGTTTGCGCTCTGCATTCATTGGTTCAGTTCTGGTAGGTTTCCTGATGAAAATGATTGGTTGGAAGCCAAAAGCTTAAAGTATAGGTAAGGAAATAGTGAATTAATCCTTTAAGCTTTTGAGAAAGTAAGTATGTAAGCTTAAGTTAATTATAGGAACAGTGAGCAGCAATGGTTTAAGCTTCTGAAGAAAGCCATTCTGAAGGCAGAACCGTTGGGAAAAGGACACTATAAGAAGGAGGCTGGCTGGAAAGTTACAGGGTCTTTCCTGGGTCTTTTCTGTGTCTTTTGAGTTTCTGCCAAGAGGTTTTTGGAAGCCTTTTGATTTCCAGCAGGAGCTTGGTTGTACTGATACAAGTGAAAAGCCAAGGCCATTAGAGATATACAGAGAGCTGGAGCCCAAGATTAAGGAGCTGGAGCTTGAGATAAGGAGCTGGATCCTAAGCGCAGCGCAGGAGTCCAAGTTTAAGAAACAGAAGTCTAAGACTAAGGTGCAGGAGTCCAAGACCAAGTACAAGGAGTTCAAGATATTGTTGGAGGACTCCAAGTATTGGCAAACCCATCTTTTCCCCTGAACTCCTGGGCCATATAACAGAAGGTTTTTAAGGGGATCTTCTATCTGAGAGTGAATAAAATCCCATTTTGACCCCTATAAATATTTCTGAGATACATTTTCCCTTACTAGAGAATGACAAATCCTTCCAGCCAGTCCCTGGCTATGACCCAGGACACACTTTGGGGACTGGTGGACAGGAACCCCACACCTGGGATATCCTTAAATTCCAAAATATTTGCAACTATGAAGAGGAGTTCTGACTGCCAGATGTCCTGCCCATCTCCTTCCCAATAATGTCCTCCAGGGGCAATGCTGGGTTCTACCATGATGATTTTATGTTTAAGTGTAATGATGAGCAGAAGCACTTGGTGCTTCATCATTACAAGTGTGAGGGGCCTGCCCCGCCTGCCTGACTACACTGGGCTCACCCAGTTTAAGAAGCTGAACAATCAGCACACCTGCCTGGAAGCAATTGGGGTCTATCAGCGCCTAATAAAGTGGTACCTTCACCAGAGGCAGCCTTTTAACAGGGGCCTTACCTCTAAGGAGATATTCACTAGGGCTATTCACAACTTGATCAGTTTTTAAAAGATAGTTGTTGATACTTTTGGAACCCTTCAAAAGTATGTGAGTGATAATTGCCGGAAGTCTGACAATGTGGACAGAAATGCCATCTCCCTCCTGGAACTGGTTATACCCAATGAGCTCAGATTCACCTCCAAGTATGAACAGTTTCTCCTTTATGACAATGGTCCTGATGAGCATAAAAGAACCATCTGCTATGCCACCCAGGAAAACCTTAAAAGATTGATAGAAGCCAATATCTGGTTGGCTGATGGGACCTTCTCATCATGCCCCAAGATTTGTCTCAGCTTTGGTGCATCCATGGGAATTATGATGATAAGAGTTTACCAATGGTTTACTTTCTAATTTCAGGACAAAATGAGGATGTCTATACTCATGCCTTGGAGATTCTAAAGGGGAAGTTAGATCTCCTTCCCCCTATTGATGCCCCCACCTCTACCCCCAAGAGGAAGAAGTCTAAAACCCCAAGCCAACCTGATGATGAAGAAACATCAGAGCCTTATCATATCCACCTCCTTGTTGACTTTGAGCCTGCTCAAGCCAACACCTTCAAAAAGGTATTTGAGAGCAAGCCTCATGGTTGCTTCTTTCACTTCTAACAATGCCTTAAAAGAAAGCTTCAGAGCTTTACTGAGCTCAACAGACTGGTTACCAGATCAATCTCCCAGGAGTCCAAAGTGGACTTCAACTCCTTTTCAGTCATTATCTTGGTGAGAAAAGAGGAATCCAGCAAGATATATGAGGCATTCAATAAGACAAAGTATATGGAGGACAATGCAGCTGTCTTTTCTTCATTTGTTGATTACTTTGAACACCAATGGATTAGAAAACTTGAGACTAGATGTCATGGTAGTGTCAAGGAGCTATATTACAGGTATTATGGTCCCTGCCAACACACTTAACATCCAGTAATTTCCTGGTTTGGTGCCAATCCAATATACTGTTCTACATACCAAGAAAGGCAACAAACTAATATCCCATGAATTGTCCAAATATCCAGTGACTCTAATCCATTCTACACATGACCAAACTTATCTTTGATCCAACTTATATCACTTCTACAGATCAAGCTATATAAGTCTAAAGTATTATCCAATAAAATATACTTCTCTTCTTCTTAATTCCATATTTGAAGCTTCCTCAAAAGTTGCTCCTCATCACTGATAGCAGCTACGGTTTTTTGATCACACCCATGAAAGAAAGAATGACTGAACAAAACCTGCCCACCTTTGCTCAAAAACTCAACCAGGCTACATCTCAGGATACCTGGAAGCCGTACTTCTGCGCCCACAATATCAACAAAGATATATGATGTGAATACCGCTATTCACCATGTTTTGATTTTGCCTTTGGTGGGCCATTTCAAAGACAAATCTCTTGCTTTTGCTTTCACCTCTCAAAATGAGTTGATGACTGAATTAGAAAGTACAATTGTTTGGTTTCTTGATCCTGCCAACTCACTTGCCCCACTCATGCTGGTGGCAAGTGATCCTACTTTCCTGGTAGTGTTTTTTGGTATTCCTAACCACTATATATTCCATTTTGTATTCACCAATAAAATCTAAGTTCTATTCACATTTTTGTCTTTTTGTCTTCTGTACTTCTGTACTTCTGCGCCTCTCTCTAGCCATGACTAGTAGAGATTATTCTTCCAGGGCCACAAGGTAAACACATAGCTTTCCCTGTCATCTAACTGATACTTAGTACAAATCCAATCCTAAGGTTAGGATTTCCTGTTGTGTGTCTGTGCCGCGCTTCAGAACACAACAAAAATGGTGCTCACTACAGGGGCTGTAAGCCCCTTGGTTATCCCTTTTTCATCCACGTTTTCAGGTCCTTTGCCTCCGCCTATACAAGAGCTGACTTCACCTGAAATTACTAGCCCTCCTATTGAGGAAGATATTGCCAACCAGCCTATTGTCCCTACTGTACTGAACCTCAGGAATGGTCCCTGCCTAGTTGCTTAACCCAAGGGTACCCCTGACTTAGAACAAGTCATGTTGGTAGCCCTTGGGATAGCCTGTGAAGGAGCCATCCCTTGCCTTCAGCTGCAGTTCAGTTGGGCTGATTACTATAAATTAATTGTGGCTCCTCAATTTCCACAACATCTCCTCTCAGCGGCTGGCTCCGCTGAGCACTTACTATTGTCCTTTGTGCAGCCTGCCTTGGCCCACCATTAAATGGTGTTGGGGCTTCATGTCCAAGAAATCTCGTCTCTACAAGCAGCAGTTACTCATCACTGGGACCAGTTTGCTGCCTACCAACAGTGGATTCATTCCCTGTTTTCCTTGGTATCTGACAATCAGCGCAACTCTGTTACCTCCCAGACTTGTTTGATTAATTCTATAAAACAAATGCGCCAGTCCATCCCTGAATACATGAGAGAGCGCATACACAAGTTTCACCAGCTAGAACAACCCTGGAAAAATCAAGTAGATTCCATCTTAAACGCTTATCTCACTGACTTCAAACAACTTGTGCAACAGCTCAATGCATTCAGCATGTATTCCTTCAAGCAACTACAGCAGGTAGCATACTTTGCTGTTAACAGCCTTAATGAACTCAGTGCGGTATTTGATCAAGAAAGAGCTACCACCACTGCTGCTATAGTCAAACTCTAGAGTCAAGTGAATGAATTAGCTATGCCCAAGATAGATGTTCTGCCCTCTCCCCCTTCTGATAATTTGGCAGATCAAGAGCAAAGAATATGGGACACTATTTGAGAGCTATGTACAACTACTTGCAGTCAAGGACGTCCTGCTGAGGTTCCTCAACCTGACCCCCAGGTGCTTGAATTGACTGCTCAAGTTGCAGAGCTACAGCAAAAACTTGCTGCCTATGTGAAATGATGGCAACTGCTGCTAGTCCAGTTGGGGTTGTTGATTAAGATGGTTGCTGCCCTGGCTTACCAGGAGCTCCTTGAATCTAATGTGTTAGGGAACTAATTGCCCTAGCTAACAAGGTGGATCAATTGAAGCGGGACCATACTGAACTGGATAGAGGCGTACAAGGGATGAATGATGTGATTGACTCTGTGAATGATAGGTTTGCCCCTTGCCTCTCAGTGGGGCCATCCCTTACTTCTCAACTAGATGAGCTCTCCACAATAGTGACCACCCAAGGTCAACGCTTAGATGCTACTGCAAAACTGACCACTCAAGCTGTCAATACGGGTGCCTGTGCTGTTGAGACCCTGACTACCCTTGAAGAGAGTGTTTTTCAGCTATGGGCTAGACAGCCCCCTGTCAGGAACCCATCTGCTCAGAAACATACCACCCAAAAGGTGTATGGCTGCGGATGGAATCAACCCTGTGATTAGAGAACTAATTGGAACAGAGACCATCCCCATGTGGAACAATTCTCCAATAAAACAGTATCAACCCAAAAGGGGATTGAATCTTCCCAACATGAAGTAAGCTCCAAGATAACTTAGAAGGAAAATAGAAGCCAAGGGATGAAATGAGGAAGGAGTGGGCGGACTGGCCCCCATGACCTGTGGTCCCTCTGCGATGGGGGGATTCTGTGACAGTGGAGTGGCAATGTACCATATGCCTGGTACCACTTGGCACCACAACTTGTCCAGGTAATTGGGAGGAGGTGAACCAGAATCTGCTCTGGTTCCAAAAGATATACTTGCAGTAAGGGACTGGACAAGTAGCAACCAAACCAACCATTTATACCCAAATGGTCCCCATTGGGATGACTTGGGTAGCATCATGGTGTTTGATTTCAGGACTGGAGAGCAGGCAAAAGAATAAATCAACTAGATAAGTAAATTAACTTTATTAACTGAACAATCAAAACACCCTGACAAGTGGAGCCTTTTATAGGCTGTTAGGAGCTGATTAAATTGCTGTTTCAAGGGGAAGTTTGGGGAAAAGGAGAAGGAACTTGGCAGGGGAGTTTTGGTTTAAATTTAAAGATTATTTCACATATAAGACAACCAGTTGCCCCTTCTGAGGCTTCTCCAAACAGCTAGGTGTTATTTACCCCAGCTGTTAGAGAAGCAACAGTTTGGGGGCTTCTGGTGTTCCAATTGAACACCAGAAGAAGATATCAAACTGTTTACTTGATTTGCATCAAGTACAAAGCCTGGATTAAAGTTAATATACCCAGAGTTGAAAACCAAAGGAAATTCAAAAGCTCCTAATCCTGTTACTCTCTGATTGGCTGCAGCAAGCCTTCTTAAGTGATGTAAAAGGTGACTTTGAATTCAATATACTAACTTTGTTTAGGCGTTCAATTGATGAGCAAGAGATGCTGGGTTTGATCCCCGTCTTCACATGAAAGATGGTCACCAGGCTAAATGCAATATCTTCAAAAAGTAATATAGAGAAGATACTTCCTTCTAATAAACCTTTTCTAGGAACTGGAGAAAAATCCTAATTAAGAAAATTATTCTCAGACCCTGCCTCTATCAAAATTTCCTTGTTGTTGTCAGAAAAGGTAGCAAAGGCATTTCTGACACCCCCTCTGAATCCAAGGCAGAGTTTTCCCTGCGTATAAATGTACTCAATAGCAAAATGGTGGCCCAACTCCCAAAGCACACTTCAAGCCTACCTTTAAGCAAGTCTTTGATCCCAAAACCTCAACCATTGCAGCTTTCCTAACTATCTACAAAACTGCCATGAGACAAGCTTCAGATAAAGTTAAGAAAGAACATATTCTGACCTGTCTACATCCAACTTGCCAGGAGGTGGTGGTGCCTGACTTCCCACCATTGAGACGTGGGAAGATATGAAGCAGCTTCTGATTGATAAGTTTGGTGGTGACCTTAGCCTGGAAGTAAAGAAGGACGCCTTCATGCATATTGCTTTCAAGCCTAAAGAGACACTAGCTGAGTTTGCAGACAGATTCTACATGGAAGGACAGCAACTGATAACAAGCAGACAGTTGACAGACCATGAAGCCTACATGGCTTGCGCTCAAGCCCTCAAAGTTAACCAACTTATGTGCCTTCACTTCAAAGCCCATAAGGCTATGCTTTCCTCCATGAAGAGCATAAAGACGCTGTTGCAGGATATGCACCTTACCCATTCTGGAGCAGTTGTTAGGGAAGGTCAAGCTACTTCTAACTCTTGTTCAGCTTCCTGTGGTCCTCGCATTCTTACCATGAACTTGCAAAATCTTCCTTGACGCCAAGGTTGCCACAACTTTGGTCAGATAGGTCATTATTCTCAAGTCTGCACCAACCCACGGGTTGAAGGGGCTGATCTGAAAGAGCAGGCGGGAAAAGAACAGTCAACCTAGAGGAAGAGATGCTCTTGGTTGACAATTCTTCCCAGTCTCTTTCAATCCCTCCCTCTATATCTGAAGCCAAGCCTGCTGATAATGAGGCTCCTCCTATCCTCCTCTTGTTTCACAATATCTCTGACAACTCTGACCTGGATGAATCTGATATTGACAACACCAACGCATATGGATACTCTGTTCTGGCTGTTCCCAAAACCATTACAGTCCCCTATAAACTACGCTCAGGAAAGACTACAACTACCGCTAAGCCTTTGCCTGAAGCCAAAGAAATTGTCTCTTGCCCTTACCTCACTCAGGCTAAGAGGTCCCCTGTGCTAGTGAAGTTGTCAGAAGAAGCTGCCAAGGTCGCTGTTGCTGATGCTGTCTTCAAGAAAGTATCTGTTTTGCTCTCTCTCCAGACTGTTTATAAGGAGTCCCCAGGATTAAGATGCATTATTGAGAAGTGAGATAAGGAGCTAGCAGAGGCTCAAGATATCTTGGCTGTCCTTCCATCCTTTGGTTGAACTATCACTTGAGTAGAGATATCCATTCAAAAATTGAAGATTAAGGCCGTTCCAGACACTGGCTTGCCAGTCAACGTTGTCTCTTCCAAGCTTGTGAAGAAACTCAAACTTGCCCCTGACCTTAACTATCACCAGTTGTTTGGCACAGTAGGACTGTCTATGACCCGCGTCATAGGGGCGTACTCCGCTCTACCCATGCAGTTTGGAAAGTTTCTCCTAGCTGCGCCAGCAGTTGTCTTGGAAAATGAGAGTTACAATCTCTTAGTTGGCACCCAGTTCCTTAGGGAATATAATGGGATATCAACTTAAAAGATGGTTATCTCTCTATTCTGGGATACAAAGTCCCTCTGATCTTTGAAGAGCTGGTTAAAGTTCCCTGGAAACGGCTCAAGACATGTGCCTTGGAATATCCCACTGGGGTTTTCAACCTCAAATATTGCACCCACTCTTCAAACATGAAGTGTTCACCCATGGCTTGCCCTGCGTCTGAAGGGATCCCTCTCCTAGCCACGTCTGCTGTCACCATCCCACCTGGCTCCCAGGCCATCCTAGACTCCCAGATATCATATGAACTACCTGAACAAACCTTCTTGGAGTTGTACTCTACCCCCTTGTTAGGACACAACAAACCTTATCTCTGTCCTGGGATCCTCAATGTCTCCCATAAGGACCCTGTTCAATTGTTGGTAGCCAACCTGACTGCTCTCCCCATGACTGTGTCTAGGGGGCAGGTTGTTGGATATGGCAAGCTAATGAGTGCTCCTGATGTCCTGTCTCTTCATTCCCTTGGCACATTCCAAGATTTTAATCTACCTTAGGATGAACCCCAAGTACTATCCTTGTTCACTGTGCAAGACTTTTCACAGCTGTCCCCAGTTCAACAGAAAGAGGTGCTAGACTTGCTAGACCAATTTTGTGCATCTTTGCAAAGGACAGTACCAACTATAGGTTAGCCAAAGGTGTTATCCATCAGATTGGCACTGGCAACACTCCTCTCTTTTGCGCTAAAACATATTGTGTAGCCATGTAGAGGATGCCCAGGTATCTAAAGAGCTCAAAAAACTGTTGCACGCTGGGCTGCTGGCACCTTCCCAAAGTCCTTGGGCATCCCTGCTACTTATATAAAAGAAGAAAGATGGGTGTCATTGTATTGTGATAGACTACTGCTGATTGAAATCTTTGACCAAGAAGGACTCGTACCCCTTGCTGTGTATTGATGATGCTCTCCAACGTCTTGGAGGCTCTAAGTTTTTCTCTGCAATGGATCTGGCATCTGGATACTGGCAAGTTGACCTATTTCCCAAGGATTGCCAAAAAGCTGCAATCATTACATCTGAAGGGCTGTTTAAGCCTAATTGCATGCCGCAGGGACTCTGCAACGCCCTGGCCACCTTTCAAAGGGCCATGGACTCCATTCTCCATGACTTGAAGTTGTTGTGCGTCCTAGTATACTTGGATGATATAACGGTTTTCAGCGCTACCTTTAAAAATCACCTGACTCATCTCAAAGAGGTGTTAATAAAGATTTGAGAAGCTGGCCTTAAGCTAAAACCTTCTAAGTACGCCTTCTTCAAAGAACGTCTTGAATTCTTGGGCCATGAAGTAACCCAGACTGGGATTTGCCCAATGGCCAAGAAGATTGAAGCCATTGACAAAATGCTTCCACCCACCAACCTGTGAGAGGTACAAGTCTTTTTAGGGATGATGGGCTAATATAGACAGTTTATCCTTGACTTTGCCAATACTAGTGAACCTCTAGTCCAGCTGTTACGTAATGTCCCTTTTGAATGGACCGCCAGTTAGCAGCAAGCCTTTGAGACCCTTAAGCAAAAACTCAAAGAGGCGCCAATCCTAGTGTATCCTGACTATGATAAGGAGTTCATCCTGTACACTGACGCTAGCAATCTTGCTATTAGGGCTATTCTGGCCCAACTAGACGTTGAGAGTGTAGACCATCCTGTGGTATATACTTCCCGCATGCTAAACAAACATGAGAAGAACTATAGTGTCACAGAGAAGGAGTGTCTTGCTGTGTTACATGCAGTCAAGCAGTTTTGTCACTACATATATAGCACCCACTTCACTGTTGTCACTGACCACGCTTCTCTTAAGTGGTTACAACATCTTAAGAGCCTGAAGGGCGCCTAGCTAGATAGGCTCTACGTCTGCAAGGATACAGCTTCACTGTGCTCCATTGCCCTGGGATTCAACACCAGAACACTGATGGGCTCCCCAGAATGCCCATTCTTGCTTTGCATCCTGCAGAGGCTGATTGGTTATACAAACTAATTGGGTACCCTTCTTCTTGGGAAAGTGAGACAGAAGAGGTACAACTGGCCTTGTCCAAGCTATCCAAAGATACCCTCATGCACAACAATCAGCTCTTCAAGAAGGTAAGAGACCAGTATCTGCCTTATGTCCAACCCAGTCTTTGCCTCTTGTTGGTGTTGCAAGCTCATAAAGAGACTGGGCATGGAGGCATTGCCAAGACCTTTGACTGGCTTCAAAAGAATTACTTCTGGGAGAACCTTTGCCTGCTGATCCCAGATGTCATAGCTAGCTGCCACAACTACCAGCTGCAGAGGCCTTGAGCTACTGCCCACAAGTTCAAATTAGTTCCCCCGCAACATGTCTTTCACACTGTCAGCATTGACGCGGTAGGTCCTCTCCCCCACTCACGTTCCAGGTGCCACTTTATCCTGATTGCTGTTGATCACTTCAGCAAGTGGGTAGAGGCTCGCCCTACAAAGGACATTATGGCTAAGACAACTGCCGCCTTTCTGTTACAAGATGTTTTCTACCGCCATGGCTGTCCTCAAGTGTTGCTCTCAGATAATGGGACTAACTTTAATGACAAGCTGGTAACCTCTGTTGTTGAAGCTTTGGGATCACACCAGTCTTCTCTGCCCCCTACAATCCTTCTACTAATGGGGAAGTTGAGCGTGAAAATTCAAAACTGGTCTCTATCATGAGGAAGCTCACCTACTCTGATGCTGCCAACTGGGACCTATACTTACCTGCCGCTCTCTTTGCATATTGCCTTAGCAAACATTGTGTTGCTGAATACTCCCCTTTTGCTATGCTGTATGGGCAAGAGGCTACTACCCCATTGCTCTTGGGGCCCCCTGCTTACCTCTGATAAGGCCATGGATTATGACAACCACATCAAGGATCTAGTCAACTGCATAATTGATATACAGGCCACTGCCTACACTTCTGCATACAAGACTAAGATGGTTGAGCTTTCTCCCAATAATGCTGGACGCTTCCCCCTGCCTGAATTCAATGTTGGTGACCATGTACTTTACTACCAACACAGAGTAGGTGGTTGCACACATTAAAAGAACTCTCTGTGGATTGGCCCTTTAGAAGTGACTGTTAAACAAGGGTCCAAATACACTGTAAAGCTCCTCTCCAGTGGCCGCCCTTTTGCTTGAGTGCACGCAAAGTTTCTTTGTAAATAACACCCCCTAAGGCCAATCTAGGGGAGGGCAATATCATAAATACTGCTATTCACCATGTTTTGATTTCACCTTTGGAGGGCCATTTTGAAGAAAAATCTCTTTCTTTTGCCTTTGCCTCTCAAAATGAGTTGATGACTGAATTAGGAAGTACAATTGTTTGATTTCTTGATCCTGCGCAACTCACTTGCCCCACTCATGCTGGTGGCAAGTGATCCTACCGTCCTGGTAGTGTTTTGTGGTATTCCTAACCACTATATATTCCATTTTGTATTCACCAATAAAATCTAAGTTCTATTCACATTTTTGTCTTTGTGTCTTCTGTACTTCTGCGCCTCTCTCTAGCTATGACTAGTAGAGATTATTTTTCCAGGGCCACAAGGTAAATACATTTGCCTTCCCTGTCATCTAACCAAGACTTAGTATAAATCCAATCCTAAGGTTAGGATTTCCCGTTGTGTGTCTGTGCTGCGCCTCAGAACACAACAAAAATGGTGCTCACTATAGGGGCTGTAAGCCCCTTGGTTATCCCCTTTGCATCCACATTTTCAGGTCCTTTGCCTCCACCTATACAAGAGTCAACTTCACCTGAAATAACCAGTCCTCCTATTGAGGAAGATATTATCAACCAGCCTATTATCCCCACTATACTAAACCTTGGGAATGGTTCCTGCCTAGTTGCTTACCCCATGGGTACCCCTGACTTGGAACAAGTCATGTCAGTAGCCCTTGGGATAGCCCGTGAAGGATCCATCCCTTGCCTTTAGTTGTAGTTCAGTTGGGCTGAATACTACAAATTAATTGTGGCTCCTCAATTTCCACAACATCTCTTCTCAGCGGCTGGCTCCGCTGAGCACTTACTATCATCCTTTGTGCAACCTGCCTTGGCCCACCATCAAATGGTGCTGGGACTCCACATCCAAGAAATCTTATCTCTGAAAGCTGTGGTTACTCATCACTGGGACCAGTTTGCTGCCTATCAACAGTGGATTCATTCCCTGTTTTCATTAGTATCTGATAATCAACACAACTCTGTCACCTCCCAGACCTGTTTGGTTAATTCTATCAAACAAATGCGCCATTATATCCCCAAATACATGAGAGAACAGCTACATGAGTTTCACCAGCTAGAACAACCCTGGCAAGCTCAGATGGATTCCACCTTAAACGCTTATTTCACTGACTTTGAGAAAATTGTGCAACAGCTCAATGCCTTCAGTACATATTCCTTAGGCAGCTACACAGGTAGCGGACTTTGCTGCTAGCAGCCTTAATGAACTCAGTACTGCATTTGAGCAAGAGAGAGCAGCCATTGCTGCTGCCATAGCCAAACTCCAGAGCCAAGTAAATGAGCTATCTACGCCCAAGCCAGATGTTCCGCCCTCTCCCCCTTCTGATGACTTGGTAGATAGGGAACAGAGAATATGGGACGCCATCTGAGAACTACATTCAACTACTTGCTGTCAGGGACGTCCTGCTGAGGCGCCTCAATCTGACCCTCAGGTTCTTGAACTGACTATCCAAGTTGCAGAGCTACAGCAAGAACTTGCTGCCCTACGTGAAATGATGGCCACTGCTGCCAGTCCAGTTGGAGTTGTCAATGAAGATGGTTGCTGCCCTGGTTTATCTGGAGCACCTCAAATCCAATGTGCTAGGGAATTAATTGCCCTAGCTAACAAGGTGGATCAATTGAAGCAGGACCACACTGAGCTGGATAGAGATGTACAAGAAATGAATGAAGTAATCAAATCTGTGAATGATAGATTTGCCCCTTGCCTCTCAGTGGGGCCATCCCTTACTTCACAGCTGGATGAACTCTCCACAATAGTGACCACCCAAGTTCAATTCTTAGATACTACTGCACAGCAAACCACTCAAGCTGTCAATACTGGGGCCCGCACTGTTGAGACTCTTAACACCTTTGAAGAAAGTGTTTGCCAGCTATGGGCTAGAAAGCCCCCCTTGGAATCTGAGGCAGAGTTTTCCCCGCGTATAAACGTACTTGATAGCAACAATGATGGCCCAACTCCCAAAACTCACTTCAAGTCTACCTTTAAGCAAGTCTTTGACCCCAGAACCTCAACCATTGCAGCTTTCCTAACTATCTATGAAACTTCTATGCAAAGAGCCTCAGATGAAGTCAAGAAGGAACAAATTCTGACCTGTCTACACCCGACCTGCCAAGAAGTAGTTGTGCCAGAACTACCATCCATTGAGACTTGGGAGGATATGAAGCAGCTTCTGATTAATGAGTTTGGTGGTGACCTTAGCCTGGAAGTAAAGAAGGATGCCTTCATGCAAATCACTTTTAAGCCTAAAGAGATACTAGCCAAGTTTGCAGACAGACTCTACATGGAAAGACAGCAACTGATCACAAGCCACCAGTTGACAGCCCATGAAGCCTACATGGCTTGCGCTCAAGCCCACAAGGTTAATCAACTTATGTGCCTTCACTTCAAAGCCCATAAGGCTATGCTCTCTTCTATGAAGAGCATAAAGACGTTGTTGTAAGATATGCACCTTATCCACTCTGGTGCTGTTATTAGGGAAAGTTGAGCTGCTTCTAACTCTGGTTCATCTTCCTGTGGTCCTTGCAATCTTACCATGAGCTTACAGAATGCTCCTCAACGCTAAGTTTGCCACAACTGTGGCCAGGTAGGTCATCATTCTTGAGTCTGCACTAATCCGCGGGTTGAAGGAGCTGATCCAAAGGAACAGACGGGAAAAGAGAAGTCAACCTAGAGGCAGAGACACTATTGGTTGACAATTCTTCCCAGTCTCTTCCAATCCCTCCCTCTATGGCTGAATCTGAGCCTGTTGATGATGAGGCTCCTCCTATCTTCCTCCTGTTTCACAATATCTCTGATGACTTTGACCTGGATGACTCTGATATTGACGACGCTGATGCAGATGGGTACTCTGTTCTGGCCGTTCCCGAGACCATTACAGTCCCTTATAAGTTACGCTCAGGAAAGACTACAACTACTGCTAAGCCTTTGCCTGAAGCCAAAGAAATTGTCTCACGCCCTTACCTCACTCAGGCTAAGAGGTCCCCTATGCTGGTGGAGTTGTCAGAAGAAGCTGCTGAAGTTACTGACACTGTCTTCAAGAATGTATCTGTTTTGCTCCCTCTCCAGACTGTGTATAAGGAGTTCCCAGGGTTAAGATGCATGATTGAGAAATTGGATAAGGAACTAGCAGAGGCTCAAGATATCTTGGCTGTCCTTTCATCCTTTGGTTGCACTACCACTTGAGTAGAGATATCCATTCAAAAAGTAAAGATCAAGGCCGTTCTAGACACTGGCTTGCCAGTCAACGTTGTCTCCTCCAAGCTTGTGAAGAAACTCAAACTTGCCCCTGACCTTAATTATCACCAGGCGTATGGCACACCTGGACTGTCTATGACCTGTGCCATATGGGCTTACTCTGCTCTACCCATGCGGTTTGGCAAGCTTCTCCTAGTTGCACCAGCAGTTGTCTTGGAAAATGAGAGTTACAATCCCCTAGTTGGCACCCAGTTCCTTAGGGAATATAATGGGATAATCAACTTAAAATATGGTTACCTCTCTATTCTAGGGTATGAAGTCCCGTTAATCTTTGAAGAGCCAGTTAAAGTTCCTGTGGAAGCGCATCAAGACTTGTGCCTTGGAATATCCCACTGGGGTTTTCAACCTCAAGTATTGCACCCACTCTTCAAACATGAAGTGTCCACCCATGACTTGACCTATGTCTGAAGGGATCCCTCTCCTAGCCACGTCTGCTGTCACCATCCCACCTGGCTCCCAAGCCATCCTGGGCTCCCAGATATCCTATGAACTACCTGAACACACCTTCTTGGAGTTGTACTCTCCCCTCTCATTAGGACGCAACAAACCTTAACTCTGTCCTGGAATCCTAGATGTCTCTCATAAAGACCCTGTTCAGTTGTTAGTAGCCAACCTGACTGTAATCCCCATGACTGTATCTAGGGTGCAGGTTGCTGGATATGGCAAGTTGTTGAGTGCTCCTGATGTCCTGTCTCTTCATCCCTTGGGTACATTTCAAGATTTTAACCTACCAGAGGATGAGACACAAGTCCTATCTTTGTTCACTGTGCAAGACTTCCCACAACTGTCCCTGGTTCAACAGAAAGAGGTGCTAGATTTACTAGACCAATTTTCTGATATCTTTGCTAAGGACAGTACCAATTATGGGTAGCCAAAGGCATTATCCATCAGATTGACACTGGTGATGCCCCTCCCTTCTGTGCTAAACCCTATTGCCACAGTTGTGTAGAGGATGCCCAGGTATCTAAAGAGCTCAAATAACTGTTGGACGCTGGGCTGCTGGCTCCTTCCCAAAGTCCTTGGGCATCCCCGCTACTCATCTTAAAAAAGAAGAATGGGGGACATTGTATTGTGATGGACTATTGTCAATTGAACTCTTTGACCAAGAAGGACTTGTACCCCTTGCCATGTATTGATGATGCTCTCCAACGTCTTGGAGGCTCTAAGCTCTTCTCTTCCATGGATCTGGTGTCTGGATACTGGCAAGTTGACCTATCCCCCGAGGATTGTCAGAAAGCTGTGCTCATTACTTCTGAAGGGCTTTTTGAGCCTACTCGCATGCCACAGGGACTTTGCAATGCCCCAGCCACCTTCCAAAGGGCCATGGACTCCATCCTTTGTGATTTGAAATTTTTGTGCGTCCTAGTATACTTGGATGATATAACAGTTTTCAGAGCTACCTTCACCAATCACCTGGCTCATCTCAAATAGGTGTTCATAAAGATTTGAGAAGCTGGCCTCAAACTGAAGCCTTCCAAGTGCGCCTTCTTCAAAGAATGTCTTGAATTCTTGGGCCACAAAGTAACTCAGACAGGAATTTGCCCAATGACTAAGAAGGTTGAGGCCATCAACAAAATGCTTCCTCCTACCAACTTGAAAGAAGTACAAGTCTTCCTGGGGATGATAAGCTACTACAAATAGTTTATCCTTGACTTTGCCAATACTAGTGAACCTTTAGTCCAGCTATTCCATAATGTTTGGTTTGGATGGACTGCCAGTCAGCAGCAAGCCTTTGAGACCCTTAAACAAAAACTCAAAGAGGCGCCAATCCTAGTGTATCCTGACTATGATAAGGAGTTCATCCTGTACACTGATGCTAGCAATCTAGCTATTGGAGCCATTCTGGCTCAACTGGACGACAAGGGTGTAGACCATCTTGTGGCTTACACTTCCTGCGTGCTAAACAAGAATGAGAAGAGCTATAGTGTCACAGAGAAGGAGTGCCTTATTGTGTTGCATGCTGTCAAGCAGTTTTGTCATTACATATACAGCACCCACTTCACAGTTGTCACTGACCACGCTTATCTTAAATGGTTATAGCAGCTTTAGGAACCTGAAGGGCACCTAGCTAGATGGGCTCTACAGCTGCAGGGATACAACTTCACTGTGCTCCATTGCCCTGGGATTCAACATCAGAACGCTGATGATCTCTCCAGAATGCCCATTCTTGCTTTGCATCCTGCAGAGGCCAACCGGTTATACCAACTGATTGGGTACCCTTCTTCTTGGGAAAGTGAGACAGAAGAGGTACAACTGGCCTTGTCCAAGCTATTCAAAGATACCCTCATACGTGACAATCAGCTCTTCAAAAAGGTACAAGACCAGTATCTGCCTTATGTACAACCCAGTCTTTGCCTCTCATTGATGTCACAAGCTCATAAAGAAACTGGGCATGGAGGCATTGCCAAGACCTTTGACTGGCTTCAGAAGAACTACTTCTGGGAGAACCTTTGCCTGCTGATCCCAGAAGTCATTGCTAGCTGCCACAACTGCCAGCTACAGAGGCCTTGAGCTGCTGCCCACGAGTTCAAATTAGTTCCCCCGCAACATGCCTTTCACATGGTTAGCATTGACGTGGTAGGTCCTCTTCCCCGCTCACGTTCTGGGTGTTGCTTTATCCTGGTTGCTGATGATCACTTCAGCAAGTGGTTAGAGGCTCACCCTACAAAGGACATCACAGCTAAGACAACTGCTGCCTTCCTGTTACAAGATGTTTTCTACCGCCATGGCTGTCCTCAAGTGCTGCTCTCAGATAATGGGACTGACTTCAATGCCAAGCTAGTAACCTCTGTTGTCAAAGCTTTAGGATCACACCAATACTTCTCTGCCCCCTACAATCCGTCTACCAATGGGGCAGTTGAGTGTGCAAATTTAACACTGGTCTCTATCATGAGGAAGCTCACCTACTCTGACTCTTCCAACTGGGACCTATATTTACCTGCCGCTCTCTTTGCGTACCGCCTTAGCAAACATTGTGTCACTGGGTATTCCCCCTTTGCTATGCTGTATTAGCAGGAGGCCACTACCCCTTTGCTCTTAGGGGCCTCCTGCTTACCTCTTATAAGGCCATGAATCCTGATGACCACATTAGGGACCTAGTCAACCGCGTAATTGATATACAGGCCACAGCCTATACTTCCACATATAAGACTAAGATGCTTGAGCTCTCTCCCAATAATGCTAGACGCTCCCCTCTGCCTGAATTTAATGTTGGTGGCAATGTACTTTACTATCAACACAGAGTAGGTGGTCATGCACATAAGTTGGATTCTCTGTGGATCAGCCCTTTAGAAGTGAATTTCAAACAAGGGTCCAAATATACTGTCCAGCTTCTCTCCAGTGGCTGTCCTTTTTCTTGAGTACACAAAAAGTTCCTTTGTAAATACCACCCCCTAAGGCCAATCTAGGGGAGGGCAATGTTGTGAATACCGCTATTCACCGTGTTTCAATTTTGCCTTTGGCGGGCCATTTCAAGTACAATTGCTTGCTTTTGCTTTTGCCTCTCAAAATGAGTTGATGACTGAATCAGGAAATACAAGTGTTTGGTTTCTTGATCCTGCGCAACTCACTTGCCCCACTAGTGCTGGTGGCAAGTGATCCTACCGTGCATGTACTGTTTTGTGTTAAAGCTACACAGTATATATTCCCAATCTTTATAACCAATAAAATTTAAGTTCTATTCACATTTTTGTCTTTGTGTCTTCTGTACTTCTGCGCCTCTCTCTAGCCACAACTAGAAGAGATTATTCTTCCAGGGCCGCAAGGTAAACACATTTGCCTTCCCTGTCATCTAACCAAGACTTAGTATGAATCCAATCCTAAGGTTAGGATTTCCCATTGTGTGTCTGTGCTGTGCCTCAGAACACAACACCAGACATAATTCTGTCAAGGATTTGTTAGCCGCAGCGTGTGCGGACAACAGGCAGAATTTTTCAAAATAAGGTAGGATGGAAAACCTACCTGTGCTACCAATGTTGTAACTGTGCTGTTTTAGCAGAGTTACAAGGGATAAATTATTTAGAAGCTAGGTAATAATCTTTATTGAGAGATGGTGATTATATAGTCAATGTGAATCAAGGATAACAGGAACATGATTGTGTTGATCACGCGGCTAGATGATGAAGGGGGTGGCTTGATCCTGGTAATGAGTCAAGCACCAAAACAAGGTATCCACCATAAGGGATCATCATCTGTTCATGTTGTTGGATTTGGAAATTTGAGTTGACTTCCTAGTCTGGCTTCAGGTGACCAGGTAATTGGATTGTGGGTCACAACCCTGCTTGTTTGGAATCTTGCTGGCGGGTCAAGCCTGCTGTTTTGACAGTTCCAATGACACTAATTCACACCCTGCAGCCCATCTTCCTGCAGGAATCCATTACAGCCAATGAATCCACCTCCACTCAGATATTTGAGGTGATTTAATCACTCTCACTGCTCTGATTGATTCAATGATATCTGTAAGCAGACTCTGGACCCTTCTGGGCAAATCAATATCTTATATTGTAAAGTTAGCACCAATCTGGTGGTGGTCCTGCCTGCAGGACCCACGGGCTGTTTGCCTGCAACTTCCCAGGATCCTCCCACAGGCTGGTCTCCTGACACAACAGTCCTTTTTGTAGCCAAGAAAGATGAAGGACTCTACCTGGTCACAGACTACAGGGCATTAAACAAGGTCACAATTAAGAACAGATATCCCCTGCCCTTGATTGACAACCTTTTTGACGCCCTGGGGGGTCCCAATTCTTCACAAAAATTGACTTAACAGTAGGATATCACCAAATCCGCGTTGAACCAGAGGAAATACCCAAAACAGCGTTCAGAACTAATTATGGCTTTTTTGATGTGTTGTCCTCAACTTTGGCATGGTAAGTGCCCCAAGTACCTTTGTGACCTTTATGAAAAAAGGTTTTACAGATCATATTAGAAAAAGGGCTATTGTCTACCTTGACAACTAAACATATACTGTCCAACTAAGGAAAAACATTAGAAATTTCTTTTCTCTGGTCCTCCATATCCTTTAAGATAATCAGTTTATAGCAAAGCCCTCCAAATGTGGCTTCTTCTCAACAGAACTCCTATTTTTAGGACACATTATCATCAAGGACAGAGTCAAGCCAGACATAGAAAAGATAAAAGCCATAACCAATATGCCAGCACCACAGAATAAGAGTTATATATGTACATTCCTAGGAATGGTAGCTTATGTTAGGAGATTCATCCCTGGCTGGGGTGCATTAACTGCTCCCTTATCTTCAATCACTAGCAAGGCAACAAAATTTTTATGGACACTGTTTAGAGATCAACACTTTTGACAATTAAAAGAACAAATGGTCACTGCTCCTATTTTTCAATATCTGAATCATTAATGAGTGTATTTATTATAAACTGACGCCTCCAATTATGCAATAGGAGGAGTACTCTGAATTCAAACTGCATAAAAGGGCTTCCTCCCTGCAGCATAAAAATCAAGAAATCTGTCAGATGGTGAGCAAAGATATCCATACATGACAAAGAACTGGTAGCTATTGTTTACTGTCTAATGAAGTGGCAATGTTAACTGAAAGGTGCACAGATATTTAAAGTGATAACCAACCACAAGTCAATGATATTCTTCAAAACTCAGCAACATCTATCTGGACGGCAATCTCAATGGATGAGCCTTATACAATTGTACCCCATGATAATTGAATACAACCCAGGAAAGGAAATGCTTACTGCAGAATCCCTATCAAGACTATACTTTAAGCACTTAATCTGAACTAATCAAGAGGACCCCAATTAGCCCATCTTAATAACAGGGAATCTCCAAGAGGAATTATCACCTGGTACACTAATGGACATCCAAGTTAAAGTCCTCAAGAACAAACATCTGTTCAAAAACTTATATTGTGCTTTACACCGCATACTACCAAGTGGCAATTTTGAACCATATGTCCCATCAACACAAAAGATTGACACAATCCTCTGATATCACAGATACTTGGGCCACACCCACAGAAGGAACTTGCATGAATAACTCAAGAAGCACTACTGGTGGTCCAACATGCTATATGATATCAGAGAGGTACTGGAACAATGTGAAGTCTGTGAGAATTATGCCTGCTCCAAGGCACCTCCCAAGTCAGTAATACCAGTGTCAATCACACAACCCTTCAAAGTGCGATCACTGAATATTGTAGCACCAATGCCTGGCAATAAAAAAAGGCAAAAAGTACATTATAACAGCTATTAACTATGGGACCAGGTGGCCTGTAGCATAAGCTACAAAAGAACACAAAGTCAATGATGTGAGGCAATTTATTGGCAAAGAGATCATAGCTAAGTTTAGCAAACCTGACCTCCTGATCACAGACAGAGAAATTGAACTTAAAGCCATTAACACCAATATTTACCTTGCCAAGAATGGAATAAAACATACCACAGTCAGTCCCTATCACCTGCAAGTAAATGAAAGAGTAGAACAACATAAATGACTTGATAGTAGAGGCCCACAGTAATTTATCTGCTAACAATCCAAAAGCCTGGTTTGACATGCTGCCAAAAGCACTCATGATATTCAGAACACAAGACAACCATAATATGGGCAAAAGCCTGTATGAACTTGTTTACGGGCATAAGCCCACCATTGTTAATACTACCTCAGGACCATGTTTACCTCTACCTAATAAGGTATCAGATGACAACAAACTTTATGTACAGAGTGATAGGAAGTTCCAAGAAGATATGGAAAAGAAAAGAGTGTAAAGAGAAGCAATCCTACTACAACAGGAACGCTTTCAAGTCAGGGACAAGATCTGGGTTGTTAACCACAACATGCACAAGTTTGAACCAGGATTACAAAGACCAGGCATTGTCATGAAATTCAAGCCAAACAACACCTACCTCATCAAGGGTATTGGTGCTTGAACTGAATTAAAGCGCATGCACCACAAATAAATCTGCCTGTGCAAAGCAAGAACATCTCAACGCAACTCCCAGCTTCCTGTACCCAATGCCAAACTGGATCAATATAAAGCTTGAATCCCCAACACTCTCAGGAGAATTCCTAAGGTTTCACCTTCCAGCACCCCAGGGGGAGATTTTGCAACATCTTTGATTACTCCCTCTTTGGAAAGTAATTCCCTAAGTGACTATCCTAATTATTCCCTGCCTAATCATTAAGTTGGTGGTACTCTTATCATTTGCCCATCTATTACAGGATCAAACACCTTGAGTCCTAAGAGGAACACTACTTGGACAAGCCCCATGACTGCCATGACATAAATGGACAACATGTGGCTTCCCATTATAATATATAATAGTCTAAACTCATATCTAATAAAGTACCATTTTCTTCTTAATTTTTCCCTTTACCTCAGTTATTATACTTCTAAGAAGTATATACTTGATATTTTTATTTATTAATCTCATTGTTTCTTCTTTCTTTTTCTATCTTTATTAAATTCTTTTTTATTTTATTAATTCTTTATTTATTTATTTATTATTATTTCTTTAACATCCTCTTTATTTCTCTGTTTATTTTATCTTTTAAAGCTCTTTAAATCTTTTCTCTCTGTTCTTTCTTTTTTCAGCCACCCTTGATGATCTTTTTCTAGTCTTTCTGCTCTTTTTTACTGCCAATCTCTATCAATACCTTACATCTGAGATTCTCTATTCTTCTAGTCTTTACCATTTAACACCTCAGACTCAATCAATAAGTCTTCACAAGTGAATCAACTTAGATTGGACCCCCATTGGTGACGTACACTTTAGGCCATCAGCAACAGATACTCCTAATGTCTTGTCACTTTTTTTACTCACTCAAGTGGTTATTTTGAGCTTTCAAGCACAAAGTAACCAACTTCACTTCGCAGAAATCTCTAAATTACCAAATTCTGCAGCTGTTTTCCTAGGCAGCCACCTCAATGATAGTTCTGGGCATAACTATGATTACCTAGCAACTTTGAGACCACCTCAAAGCTATCAGGAAGACATAGAAAGAGAAATCTTACCCCCAGTCTAGTTAAATTTATCCAACTGCAAATCCCCTGCAGTTGGTCCTAGGATCTCAGAGCTTCTCTAGTACATCCTTGTCCAGCTAGCCTGGGCATTCCTACCATTCCACTTAATAAACCAAAGGTCATCTTGCTCCCCTTTCCTGTCTTATATTTTATATCTCTCTTGGCCATAAACTTAACACATTAATAAAATAACCAGTATTTACCTGTTTCTAGAAATTCAATCTTTACTGTGGCCAAAATAGCCCTCTTCTAAAAAACTGCTTGACATGTGAATCATCACACTTAGGATGGTTAAAATAACTATTACAGCTCTTCTGTGGTCATAGGGTTGAGCCTCAGCTATATAGTTAGGGGAAAGATAAGGGAGTTAGTGGCTGGCTATCCCATGGCTAGGCCCTGGCCGGGGATTCATTACTAGGGGCTTTGAGTAGGTTTCTTGAGAAAGATTGGGTTGAGTCCAAGGTTAAAGTATAATATGTGAAAGGAAAGAAAATAGAAGGCAATGATTTATTCACTTTATTCAAATGTTTTCTGTACTGGGGTTGAGGGTGAGGAGGTGGTTTTTATACCAATCATCTGGTCTACCTCATAATTTAATTTTACTTCTTCTATGCAAGCCTTTGACATTCCAGCTCTGGAATGGAGACTTAGAAGAAGTAGTCAAGGAACAGGAAGGAGGGGAATGGGATCTTGGGGTCTTGGTTTGGGAATGAGGTGAGATATTCTGTTAGTTGTTGGTAGGGGATTGGCTGAGAGAATTTGCTGGTTAGAAACTGCTCATAGGTTGGATAACTACTGGGCTGTGGCTTTGACCTGGGATGGTGTTAGAGTTGTTTAAATCAGATCTAAGCTCAAATGAAAGTTATGAGGATAAATTTCCCATACTAAAATGATAAAAGATAAAAGGGAGGTACACTGGAGCTTTAAGTCTACAAATCTACAAAAGAAGGGAATAAATCACAACATAAAAATGAGAAGCAAAAGAGAAAAAGGATGTGAAAATAAACAACTAAGAAGAAATGGTTTTGTAATAAAGAATACAAAACTTGTTGATCTCAGGTGGAGGCTTTTCTCAGCCAAGAAAAGATGGCAGCAGCCATAGTCTGAGAGGGGATTTTATACCCTAAAGTTGCTTTCATCTATAGGAAAGCTTATCTTTATTGTTTGATAGTAAAAACTATCAGAAAAGAAGTTTTCAGAGGGGAAGTGGGAGAGTCTATAACTCAGTTGGGGAAGGCAAATTCAAATCTGATTGGCTGGCTGGAAATTTTTTCACCTCTTGGTTAAAGACCATTTTTGAAAATTTATGACGTCATGATCTGGTATTTTTGGGCAACCAGCCAGTAAACTGCCAAGCGCCATAGGGTAGTGGTATCTTTTAATCTTCAGTGCATAATCTTTTGGGCAAAATTCTGGGAGATGCATGTTATTCTCTTCACCCCCAATAGGAGCTGTCTTGACCCATTTTTATCAATGGCTAAACTTAAAATTATCTAATACTTTTAGGGGGTTTGAAGCTTTTTTCCCATTCTTTTTTCTTGGATGTTATTTTTTAGGCAAAAATGACACTACTGTGAAAAGTGATGGAATTTTCATCAGTGAATTTGGGGCTTCTGGGTTCTGACTGGGAGCTATCTTTAGAGGCTACAATTATCTTTATTGGAGATGGTGGGACATTTATTGGATTTGATTAAGGGTGGATTTCATCTCCTGCAGGCAGATATTTAGGGAAGATTGGCTACTATTTTTATCTTGACCAATTATGATACTTGCACAACCTTGGGGAGTTGGAGTTTCAATGGCTTGAGACTCTTTTCCTACTGGCTTCTGGGCTTTCAATTGATTCTTAGTTATTTCAGGAACAGCATTTTGGTGGCTCATATTATGCTTCATTACATCAGTGGGTGTAAACTTATTCCTATGATTTTTGGGCCTGAAACCTGGGTCTAAACAGTTGCAGAATTTAGTTTTTGGCTTGGAATAGAAACAGCTCTTGAGACAGAAACAGGAGACAAGATTAGGGAACCCCTGTGGCAGGGAAGCAAACAGAAACTGGTTGGGTGCCTAGGTGCTTAATCAGATCTTTTTGATAGAAAATCTGCTGAAACACCTAGCAGAAATCCTCCTGGAAGATTTTAGAGCCACCCAGCCCATTTGTAGCATTGTGGCCGGTTGCTCCAATGCTGTTGAGGGGTGCTAGTCCCCCTGGGCCAGTATTAGTAGTATCTGGCCATTAGTTTTGCTTTTATTGTTAGGGCCTTGTGTAAATATCAAAAATTGACCCCAATGGCTCTCAACCCACCCTGACAGGTTGTTGAGAGTTTGATTTTTCTGGCAGGTTTTTACAGCTGGCTGTGCTTTCACTTTGTGACAGCCACTGCGGTTTTTGGGGGTGCAGCTCTTACAGTAAAATAGAAATAATTGATTGTTTCTATGACAGTCTATCATACAGGATGTTAACCCAGACAATTATGGGGACTCAAGATACTTGGTGGTATAGACAGCAATGAATATGGTGGGTTTAGAGGGCTCCAGTAGGGGCTAAGCCTGAGTGTAAAAAGAAGCTATTTGCAGCTGTTCCTCATAATACATATTGTTGGTGTTGCCCAGCACAGGCTCATACTGGTTGAAATTTAAATGGTGGCCCTCAAACCCAAGGTAAGCTGTGGTCATAGCAGACAAGATAAAGGGATTCATCTTTTGATCCTGGGAAGGGGTAACTAAGCTTAGATTTATGTCCTAGGTTCTTTTGAGGATATCAGGATACTGCATCCTGGTTGGGGTTCTGTTTGCCTTGGCGGCTAACTTGCTCTGTTGGGAGGAGGGAAGAGCCCACCATAGGAGGGGTGCTAACTTGATGAGATAAAATGCTGATCAGCCTACCTAATCCCAAGGTCTAATGGAGGGCACCATTGTGTCAACTAACCCAGCCAAGGTAATGTAGGCTATGCCTGCATATTGACTGTCTGTGGGAGGAGACAAATATGGGCTGGGGACAGGAAGTCAGGTTTTGTTGTTGGGGGTGCTTCCATAACTTTCTGATAGACAGGCAAAAAAATTACTTCTCACATAGTATGGCAGCTGGGTGCTTGTACCAGGCTCCCTTGTGATAGACTGTTCACAGAGTTCTCTATTGGACCAGTCAGTCAAAGCAGAGGATATTGTCTAAGGTAAACTCCTTGTATTCTGGCTTAAGTGTATATTCATAGAAATGCAGTGGGCTAAAGGGTGCTTCAGGTGGACAATAAAATGCAGGCTGGGTTTTGGGAACATCCTCAGGAATGTGGGCCGCCAGGCCAGGATTTTCTGTTGGAACAGTAGTGAAGTAGAAAACAGCCAAGATTAAATAAGAGATAAAATGGCAGAACCAAGGTCCCATAATCTTATTTCTTTCAGAATGACAATACCTTTTTATCAAGGCTCTACAGAGTTTAAATATCATTTAAAAATGCTAAATTTGGATTTAAACCATCACCTGATAGCTGAGTTGCTCAGTTTCTTCTGGCCTGAGAGTTCCAGGCCCATCATTTCCTTGGTTGAAGTGACCTCCATCTGAAAATTTGAAGATAAAATTTTTAAGTCACTCCCCCCTTTAGTCTTGGATAGGACAATCTTCCCACGTTGTACCAAAAAGCTGCTCAGAAGCCAGCCAAGCCCAATAATTCTCTTGAAGATTTAGCCCACATGGTTGATGAGAGATTTGTGTTGGCATACCCTTCCAAGGTGGCAAATGTTGATGTTCAGAATTCTGTTCCTACTTGGGAGGAATCTCTGATCAATTTGGACTATTTTTTGGCTTGGGCTTGTCCACATTCTAAATTAATTAAGTCTAAACAATCAGGTTGTACTACTGCTAAATCATCAAATTCCAATCCAACTGGATTAAATGCTGAGCTGCACCATTCATTTGACACCAGCTAATCAGAATTTGAGTTGTAAATTATTGTGAAACCCTCCAGCTTTCTGGATTTGCCTGGCAAAATTTCTCTTGTAGCCAATTAAACCCACGCCCCTGGGTCAGGTGACCTTGAATTATGAATCCCACCCTTAAAGCAAGACAGGGGACTTTTAGTCCCCTGCTTGCTCATTCTTACAAATAAAGTTTAGACCTTTCAATATTAAATTTTAGTGGTTATTTTTGGGCCTTTTTGTTTGGCCTCTTTAATTCTCTAAGGTGTTAATAAAGGCTTTGTCTTTCCTTACCTTGTTTCCTTGCTTTTTGGACTTCCAGCAGTCTTCTGAAGTCCCTATAGATGTTGTTAATGTCAACGTTAAAACTTACCTCTTTTGCTATAAAGAAATCAACTTGATTTTAAAAATTAGTAGTAAAATCTATATATTTACCTATTTTAAGTTTAATTTTGTGCTTCTTTTGCTTTTGCTTTTGTTGTCACACCCACATATGCTTTCCAAGGCTTTTCTATGTTTTGAACCCTTTGGTCCTTGGTTGCTGTCCTTCTCTTGCATTTTAGGGACTTTATGTTTGTCCCTGAGCCTTCTGTTTTGAGGTTAAAACTTAAAACAGCAGAACTATATGCATTTTTGTTGGGCTCCACCTTCAGACTCTAAAAATTTTAGTGCCTCTGGTTAAGTTTGTGGTTTTACCTTGGCACCTGCTTTGGTGATGATTTGATCAACTTCTCCAGACCTTTGGAGTTGGATTACCCATTCTTTTCACTACGTCAGCGCCAATCCCAGTCAGTTTATGTAAATTTTTGAGGGCATCCCTGGTTGGGCTCAGGATATTCTTGTTACCAGTGAGAACATTGTGAGAAGCCTCACCTGTGATGATCCTGAGTTTCCTATCCCCAAACTAGCCCCCTCAGCGTCTCCTGGTTTGACTCCTCCAATGCCCCTTTCTTCTGAGGTCCCAGTTGGGTTGGCTCAAGAAGAAGGTGAGGCCGTCCAGGAGTCTGCTCCCAAGCGCGCCCCCTGGTTGCTTGGTGGGATGATTTTGATGGCCTTGGACTCCTACTTCCCCCAACTATCTGCTGTGTCCTCCTTGTAGACGCCATTTGAGTGTCTGTACTAGTCTTGTGCTGTATGGTGTCCTGAAGGATCCTCCCCCCAGGATGGGAGCTGAACTTAGTTAGTTTGACCCCCCTCTTTCACAAAAATCTTCATGGATTTATCATTGCTACTGGAGTTCCTGTCATCCTTGGTCATGGGACCTTCAGAAATTATAAGCTGGGTCAACTTTTTCCCCGTGAACTATGCATCTTCTGAAGTAACTTTGGGGTCACTTCCTGGCCAGAAATCACATGACCAGGTGGCCCAGACTTCTAGCCAATCATCTGAATTCCCTTTTTACTTTGGATTTTCATGCTGAACAGCAAACCCCTTTTTGGATGGCCTGTTAGCTATGACAGGGGTGACACCATGTTGGTTTAGTGCTTCCATAAATCTAGATTGGTCTGGATTAATCACCAGCCTATGACGCTCCTCTGCACTCTGCAAATTTGAGGCCAGGCAGGCCTGTAAATTTCCCTGATTAATTGGATTTGAATTGATGCCTTGTCATGAATGCCGCCATTCACCATGTTTCAATTTTTTCTTTGATTGGTTATTTCAAGGATGAATCTATCTCTTTTTCTTTTGCCCTTTGAAATGAGTCTGGCTCTGAATTGGGAAATTCAATTGTTCAGTTTCCTGATTCTGCGCAACTTACTTGCCAACTTATGCTTGTGGCAAGTGATCCTACTGCACATGTACTGTTTTGTGGTAAAGCTACACAGTATATATTCCATTCCATTTCTATCAATAAAGCTCAATTTATATTCATATTTTTGTCTTTGTGTCTCCACATACTTTGGCGCCTCTCTTGCCACGTCTAGCAGATATTATTTAATCAGAGCCACAAGGTAATTGCATATCCTTCCCTGCCATTTTAAACAATACTTAGTACAAATCCAACCCTAAGGTTAGGATTTCTTGTTGTGACTCTGTGCTGCGCCTCAGATCACAACAAAAATGCTCACTGCAGGGGCTGTAAACCCCTCAGTTACCCCTTTCACAACTACGTTTTCAGGACCTTTGCCTCCTCCCATACAAGAGCAAACTTTGCCTGAAATTACCAGTCCTCCTATTGAGGAAGACATTGCCAACCTGCCTATTGTCCCTACTTTGCTGAACCTTGAAAATAGTCCCTTCCTAGTGGCCTACTCTTTGGGTACCCCTGACTTGGAACAAGTCATGGCGGTAGCCCTTGAATTAGCCCGTGATGGAGCCATCCCTTACCTCCAGCTTCAGTTTAGCCAAGCAGAATACTATAAATTGATTGTAGCTCCAAAAAATTTCACAGCATCTCCTCTCAGCAGCTGGCTCCGCTGAACACCTATTGACATCCTTTGTACAAACTGCCTTAGCTTATCATCAAATGGTGTTAGGGCCCCGCGTTCAGGAGATTTCATCTTTACAAGCCACTGTCACTCATCACTGGGATCAGTTTACAGCTTACCAGCAGGGGATCCACTCCCTGTTTTCCTTGGTATCAGATAATCAGCGTGACTCTGTCACCTCCCAAAACCGCTTGGTCAATTCCATTGAACAAATGCGCCAGTCCATCCCTGAGTACATCAGAGAGCGTCTACATGAGTTTCACCAGTTGGAAAAGCCCTGGCGCACCCAAGTAGATTCCATCCTGAATGCCTATCTCACCAATTTGAACAACTTTTGCAGCAGCTCAACAAGTTCAGTGCTTACTCCTTTGACTAATTACAGCAAGTGACAGCCCTTGCTGCAAAAATCCTCTACAAACTTGGTGAAGAATTCAATCAAGAAAGGGCTGCTACCGCTGCTACCATTGTCAAACTCCAGACTCAAGTGAATGGATTGTCTACATCCAAACCAGATGCCCTGCCTTCTCCTTCATCTGATGATTTGGCAGATAGAGAGCAGAGACTATGGGATTCCATTCAAGAGTTAAGAACGTCCACTCACAGTCAGGATTTCCCTACTGAAGCCCCTCAGCCAGATCCTCAAGTGCTTGCTCTGACAACTCAAGTTGCTGACTTACAACAAGAGGTTGCTAGCTTGTGTGAGATGATGGTGTCTGCTGTTAGTCCAACTGGGGTTACTGATGAAGATGGCTGTTATCCTGGCTTGTCAGGAGCTCTCTGCATCTACTGTGCTAGAGAGTTGATAGCTCTAGCTAATGAGGTGGACCATTTGAAACAAGACCACTCTGTGAGCTTGATAAAGAAGTACAAGAAATCTGTGAGTCCATTGATTCAGTGAATGACAGGTTTGCTCCTTGCCTCTTGGTGGGTCCATCTCTTACCTCCCAACTGGATGAGCTTTCCTTGGTAGTAACTGCACAGGGCCAACACCTAGATGTTACTGAGCGGCAGACCACCCTAGCTAATAATACGGGCATCTGCACTGTTGAGACCCTGACTACTCTTGAGGAAAGTGTTTACCAGCTGTGGGCCAGATAGCCCCCCTCTGAATCTGAAGCAGAATTCTCCCCGCGCATAAATGTACTCAATAGCAACAATGGGGGCCCAACTCAAGAAGCACATTTTAAGCCTACCTTTGATCAAGTCTTTGACCTCAAAACCTCAACCATTGCAGCTTTCCTAACTATCTATAGAACTGCTATGAGAAGAGCCTCAGATGAGGTTAAGAAGGAAAACATTCTAACCTGTCTGCACCCAACCTGTCAAGAGGTAGTAGTGTTAGAGCTGCCCACCATCAAGACTTGGGAAGATATGAAGCACCTTCTGATTGAAAAATTTGGTGATGACCTTAGTTTGGAAGTGAAGAAGGACTCCTTCATGCAAATTGCTTTCAAACCAAAGGAAGACCTTAGCTGAATTTGCAGATAGATTCTACATGGAGGGACAGCAACTGATTACAAGCCACCAGTTGACTGCACATGAAGTGTACATGGCTTGCGCTCAAGCCCTCAAGTTTAATCAGCTTCTGTGTCTTCACTTTAAGGCTCATAAATCCATGCTTTCTTCCATGAAGAGCATAAAGACACTGTTGCAGGATATGCACCTTACCCATTCTGGGGCAGTTGCGTGGGAGAATTGTGCTGCCTCTAACTCTGGTTTGTCTTCACATGGCCTGTGTATCCTCACCATGAACTTGTATAATCCTCTCCAATGCCAGGGTTGCCATAGCTGTGGGCAGATAGGTCACCATTCCTGAGTCTGCACTAATCCCTGGGTTGAAGGAGCTGATCCCAAAGAGCAGGCGGGAAAAGAACAGTTAACCTAGAGGTGGAGACGCTCTCAGTTGACAATTCTTACCAGTCTCCTCCAACTCCCCCTCCATTGCTGACTCTAAGCCTTCTGACTCTGAGGCTCCTCCCATTCTGCTGCTATTCCACAACATATCTGATGACTCTGACATGGATTATTCTGATACAGAAGATCCCAACGCCTATGGGTGTTCAGAACTTGCTGTCCCTAAAACTATTTCAGTCCCTTATAATCTATGTTCTGGGAAAACTACCATGACTGCCAAGCCTCTGCCTGAAGCCAAAGAGGTTGTCTCTTGCCCATACCTCACTCAATCCAAGAGATTCCCTATTCTTATTGCGTCTTCCAAGGAAGCTGCTGAGGTTGCTGACACTGTGTTCAAAAATGTCTCAGTCTTGCTTCCTCTCCAGACGGTCTATAAGGAATTCCCAGGCCTAAGATGCATGATCAAAAAACGGGACAAAGAACTGGCAGAAGCCCAAGACATTCTGGCTGTCCTCTCTCCCTTTAGTTGTACTACCACTCTTGTGGAGATATCTATTCAGAAGGTGAAAATTAAGGCCTTCTTGGACACTGAAATCCTGTTAATGTTGTCTCCTTGAAGCTTGTTAAAAAGCTCAAGCTTGCCCCCAACCTCAACTACCACCAGTTGTATGGTACAGCTGGGCTATCCATGACTCACGCTATAGGAGCTTATTCTGCTCTTCCCATGTGATTTGGCAAACTACTCTTGGCCACGCCTGTTGTAGTCTTGGAGAATGAGAGTTACAACCTCCTCGTTGGTACTCAATTCCTAAGGGAATACAATGGGATCATCAACTTAAAGGGCAGCTACCTCTCTATATTAGGGTATGAGGTCCCTCTGATCTTTGAAGAGCCAGTTAAAGTTCCTGGGAAGCGCCTCAAGACATGTGCCTTAGAATATCCCACTGGTGTTTTCACTCTAAAATACTGTACCCATTCCTCCAACATGAAGTGTCCTCCTATGGCTTGCCCTGCGTCTGAAGGGATTCCTCTCTTGGCCATCTCTGCTGTAACCATTCCTCATGGATCTCAGACTATCCTAGACTCTCAAATATTGTATGAGCTACCTGAGTGTACGTTCCTAGAGTTATACTCTCCTCCCTTGCTAGGATACAACAAACCCTATCTCTGCCCAGGAATCTTGGAGGTCTCTCATAAAGACCCTGTTCAACTTCTGGCCGCTAACTTAACTGCTCTCCCCATAAATGTGTCTAGAGAGCATGTTGTTGACTATGAAAAGTTATAGAATGCTCCTGATGTCCTATCACTACATCCCTTTGGTACGTTCCAGGACTTTAACCTACCTGAGGATGAGCCCCAAGTCCTATCCTTGTTCACTGCTCAAGACTTCCTGTAACTATCCCTGGTTCAACAGAAAGAGGTGCTTGACCTACTGGATCATTTTTCAGATATCTTTACTAATTATAGCACTGATTATGGTCTAGTCAAAGGCGTCATTCACCAGATTGACACTGGTGACGCTCCCCCCTTCTGCACTAAACCTTACTGCCGCAGTTGTGTAGAGGATACTCAGGTGTCTAAAGAGCTCAAACAGCTTCTAGACTCTAGACTACTTGCTCCTTCCCAAAGTTCATGGGCTTCCCCCTTGCTCATACTAAAAAAGAAGTATAGAGGTCATCATATTGTGATGGACTACTGACACTTGAATTCTTTAGCCAAAAAGGATTCCAACCCCTTACCACGCATTGATGATGCTCTATGCCACCTTGGGGACTCCAAGTTCTTCTCTGCTATGAACCTAGCCTCTGGGTACTGTCAAGTTGATCTCTCTCTCAAGAATAGAAAGAAGGTTGCGCTCATCACTTCTGAAGGATTTTTTGAGCCTACGCAAATGCTGCAAGGACTCTGCAATGCTCCAGCTACTTTCCAATAAGCCATGGACTCCATCCTACGTGATTTGAAGCTCTTGTGTGTTCTAGTATACTTAGATGATATAACTGTCTTCAGTGCTACCTTTATCAACCATCTGGCTCATCTCAAGGAAGTGTTCATAAAGATTTGAGAAGCTGGTCTTAAGTTAAAACCATCTAAGTGTGCCTTCTTCAAGGAACGCATTGAATTCTTGAGACATGAGGTGACTCAGACAGAAATTCACCCCATGACTAAGAAAGTTGAGGCCATTGACAAAATGCTTCCACCCACCAACCTGCAAGAAGTTCAAGTCTTTCTGGGCATGATGGGATACTACAGACAATTCATCCCAATTTTGCTGACACTAGTGAACCCTTGGTCCAGCTGCTGCATAATGTCCCTTTTGAATGGACCACCAGCCAGCAACAGGCCTTTTAGACCCTTAAGCAAAAACTTAATGAGGCCTCTATCCTAGTATATCCTGATTACAATAAGGAATTCATCCTGTATACTGATGCTAGTGACCTGGTCATTGGAGCCATCTTGGCTCAATTGGATGATGAAGGTGTGGATCACCCTGTAGCTTATACCTCTTGTGTCCAGAATAAGCATGAGAAAAATTACAGTGTAACAGAGAAAGAGTGCCTTGCTGTGCTGCATGCCGACAAGCATTTCTATCATTACGTGTATGGTACTCATTTCACTGTGGTCACTGACCACACTTTGCTCAAATGGTTACAATAACTTAAGGAACCAGAAGGACAACTAGCTAGATGGGCTCTCCACCTACAAGGGTACGCCATCACTGTGCTAAATTGCCCTGGGATTCAACATCAGAATGCTGATGGACTGTCCAGAATGCCCGTCCTTGCCCTACACCCTACTGAGGCTGACCAGTTGTATGAACTAATTGGATACCCTTTGTAATGGGAGAACAAGACAGAGGAAGTTTAGGTTGCCCTTTCTAAGCTATCTGAAGACACACTCATTTGTGACAATCATCTTTACAAGAAAGTACAAGATCACGACTAGCCTTATGTAAGGCCTGGTCTTTGCCTTTTGGTGGTTCTTCAAGCTCATAAGGAGACAGGACACAGAGGCGTTGCCAAGACTTATGCCTGGCTCCAGAAGAACTACTTATGGGAAAATCTTTGCCTGCTGATTCCAGATGTCATTGCTAGTTGCCATGGTTGTCAGCTCCAACGACCTCAAGCTGCCGCTCACAAGTTCAAGCTAGTCCCCCCTCAACATGCATTTCACACTGTCAGTATTGATGCTGTAGGACCTCTCCCTTGCTCCTGCTCTGGTTGCTGCTTTAACCTAATTGCTGTTGATCATTTTAGTAAGTGGGTAGAAGCTTGCCCTACTAAAGACATCACTGCCAAGACAACTGCCGCCTTTCTGCTGCAAGATACATTCTTTTGCCACGGTTGTCTTCAAGTGTTGTTGTCTTACAATGGGACTAACTTTAACGCCAAGTTAGTAACCTCTGTTGTTGAATCCTTGGGGTCTCACCAGTCCTTCTCTGCCCCCTATAATCCTTCCACCAATGGGGCAGTTGAGCACGCAAACTCAACTCTGGTTTCTATCATGAGGAAACTCACTTACTCTGACACTGCAAACTGGGATATATACTTACCCGGTGCTCTCTTTGCCTATTGCCTTAGCAAACATTGTGTCACTGGGTATACACCTTTTGCTATGTTGTATGGTTGTGAAGCCACCACTCTGTTTCTCTTGGGGGCCCCTACTCTCCTCTGATAAGGCCATGAACCTTGACAACCATATCAAAGATCTAGTCAACCAAATCATTGATATTCAGGCCACTGCCTATAGGTCCGTATATAAGACCAAGATACTTGAGCTCTCTCCCAACAATGCTGGATGATCTTCCTTGCCTGAGTTCAATATTGGGGATAATGTTATTTACTATCAGCATAGAGTAGGGGGACACACTCATAAACTAGATTCATTGTGGTTTGGGCCCTTGGAAGTGACCTTCAAGCAAGGATCAGAGTATACTGTAAAACTCCTCTCCAGTGGTCAACCATTTGCCCATGTGCATGCCAAGTTCCTCCGCAAATACTACCCCCTAAGGCCAATCTAGAGGGGGGCAATGTTGTGAATGCTGCCATTTAACATGTTTTGATTTTGCCTTTGATGGGTTATTTTGAGGATGAATCCCTCTCTTTTGCTTTTGCCCTTCAAAACAAGTCTGGCTCCAAATTGGGAAATTTGATTGTTCAGTTTCCTGATTCTGCGCAACTCACTTGCCCCACTCATGCTTATGGCAAGTGATCCTACCGTCCATGTACTGTTTTGTGGTAAAGCTACACCGTATATATTCCATTCCATTTCTACCAATAAAGTTTAAGTTCTATTCACATTTTTGTCTTTATGTCTCCACAATCTTTGGCACCTCTCTAGCCACGTCTAGCAGATATTATTCAATCAGGGCCACAAGGTAATTGCATAGCCTTCCCTGCCACTCTAACCAAGACTTAGTATGAATCCAATCCTAAGGTTAGGATTTCCCGTTGTGACTCTATGCCGTGCCTCAGATCACGACATGCATGTCCCAGCTCTCTCATTGGCTAGCCCTGAAAAACACAGGTGGATGGCCCAAGGGTCTGCAGGATCCCCACACTGCTCAGAGCCAGGTCCCAATTTTGGTCTTCCTAGTTGGAGTTTACCACTTCTTTTGGGAGAAATTCATTAATGACATAGGTTGATGTTTAAAGCAATATCAAAGAGGGTAAATTCTCTCAATGATAGCACAACCTATCATTGGGAGGAGGTCTTTTATTTATAGTGTCTCCCACTGATCAAAGTTTTGCAAGTGGGAGTGGAAGCATGGGAGAGAAAGTCCCAAAGTTCAGTTTGGGGGGTTAGAGTTTGGATACTTAGTTTGTTTTTTGTTTCATACATCTTGCATGTTTGAGGTATTTGTTGAGTATCCTGTGCCTGAATAGTGGGATATTTTCTTGTTCCTGCCATATTAGAGTTAAGTTGGTTACATAAATACTGGTGTCAGGAATATTCCTGAAATTTCTCCCTATCCTTATTAATTCAGGTATATTTTTATTTTATTTTTTAGCTCTCTGGGGTCACTTTAATGTGCTATATTAGCATATATATATTAAAATTTTCAGTACATCAAGTACCGTTATTTAAAAAAGCGTCAACTTCCAGGGGTCAATCAGAAGAAAACCTGAATTCTCACTTTACTTAATATTCAACTATTGGGGAGTCAATTTCACCATAGTTGCTCAATTAAACAAGATGACTGGATTTCAACTATAACCTATTACAGTAATTTTCCAACCTGTCAAGATAAACAAAAAATCTGTCTAAAAACAAAAACAACTCAGTCTAAAAACAAAATTGAAAATCAAAAAAATTATATTAAATTCCAATAGATTTGGATCCATTTTGATTTTGTTTTTAGACTGAGATTTTTTGTTCATCTCAACAGGTTTGAAAATTACTGTAGTGTTTATTGGATTGGATAAGATAAAATTTCTGTTTTTATTGGTGGACCTAGTTTTTTAAACCGATAGCTGAAATGGGTAAGAAGAGTACTATATTTTTACCTGCTATTTCTACTGTTTGTTATAGTTACTGGTAGGTGTGACATAAATAGTACTATTGCTGACATTGTGTTGATTGAGGGTATGATATTTGTTTATGGAGGGTTTCCTTTCATTGCTTAGATGTTTTTCACTACACCAAAGAGTGATGTCTTGGTTCGGGTTCTAGTACATTTATCTATAATGTACTGGAGTTCTATGCAAGCTATTTGGGCTCCTGATTTTTGCTGTATTTATATAAATTCCAGATTAAAGTTTGATTTTTGGATTGCTAGGGAGTAGGAGGCTAGGCAAGTGCAAGAACTAGAAGTATTTTTTAATCAAGGCAAATATTGACAAGCATTCCAAGTAGTATTTAGGATGTTTGTTGTGTTCATTTAATATGAATTCATTGGGATGTGGATTTTATATCGATTGGACTTAGCTTCGAACAGATTTGGTTTCCAGAGCAATACCTACACATAATTCCATCAAAGTTGTGATGTTTGCATAGATTGCTTAATTGTGGACAATGGCTTCAGTTCAAATTTCATTGAACCACCCTGCATTCCATCAAATATCTGAATTGCTGCCAAAGGATCTCATTGCCTTGATTCGTTGAAATTCTACTCTAAAGTCACCGTTCAACTTTTTGAGGTCAACACCCTGCGGGAAAAGCTTTGACTGCCATTGTAACTGGCCACCCATTAAATCAAGGCTTACTTAAAGTAAAGCGCAAAGGAAATAGATAAAGCTGCACGAGTGTTTCATCACGCTGCTAGCTTCATATTCCAGAAATGAAGGTTTTACCTCCTGAAGAAGATTGTATCATAAATCCTACTAAAGCAAGTCTGGTTGAAACCTCCCCAACTAGAAATGCCGTTGTTCACCACATTTTAATGGGTAAATATTCTTTACTTTTTCTAAACTTTACTTCATCCAAACTTCTCATCTTTTATTACCTTTCCTGCTACCTGTTAGCATACAAGAAAGCATAACTTCATATCCTAATCTGTCTCATAGGAAATAAAGATGATCTAACCTTTGGAAGAAACCACTTTCCTTCATCTTGTCCTCGCTCTGCTACAAAGCGGGTATCCAGACTCCATTGCCAATTACTTGGAATGGTACTAGAGAGATTTACAGCCTAAAAGTCACTGGAACTAATGGGATTAAATTATTGGGGACCTTCTATGGACCGGGAGAAATTTTAGATATCAAACCAGGGTCTATCATTGACTTTGTTGGGCTTAAAGTACTTTTCCTTGATTCCGAGTCCTGCGATCTGGCTAAGCAGTTCACGATCACTCCAGTTTATGAGCCAGTTGCTGAAAAGATTGGTACCAGCTCTGGTGTTGAAAGTTCTCAAGATTTTTTCCGAGAGTGTCCTTGAAGATGCAACCCTAGGCAATATATCGTTTGCTCTTAACAATTCATTTGAAGTCGTCAAATCATGCAAAGCAGTGTTTTCCAACAAATGTCTAGACCCCGATGAATCTGTCAAGGCCTTAGATAAAAAGCTTTTTGGTGATGAACCAACCTCCCCTAGCAAGGATCCAAAAGCTGATGCGGTTTTAACTGATGCACCTTCGACCTCTGTTAATAAAACCAAAATCCCCCAAAAACCAAGAAAGAAGAGACAACCTAAATCACAAGCAGCCTTACCCTCAACCGATTTAAACCCCAGCGATAACAAGAAAATCAAACTTCTTAAGACGCTTGATTCGCCTGCCAGCTTACCTTCACTCACTGAAAGCCCCCTTAAAAAAAGCGACAAGGACAGTTCTGAAGCATTATCTGAAGAGGGTCATAGCGAAACCTCAGCTCCAATAAAAATGCTCACCAAGGAATCTGCCCAGCCTGACGATGAGTTGCTTATTGATCTGCTCCTTCAGACTTTAGTCGGGATGGGGAAGAGAACCCCTGTTGCACTAAAGGTCTTACATGATGAGCTTCTCAAGGTGCAGCCAAGCTCTGAACTTACCCCAACTATGCTTGCTTCTCGGCTTGCAAGTCTTCCCATGTTTATCAAGGTTCCTGCCCTTGGACCTCTCCCGGAGATAAAAAATGACCAGTACTACTACTCCCCCGAATTGGACTGGAACCCAAGTCGCAAGGTTGAAATTGGTACCTTGGTTCGCAAGCCGCGAGGATGTACACTATCATCCAAGCAGTATTACTTTAAGCCTCTGCCCAAGCTTCCCAAGTACAAGGGATACGGTCCCAAAAAAGATATCTGAAGACATTCTCATACATGCCCACTACAAACCTTTTCAATTCAAGTGCCCCTGTTTTATCTCCCTTGTGATTGTTCAGCCTTCTGAATAAAGTTTCATACCCCGGTCTTTGGTTTTCTCACTTGAAATGTTTTCTGGATATCCTTATTGGGCATATAACATGCTTAGACCAAGGGCATGTGCCATGTATGAAAGTTTTAGCACGTTGATTTATCCATTAGATGAAGCCAGTTTAAATGGCCAAGTAACTCCTTTCCAAAAGCAACATCTAAAAATAGATTCAGTTAATTAGCTCAGCTCCATAAGCTTGAATACCAGCAAATGTCTCCAATCCTAAGGTCAAGTTGAACAATACCCATAAATTAGTAACCTCACACTGCTTAGATCTCATTGCCTCTTTAAGTTTACGCTGATATCAAACTCAAGCAATCTAACTTCACTTCTATGGAAACAAATCAATGTGTAGTAGAAGCTTGCCCTCCTCAACTCATGCTTTTTCTAAGGCTCCAATCATTGAAGGTATGACTATACAAGATTCCCTTGCATCAAGTATAAAGCTTGAAAGAAACTTTTTAATAAGTTGACTAGCCAGATACAATATATTCCCAATGCTGATTAGAGTCATAAAGAATTGTCACTCTGAATGTCTGCTGCTGTAGCCCAGTAAAACAATATAGCTCCACTACATCCAGTTGGATTGGTACCGGCCAGGAGCGTAGCTGGTGCTTTACCCTTTACGTCTAGTTCTCTACCCAAAAGTCCATCACAACCAGATTTTTATAGCTTTGCCATAAATGTTTGTGCAGCTCATCCAGGGTCTTTGTTATAGCGTAATATTGGTTCCCAAATCATGCTGCCCCAAATAAATTATGAAGGCGCTGCACATTGAGATAATCAGCCTAAAATACGGTGCTGTACTTTTCAGAGCTGTTGAGATGATTGGACCAAAGTAAGATTAGAGCAAACTAAAGTCGTACATAGAATAAAATTTACTATTTGTCACAACATCTTTGATTACTCCCTCTCAGGAAAGTAATTCCCTGAGTGATTTCCCACCTAATCATTAAATCAGTGGCACCCTTATTGACTGCCCATCTAATACAGGGATCAACCCTTTTGAGTCCTAAGAAGAACACTACTTGGACAAGCCTCATGACTGTCATGACGTACATGGATAATATGTGGCTTCCCATGATAATATATAATAGTCTAAACTCATATCTAATAAAGTATTATTCTCTTCTTAATTTCCCATTTATCTTGTTTATTATACTTCTAAGAAGTATATACTCAACACAGACAACATGAAAAAATTAATGAATATGAAAGTGCAGGATTGACAAATCCAAGACCAAATTTCAAATCATAATTGAGGTGAATTTTAAAAAAATTTAATTTATGGGCATCTCAAACAGAGAGTCAAAGGATCCAGAGAGGATTTGTGCTAATTCTTTCAAGAATCACAGGCATCCTCAAAAATCACCCAATTCCATTTTAGGACGGCTAAAATTTAGCTGCTTACTATTAACTGAATTAGATATATTTAACAATAAAATAGAATTATGTATTAAAATCTATTTTTATCAAGTTGCTTTTTTCCTTGTTGTGTTAATTGTTCATTTGTTGCTGATAATGTGCTTGGATTTAATTGGATAGTTTCACCTCCAGTTGCCTTGGCGATAGGAAATCAAGTCGCCTCCCCAAGGCCAGCTGTGGTTGTGAAGGCTATATGATTTTCAATTTCCAAGGCAACTGGAGGTGAAACTATCCAATTAAATGCAAGAACATTATCAACAACCCATGAACAATCAACACAACAAGAAAAAAGCAACTTGATAAAAATGGATTATAATATATAATTCTATTTTATTATCAGTGGTTTCTAAAATCAACTGTAATCAAGCATCCTTAATAGCAATACATAAACACATATTTGTCATGCCCTGCCCCAAAGGGCAGGCTTTTTAAATTTATCATATTTTTTTGTTTACAATTGATTTAATCTTTCAGTATTTTTAATATTGAAATTTGAATTGAGAGTTAATATTTAAGTATTTTTCAGTTAGTTACCTTGTTTTTACGCTATTCACATTCAAATTGTTGTCATTGTCGTTGTTGTTGTTGATCTGTCTTCCTTACTCTATCTTATTATATATTTCTACTTTAAAGTTAGAATATTTTCACTTCCCTTACCTTTTTGAAACTCCCTCTTACGTTGTTGCTGCTCTCCAGTTTTTCATGTTGCTGATCTGCAACTTCTGTTGGGCTTTGTAGTTCTCCTTTCTCCAGGTTCTTCCACAGGTTTTCTCCAGTTGCTCCTTTTCTTGGCTGTTTCCCTCCCTACCAATCATTACAAACTGAGAAAAACAAGCCTATATAATAAAGAGCTTGTGAAGAGTAGGCTTTAAGCCAAAATTCTAAGTGATTTCTATCCTTCAATCCTTTATCTAATTTAAACTTGAGATCTTAATTTTTAGAAATTTATACATTTTTATTAAATTATTTTAAGGTTTAGCCTTTTCTTTCCTTAAAAAAATGGAACTTGTAAAATAACAAGCCTTAGGCTTTTTGTATCCATTATTTTCCCTTAAGGAATCTTTCAATAGTTATATGTACCAATTGGCTGATGGAGAATATCTAAATATTGACATTCCCTTAGTTACAAATTGTTCACTACTAAGCACTTTATTTTATATTCTTTACTTAGGGTTCTTAAACTCAATCACTCCTTTTGTAACTCATTATAGGTTTTTAGAAGGGTTCTGTAAGATTATTTTGAAGGCAGTTCTACCTTTTTATACCTTTTAAATCTGAATCCTAATGCCTTACACGCACTAGTTTATAACCTTGCACCACTATGGGCAAGACCTTAAAATATTTTTACAGAAGCAGGCCCTTATTTAAATCAAAATAGCAAGCAAAAAAGAAAGTTTATGTGTATATTTAACTGAATTCCTCAAGTGACAATGTGTAAACTAATGAGCTAAAATAATAGTGTAGCAAAATGATGGTTTTCCTTTCCCACCTCTCATCCCTTCCTTAAAAATAAGTTTTCTGGCCCCCAGTGTAGCCAGGGCCAAAAAGCTTTTAGAAATTTCTGTGTTGTCAGGAGGATGACTCATATAGCATTACCGTAACTGGGCTGTTTTAGCAGTGTTAAATGGGAAAAATATTTGGAAACTAGATAATTTTCTTTATTGTGAGATAAGTATTATATAGCTAGTGTGAATTGAGGATAACAGGAACATGATTGCGTTGATCACACAGTTGGATGGTGAAGGGGGTAGCTTGATCCTGGTAATGATTCAAGCGCCAAAACAAGGTATCCACTGTAAGAGATCAGCTTCTGTTCATACTGTTGGATTTGGAAATTTGAGTCAACTTCCTAGTTTGGCTTTGAGTCACTGGGCAGTTGGTTTTCAGGTCATGAACCTGCTTAATCAGAACCTTGCTGAAAGGTCAAGGCTGCTATTTTGACACTCCCTGGCTAAGTTTGGCCTCCTTTGGGGGTAGGTTATCAGGGAGGTTGTCAGGGGCCTGGGCACAGTATTGGACTAACTGTTGCTTAGTGGCTGGTAGGACAGTTTCTTGTTGCTTTTATCTTGCTTTACAGGGTCTTAATTGGTCATGGTGGAGGACTTTATCTTGCTTGTGTTTGCCGAGCCCTTGCACAAGGTAAGTGTTGTTTTTGTTTACCTTTAAGATGATTGTGGGACCCACTTTCTCAGGCTATAACTTGCTCTTGTCTGTATTCATTACCCAGACCTTGTCACCAACTTAGTGTCTGTTTTGGATGGGGATGAACGTGTTTTGAAAATGTTTCTCTTCTTTTTATAACTGATTGCTGTTGACTTGTATGATTTGTGGTGCTGAACAAGGGGGGACCTTGGTGGGCATTTCCAGCTTGGGTCCTGCAAGGGCTTGAATAATATTGGGCTGTGTGCCATAGACAAGCTCAAAGGGGCTTTTCCCGGTGGATCTGTTCACACAAGTACAGCATAAAAGAAGTGCAGTTGGTAGCTGCGTATACCAGTCCTCAGGACTCCCAGCAGTGAGCTTGGCAAGGGCCTGCACTAAGCTATCATTTAGCCGCTCCACTTGTCTATTGGTCTGAAGATGGTAAGGTGTTGTCACTGTGTGCTGAACCCCATTCTTGATGAGGTATACATTGGTGTTCTTGGAGGTCAGTTTCTTGCCCCATCTGTTATCAGGAGTTCTGGCTTTCCAAAATTGCTGATGATTTCTTTGCCTATAAATTGTCAAATGTTGTTGCCTGTGTGGGTCTTCACTGCCTGCACTACTGGCCAGTGAGTGGCAAAGTTGATGGTGGTGATGATGTATTTATTGTTGTTGTGCTTTCTGGGCCTGGGCCCCACAATGTTGAGGGACCATACCTTGAAGGACAACTGGGAACAAATGGGAAACAAAGACTTAGGCAGAGTGTTGCTCTTGGCAAACTTTTTACACACTTCACATGGGTCAAGAACTTCTTGGACGTCCCAATATAGAGCTGGCCACCATGCTTTGTGCTTGAGAAATTCATAAAGGTTGCGGCTCTTGGTGTGTCCTAAGTCTCTGTGATAGCTTAGAATGATGTCAACTTGTTGCTGCATAGGAATATACAATATGATGCTCCCATCATTCATCTTGTGGTGTAGCGTCCCGTATATGTCAGCAAAAAGATGTTTATTTTTGATGGCTGTTTCTTTAGTGAGTTGGTAGTGCCTGGAAGGAAGCCTTTGTCTTTAGTTTGGAGTACCAGGAGGAGCCAGTCTGGGTCAAGACTTTTTTCCTCTCTTGTGGCTCTAACATACAAGCAAGAGAGTGCATCTGTCATGGCAAGTTTGGGTCATGGTTTGTATTGGATGATCATGTTAAACCTTTTGAGAAGCTCCATCCAGAGGGCCTGGCGTCTGGACAGATTGGCTTGTGTTTTGAAGTATATTAGGGGCTTATGGTCTGTCAGGGCGGTGAAATCCTCCTGGTGTTCCAGGTAGCAACTCCACTTGACAAGACAATGTATGATTACTAGTAGTTCATTATTGTGGATGGGGTAGCAACATTCACTATCTGTCAGTTTTCACAACTTTTAAGCTACAGGTAGGAAGTTTCCATTGGTGTTCTTGATCTGTAGTACTCCCCCAATGGACGCATCAGAGGCGTCTGTCCCCATTTGATACTCTCCATCTCACTTAGGATACTGTAGGATAGGAGTGGTCTAAAGTTTCTCCTTTAGATGTTGGAAACAAAGGTCACATTGGGGGGTCAATATGAACCTGGATTTGGTGCCATTTATGGCTGACAAGGGTGCTGTCAAAACACCACAGTTGGGGATAAATCTTTGCATGTAGGCAAACATCCCTATGAATGTACAGTGTTCTTTCTTATCCTTTGGTGGTGGCATCTTTTGGATTGCCTGGATTTTCTGGTTTTCAGGTTTGATGCCGCCCTTCAAAACTATGTTTCCCAGGAAGGGTAACTGCTTGCAGAAGAACTGCCACTTAGAGGGTTTGGCCAGAAATTTATATTGCACCAGGGTGTCAAAGACTGCCTCCAAATCCTTGTGGTGTTGTTCCACCAAGGGGCTGTAGACAATGATGTTGTCTAGGTACCCTAGGGCATGCTTGTCAATGTGGGGGCAAATGTCATGAATGGCATTTTAAATACTTGTATTAAAAACCCAAGAGTTGAACCCCAGTCTTCTGAAGGCGGATTGGGCCCCCCAGGATGGCCCAAGACCCGCTGGCCTGTTAAGTCACAGACTTGAATTTTTAAGTTACCCTGCAACCTGCCGGCTTAATAATGAGGATTCCCTGAATGGTTGTCAGATTGCTGCCAAACCGGTGCCACTGAAGGCCCATGCCTACGCAGGAGATGTGACCTGCCTAAAGAAGGTTAGAAAAAACTACTACTAGCCCTTCCAACAAGTACCAGCTGTTGCCAGTCTCCAGTACAGAAAGAGTAGTGCAAGTGGCCAGCTCAGGGGACATGGTGAACAACAGCGGCAAAAAAAAGCATTGCCACTTCTGTTCTCCAGAGCCAGCCCAACAAAGACCCATCAAACTGGTGCCACTGAGGGCCCAGACCTACTCATAAGTTGTGGCTTGGACAAGACCCACTACTAGCCCTTCCAATAAGCATCAACTGCCACCAGTCCTCAGTCCAGAAAGGGGAATGCCATTAGCCCACTCAGGTGACATGGTGAACCACAGCAGCAAAATTAAGCATTTGCACTTCTGTTTGCCAGAGCATACCCAACCAGGACCTGCAGACCTCAAGACACTAAGCCAAGATCCATGTCCTACCAGCAAACTGCCCATGAACCTGAAGCTGCCAAAAAGCAAAGAAGCAAAATCCCATGGTATAAGAACGCTGGTGGTGTGGTGATGACCACATTATCATTTTCAATAATAAAGAATTTTATGAACCTTTGGTTCAAAAAAATCTTACCTTATCTAGTCTTAATGATCTTCTATCTTAACTCCAGCCAAGTAGACAGTCAGGCAACTGCCCCCTCCAGAGACCAACCTGCTGACCTGCCCCAGGCACTATACTGTTCCCCGAGAGCCCCCTTTGGACCTGTGAATTTTACTAAATACCCTCCAAACCCTGCCTACGCTGAGTTCAACTTGGAAAACATACCATTGCCAGCCCTCTGGCAAGAACTAGAAAGACCAAAACAATAGGTTGAGAAGGAAAGTGGTGCATTAGGCCGCCCAGATTGTTCAAAGACAAGTATAATTCCCTACCTGCCTACTTTGTCCCCATGACTCCTCCCTTAACCCCAAGACCAGACCACCCAACAGAACCTACTGCTGCAGCAGAGACCACCTCTACCCAACTATTTGGAGTACTCTATTCCACTTTGACAGGATTGGTGGACTCCATGGTCCCTAACTCTGGACCCTGGTCCTTACTTGGGAGATCTGTATCTTACATTATTAAGTTAGCACCCATTCTAGGGTGGGCTTTACCCACCAGCTTGACCGCACCCCATCCTGAGCCGCCCAATGCCTCTACCTATGCCTGGATTTCTGACAGCAAAAACCTTGTTAATAAAGGTAACAAAGGTTGATGGAGCTTTTTTAATCCCAAAGTTGAGAACAACACACTTTTATGACCTGTACTTGGTGCAAAAAGCTGTCTTAGGTATGTCTTCCTCCTTGATATGGATTTTTTATAGCCTGCTGTTAGGTTAATCTTGGAGAAAGCTATTGTCCCACCCAAGGCGTCAAAGAGGTTGTCAATATGTGGGAGAAGATAAAAATTATTGTTGGTAACTTTGTTTAGGGCTCAATAATCTTTAACCAGTCAAAGAGTGCCATCTTTCTTTGCCACAAAAAATACAGTAGCACCAAAGGGAGACTATGAGGGGCAGATAAGACCTTTTCCCAGCGCCTCTTTAAGGTAAGTGCGTAGTGTGTCCTCCTCATTTGGGGTAAGTTGGTAGATAGGTTGTGCCTTGGGTACGGCTTCTTTGAGTTGGATATAGTGCTGTATGTGTTTCTCTGGTGGTAACCCTGGTAGAGCTTCCTTGAAGATTTCTGGATGGCGGGCCACAATTTTGCAATCCTGAGGTGTGGTGGTATTTTGATGATCCTTGAAATGTATATTCTTGTACTGGAAGGAGTCCCGGTCAATTGTCTTGAGGTTCTCCTTTTTGTTGAGGGTTTCTGTAATGAAGACAAATATGTGGTCACATAGGATTTGGTTCACTGATTCAGGATAGATCTGGTGCTTAACTTCTTCACACTTGATGATCAATACAGACATCACCCAGTCTATGTGGGGATTGTTCTTTTTCAACCAGTCCAGTCCAAGTACAATGTTGAATTTAGGGAATTCAATGACAGGTACCTGAATGGTGGAGTTTAGATTATCCAGTGCAATAGAGAAGGATAAAGTCTCCTGTGTCACGGCAATGTGACTTTCATCAGCTAAAACCATGTTCTTAATCCGCAAAGGATTTGTGATTAACCTGAACTTTTCCACAAAGTTGCTGTTGATGAGGGTTCAATCTGCGCCCAAGTCCAGGAGCGCTGAGCCAGTGTAACTATAAAAGCAGAAAGGGTAAGACATCAGTTTATTGGGATGTCTGGCAATGGTATAGAGTACTGGGTCTTCCAATGACACTTGGATCATTGGACATTGATCCACATCCTTGGGTTGGTACTCATTGCTGGGAAAGTTGGGGGTTGTTCAGGGAGAGCTTGGCTTGCTTAATGCTCTCCCTGGGCTTTTCCTTTGTCCTGATTGTCCTGTGTGGTGGTGACGCAGAAGTGGGTACAATTTGACTGTCCATTGCTCCCATTGCTGTGGCCATTAGAGCCAGAGGGTTTATGATTTGAGTTATGGTTATTATTATTGTTCTCAGGCAGAGGACAGTTAGAGCGTCCAGTTGGGTGAGAGTCCTTGGGTCTCTCTCTCTTTCCAGTTTGTGCTTTATGGAGAGCATTGTACATTTGTTCTGCTTTCTCTGCCGCATAATAAAGGCTCTGCAAGTTGGTCACTTGATCCAGGTCAATGTGTCTCATCATGTGCAACTTGAGTGTGTTATAGTATATAAGAAAGGTAGCTGGGGTGTCAAAGGCCATATCTGAGGGGACACATAGATGGAGTTCTTTATATGCTCAAGTGAGAACCTTTATTTTACTTGTCTGGGTGATATTCTTTACTTGTCATATGATCATTAATGTGGTGTCCTTCAGCACAAATCTTGCCAAGAAGTCCTGTTTGAAGGTGTCCCATTCCTTATCAGTGTGATCTTCATGTCACTTATCACAGCAGGTGCCAGCGTTATGTGCAAGTCAGATGAAGATTTCTGCAATCCAGAAGCATTGTGGACATTCATTTGTGCCACTTTACTCTGGGAGGATTGAGTCCATGCCGCAGTGTTGTTGTCATTGGCTCCAACAAATAGTTCCAAGGCGGGCTCTGAAGTCTTTGGGCTACGTGGACTGGCATGATGTTTTTGTCTGTGGCTCAAGGGACAGTGGTAGGTGTTTGGAAGAAACCTTGTACCAACAAGGAGTTGAAGGCAGAGAGTGGGATTACCATATTCTGGTAAAGGACAAAACCATTGGGTATTTTGGTACCAGGTATATATGGCGCCCAGTATAGTGAGAGGCCAGACATGATTCTATCAAAGATTTGTTGACCACAGCAAGTACGTGCAACAGGCGCAATTTTGAGAGATAAAGTAGGATGGAAAACCTACTTCTGCTACCAATGTTGTAACTGTGCTGTTTTAGCAGAGTTACAAGGGGAAAATATTTGGAAACTAGATAATGTTCTTTATTGTGAGATAAGTATTATATAGATAGTGTGAATTGTGAATAACAGGAACATGATTGTGTTGATCACACAGTGAGATGGTGAAGGGGGCGGCTTGATCCTGGTAATGAGTCAAGCGCCAAAACAAGGTATCCACTGTAAGAGATCAGCTTCTGTTCATACTGTTGGATTTGGAAATTTGAGTCAACTTCCTAGTTTGGCTTTGAGTCACTGGGCAGTTGGTTTTCAGGTCACAAACCCACTTAATCAAAACCTTGTTGGCAGGTTGAGTCTGCTGTTTTGACAGCATTAAATGGGTTTTTGGTTGCTATATTAGTGATTAAGAGTGAAGAATGATAAATCAATTTCAGGTTTAGACAATTTTAAATTTCACTTAATTTTTATGTCTAAACATGGCTATCAAAATTAATTTCTTCATTTGATTTTATTGTCAAGGGTCTGGATATACAAGCATTCTGGCTACTGCCAACCTACTTAATATCCAGCCATTGCCCAATTTAGTGCCCTTCCAATATACTGTTTGACATACTGAGAATGGTAACCAAGCAATATCACATGACAATCCAAGTATCCAGTGGCTTGAACCCATCCTACACATGATCAACCCTGTCAAGATTGAAAATTTGTTATCCCAGGAAACCTGGGCCAAAGGGTGGGATTTGAACCCTGGACCTACATTCCTATGGGCTGCTGGGCCCATGGACCAAGGGCCCGCCTGCCCGTGTTTTTTTGGGATCAAGCCCCTGCAAGCTGAGGCCCCTGCTAAGTCCCAAAGCCAAAATACCTGCATCAACTCAACCATGGTGGCGCCCAAGGAGGAGCCTCTCAAATTGCCTAATGGAGGCAGCAATAGTGCCTCTGTGAATTTCATGAGTTTGAAGTCCTCTCAAGTAACCAATCAAACCCTAGTGCCAAGGATAAACCCAGGCTTTGGGCCTAACCCTGTGACCACAGCAAAGAATCAAGAAAATTGAGTGACCAAATTGGGCGTTCTGACCAATGAGAGAACACCCAGCCAAGGTGCCATTTTGCCGCTCCCACACCCAGGCCCTCTGGCTGCCTGCCTGCGCTTTTCCCAATATTTTGATAAAGCCCTGATGGAAAATACTAAGTTTGGAGGCGGAATGCTATATATGCCTATAGATTCTGCGCTCAAACCTTATTGCCATTTTTAAAAAAAGGTTATGGTTCTTTGCCTCTTACAGCTATTGCCATATTTTGTATTTGCTGTCTATCAATTCAGTTCCAGATCTCCTGACCAACCATACCAGCAAGCTTTTTGAAATGGTGTACATCACCCTCACAGGGGTGGTGGACACCATTGTGCTGGCCGCCAGCCTGTGGTCCTGGGTGGGGAAGTCTGCTTCCTACCTTCTAAATTTAGATCCTCTCTTGTGGTGGGCCCTGCCTGCAAAAAACCCGGCCCAAGTTACCCCCAGAAACGGCAGGCCGGCCACCCAAGACTGGATCCCTGACAAACCCCTAGGTTTGATCCAACTAAATCTCCGCCGCAGCCCAATCTATATAAGTCTAAAATATTATCTAATAAAAGATACTTTTCTTCTCTCCTAATTCCATATTTGAAGCTTCCCCAAAAGACGCTCCTTATCATTATCCAGAGTGGAGCTTCTTGATTTGGATTGATTTTTCCTAGTTTCTTACTGTACATTCAATTTGAATTCCAAATCCTGCAATTATTATTTGAGTTTACTAGTAGCTGTCATGGCCCATACCAGAGTCTGGCTTAACTCCCACAGGGGAGGTGGGCCAGGCCTGAAAGGCCATGTACTCAATTGATGCTATTCTGACAAGGTAACTCACAGCTGTAGCTAGAGGACACCAACTTACAGTATGTAGCACAACCTGATTGGCCAGCCCCAATACTGTGATGTAAACAAACCCCAATTTGCTGAAGTCCTGGGAAGGAGGCATGTTGGACAGGGGGGAGTAATAGGAATCTCCTTCATGGTAGACAGTGTGGTCACTCTAGGGTAGCCAGGAGTGAGATCTGGGTGATGGGGATGGAAGAACTCCAAGTCAAGAGCTCAAGAGGGTTTAACCAAAGTAACAGGAGCAAAACCAGGAGGGTACAGATAGGCGCAGTTGTATTGTGTAGTGGATTCATAAATAGATGCAAACAGAATTATTATATTGGTACAAAAATAGATAACTACTGCAAGAAAATAATGGGTCCTGGGCATAAAGTTGTTTATTTTATGATGTCAACAGTGAGGAAGGCTGTCCCTCCTCACTACTTATACTTACTGATGAATACTTAGCCTTTTGTGCCACCAGAGGCCTGATGGCATCATTTTCAGTGATACTTGTAAATTGGCCCATAAATTGCGCACTTGAGCCTGGAGATGGAAGGGCATTAGCTGATATGACAGGAACCTTGGTTTAGCTGCAGCATGTTGAGGTGCCGCAGCTATTATTAGATCCCACAAGCAATTGAGCACTCAATTGCACTGTCAGGAAACCACCCTTCAGGGAATAATCTCCCTACATAGTGGATTAGGGCATAAGGATTTAACCCAGTGATCATAGAGCCTATGGGAATAGAAACCATACCCAGGTGTATGAATTCTCCTAGGATTTGGTATTTACCAAGTAGGGGATTGAATTGTCCAAGGAAAGTGTACACTCCCAAGTAGGCAAGCAAAAATATGGAGGCAAAAGGACGGAATAGACTGGTTTCCACAGGTTTAGTTGTTGCAGATTGAGCTTGTTGTTTGGTAGGAGGGTTTGTTGAGAACAAGGAAGTTGTATACCATATTCCTGGCACCACTGGCGCCCATTTCCTGTTGTTGCAGTATTCTGTGCTGGTTCCTGTACCAGGGCGTGCTTCCATCTGAACAAAGGAGTGTACTAAAGTACAAAGAAAAATTAGAGTCACCCATTTAAGCCTGATTCCCCAAAATGGGGAAAGGTTAAGTGGTTTCATGGAAGAAATTCTAAATGTCTTAAAAGCAATAAAAATGTTTAAGTTTGGGTAAAAACTCTTTATTTATTGAGCAATTGTGATTAAAAATCCTCAGAAACTTATATAGCATTTGGTTTGGGGAAATTTGGAAAGAATTTAAACTTGAAACAGAGGAGTTGTGCAAAGAAGTTTCAAAAATAAATATTCCTAAACAGTTCAAACATCTCTCCTTATCTTCAGTAAGTCTTTTAACTTACTTTTAACTGGAATTTGGAGTCTTGGGAAGTGGTTTTAGCTTGTTTTTTTGTCAACTATTGTTTCAAATAACTTAACAGAGTTTACAACAGGTGTTTTAGGCTTTTTGGAGCCTGCTTCTCCTGCTAGGCGTTGGCTAACGTTGCCCAAGCCTGTTGTAACACATGATTGGCTGGAATTTTTACACTGAGGCTCAATTTTATCTTTTAACCATAGATCCAAACCAGAAGATAAAGAGCGTAAGAAGGTTCTGGTTCAAATGTTGGTCTGGACTTGTATAAAACATCAATATCCAAATTGATTGTGGCCTGTTTGCTTGTTATTTTTTCCTGTAAATCCAATTGTTCCAATAAAATTTGGTATTCAACTCCACAGTTTCCAGGACCTAAATTAACAAAAATTTCAGGACTTTCAGTAAGATTGGTGTTGGGATCATCATAATTGATAATTATGACATTCACAATCAAAATTTCCCTTCTGATGTACCATTTCCTGATAGTAAATGGATCCAGATTTGTTTTTAGATTTGATGCCAGGAATTTGCAGCTTATGAGCCTCTCAAATCCCAGGCCATATGTGATTTGAAAGGGTTTTTTTTGCTCTGGGAGACAATTGGTAATGATTTCCCATGGTGTGGGTTGCTTTGTCTCTAGTAAGGCTAGCTGATTGTCCAGGGCATTCTGGGCCCTGACAGTGGCATTCATTTATGACTTGAAATTTAGTTCTTGTATTTGAAAATCCTGCAATTCCAAAAAACCATAGTAAACTTAAAGAAAATGCTTGATGGATCTGAACACTTGAAATTTGATTCCGTTTAATTCATTTTTTCCACTTGAAACATAAAGTTTTTGTAAATTTACACATCCCTCTTAGGCCTTCACTTCAATTCCTGCCAAATGCTAGGGACCTCCACCAAAATGTGTTTGAAAAATTATCCAAAAGTTACTGAGAATGTCCAAGAAAAGCCCACAATTTAATATTTTGAAATTATTCTGAAGATACCCACACCCAACCCACCCAAGAAACACCCCTGTTTAAATATTATGTGCAAGAGTGGCTGTGTCAGGGCCCAGAATGCTCTGGACAACCAACTGGCCTTCTTAGAGGACAAACAACCCACAGCCTGGAAATCATTACTAATTGTCTCCCAGAGCAAAAAAACCTATTTTGATAAAAAATGGCCTGGGATTTGAGATGCACACAAGCCCCAAATCCCTGGCTTTGATTCTATTAATGAATTTGGCCAACTTAATTATTGGGAAATGATACATTGGGAGCATGATTGTTTGATTGTGCAATTGAGCGCTCAATTGCTTGTGGGTTCTATAATAGCTGTGGCACCCCAGCATGCTGCAGCTCAAGCAAGGTTCCTGTTATGCTGACCAATAATCATCCATCCCTAAGCTCTAGTACACAATTCCCATAAAAATTGCTGTCATGAATGCCGCCATTCACCATGTTTTGATTTTGCCTTTGTTGGGTTGTTTTGAGGACAAACCTCTCTCTTTTGCTTTTGTCCTTCAAAATGAGGCTGGCTCCAAATTTGGAAATACAATTGTTCAGTTTCCTGATCTTGCGCAACTCACTTGCCCCACTCATGCTTGTGGCAAGTTATCCTACTGTCCATGTACTATTTGTGGTAAAGCTACACAGTATATAATCCATTTCCTATTTTTCAATAAAATATAGTTCTATTCACATTTATGTCTTTGTGTCTCCACGTACTTTGGCGCCTCTCTAGCCACGTCTAGCAGATATTATTCAATCAGGGTCATAAGGTAATTGCATAGCCTTCCCTGCCATTCTAACCAAGACTTAGTACAAATCCAATCCTAAGGTTAGGATTTCCTGTTGTGACTCTGTGCCGCGCCTCAGATCACAACAAAAATGGTGCTCACTACAGGGGGCTGTAAGCCTCTTGGTTACCCCTTTTGCAACAAAGTTTTCAGGACATTTGCCTCCTCTCATAGAAGAGCCAACTTCACCTGAAATTACCAGTTCTCCTATTGAGGAAGACATTGCCAACCTGCCTATTGTCCCTACTTTGCTGAACCTTGAAAATAGTCCCTTCCTAGTGGCCTACTCTTTGGGTACCCCTGACTTGGAACAAGTCATGGCGGTAGCCCTTGAATTAGCCCATGATGGGCCATCCCTTGCGTCCAGCTTTAGTTCAATTGAGTAGAACACTACAAATTGATTGTAGCACCACAATTCCCACAGCATCTCCTCTCAGCAGCTGGCTCTGCTGAACACCTATTTTCATCCTTTTTACAACCTGCCTTAGCCCATCATTAAATGGTATTGAGGCTCTAAGTTCAGGAGATTTCATTGCTATAAGCCACCGTCACTCATCACTGGGATCAGTTTGCGGCCTACCAGCAGTGGATCTATTCCCTGTTTTCCTTAGTATCCAACAATCAGCGCAACTCTGTCACCTCCCAATCTTTATTGGTCACTTCCATTGAAAGAATGCGTCAATTCATCCTCAAGTATGTCAGAGAGCGCCTTCATGAGTTCCACCAGCTGTAACAGCCCTGGCATGCCCAAGTAGACTCTACTTTAAACGCCTATCTCACTGACTTTGAAAATTTTTTGCAACAACTCAACAAGTTCAGTGCTTATTCCTTCAACCAATTACAGCAAGTAGCAGTCCATGCTGAAAAGGGCCTCTTCAAACTTGGCAAGGACTTTGATCAAGAAAGGGCTGTTACCACTGCTGCCATTGCCAAATTCCAGACTCAATTAAATAAATTGTCTGCCTCCAAAGCAGATGCCCCGCCTTCACCTCCATCTGATGATTTGGCAGATAGAGAGCAGAGACTATGGGATGCCATTTAAGAGCTGAAAGCGTCTACCTGCATTAAAGATTTCCCTACTAAAGCACCTCAGCCAGATCCCCAAGCGCTTGCTTTGACAACTCAAGCTGCTGAATTACAACAAGAGGTTGCTACTTTGTGTGAGGCAATGGCGTCTGTTGTTAGTCCACCTGAAGTTGTGGGCAAAGATGGTTGTTGCCCTGGATTGTCAGGAGCCCTCCCACATTTATTGTGCTAGAGAGTAGATAGCTCTAGCCAATGAAGTGGACCTCCTGAAGCAAAATCACTCTGATCTTGATAAAGACGTACAAGAACTAATTGAAGTGATCAATTCAGTAAATGACAGGTTCACCCCTTGCCTTTTGGTAGGCCCATCTCTTACTTCCCAACTGGCTGAACTGTCCTCAGTAGTAACTGCAAAGGGTCAGCGCCTGGATGTTACTGAGCAACAGACCACTCTAGCTAATAATATGGGCACCCACACTGTTGAAACCTTGACTACCCTTAAAGATAGTGTTCACCAGCTGTGGGCCAGGCAGCCCCCCACTGAGTCAGAAGCAAAATTCTCCCCACGCATAAATGTACTCAATAGCAACAATGGTGGCCCAACTCCAGAAGCTCACTTCAAGCCTATATTTAAGCAAGTCTTTGACCTCAAAACCTTGACTATTGCAGCTTTCCTAACTATCTACAAAACTTTGATGAGAAGGGCCTCAGATGAGGTAAAGAAGGAACACATTCTGACCTGTCTACACCTGGCCTGCCAAGAGGTATTAGTGCCAGAGCTGCCCACCATTGAAACCTGGGAAGAGATTAAGCAACTTCTGATTGAAAAATTTGGTGGTGACCTTAGTTTGGAAGTGAAGAAGGACGCCTTCATACACGTTGCTTTCAAGCCAAAGGAGACCCTAGCTGAATTCTCAGATAGATTCTACATTAAAGGATAACAACTGATCACAAGCCGCCAGTTGACCACACATGAAGCATACATGACTTGCGCTCAAGCCCTCAAGGTTAACCAGCTCCTGTGTCTTCACTTCAAGGCTTATAAAGCCATGCTTTCTTCCATGAAGAGCATAAAGAAACTGTTTCAGGATATGAACCTTACCCATTCTGGGGCAGTTGTTCAGGATAATTGTGCTGCTTCTACCTCTGGTTTGTCTTCATGTGATTTGTGTATCCTTACCATGAACTTTCAGAATCCTCCTCAATGACAGGGTTGCCATAACTGTTAACAAATAGGTCACCATTCCCAAGTCTACACCAATCCTTGAGTTGAAGGAGCTGATCCCAGGGAACAGGCGGTAAAAGAACAGTCAACCTAGAGGCAGAGACACTCTTGGTTTACAATTCTTACCAATCTCCTCCAATTCCTCCCTCCATTGATTACTCTGAGCAAGCTGACTCTGAGGCTCCTCTCATTATGCTGCTATTCCAAAACATATATGATGACTCTGACATGGATGATTCTGATATAGAAGATCCTGACGCCTATGGGTATTCTGTCCTAGCCGTCCCTGAAACTATTGCAGTCCCTTATAAGCTATGTTTTTTGGAAAACTACTACAACCGCCAAGCCTCTGCCTGAAGCCAAGGAAGTTGTCTCTTGCCCTTACCTCACCCAAGCCAAGAGATCTCATGTGCTTGTCAAATCTTCCAAAGAAGCTGCCAAGGTTGCTGACGCTGTGTTCAAGAATGTCTCTGTCTTGCTCCCTCTCCAGATGGTCTATAAGGAGTTCCTGGGCCTAAGATGCATGATTGAAAAGTGGGACAAAAAACTAACAGAAGCCCAAGACATTCTGGCTGTCCTCCCTCCCTTTGGTCATACTATTGCTTGTGTAGAGATATCTATTCAGAAGGTGAAAATTAAGGCTGTCTTAAACACAGGGTCTCCTGTTAATGTTGTCTCCTTAAAGCTTGTCAAGAAGCTCAAACTTGCCCCCAACCTTAACTATCATCAGTTGTATGGCACAGCTGGGCTGTCCATGACTTGCGCTATAGGAGCTTATTCTTCTCTTCCCATGAAATTTGGCAAGCTACTCTTGGCCACGCCTGCCGTTATCTTGGAGAATGAGAGCTATGACCTGCTATTTGGTACTCAATTCCTTAGGGAATATAATGTGATCATCAACTTAAAGGATGGCTACATCTCTATCTTAGGATATGAGGTCCCTTTGATCTTTGAAGAGCCAGTTAAAGTTCCTGGGAAGCGCCTCAAGACATGCGCCTTGGAATACCCCACTGGTGTTTTCACTTTAAAATACTGTACCCATACCTCCAACATGAAGTGCCCTCCCATGGCTTGTACTGTGTCTGAGGGGATTCCTCTCCTGTCCACTTCTGCTGTGACTATTCCTCCTGGGTTTCAGGCTATCCTGGACTCCCAAATATTGTATGAGCTGCCCAAGTGTACATTCCTAGAGTTATACTCTCCTCCCTTGCTAGGACGCAACAAACTCTATCTCTGTCCATGAATATTGGAGGTCTCTCATAAAGACCCTGTTCAACTGCTGGCCGCTAACTTAACTGCTCTCCCCATAAATGTGTCTAGAGGGCAGGTTGTTGGCTATGGCAGGTTGTTGAATGCTCCTGACGTCCTATCATTACATCCCTTTGGTACGTTCCAGGACTTTAACTTACCTGAGGATGAGCCCCAAGTCCTATTGTTATTCACGGCTCAAGACTTCCCGCAGCTATCTCTGGTTCAACAGAAAGAAGTGCTTGATCTACTGGATCAGTTTTTGGATATCTTTGCTAAGGATAGCACGGATTATGGGTTAGCCAAAGGTGTCATTCACCAGATTGATACTGGTGATGCTCCCCCCTTTTACGCTAAACCCTACTGCCACAGTCAAGTAGAGGATGCTCAGGTGTCTAAAGAGCTTAAGCAACTTCTAGATGATGGACTGCTTGCTTCTTCCCAAAGTTCATGGGACTCCCCTTGCTCATACTAAAGAAGAAGTATGGAGGTCATTGTATTGTGATGGACCACTGATGTTTGAATTCCTTAACCAAAAAGGATTTCTACCCCTTACCACGCATTGACAATGCTCTCTGCCGCCTTGGGGGCTCTAAGTTCTTCTCTGACATGGATCTATCCTCTGGTTACTGGAAAGTTGATCTCTCTCCCAAAGATAGACAGAAGGCTGCGCTCATCACTTCTGAAGGATTGTTTGAGCCTACAAAAATGCTACAAGGGCTCTTCAATGCTCCAGCTACTTTTCAACAAGCCATGGACTCCATCCTCTGTGATTTGAAGCTGTTGTGTGTCTTAGTGTACTTAGATGATATAACTGTCTTCAGTGATACCTTCACCAATCACTTGGCCCATCTTAAAGAGGTGTTCATAAAGATTTGTGAAGCTGGACTTAAGTTAAAACCATCTAAGTGTGCCTTCTTCAAGGAACACCTTGAGTTCTTGAGGCATGAGGTGACTCAGACAGGAATTTACCCCATGACTAAGAAAGTTGAGGCCATTGACAAAATGCTTCCGCCCACCAACCTGTGAGAAGTCCAAGTCTTTTTAGGCATGATGGGATACTATAGAAAATTCATCCCTAATTTTGCGGACACTAGTGAACCCTTGGTCCAGCTGCTGCGTAACATCCCCTTTGAATGGACCACTAGCCAATAAAAAGCCTGTGAAGCCCTCAAACAAAAACTCAAAGAGGCTACCATCCTAGTATATCCTGACTACAATAAGGAATTCATCCTATACACTGATGCTAGCAATCTTGCTATTGGGGCTATCTTGGCTCAACTGGACAGTGAAGGTGTGAATCACCCTGTAGCCTATACCTCTTGTGTCCTGAGTAAGCATGAGAAGAACTACAGTGTGACCAAAAAGAAGTGCCTTGATATGCTACATGCTGTCAAGCAGTTCTGCCATTACATGCATGGTACCCATTTCACTGTGGTTACTGATCATGCTTTGCTCAAATGGTTACAGCAACTCAAGGAACCCAAAGGATGACTAGCTAAATGGGCTCTCCAACTGCAAGGGTATGACTTCACTGTTTTGCACTGCCCCAGGATTCAATATCAAATTGCTGATGGACTGTTCAGAATTCCCATCCTTGCCCTACACCCTGCTGAAGCTGACTGGTTGTATGAACTAATTGGATACCCTTTTTTATGGGAGAACAAGACAGAGGAAGTTTGATTTGTCCTTTCTAAGCTATCTGAAGACACCCTCATTTGTGACAATCAACTTTTCAATAAAGTATAAGACCACTACTTGCCCTATGTAAGGCCTAGTCTTTGCCTTTTGTTGGTGCTCCAAGCTCATAAAGAGGGGACATGGAGGTGTTGCCAAGACCTATGCCTGGCTCCAGAAGAATTACTTCTGGGAAAATCTTTGCTTGCTGATCCCAGATGTTATTTCTAGTTGCCATGATTGCCAACTCCAACAAACTAAAGCCACCTTATGAGTTCAAGCTAGTCCCCTTCAACATGCATTTCACACTGTCAGTATTGACGCTGTAGGGCCTCTCCCTTGCTCCTGCTCTGTTTACTGCTTTATCCTAATTGCTGTTGATCATTTTAGCAAGTGGTTAGAAGCTCCCCCTACTAAAGACATCACTGCCAAGACAACCACTGCCTTTCTGCTGCAAGATTTATTTTTCTACCATGGTTGCCCTCAGGTGTTGTTGTCTGAAAATGGGACTAACTTCAACGCCAAATTAGTGACCTCTGTGGTTGAAGCCTTGGGGTCTCATCAGTCTTTCTCTGCCCCCTATAATCCTTCCACCAATGGGGCAGTTGAGCGCGCAAACTCAACTCTGGTTTCTATCATGAGGAAGCTCACTTACTCTGATGCTGCCAACTGGGATCTATACTTACCCGCTGTTCTCTTTGCCTATTGACTTAGCAAACATTGTGTCACTGGGTATTCCCATTTTTCTATGCTGTATGGTCGTGAAGCCACTACCCTGTTGCTCTTGGGGCCCCCTACTCTCCTCTGATAAGTCTATGAGCCCTGATGAGCATATTAAAGATCTAGTCAACCACATCATTGATATACAGGCTACTGCCTACACGTCTGCCTATAAGACTAAGCTGCTAGATCTCTCCTCTGATAATGCTGGGAGATCCCCCCTGCCTGAGTTCAACATTGGGGACCACATTTTGTATTATCAACACAGAGTAAGAGGACAAGATCATAAACTAGACTTGTTGTGGATTGGGCCCTTGGAAGTGACCTTCAAGCAAGGGTTGGAGTATACAGTAAAACTCCTCTCTAGTGTTTTACCTTTTGCTTGTGTGCATGCCAAGTTCCTCCGCAAGTATCACCCCCCTAAGGTCAATCTAGAGGAGGGCAATGTTGTGAATGCCACCATTCACCATGTTTTGATTTTCCTTTGTTGGGTTATTTTGAGGAAAAATCTCTCTCTTTTGCTTTTTCTCTTCAAAATGAGGCTGGCTCCAAATTGGGAAATACAATTGTTCAGTTTCCTGATCCTGTGCAACTCACTTGCCCCACTCATGCCTGTGGCAAGTGATCCTACCGTCCTGGTAGTGTTTTGTGGTATTGTCTACCACTATATAATCCATTTACTATTTTCTAATAAAATTAAGTTGTATTCACATTTTTGTCTTTGTGTCTCCATGTACTTTGGCGCCTCTCTTGTGATGGAAATTGCGGGATAGTATGAAGCCGTTTCTAAGTGATGGGGAATTAGCACCCAAATCAACATAGAATTAATGATTAACCACCAATGTGGCTTCAAATATATTTTTGTAAAATTTCCAATTGTAATACCAGGATTAAGCAAAACAATTAATCCTAACCAAAGTAGCCCAAGATAAATGGCCTGAGACAACATCAACAAATCTTCAGAATAAAATTCTGGAAATTGGGAGGCAACACAATTTTCTGTTTCCAGAATGGGGGCTTCCAGATTGGCTGGCACAAAATTAATGTTGGGCGGCACCAACAACAAAGTTCTAACTGTGGGGCCCCATCTTCCAGAAATGATTTGGTTGAGAATTAAATTGTATGGAATATATTGTAACAATCCAACCACAGGATGCATTTTGAAAAGTAAATTATAACTAGGGATAAATGATTTTTTTGAGTAAAATTTTGGGAGGACTCAACTCTTAGAGTTGAAACAGTGAAAATTATTCAATATATATCAGAAAATCAACTAAGCAATACCACCTGAATCTTGACCTCCTATTCCTTCCACATTGTCAAGTAAGTATCTGGTCCAGGTTGCAAAGAACTCTAATGTGATCAATTTCTGACAACCATGCTGATTAACAAGCTCATATCAGGTAACCCTCAAATTACGCCAATTTATCAATGTCAATTTGCAAGGAGGAACTGGTTTCAGTTGAAAGACTGGAGCAGCTGTAACCCATTTCATATTGACTGTTTGAGTTAAATCTGTTAACTTGGTCAATTTTGATAAAGGTTTCCTGGCTTTTTAAGCCTTCTTTCTTGGGAAGATAATTCACAGCATGATGGAACTTACTGTGTCATTACTCTCTGCTTTAGCCCTGGGCACAATACCACCATCTGGGAGATGGGATAGAAAAAACAATTTTTTGAGCAGGTGGGAGTTTTATTGCAGCTAAGGTAAGTTCAGGGTGGCCAATAACAGTGGTATTACGCTTGTAGAACTTGTGAATCAGATCTGGGGAATTGGAACAATTGTAGTGGGGAACCCAGGAGTTTTCAGAATCAGGATAACCCTTCCAAGACACCAAATATTCCAAGTGTTGTCAATTCTTGCGGGAAGACAGAATACAATTTAACTCATACTCAGGTTCTCCTTCCACAAGAATGAGTTGGTTTGAAGGATCTTTGTACCTTTAAAGGGAGTAAGGAGACATTCATGAAATGTGTGGAAAATCTTGAAAGCAGGAGGTAAATCCAGCCAATAGGCGGAGGGACCAATTTGACGTTCAACTTTGAAGGGGCCAACTTGCTTAGGCCCTAACTTACAACAGGGAACCTTCAGTTTCATATTGCAAGCATCAACCATGACTAGATCACCTGGCCTGTAAGTTGGACCTTCCTTGCGCTTGCAATCTGTGTATCCCTTGTAAGTTGTCATAGCAGCGGCAAGTAACCTGGAGCTCCTGATGAGCCTGCTTCAATGCAGCAGCCTGATCCTTTGCAGCTTCCACATTGCTAACCAAACGAGGACCCATATTGGAAGAAGGGGTTGTAACCCACATTGGCATAGAAGGGCAATACTTGAGCTGACATGTGAGGGGTGTTATTATATGTGAACTCTGCCTTGGGTAGATTATCACACCAGTCATCTTGTTGCACATTGGTATATCAATGTAGGTAGACCTCCAAACTTTGGTTTACCCTCTCTGTTTGTCAATCAGATTGGGGTGAAAAGCTGTGGAACAGCACAATTTGATACCTAGAATCCCAGTGAAAGCTTCCCAGAACTGAGAAATGAATTGGGGCCCACGGTCACTCACAATCTCCATTGGAATGCCATGTAGGGAGAAGATTCTATTCACAAATAACCTAGCTGTTTTCACCAAAGTAATTGTGGTTGAGCAAGGTACAAAGTGCGCCATTTTTGTGAAACAATCTACCACCACCATGATTGCATTAAACCCATTGGAATTGGGCAGTTCACCAATAAAGTCCACCAACACAGACGTCCAGGGTCCTGCAGCAGGCTACAGTGGAACCAGTAAACCCGTAGTCTTGCTCTGGCTTGCCTTAAATCAAACACATACCAGAAAATCACAAACAAAAGCTGCTACCTGCACTGTTAAACCTTTCCAGGAAAACTGGCAATGGATTAGTTCCACTGTTTTGTTTTTCCCTGGGTGGCCTGCCGTTGAACAGGTGTGATGAGCCTCCATGATTTCTTCCCAAATAGTTCCTTCTGGAACCCACAAGCAACCTTGATGATATAGGACTGGACCTATCTTATGATAACCTTTGAGGCTGACCCACTGGGTTTGCACATGCTAGCTCCAATAGCCTATCATAACCTTTGGACAAAGGTTGCAGGAACTTAACTTTGTAATATAATTCCAGGTCTGTGTCCTCAGTTAAGGACATGATGGCCAGCGTAGCAGGTGGAGGCAATACAAAAGGCACCACAGCCTCATCTGGAATCATAGTATGTGTGTTAAACTTGGCGTCCATACTAGCATCTGGGAGATGGGAAGGATTCCTGCTTAGTGCATTGGCCAAGTGATTGTCAGATCCCTTAATAAACTCATAGCAGAACTTGTATCTTGTCAGGTCACCATGCCATCTGGATTGACAACCTGAAAAAATCCTGGGTTGTTGATAATACAGAAGCACTTTGTGGTCAGTTCTTACTACAAATGGATGACGTGCCAACATGAGATGATGATGCCAATTCTTTAACAATTCCACAACAGCCAACAATTCCTTGTTGTAAATCATGTAGTTGCATTCACAAGCCTCCATCTTCTAGGAGAAATACCCTACTGGTCTTTCAATCCCATTGCCAGCAGTCTGCAACAACACACCAGTCATAGCGTATTTAGATGCATCTGTGGAAACCACAAAAGGAAGCTCAGGATCCACATGTCTCAACACAGGTGATAATAACAAAAGAGCCTTGACAACCTTGAACGCATTTGCGCACTCAGGCGTCTAGACCAAAGTTGTCTTTCCACTAGCCAAATATAAAGGGGCAGTCACTTCAGACAGGTGAGGGGTGAATTTATTCAAGAACGTGCAGGTACCCAAGAAACTATGGATTGGGATACTGTCACAGGTGTAGCATACTCTCAAACCGCAGCTTCCTTGTCAGGGGCAATGGTGTGGCCATCCTCAAAGATAATATTACCCAGGAAAGGTAACCTTATGTTTAAATAATTAACACTTACTCCTTTTAATAATCAAGTTTTCCTGGAGAATGCGCTCCATAACTGCTGACAGGTAGTCCTTATGTGACTCCTCATCTGGAGAGAACACCAAGATATCATCCATATATATCTGCAATGGCACATATACCCAGGAGATCCCTCAAGACAGAATCAATTAGTCGCTGAAAGCAAGCCAGAGCATTCTTCAATCCAAAAGGCATTAACTGGAACTGAAAGATACCCTTCTTGGTTTGGAATGCTGTTAAAAATTCCATTTCTTCTGCAATCCTGAATTGATTGAAAGCATTCAACAGATCAAGTTTTGAGAATACCTTAGCCTTCTCAACACACCTAGAGATCTGTGCTTTGAGAGGTAAAGGGTAGGGATCAGGGATTGTGATTTTATTCAAGTTCCTATAGTCAACACAAGGACAAAGAGACCCATCAGCCTTTTGAACAAACAAAAACAGGAAGCAAATTGACAAAGCCTTTTTAAAAATATAGCCCTTTGCCAACATGTCACGAGTCCACTCTTCCAAACATGTGTCTTCTTTCAAGGTTAAAGGGTAAATAGGGGATGCAATTCAAATCAGATCAACAGTAACTTTAAAGTCAAAGTCAAACTGAGTGTGCTTGGGAAGCCCTTGCCTCTGGCAGTGTCAAACACTGTGGACCAGGGTTGTAAACATGCAGGTAAATTCAAACTTTCAGGGACAGGGACAGGAACTGATTGAATAGTCTGAGAGGATTGCTCCATTTTGGACATGCCTAACAGCGGAATACAAATAGATATACCCAAAGAGTGTTCTATCTGTAACACATTTTCTTTCAGTAAGGTGGATACATTATGATCTCTCCACCAATCCACACCCAAAATTATAGGATACATAAGGGAAGAGCAAACAGAGAACCTCACGGTAAAAGACTGACCCACAACTACAAAAGTTACTGGCTTCTTCAGCTGGAAAGAGGGAAATGTTTGACAGTTCCCACACCTAACAAGCATTCCAGGGTGGTACTTGAGTTATAACAAGTTGGCAGTCTCCACACTCATGAAGTTCTTGAAAGGACCTTTACCCAAAAAAATGTCTGGCTGATAGATAGTTTGACCATTATTAATGCTACTATAAAACAAGAAGCAACCAGAAGTAGATTTATTTGAAGCAAAAGTGGCAATCTTGGAAGGGTCCTGCTTCTCTTTGGCATTAGAGATAGCAGCTAAGAAGGCAGGATGCTCCTGGAAGTAATGCTCAATCATTTATTTGACAGCAGCTGGATGAATGGGATGATCACAATCAATGGGAACAAGGGGCAACTCATCAGAAGTAACCACAGAAGGCTTTGTAGGTATGACGTGCTCAAGCATTGTCAAGGAACTATCAGGACCGGATACTACTGGGGCCTCCTTTACATTGGTGGGTTTGTTCATCACCGCCAATTGCAACTGAGATGGGCTAGGGTAAGAACAATCCTGACTTTGATTGGAAGGAACTATTGTGGAGCAAGGACCAGAAAACCAGGAGCGCACAGCAGGTTTTTCCTCAATTACCAACGTACCTTGCTTGAAAGTAGACAGATTTGAGACCAGAGAAAGAATTTGGCTTAACAGGGCCTCAGTTGTGATTAACAGGGAATCCTAAACCGCCAAATCCTGGGCAGTCTGGTCAACTGCTAACCACAACGCTGAGATTTTATTCACCTTGGGAACATCAATTGTATGGCAGTAGGCAAGAAACTGAGGAAGGAATATTGAAAGTGGAGTAGTACCCTGATGGAAAGCATACAGCTTACAATATACTTTGAGCTCCTCAATAGATATACACAAAAAAATTTAACAAAGGGTATAGAGATGCACTTTCAGTTAAAACACGTGTATTGCACTCCACCGCAGACAATAACCATTCACAAGCATCCTCAGAAACCTTTGTCATCACACGGTAAACTTGGGATTTGTGACTAAGGCTTGAACCGGAATAGAATGATAATGCTGACAAAACTTCACGCAAAATCTCATCAGTGGGTGGAGCAGGAAAATAATCCAAATGCCAAAATGACATGACGCAACAGAAATAGGAAACAGATGATCCAGTCTCAACAACTGCAACCGGAGATGGAAACCACAAATTAAAGAAAAGCCCAAACTGAAAGCTCAGAAAGGAACTGATACAAATAAACATGGTAAACACAGATATCTCAAAGGAGCAGGAGAAAAAAAACACAAATTCATGACAAACTGCTTCCAAAAACTCAGATGTAGAAGAGTTGAGTAATGTGACAGAAATTGCGGGATAGTATGAAGCTGTTTCTAAGTGATGGGGAATTACCACCCAAATCCACATAGAATTAATGATTAACCACCAACTTGGCTTCAAATATCATTTTGTAAAATTTCTAATTGTAATACCAGGATTAAGCAGAACAATTAATCCTAACCAAAGTAGCCCAAGATAAATGGCCTGAGACAACATCAACAAATCTTCAGAATAAAATTCTGGACATTGGGAGGCAACACAATTTTCAGTTCCCAGAATGGGGGGAGCTTCAAAATTGGCTGGCACAAATTAACATTGGGTGGCACCAACAACAAAGTTCCAACTGCAGGACCCCATCTTCCAGAAATGATTTGGTTGAGAATTAAATTGTATGGAATATATTGTAACAATCCAACCACAGGATGCATTTTGAAAAGTAAATTATAACTAGGGATAAATGATTTTTTTGAGTAAAATTTTGGGAGGACTCAACTCTTAGAGTTGAAACAGTGAAAATTATTCAATATATATCAGAAAATCAACTAAGCAATACCACCTGAATCTTGACCTCCTATTCCTTCCACATTGTCAAGTAAGTATCTGGTCCAGGTTGCAAAGAACTCTAATGTGATCAATTTCTGACAACCATGCTGATTAACAAGCTCATATCAGGTAACCCTCAAATTACGCCAATTTATCAATGTCAATTTGCAAGGAGGAACTGGTTTCAGTTGAAAGACTGGAGCAGCTGTAACCCATTTCATATTGACTGTTTGAGTTAAATCTGTTAACTTGGTCAATTTTGATAAAGGTTTCCTGGCTTTTTGAGCCTTCTTGCTTGGGCAGATAATTCCTGGCATGATGGAACCTACTGTGACATCTCTAGCCACGTCTAGCAGATATTCTTCAATCAGGGCCACAAGGTAATTGCATAGCCTTCCCTGCCATTCTAACCAAGACTTAGTACAAATCTAATCCTAAGGTTAGGATTTTCCGTTGTGACTCTGTGCCTTGCCTCAGATCATGATAATTGCCAGTTTGACTGAAAATGATGTTACCAGATCCCTGGTGGCACAAACGGCTGCACTTTCACCAGTAAGTATAAGTAGTGAGGAGGAAAAGCCCTCCTCACTTTTGACACCATAAAAAATGATATGCCCAGAACCCATTTTTTTGCAGGATATATCTATTTTTGCTCTAATATAATTATTCTGTTTGAATCTATTTGTGAATCTTCTACACACTATAAAAAAGCCTATACATTCCCTCCTGGTTCATCTCCCATCACTATGGCCAAACTGTCTAGAGTTCTTGACTTGGAGTTCTTTCATCCCCACCAGCTGAATCTCCCCTCTTGCCACCCAAGAGCAACTGACCCGCCTAGCATGAAGAAGATTCCTACTACTCCCCCTCCACACAACGCGCCTCCTTCTCATGATTTCAGTAAGTTGAGGTTTTTCTATATCACAGTATTGGGGCTGGCCAACCAGGTTGTGCCCCATACTGGGAGTTTGTGTCCCCTTGCTACTTCAGCCAACTACCTGGTCAGAATCATGCCTATTGTGTACATGGCCTTCCAGGCCTGGCCTGCCTCCCCTGTGGGAGTCCAGCCAGATTCTGGCATGGGCTGTGACAGGCTGGGTGCAGTGGTAATTACGTCTAAAGAAGGTTCCTCAATTTTTAGTTGAATCGGTTTTCCTTTTTGATTCTGCCCATTCAAAATTTGTTAAGATTTTATGCCTTGAGAGTTGCACTCATATTTGCTCATATCATTGTCATGCCCTGCCCCAAAGGACAGGCTTCTTAGATACTTCTTTGTTTTTTGGTTTGATTAATTGTTTCTTTTATTTTTTAATATTTTGAAGAATTTAGTTAAAATTGTTATATAATTAAGTACTTTAAGTTAGTTACCTTGTTTTACGTTATTTGTGTTTGAATTGTTGTTGTTGCTCTGTCTTTCCTATTTTATTATATATTTCTACTGTAAAGTTAGAATATTTTCATCATCACTCACCTTTTCAAAACTCCCACTTACGTTGTTGCCGCTCCTCCAGTTTTCACATTGCTGATCTGCAACTTCTGTTGAATTTTTCAGTTCTCTTTCTGCTCCAGGTTCTACACAGGTTTTCTCTAGTTGCTCATTTTCTTGGCTGTTTTCCTCCCTTCCTATCACTGTAAACTGAGAACAAAAAAAGCCTATATAATAAAGAACTTGTGAAGAGTAGGCTTTAAGCCAAAATTCTAAGTGATTTCTACCCTTCAATTCTTTATCTAATTTAAACTTGAGATCTTAATTTTTAGAAATTCATACATTTTTATTAAATTCATTTTGAAGTTTAGCTTTTTATTTCCTTGAACAAATGGAACTTGTAAAACAACAAGCCTTAGGCTTGTTGTATCCATTATTTTCCCTTAAGGAATCTTTCAATAGTTATATGTACCAATTGGCTGATGGAGAATATCTAAATATTGACATTCCCTTAGTTACAAATTGTTCACTACTAAGCACTTTATTTTATATTCTTTACTTAGGGTTCTTAAACTCAATCACTCCTTTTGTAACTCATTATAGGTTTTTAGAAGGGTTCTGTAAGATTATTTTGAAGACAGTTCTACCTTTTTATACCTTTTAAATCTGAATCCTAATGCCTTATACACGCTAGTTTATAACCTTGCACCACTATGGGCAAGACCTTACAATCATTGGTCAATTATCTTGCTGACATTTGATCTCTTATCCCAATTCTCTCCCCCCTTAAATGAATGCAAGAGCTGTAAAAGACCTTGATTCATCATTCTCTACTCTAATAAAGCTCAAAATTTGTTAGTAATTCTGGCCATTTGGTTTTGTCTGTTGCTTTTGGTGTTCAGATTATTTTCTCCCCCCCCCCTTTGGCCTCCCATGAATTTTTAGCAACAGCCTTTTGGTTGTTGCTGAAACCACAATTTTATTGTGGTTGAGAGCTTGTTTTTATTTTCTACTAACCTGCCCCCCCAATTCTCACAGTTTGACTTGAAATTTGCAAAGTGTCTATGAGTTCCTGCAATTTGAAATAAACAAATAAAAACATAAAGAATTTAATTTAATTAAAAAAAGGCTATCCTGCAAATTCGATTCAGAATTTGGACCAAGCATCTGAAAATCCTGCATTTTTATCTTTAGGTTCTGAATTTATAGTATAGAAAGTCCTTAGTGCATTGTGTCAAAAAAATAGCAAAGTAAATTTTTATTTGCTCTAATGAAAAATATCACACAGCATAAACAACAATCAAGCACATCTAGAAGATAGCACCAATGCCCCAGGCCCCCAAGAGAGTCTACTAACAGAGCCCATATATATGAGACAATGAAGCAGCCAATAGTACGTCCAGTAAAAAAGAGGATGTGGTAACACACATCCATAGTCAGGCTGTTTGCACTTAGAGAGTTGAGAGCATTGATCCCAAGGTATCAAAGCTTATAAAAAAAGGCTAAAAAGATTACTAAATTCAGAAATTTCAATAAAAACAGTTGAGTATGTTTTTTAGCATACCTGTCAAAACTGCAGGGCTGACCTCCAGCAAGGTTCCACCCAAGAGGATCTTTGACTTGCAAACTGATTTTTCCATAACCTGTAGCCAAATGTGGAGGTCAACTCAAATTACTAAATCTATCAACAAGAACCAGTGAGAATCACAGCTTGGTGGGAAGCTCGTTTTGGCGCTTCATCTATTACAAGGATCACATCACTATTTTCTTAATTCAACTAATTGATCATCACAGTCTTGTTTCTCTTATACAGTAGTTTTCAGACCTGTTGATATAAACATATATTAGTCAGTTTAGAACGCATGAACTCAGTCTAAAAATGAAATAAAAAATTAAGCAATTTATATTAAATTACAATAGATTTGGATCCACTTTGATTTTGTTTTTAGACTGATTTCATGTGCTCTAAACTGAATAATATATGTTTATCTCAACAGGTTTGAGAACTACTGTAATTATTCACCACAATTATACAATCCATATATTTTAATAAAGATAATTATTGTGTTTTCAATTGTTTCCCCCATGTAACTCTGCTAATACAGCACATTTACAGCACTGGCATACCAAGGAATAAAGTGTAAGCTATATGTAAAAAAACTCCTTACCTCTTTTAGGCTTGAAACTCTCTTTATTGTCTATGTGAGAATTGGGAAGCAGATTAATAGGAAATAAAACCAAGCTCTCAACCACAATAAAAATTGTGGTTTCAGCAACAACCAAAAGGTTGTTGCCAACAATTCCTGGGAGGCCAAAGGGGGGAAGAAATCAACTGAACACCAAAAGCAACAAAAAAAACCAAATGGCCAAATTTAACTAACAAATTTTGAACTTTATTAGAGTAGAGAATGATGAAGCAAGGTCTTTTAAAGCTCTTGCTTCCATTAAAGGGGGAGGGAATTGGGATGGGAGATCAAATGTAACCAAACTAATCAATTAATGATACAAGAGAACATGAGTGCATTTCTCAAGGCAGGAAGATCTTAAAATTTTTTGAATGGACAGAATCAAAAAGGAAAACCAACTCAACTAAAAAATTGAGGAGCCTGCTTTGGACACAACTATCACTGCTCCTGGCTGCACTTGCACATTATATTTAACCAGAGGTGTCTCTTAGGTGGGTTAAGTGGGGCATCTTTTGAATAATTCCACAAGTATTAATACAAGGGCTTTTCTTGGGCTTTTTCAGTAACTTTTGGATAATTATTCAAGCACAATTTGGTGGAAGTCCCCAAGCATTTGGTAGGAATTGAAGTAGAGGTCTAAGGGGGAGGTGTAACTTTACAGTATAACATATGTCTTTGCCTGCAAAACTGTCCTTTTATGTGGATTGTCAAAGTATGAACTCCAACTTGCAGCAAATCAAACAAGGCCTTGGGCCTAGTTAGGATGCCTTGCTTGACAACTTGCTCAAGCCATCCAAAGACCATCTTTATCAGGAATCCCCACTTGGGAACATACCCCCAAGACAGTGTATGATTGCAGAGAGATTGAGTCCTTTAACAAGGGATCCCACTGGAAGGAATACCATTCTCATATGAGATAGTTTTCCAAATAATTGGCATCAACCTAAGAGAGAATTAAATTGGCCCAAGAAGAAGTACACTCCCAGGTAACTCTGCAAGAAGGAGGAAGCAAGAGGTAGAAACCTGTGGGTGTTTAGAACTAGGATGTTGTCTGATAAGCCTTAGGCTTCTTTTTTATGGGTGATTTTTGTACTGAGGAGAGGTGTTATACCATACGCCTGGAATGACACGGCGCCAGGATTAGTTAAGATATTGAGGAGAGGAGGAACTAGAATCATTTCTAGTTTCTAAGAATATGTTGGCCCAGTTGGCCTGCAGCAGAAGTAGCCAGACAACCCATTTATACTCAAGGGGCTCCCCTACGGAAGTCTTAGGCAATATCATGGTAGTTTGGAGTGAAGTGATAACAAGATTAAGTTAAATGGGTTGATTAAAAGACTTTATTGATTATAAATGATAAAAATTGACTCTTCATGCTTTATATAGCATCTGAGAAGTGGGGATTGCTGTTGGGATGTGGGGAGTTTGGGGAAGTTTGAGAAGAGATCCTCATGGTCAGAGAAGAAATTAATTTAAATAAAAATTATTTAAATGGTCTTTTAATAGCTGTTATCTCTTGATGCTCCCAAAGTGCTCTTACAACAGCTTGGAGACATTTGTAACTGGCCCCACATATGCTGGGGCCAGCGCTAGGGGCAACAACAAAGATTCAGAAGAAGTGGGAGCAGAGAACATGGATCTTGGCTCAAAGACACTTCATATTAATGTTTGAAACTGTTAAAATACAGTTCAAACCCAAAAGTGGCTCCTCTGATTGACTGGCTGATGTCACAGGTAAAAAACGGCTCAAACTTGAATTTATGTTACTAAACTCAACTAGATAGTTGTATCTTTCAAAAGATAGCCCAGGTTTGATTCTGGTTTCTGCTGCCACTGGATGATTAAATCCATCCAGAATTGTGAATTTAGGTAATAATGGACATATACTACTAACTAATATTTTATTTTTAGGATAATCAATAATACCAGAGGAGGGAGGACCTTTCTATTAAGAATCAATTACACAATTTTTTTCATAAATGAATGTGAAAGAATTCCTTACATTTTTGATTTGGTTCAGTTTTAGAGAATAGGCAGTAAGAGATAATAGGCGCACAGGTGCTGTGGCCAATTGCTGTGAGCCAAATTCTACGCCTGTTTCAATCATTGGGAATTTGTTGAGAATATCAGTTGCCTTGTGAAGCCCAACATTATCCAATGATTTTGGTGAACCCCAATCTAGTAAGCCTTGTATGCTCCTTAACCAATCATAGAAACACAATAAAGGTCTTACTATTGTGAGAACTCTTGATCATTTTATGAAGTTCACTGCTGTCAGAACCAAGAAGGGCTACCATCAAGTAGGGCACAGCACAATTAGACACACACCAGGATATACCATCCTTGAAACCTTTGGGCACAAAGTCATAAGCATTGCGCATGAACAACACAAAAGATGATTCATTGATGTAATAGAATTTTACTGTGCCCTTTTCCTTTAGTGTGGTTTACATCTCAGCATATTTTTGACTTTTCTTGATATTGATTGGGATATTCTAATTGTATAGAGAAATCTCAAGCTTTTCAAGAGAATCTAAATCTCTTTACCACACAATAAAAAGACAAAATTAAGGCCTCAATTCCAAGTACAGATTTGACCATGGACTGTATATTTTTTAGTTCAAGATGTCAATTTTGGGTAATTTATTTTCTTATTGGCCAGATATGCTTTTTTTCAAGATAGTTGACTCACACTGGGATTTTTCTTCAAGGAGAATGTTACTGGTTTCTGAAACATACTATACAGTCTATATGGCAATTTTTCACAACACCAACAATAGCCACAGCCTTTTTGTAGTTCCACATTTACTTGATAATCCTGATAAAGATCTCATTAGTGGAGCTAGAAATGATAGTGTACTTGGGCTTTTTGAAGGTAAGTGTTGACTCTGAAAGTTCTGCAATGACGCAGGGCATAGGTACTTGGCTGTAAAACACAGAAATCTTTTTGAGCACTTTCTGTCCCTTCATAGTTCAATAATACTATTGCTCTTTGCCATTGTCTTGCCTTTCATCATCACTCACATAAGGCTCATTTTGGTATTCAAAACAGGCTTTACACCCTCTATAAGACTAGTGAGGATACTATCTTAGTAGTACACAGGGTTTTATACCAACAACACTCTCAAAATGTTAGTGTTGTTCAGTTCTGATGTTTGTGTCCTTGGTGACTTTTCTGAACTGCTAATAACTTTGAGGTTAATACTATCTGCTCTGTCAGTCTGGGCATCCTGAGTTTTTTGCTATGTTTGTGTGGTTTTGGTTTCCCTCTCTGGATCAGAGCTACTCTTACTTTTTGCCTCCTGGACTACAGCCACTCTGTTTTTTGACTCATGAGGAAATCTATGTCTGTGGTGTACTTTCTTGGCACTGCTGCCCTGTTTTTATGATGTGTTCATTTTGTTATAAAATAAAATTCATTTAATTTAACTTTTATTTATTCTTATCTATTAAGCTCAAAGCTTGTCTTTCCTCCCATATATTTTACATTAGGCTTTAAAATTTCTATATAATTTGTTTTTGATTGTGAATGTTAACATGAACTTTTAGCTGTATGTATTTATATATTTGATTTATTTAATAAATTACATTTGAATAATGACATTCAGAATATTACTTTTTCATTTTCATATATAGCTTTTATATTTTAATTAGAATGTAATGGTAACAGTATGAGAAATTTACAGATTTTTTTTCATGATTGATGTTTTTTGTTTATTTCAGTTGCTATGGGGGTTTGTTGTTAGATCAAGTTTTTCACTCTAGTGACTAAGTTCATTTCCTTTTCAAAAGCCTTGGTAAACATAATAGCTTTGTTGTGTGACTTAATTCAATTTATTTTGATGATTGTGACAGTTGTTGTTAAGTCAAATAAATTCTTTCTTAGTTTGCATTTTTTGTTGTGTGTCTGGGCATTTTTGCTAACTAGTGCATATTTTCTGTGGAATGGGCTCTAATTTCTATCAAAACCCCCCATTTTTTGTTAATAAACCAGGTTTGTTCTGAACAGAATAATTTTTGTTTATTTCAAACTCTTTTGAAACTACTGTACTATTCTTTATTAATTGGTCATAAGCATTATTTAATAAATTGAAAATAAGTAAAATTAGCATGAAAATGTGGTCCACAGATTCTACACAAGGCCTTAAAAAAGATGCAAAATAAATAAAAGTAAAACAAAATAAAATATAACTTAACATATATATTTATCATCACATTTAGATAACTTGAAATGTTAAATACCTCAATTGATTAGTGCTTGGTTGGTCCTTCTTTGGCTTTCATAACTGCAACAGCCCTTCTGGGCACGGAGTGAACAAGATTCTTGAAAGTTTCATATAAATGCTCACATTATTTTGCCACTTTAAATTTTAGATCCACTATGAATTGTTTGAAGCCTTCTGAAAAATTAGGCTTAATAGCATCTCAAATATGTTTAATAGAACTTAAGTCTGGAATTTGGGGAGGCTAATCTAAACAAACAATCTGTTTGAAATTCAAACATCCCTTAACAGTACTGTAAATTCAGAACCTAAAGATAAAAATGTGGGATTGTCAAATTTTTTACGTAAACTCACCACTTTACTGGAATATTTTTCATCCTTCTATGTAAAAATATAATATATTCTGAGATATAAATTACTCCATTAAGTTGGTGAGTTTATGCAAAAGAATTTGACAATCCTGTGTTTTTACCTTTAGGTTCTGAATTTACATTATTGGCTTTGTGAACAGTGCCAATCTTGCATGAAGATATAATTGGATGAATCTTGCAATTATCTTATAAAACAACAAAAGCTTCAATCAAGAATCATTCTTTAGACAACATCATTCATCTTTTCAGTGAGTGGCCAGATTCTTTCTCTTTTATTCCCTGTTAAAATATTCATGAAAAGTATTCTATTAAATAAAACCAAAGTACACAAAATGTGATTTTGCTTATGAAGCTTTATTCAGTAAAATAAGATGATGACAAAAATAGATAAAAAATACCTCTATTGTAAGAAATTACATCCCTAACACAAATTGGGAATCAAATTTTAATTATTTTGCAATCATTAAGAAACCAGAAGTCGCATTTATAAATGCTACATCAGAAACAAAGGACAAAACCAAATCTCTAAATGAAATCAATTCAAAAATGCATTCAAAATTGATTAATCAATGTTTTAAATTTAACTTTGAGAGCAAAAACAAAAGCAAATGTGAAAACCGAGGCCACAACATAAATTCTAATTCAAAATCAAAAACCAAGGCTCTGGACGACAAAAATAACCAGGATATTAATTCAGCATTAAATTTGGACTCCAATAAATATAAAACAACCAATCAATCTGAAATTAAATGCCAAGGATATCCAAACCAGAGATGTAGGGACCTAAGTATCCAATCAAACCCAGCAAACCACCCAAGCCAGAGGAATACTTCTCATCCAGCCCCAGATTCCATTCCCAACCAAAGCAAGGTACAATACTGCAATGCAATATCCCAACCTTCCTCTTCTTGCATTGCAGCCTGCTGCAGTCCTGCAAGGCAATACTTCTTAAATCACTCTTGCAGATCCACCTGGTAACCACAATGTTCCCTTCCTCACTTAAGTCAGTATTTAAACTGAAAAATTCCTCCCATCCAAATTGCTCTAACAATTTTTTATTTCCTATCAACCCAATAAATCTATATTCTCAATTCTAAACACTTGATTAGTAGACTTTAAAGGTTTCCCCCCAACAACATGAAGTTCATCTTCCTTGTATGGACTTTGTGTGTGTTAATCAATTATGGGCAAGCAAATGTTAACTTTGAAAACCCTGAACCAACTCCTACTGACAAATCTGAAGACTCAACTTGGTATCATTTTGGTTCGCGTCAAAGACATGTGCCTTATGTTAAAACAGCTTGATTCCCACCAATCATCCACCCCAAGGCCCCCTGGTTGGTCTTGGGATACACCAGTGTCTATTATCTTCTCGATCACTTCACTCCCTTCTTGGGAAGATTCTGTCTATTTGGTCACCTTCTACACATGCTAATGATAGGAATTCCAGTAGGTTCCACTCTGATCAAATTCAACTTGAGAGCTCTTCTCTATTCAATTGGGGAAAGGCTTCTCAATGAGTGGACCCCTGACATCTATTTATACCACTAAAGATCATGCCAGCTCTCAATGACCTGATGCACAGATTTGATATAAAGGCATAAAGGTGCACAAGGGATTCATTCATTGATTCACAGGACTTATAAGCATAAATTATAATAAATTAGTGTTGTCACAGGAGGCCTCATGAAATCCATCACACTCTTTCTTGCAAGAGAGGATAGGGGTAAAGAATAAGGTGGAACAAAAACATAGTCAAATAACAGAAGTATGAGAGACATGCCACCTCAGGAAAGGACAGCAGCAAGAAATCAGAAGCAACATGCAGCTTAGAAACACAGAAAAATCTTAGCCCTACTGCCAAGCACATGTATGTCAAACACAACATGAACATAAACCAGACTATAGCAGAAGAATACAGGTACAGCAAGAATTGTTGACAAAAGGCAGGATATACAGAAAGGCAAGAGTAAAAAATCAATACAGGTCAAACATTGAGGGTCACCATAAAATATTCATGAATAATATTTTACTAAATCAAAGTACACAAGGCATGGCTCCACTTATGAAGCTTTATTCAATAACTAAGATGATGGCAAAAATAGAGAAAAAGACCTCTATCTATACCACTAATGAGCATGTCAATTCTCAATGGCATAGTGCACAGATTTGGCATAGCAAATCATAGAGGTGCACAAGAGGTTGGTTCATCAGTTCACAGAACTTATAAGCATAAATTGGCATAGGCACAGGGAACTTCATAAAATCTATTGCGCTGTAAGCTGCCCAAAACATGGCACTAACAGGCTTATTTTTAACAGCCTTTTAAGCAGCATGGCTTGAGGGATTCTCCTGGTTTGCAATATAAAGGTTTGAGTCTCTGAGATCCACTGAGAAGCACTTTGGTCTCATCAGACCAAACTATCTTTTTCCCAGAAAGATATAGGGTGATTGGTATATCAGCAAGCAAAGGCTGACCTTTCAACTATATTTTCTGAAGTGACAAAGGGATTTCTTCTTACAACATGCCCATATAACCCTTGATCATGTAATCTTCTATGTACAGCAGTCTCAGAGACTTCAGCTTCTAAGGAGCTTTTGTATATTTCTTTAATTTGTTTGGCTGATAAAAGGCAGTTTTGTAAAACTTTTCTGATTACTGGCCAAAGTTTTATCTGCTGGTTTTTTAGGGCAGCCTGATCTTGGATAATTTTTGTTGAGCTAGTCTTCTGGTATCATAGGCAAATTCCTCAGGCAGTTTCAGCAACAATCTTAAGCTTCTTGCTCATTGCCCTACAAGATAACTCCATATCTTTTGCTAGAATAGCTTGACTGCAAATATACTCAGGTGTTTCTCTTGTTTTGGCCATTTTTTGTTCAAAAGATTCTCTAACCTCAATTCTATTGTCTAGTTATGTTTGGAAAAGAGGCTCTGGTTCATAAGCCTTTCATGAGCATAACTCTTATTTGGATTAAAAAGTTATAATAGTGTTTATTTTTGATTTTATTTTTTTCCCTTTTGTTTACTTTTGCATCTTTTTTAAATCCTTGTGTAAAATTTTGAGGTCCATCTTTTCATGCTAATTTTACTCATTTTCAATCTGTAAAATCTTGCATTATCTTATATAATGCTGATGTCCCATTACTTAAGAAGGATACTGTACAACCCATCTTTAAAAAATCAATCTTGATACATATATAAGGGCGGTTAATGGCCACTCATAGAAGTAGCATTGGTTAAAAAAGGGTTAAAGATAAAGCACCTTTCTATAAAGTTATCTGAAAGTGACAAAAAAGGCCTAAATATATACTTCCCGAGGGGGCTTGTGCTTAAACATCAAATCCCAGGTGCAGCGATGACCTTATCAGGATGAAGCTGGGAAAATTCAGACCAGCCACCTTTATAGACTTGTACGCTTTCGGCGGTTAGAACAATAATCGAATGCACTTACTTATGATAGCCTTCTTGAACTGCCATATTGTAGGCCTTCTCGGCTCTCATCCCCGCATGGCAGGCAAAGATGATCTTCTGCTCCTTCTTGAATTCCTCGACATTATATTTCTCCTTGACTTGGTCGGGGCTAGATTTCAAAGCCTCCTCGATCTCTTCAAATGGAATCCATTGGGAACTCGGCATGATGCCAGCCTTCCGCTCGTCAGCTCGACGAAGATCAATCAAGATGGTATCTTTTCGGGTTAAAAGGCATTGGTGTTAAGCTACCTTTTTCTTGAGCTCGCTTAAGCACTTCAGGCAGCTCGACAAACTTTTGAGGATTCGCTTGGCTCATTTTATTTTCAACAAACTCCCTAAAGGACAGTAAAAAACTCGGTCCCAAATGAAAGCATAAATATTAACAAGCACAGGTGCATTTTCGAAGCTTGTAATTAGGGATAGATGCCTTACTTTAAAATATCATATAAATTCTTGAAAGCATGTGCCTCTATTACAAATCAAATTAAGAATGCAGGCAGTTGTATTTTAAGGAAGTGTGAAAATTATCGGAACTATAGAATCAAGAGCTTCTAAGAGAAAAAATCATCACCAGTTTGAAAGCTAGATTCTGAACAAGCCCTGAGGCTAAACTGGGAAACTGTTTGGATAAAAGTTAAAAGAAAGGAGGTCGCACGATAAGCTTTAAAAGAGCATAGCTTTGTAACTTTACAGGGAACAGTTTTTTTATTAAAAGCAAGTTAAAAGTTACCGAAATCCTATCAAGAAAAATGTAACTCTGAGCACATGTTTAATTTTATTTTTTGGAGTAGAACCGTTGGCCGCTGTATAAAGCCATCATCTTACGTCACTATGTGACCATAAGGATGACGGTTGAAGCTGGTGTGGTTAGGAAGTATAATGAAGCTGTACTCCAAAGGGATCCCCCAATAGAAAATATTATTTTGGACTAGAACTTATAAAATCGGACTGCCTACCATTCTGACAAATCAATCCAAAAACTCAAGTAATAGATCTAAGATAATTTGTCACATATATATTTGGAATGGATACCCATACTTTATCCTTGGCTAAAAATAAGGTATCTATAATATTTGAATTTAAAACACAAATACCATTTTGCAATATATCTTAGTAACTATTTTTAAATATACATTCATGCAGTTTAAAAAAATGAAAAGCCAAAAAGTAACCACAACTAAAATTGGAGTTTAACTTAATTAGTTGGGTAACCGCAGAATCGTATTAAAAACCATAGCCGAAGTAGGGGTTGAAATATAATAGGATTGAAATGTGTGGGTTTAGAGGGATTTGCATTTTTATTGAAATACCAAAAACTCAATTCAGGTTCAAGGTTGAATAATGACTGATAAGTGATTTTGAATCCACAAATTAATCAATAGTAAGCCAATACTTAGCAAGCGTCAGGCCATAATTAAGTTGCTAAGAGATTTTGAAAACATATGTGAGCTATAGTAAAGATATCTCCATTTCTTGAGGTTATGCCTTTGGCTTATTTCTCTTTGGTATATTTCAATAGGTTGAAAACTCGTTTCGTTTTCATCTTTAGAAATATTATTTGGCTGATGGATGCTTGTTTTTATAGCGAGGTGCTTTTGGGAAATTATTTAGATTTTTAAAATAAGAATAAATATAGCTTTTGAAAGTAAGTTTATCTTGGATGTCCATATTTTTCTAGAAACAGCTCGACAAAAGCCAAGCTATATTATATAAAAGATAGAGTTCTGGTAAAAAACTCATGTAGCTATACAGAAAGCAGACTTGAATTTTTAACGCTCACCTTGCTTGATGTGATATGTATTCTTGTTGAACATAGTGACTTTGTATTGTCAACAATAAATTATAGATTTTAATGCAAATTAGGTTATCTTTCAAAGTGTAAGTATTCAATAATCAGGATAAAAAGACGGGATTCTTCAGATAAGCCTAACCAATGTGTTTATTGAAGATAGAGGCCACCAGGCTAAAGCAAAAGATTAAACACTTTAGCTCAAGCCAGTCTTTTTGGCTAAGAATACTTTAACTATAAGCATTTGCTGTGACTGGCCTGGGTAGATTTAGTGCAATACATTTAAAATACATTATGATGGTAAAGTTTAGAAACCCCTGGCAAATCCCACTTAGAAGGATAACCTAATTTATTTTGAGCGTCTTTTCAGTAGGGAGAATAATCTTGTGGCGCACTAGAAGGCCTTTGAAGATGCAAAAGATGGAACGAGCTACATATCCCGATTTAGGACAGGTAATCAAACTTAAGAGCAGGCTTTGCACTTGACATAATGAAGCTGTCAGATCGACGGATGTTCTATTGGAAGCTATGTATGAATGGTAGTGTTGCATCATAAAAGTAGATGCCATCGATATCATTGTCAGCTGGTTGAAAAGAAATAGCCTGGGCGTTGTTTGGTGAAGCAATCGAATAAGATTGTCTGCACAAACCAATGCTTTTTCATTGTTATGCGTCATGGTTTTTAGAGGTTTTTCTGAAAGATGACTTGTTGGGTGGTTGGGATCAGCTTGAGAGCAAGCTTTAAGTATGAGAAGTTTAGAAAGCTCATACCGAATTTGGAAATATAGGAGGGCATGGTCAATAAATGATCTGGGGGAGGTGCCGATAGAAAAGGGAAGGAAAGGGGAATTGAGTTGAGTGTCTGGAAAACAAAAGGATTGCGAGAGCCCATAAAGACTTGCAAACCCCTTGCTGCTTGATAACTCAAGTGCCTTGATAGCATTTGTAACTGAACTCATAACCCATTGAGATGAAAGCCTTTTCCTTAAAGAAGCAAGATGTATCTGATTGATTTCTAGAAAAATGCAAGAGCTCTTGAACAAACTTTCATTAACTACTAGAATGCAATAATCACGCAAACCATCTTCATTCAAGATACGCCTTCGATATTCATCAAGGGTGCGCTTGGAAATAGTCGAATCAAAGCAGTAACTGCTCAGTTTGAATAGAGGTCCTCCCATCTTCCAAGTCCCCATGGCATCCAAGTACACGATCCCCCGATATGCGAGCCTTCGCTCAAGAGCCTCGTTCAAAGTTTCAAAAGGACATTCCAAATGCAATCCGAGATGAGAAGGCAGCAACATAAGAACGCCATGAAAGATCGAAAAGCGTTTGAGTAGAGGGCTTCTTGAGAGCCCTACAAGGATTATGAAAAGGGTTTGGAAAGTATCCAGAGTTAAGTTCAACTTTGAAGGCGCTGTGAGGTCCATGAGTTCTTTGTCTAAAATCCCAACCAGGGAGTTTGAGATGATGGATTCCTTGAGATATTCCAAACCGACTCTCCATACTGCTAAACGTAAAATAGCTGACCTTGGGAAACTTTCATAGCCGTGTTGCGTGAACAGTGGGGCAAATGGGTTAAAGTAATGAAAAAAGGCAGCTGCCGCTTGAGATAAAGTTTCCTCTAGTTTCGGGTAAGGGATGAGCTCCTCGCAGGAAAGTAGGTGTGGGGGTTGGTACTTTGACTTATCCTTGAGGATCTCCGCCACAAAAAGTTGATCTTTGGCAGAGGGCTTTGTTATATCCACTCCAGCAAGGCGTGTGAGGTGACGGAAGGCTAGTCGAGGAAATGGCGTTGAAAGCCAAAAATTGGCGAAGCTGAGCCAGTTGGCAAAACCAACTGGTGGGGGTATAGGCTTACTTCGACAATTACGTATCACTTTTTGCTGCCGAGCTACCACACTTACAGGTATGAATTTGCTTTCTGGAGAGTCTTGGGCAGGCCCACGATTCCAACTACATGCTTTATGTTTTTTATTGCACGAGGTGCAAGTGGGCTGCTGAAAATTGCACTTTATTTTGGAAATGAAGCACTGGTCACAAGCCCGTACATACTTCAGAAACATGAGCTCTTTAGTCATATAGCAGGAGAGGATCGTGATAGTTGAAAGGCTTAAGCCATCCATAGATATTCAAATATACATATATATAACATGGAGAGAGATATGTGCGGAGTAAAACGGCCTAACTCCAACCATATCAAGGAAAGGAGTATGGCAAGCAAAACACATAAAATTTAGCTAACAATCCTTTAAAGGCTAAAAGAGTAAAGTCAAATATGCAAAAAGCAGTGATCAAGAATAAGTTACGATTCTGCAACAGGCATTTGCAGGATACTGGTGGTAATAACCCCGGTTAGTCTCACCACAGCTATCCACTTTTACATAAGACAATTCATTTAGCTGCAGCTTTGAAAGGCTCTGCTAGGCACCCTACCAGGGCACCCTATTTTAAGCGCATCTTATATAAATAGTAAACTAAATTAATTTTTTAAACGGACAGGACTAAACCCATACAGCCCTAGGCCGGGTATTCTTAAAAAACAGGTATTGGAATGCGATTTATACAAAAAACATATGCAAGTAACCCCGTATAGCCCAGAAGAATGTCATGCTCCTTTAGATTAAACCACCTTGATCGAGGTGGCTTTTAGGAGCGCTTCTGGAGCTCCCCATCTAGCCACATTGATTCAAAAAAGAAGGTTGAAGTTAGGCTTTAATTTGAAAGGTGAAAAGCTCAAAGCCCTGCATAGGGTTCAGTAAACGAAGTTGCAAAGAGGAGATACTATTTGCTGAATGCAATTCAAGAACAATTAGGGTTGCGGTGAACAACAAATATGTGAACTTGGTAATAAATAATCAACCAAGAGACCAAGTATTATTTGCAACGATTGATTATTTAAAGGTATTTGCAGATTTTGAAAAGCGAAAACTCGATTGTGTTCACCACAACAGTGGTAGATGCAAACCTGATGGTTAAGGTAAATGCTATAATAATCACATTTAAAACTCCTCCTAATCAGAAAGTGGATTCCCTAATATATGGAATCAGAATTTTCCACATTAGATTTGGAAAAGAAGGTTCTAATCTCTATTTTATGGTGCCACCTGATTAGCATCTGGCGGAATATTTCAGGCTGAAAAAAAGGAGGAGAGGCAAAAAATAAAAAATAATAAAAATTAAATTTTAAACATCATTTTACTTGATTTAAAAATTAAAGTCCAATCGACTTTATTCTACCATCAATGCAAAAAATGAAGGATCTGAAATGGATCCTTCACCAGTAGCAAAAGCAAGGCCCCAAATCTGAGATGGATAGCTGCTTTATTATAAAGCCGCCATCATTTTAGAACTGCCACAATCCTAACTTCAATTATAAGATACTCTCAACCCCTTTGCATTGATACAGTTTTTTACAACCTGTTGAGATAGAACCAAATATTCTAGCCCAAAGCAAAATCAGTCCAAATCAAAAGCCAACTGGTTTCACTTGAAGGACAATATATTCAACAAAAGTACCCCTTATTGGGCAACCACCAGAATTAACTCATCCCCTAAGTCAACATTCAGTAACTCGACATTATTTTAGATTTTTCTGCCAGAATCAGAAACTTCCCAAACTAAGCTAACTTCTCATAGTGGATTATTAAGTCAGAATTGCAAAATCAAAAAGGGACAGCCATAATGTCAACACCACTTAAACAAAGGCTTGATTTCAAGCCAAACCCCTAGTATAATTTACTATGAAAAAAGAACTTTACTTATAATTTTACATTTAGGTCAACTCCAGTAAGTAATATCTGGATGTCAATCCCAAATAAGAATCCATAAAGCTCTTAATAAAATAAAGATTTTTCTATAAATAATTATTTTTTATATATTATAATACTGTTTTTAAATATATAACAGGATAAGCATTGAATAAAGACTCATACCAACTTTAATAATGTTTTTGTATTATAAAGCCATTTATTTTTATGTTAAATTCATTGGATAAACTATAGCTTGATTCCAGAAGTTCACTTAAACTAAAAACACATATGTTAAAACTGGAATTTATATATGTATTCATAATGTCAACTTTGTGTCAAACCAACTTGTGACCTAAATCATAACAAGAGGTTTGGCTAGGCAAACTGTCAGGATTTCCCTTCTTTTTACTTCTATTATGAAACTTTTTTCAAACTTGGTCTTTTTTCAAACCATTCTCTTTCACTGGAGCCTTCACTTTATTGGCATCAAATTGATCAGTATATTCCTTTCTTTTTTAGTTCAAAAAAAACCTAATCATCAATTAGTACTCTTTTGGAACTTATCTTACCTTTCAGCGGGTTTCAAACCCAGTAATCTATACATCCAAATTGGTTTTTTTAGCTCCAAAACCCTTACCTTATTTGCTTTACATCCTGGTCTTGCATTTCCTCTTCAGAGCGGGGTTTCCAGCCTTTTTTGCTCTTTCTCACTGTAAAAAAAGCAGCAACATAAACTTCTCTTCTTTTTCTAGTTTTTTTATTCTCTTATTCTAACTGTTTTAAGTCAGAAATTTCATATGGCTATTTGGATATTTCCTCTTCCACATTTTTAAATTTTAATCATTTTAGTTATAAACTTACCTTCTCAATCCACACCTCATTTTCCAAGCTAGATAAAAGGCTTAGGGTTTCAATCTTAACTTCAAGTTGAGATTTTTTGACTTGTATTTCCAAAAAGGTACTTGTTAGGCTTTGTGTCAGGATACCAGGAGTACCGTGGGGCTCCAGCAGGTGAGGGAGAAGTCAAAGCAGGTACTGGCATGGCCCATCAGATGATGGGACCTAACTTTACCAGGTAGAAAAGGGCCTTCCCAGCCACAGCCCAAGGTCCAGCCGCTGGCAAGGCAGAGTCAATCAATCCTGTGATTGCAAGGTAAAGCTCTCCCAGGAATTGAATACTCTGGCCAGAGGCATCAGAAGTGGGGGGGGTTGAGATGGTTGGTTTGGGTGTCGGGGGCAGTTTCATGGGGACCAAGTAGGCGGCAGGATTGTTGTACTTTCCATTGAAGATCAAAGGGTAGATGGTGATTGCTTTGCCGTCTCAGACAATTTGGTAGGGTTTCTTGGGAGCGTTTGGGCAGGTGTACCACTGCAAGTCTTCCAATGTCCAGGGGTTGTGGTCAGGATTGGCGGGATACTCAGTGAAATGCACAGGGCCAAATGGAGCGTTGGGTGGGTGGTAGTAGTCAAAGGTTTTGGTTTTATCAACTGGAGTCTAACTATCTATCCCAGTAGAGGGGTACTGGCGCTTGGGTGTATGCAGATGAAATAGTATCAAAAATAGGTATGGAAACAGATTGGTGAACCAAAGGTTCATAACAACTTTATTTGGTAAGGATGACAATACAGAACTTTTTCAAGTGCTTCTGATTTATATACTTACTCACATGCAGGTGCCTCTGGGTATTCTTCTGATGCTATATGTGTGGCAAGGCTTGGAATTTCAGGTTCTGCTGTTTGGTTGGCTGTTTCATGGTTATTTTTGGGATTTTCATGAACAGTTGTTTGGCTTTTTGATGGTCCATCTTGGCTTGGCTGGTCATTGATTTTGGCAGGTTTGGCTTCTGAGGTTTTGGGGTTTTTTCCAATTTGATCACCATTTTTGGACTGGCTTGACAGGCTCTCTTGAGCCCAAAGAACTTGATTAAAAAAGGGGTCCCCAATTGGGGACCCCAAATTACTTAATGGAGGGTGGGCTTGGTCTGGGTTTACTGGGCAGCTAAAAATAGCCTGCCCAGGCCCAGCTAAACCCATCAAGGCTTGGGCATAGCTTTTGGGGCCCAAAGCAGGCCCCTCAGCTGCCACCAGGGTGGGGATGGTTCCTGCACCTGGATTTGCTTTGAAAAGCAAAAATCTAGGTGCGGGCAAATCTCCCCGCCTGCTAGCCCCGCCTGGTGGCTAGGAGCGGGTTTGATTCCCGCCCGGGGCTTCAAAACTGTTACTCTCGTAACACTTTGTGGCTTGTCTCTACTTTTAATTTTTTTCCATTTCCTACCTGTCTTTGAATATTTTAGTTTGCTTCATGATACCTTTTGATTATCTTTCCCAGTGTTGAGTTTATACTTCTGGGAAGTATAATAAACAAAATAAAGGGGAAGATTAAGAACAGAATGATACTTTATTGAATATGAATATAGGTTAATATATAGTATCATGACAAGCCACATGTTGTCCATGTACGTCATGGAGGTCATGGAGGTCATGGGGCTTATCTGAGTAATGTTCCTCTTGAGTCACGAGGCTTAATCAAGTTGTGTTCCATTTAGAATCTGGATTGGGTGATCCCTGTCATAGATGGTTAACTGATAATGGTGCCACTGGTTTATTGGCTGGGCAGTGAACCACTTGGTGAGCCGCTTAGTGATTTACTTGGGGCGTTAATTCCCCAAGAGGAAGTAATCAAAGATGTTACAACATCTCCCCCTGGGGTGCTGGAAGGCAGAGCCTTGGGGACCTTCTTGAGGGTATCTGGTATACAAGCTTGATACTGACCCAGTTTGGCATTAGGAGCAGGGAGCCTTGAATTTTGTTGAGCTGCCCTTGCCTTACACAAACAAAGTCAATCATGATGTATACATTTTAGTTTGGTTTGAGCTCCAATCCCTTTGATGAGGTAGGTGTTATTGGGTTTCACCTCCATGACAATGCCTGGTCCGCGTAATCCTGGTCTAGTTTGTGTTGGTTGTGATTGATAACCCAGATCTTGTCTCAGACTTGGAACCTTTCTTGTTGCAATGGTATTGCTTCCTGCTGAACCTTTTGTTGTTCCATTGTATCTTGGTCTTTTATGGCTTGTAGTACTTTTGGGTCATTGCTGTCTGGTATCTTCTTTGGGAGTGGCAGTTGTGGTCCTGTGGTTATACTGACAAGTGAGGGTTTCTGACCATAGACAAGTTCATAAGGGCTTTTGCCCATATTGCGGTTGACTTGTGTTCTGCAGACCATAAGGGCGGTTGGTAGCATGTCAACCCAGGCTTTTGGATTATTGGTAGATAACTTACTGAGGGCTTCCATTAGAGAGCCGTTTAGTTGTTCTACGCGTCCATTTACTTGTGGGTGATAAGGGCTGGCTGTGACGTGTTTTATTCCATTTTTGGCAAGATAGATGTTGGTGTCAATAGCTTTGAGTTCAGTGCCTCCATCTGTGATTAAGAGGTTGGGCTTTCCAAACTTAGCTATGGTCTCCTTGCCAATGAATTGTCTCATGTCATTGCCTTTGTGTTCTTTTGTGGCTTGTGCTACGGGCCACATGGTTGCATAGTTGATGGCTGTGATGATGTACATTTTGCCTTTGCTTTCACCAGGAATAGGTCCCACAATATCTAACAACCATACCTTGAGGGATTGTGTGATAGATACGGGTACTACTGACTTGGGTGGAGCTTTGGTTCAGGCGTACTTTTCACAGACCTCACATTGTTCCAGTACTTCTCTGATATCATCCAGCATGTTGGGCCACAAGTAGCGGGTCTTGAGATATTCATGCAATTTTCTGCTACAGGTGTGTCCCAAGTCTCTGTGATAACGGAGGATTGTGTCAATCTTTTGTGTTGACAGAACGTAGGGTACAGTGTCATCATTTAGAAGGATTTGGTGGAGGGTACCATATACATTTTTGAACAGATGGGTCATTATTTTTCTTGTTATGCCTAGGCGCCAGATTGATTATTTTATAACTTGATCACATTATTCATATTCTAATTATTCAGAAAGCTTAAAATACAACCAATCCCAAAACTTTAATTGATCTTGGGCTTAGATGATTTTTTTAAAAAATAAGTCATCAATTTTAAAATCAAAAAGTGCAACTTATAGTATTATTGAAAATATCTTAAGTGCTACTACAAACCAAAAATATTTATGATGAGTTGCATGGGAGAGTAATAGCAGCCCCAAAGCTATAAGTGCTATTACCCTATCTTTGGATCATCATAAATATTCTTAGTTTGTTTCAGAAAAAAAGGTTGTTGTTTTTGAAAGACTGATAACTCTATTTAAAATACACCCTCTAGTAAGTTGCCCTACTTCATGAACTTGCCCCAATACATCACTAGCATCTTCTGATATTTTTATTTCTCTGGTATCATCACATGATTTCAAATGATAAGTTATCTCAGAATATTCTGATAAACTTTCAAATGTTAGAGGTGAAGTATATAACTTCCCATCTTTCATCAAATATGAAAGATTAATGCGCAGATTTTTAACTTCAAGCTCCCTTTTTATAGGCCTAACTTTTCTTTCATAAATATAAAAGAATGACTTTTGAGAAATGTTTGAGCCTGATAGTACTGATTTATATAATTCTTTTCTTTTTTCTTCTTGCTCAAAAATATTTTTAAGATCCTTAATATTTTTAATATAAAGCTCATTTTCTTTTTCCTTTAACATTTTTGATATTACACCAAAGTGACCATCAACAATGCTTTTTCCATGACATTCAACAAAACAATTATATTTTATAGAAATCTTAATATATTTAGGTGCTTATTTAAATAAGTAATATAAAAATTCATATGATCTAAAATGATTTCCATTATCAGTCCAAACTTTTATATTTTATATTTTTTTAAATATATCTAATTTAAGAAGACTAATTAGACATTCACCTGAAAATAAAGAATCATGTGATAATATTTGAGACAAAAAATCATGATATTCATATTTGGTTTTATTGTTTTCTTTAAAAACTAATGCAAACCCTAATAATGAGATAGGTTTTTTTTGAATAAAAAAAATTATTGGTCTCAATTGGACCACTTCCAACCTTTAAGTTTTCCTTATAATCTATAACTACAACACAAGACTCATCATCTAATTCATAAATATCTTTTTTATATTCCCTATTTTGATGAACATAAAAGTCTTGGTGCTGATTAATAGTCTTTAAGTCATTGCCTATAGATTCTGGTAATGGTAAGTTTTTACTTTCACATTCTTCCTTCCTTTTTTCTAGTGAATTTTTTAAATTACAAATATTGCACATATTGGTTTGTTTTATACTTTTTATTATAGTTTTAGGAATTAATTTATAGTAAGTAGAAATTGAAACTGAAATTTCATTTTTTAATTTCATATTTTCATATATTTCTTTTTTTGTTTTAAGTAGAGAGTATTTAATTTCAGTTGAGTAATTACTCATCTCTTTTTCTATATCTTTATAAATTTTTTCAGGCACTTTTTTTGTAAACTGGCTTGTTTCAAAAGAATTTTCCAGCAATTTTTTAATTATTTTTTTAGTTATTTCTTTTTTTAATGAATAGTTGCTATTTTTTTGGCTTTTTTTGTTTAAGCTTACATTTTTATTTTTATATATTTTTCATGAGTATTCAAACCCACTTTTGGTTATATTAAACCCCATATCATTAAGCTCTTTTAAAGAGTAACTGGAAGTAACCAGAGATTGCAAGGCTGGAAGATGCTTTTGGGGAGAAGATTTCATGAGATCCTTTAAGTTTTCAATGAACTCATTGCTTTTTTGATTTTGAATAGTTTGCAGGAACTGAGATATCCCAAATTCAGTTTGAGTAAGGAAGTGCTTGATGAAATTATCAAGATCATCACCAGCAATAAAGAGGAATGCCTTTTTTAACATTGCAATTCTTTCTCTTTTTGTTGAAGCTCCCAAGGAAAAAAAGGGTAGCATGGCAGAAGTAAATTTAACTGAGGACATGGTAGTATTTTGAATCTGTAATTAGGTTGGATCTCTGAAATGTGCCTTAATGATAGAGTAGTTCTGATCAGAATGTAGCCTTTGAATGGGGTCTTTTGGATTAGAAGCTTTGTGGTGCTTTAGCTCTTATATACCAAGCTAAATGACACCATTCTGAAAGAAATGGCATGATAGCTTTTACTATAGTTTGAACTTGAATTTATGTTTGCAGAATTAATTAAATACCCAGTTTTCATGCACAAGTGATATATGTGAAGCAGCTAAGCATCATTATTACATCATATCCTCTTTGTAATCAATGCAAATCAATTAAAATGATGTATTCAGTTAACTGTAACTCTTCCACATATTTTTAAAATAATAAAATACTAAAGAATTCTATTTAAAGAATGCTTAATTTGAGGTTCGAAGCTCACTTGAACCTTAAAATTAATCTAAGCAGTGATAAAAACATCCTAACTTCAAACTGCCATAAAATCCTAAATAATTGAGCTTTTTAAATAAAATAAAATGCAAAAATAAAGCTCTCAATCTTATCTTTAATTTTTTTAAATAAAAAAGATACTTTTAATATTAAAAAAAGAGTTTTTATTAGCTTTGAAGTGATCTATTTTATATCATTAGATAGAATCATATAATAAAATCTGGATTATAATCTTTTAAATTACTTTTGCTTTAATATTGAGTATAGTATACATATTAAAAGTTTTACACCAATAGAAAGATGGGATTCTTAGCTTTATTTTTATAGTTTACAATGTGAAAAAATATTAATTTTTCATTGAGTTATTAATGTTTTAAATATAAAATTTGTAACTAGTTACTTTTTCAAAATTGAACTGTGTTATGCTGCAACTTGAGCAGCATGTGCATTAGAAAATGGCCCAATCCCTAAAATAATGACCCAGATGTTTGTTATTGAGGACTTTCTCTTGGATGTCCATTGGTGTGCCAGATGGGAACCCTTATTGGAGATTCCCCATGATTAACATGGGCCAGTTAGGGTCACCATCAGTGCAGAGGATGTGTTTATTGTATAGCCTTGATAGGGCGTCTGCAGTAAGCATTTCTCTGCCTGGCTTGTATTCAATTTGCATGGGGCATCTCTGTATGAGACTCATCCATTTGGCTTGTCTTCTTGACAGGTGTTGTTATGTTTTAAAGAATATCAACAACTTGTGGTCAGTGAGTACTTTGAACGTCTGGGCTCCTTCTAGATAACATTGTCATTTCATGAGGCAGTGTATGATGGCAACCAACTCCTTATTGTGTATAGGATATCTTTGTTTGCCGTCTGATAGCTTTCTGGATTCATATGTCATGGGTAGGAAGTCTTTCTGGGCCGTTTGGATACAGAGGACTCCTCCTATAGCATAATCAGAGGCGTCAGTTTCTAGCTCATAGATCCCCTCACAGTTTGGGTATTGCAGAATGGGGGCAGTAACCATGCGCTCTTTCAGCTGGCAGAAATGTTGATCTTGTAAAGGTGTCCAGACAAACTTGGTTGTTTTCCCAGTGATGGCTGATAAGGGAGCTGTTAGGGTGCCCCAGTCAGGGATGAACCTGCGTACATACGCTACCATTCCAACAAAAGTGCAGAGCTCGCTCTTGTTCCTTGGGGCTGGCATCTCTGTTATAGCGCATATTTTGTCTGGATCCGGCTTGATATCATCCTTGCTAATGATATGACCAAGGAAGGGGAGTTCAGTTGAGAAGAACTCGCATTTGAACGTTTTGGCAATTGGTTGGTTTTCTTGCAGGGTACAGAGGACTGTGTGTACGTCTTCCCAGTGTTGTTGTAGGTTGGGACTATAGATGATGATGTTGTCCAGGTAGATGATTGCTCTTTTCCAAATTTGTTCCTTGAATACTTTGTTCATGAAGATTACAAAGGTACTGGGAGCGTTTGTCATACCAAAATTGAGGACAACACATTCAAAGGATTTGTATTTAGTCTGAAACGTGGTCTTTGGGATGTCTTCAGGTTTCACGCAAATTTGGTGATATCCTGCTGTCAAATCAATTTTTGTAAAGATTTGGGACCCCCCAGGGCATTAAAAAGGTCATCAATTAGGGGCAGGGGATACCTGTTCTTTATTGTGACCTTGTTGAGGGCCCTGTAGTTGTGACTAGGTGGAGGCCTCCATCTTTCTTTGCCACAAAGAAGACAGCGGCACCAAAGGGTGATTTTGAAGGTCTGATGAGGCCTTTCTTGAGTGCTTTGTCAAGGTAGGCTTTCAGAGCGTCATCTTTTTGTGGTGTGAGGCAGTAGATGGGTTGCGCCTTAGGCACGCTACCTTTTAGGTCAATCTCATGTTGTATACCCCAATAAGGGGGCAGTCCAGGTAGTGATTATTGGAATACAGAGGGAAACTCATTGACTAGCTGATCTCTGATTGGGTTTTGTTTGTGTTGAATTTCTGTGTTTTTTGAAGTGGATTACTTCATACGTACATGTGCTCCAATTGATTTTGCTAATGTCAGTTTCTTTCTCTTTTTCCATGATCTTGACAAATATGTGGTCCCTCATGAGGGTATCAAGATGTGTTGGGTACATGTGATGGTGGACTTCTCCTTGCTGGATAGTGAGGGTGGCACTGTCCCAGTCTATGTGAGGCTTTGTCTTTTGCATTCAATCTAATCCAAGTATGATATTTTATTTGGGGATTGGGATGATGGGGCCGCTAATTGTTGTTTGGACGTCTCCAATTTGGGCCCAGAAAGGTCTGGTCTCATGGGTAACTGGTGTGCTGCGGTTGTCTGCCATGATGACTTTCTTGATGTTACTTCAAATGGTAGGTAACTTCATGAGGTCTGTGAAGCTCTTGTTAATGAGTGATTGGTTGGCTCCAGTGTTGAATAGTGCTGTGCCCTGGTATCTTCAAAAAAAGAAAGGATAGGTAAGGAGTTTATTTCCAGATTGGGCAGCAAATAGTAGAGGGTTGCTGGAGGGAACCTGGATCATGGTGATGAAGTCCACATCCTGTTCTCTGTACAAGTCTTGTGAAGAGGGGGAGGGCAGCTTGTCTAAGCACTCCCCTGAGCTTTTCCCTCCTTGTTGGTATCTTTGGTGCTAGCCTGGTTGGCTTGTGCAGTGCAATTTCCATTTCAAGGCTGGGTACTGTTGGCTCAGTTGTTTTGCTTATTGGGGCGAGGTTCTCTCTTAACTGCAGGGGTTTCCTTGCCTTTGTTGGAGGTGTGTAGGTTGTCAGACTTCTGAGCTACGCGTTTTCCTTCTAGAAATACATCCTTGGGGCTCTTACAGCAGGTCATGTTGAACTGACGTCTAATATGTATAGGAAGGCCATTGTAGAAGTCCAGGTGTGGTTTGGGTTCATCAAAGTTGATGGTGTTGGGCGCACAGTCACATAGTTCTTTGTATGCGGCAATGTATTCCTCAATGGTTCCTGTCATTTTGAAGGTTTGGAGTTCAGTCATGATCACCACGTCTGAGTCCTTCATGGAGAACTTTTCAAGGAATGTGGCCTTGAACACTTCCCAATTTTCCTTCTGGTCAGGATGTTGAGCTAGCCATTTGGTAACAAAGCACAATGCAGTCCCTGTGACATGGAGGGAAATTTTGCTAACCCAGAGTCTTTGAGGATACTCCACTTGTTTGAATTTGCTCTCAGTACTATTGATCCAAAGAGAGGCGTTCTCACGGCGTAGTCCTGTAAAGGCGCCAATCTCAGCAGTACGTAAGTGTTGAAACACAACATTGGGTATCTCAGGTTGCGTAGGCGCTGCCGTGGCTGGCGTGGTAGGGAACAGTCTGCGGGTTTTGAGCGTGTTGTACTGGTCAATGGGTACAAGGAGATTATTATAGATGACAAGTTCTGGGGGGACGTCTTATCCTACTTTGTAATCTCTCCAACTGTTGGGGAGTGACATTGCTTGGGTTCTTTTCTTGGGAGGAATTTTTCCTTTGAGTTGGGTAGGTATGGATAACCTACGTGTGCTACCACTGTCAAGTTTATACTTCTGGGAAGTATAATAAACAAAATAAAGGGGAAGATTAAGAAGATAATGATACTTTATTGAATATGAATATAGGTTAATATATAGTATCATGAAAAGCCACATGTTGTCCATGTACGTCATGGAGGTCATGGGGCTTATCTAAGTAATGTTCCTCTTGAGTCACAAGGCTTAATCAAGTTGTGTTCCATTTAGGATCTGTATTGAGTGATCCCCGTCATAGATGGTTAACTTATAATGGTGCCACCAGTTTATTAGCTGGGCAGTGAACCACTCAGTGAGCCGCTTAGTGATTTACTCAGGGCGTTAATTCCCCAAGAGGGAGTAATCAAAGATGTTGCGACACCAGTATTTAGGTACCTGTTTTAGTGATACACAGACTTTGATAGTCAATAGTTTTGATCCACCAGTTAATGGTGATCAGTACCCTGACCTTGGAACAAAATCTTAACCCAGTATTCTGTCATTGAGGCTGGGATTTATTTTATCTTTTTAGGTTTAGTAAATTGTCTTAGTCCTGATTTCACTTCCTATAAATTAATAGAAGCCTTGATTCAATTATTATTGTAAACTTTACCTACATTTCTATATTTGACTAATATAAGTGTTCTGGGATTGAAGGCTTTAGTTTATGATAATTTGTCCAGGAGCCTCAGACCTTACACAAACAAAGTGATATATATTAGTTTTAAGAGCTATGATACCAAGAAAAAGTGCTTCAGATTTAAACAAAATGAACTCAGATTTAAGCAATCTCCAAGCTGGGCAAGATCCAGGAATCAAAAAAACCAAGAATTTTTGGTGAACAGGCCAAACATCAAACAATAAACAAAATTTTACTTGCATACTGTACAAAATTATATCAAACATCAAGAGGCATAGTTCAAACTACAAACAAAAAGAGCTGACACATCAAGTGAAATGGATGGATGCTATTCCAGAATATATTATAATCCTATCAGGATTCAGATGGGGCACCAACAGAAGGACTAAAATGAAACATAAATAGAAAAACCTAGAAGCAAGATTTCACAAACACAAAACAAAATGAACTCACACAAGATGTGTAGTATGAACAGCCTAAAATAAAAATAACAGTTTAACAGCCAATCAACAGCTATCTGATTTAAGAGCAAGGGCATTTTATTCATTTCCATGGCTCCTTATTTGCGTATAATGGGTTCATAAACTTTCCAAATCTGGAATCATGGTTATAATAAAAATAAATCATAAAATTTTAAACTTCTACTTTTAGCAATTTTATCCTAGGTTTTTATTTAAGATGAGTTTTACTAGCAACATTCTCAACAGCACCAGCAAACAAGCCAGCAGCAGTCAAGACAGCTTCCTTGAAGGTGAGGCTCAGGACGTGGAGGCACCTGTTTATACCCAGGTCTTTGATGTGGGTAATGAGAAAGCTGACATGTACTTGACCCCCAACCCCTATGATTTTGACTTGTTTGTGAGTCACTTAGTGTCTAGCTCTACCCTGCCCCCTTTCCTAGCCCCATTCAAGGCGCCAAACAAGCTGCTAATCAGAATGACAACCCTGGTTTGTAACAACTGCCTGTCAACAATCAACTTGCCCCCTACAGCCAAACAGGCTACAGCTCCTGCGGCCCAGTGCACTAAGCGCTGAATCATCACTGCCCAAATTCTTCAGGAAATTGTGGAGCTCAACCAGTGTGGCCAGACCTGGGAACATATTTCCAACCAATTGCAGTTCACCTGAGCCACTATAATGCAAGAATCCAACAACTTAATGAATAAGAGAAACCTGGTTGGGACAGCCAAGCGTAAAGCCCAGCTGTATAGACACAACAGAACTTACTTCCTATAATTAATGGAGGAAAATAGATAGCAAAATTGGGTAGAACTTCAATGATAGCTTAAGATGTAAAATATTCAAAGTGTGCTTATTTATAGCATCTCCCACTGTGCAAAGTTTTGCAAGTGGTAGCAAAAGCAGGGAGAAAAGCACCCCAAAAGTCTGAGGGATGAAGACTGAAATCAAGTAATTGGAATATAGTCAAACCTTTGTGCTTCTACTATCTGGGTCTAGATTGTAAATTCCTGGTTGTGGCCAATGGATTGCTATCAGGAGGGGAAATGGGCTCAAGTCTTCCTCAAGGTCTAATTTTAGACTGGGTAGTTAGGTTCAACAAGAGTCTGGCCCAAACATGTGGTCTGGGTCCCAGATCCTCATTGGTTACTGCCAGAATTGATGGTCAAGGTTTGGGTTTTATTCCTGAATGGTTCAGGGCTGCAAGTCCTGCCTTATATTTTTATCCCCAAATTCTGGGACTTATCTGATTGGTTCCTCCCTTGTGTGGAATGTGCATTAATGAGCTTGAATTTCATTAGTTTCAAGGTCTTGCATTCCATTCAGTTTTATCTGCAAGGTGAGCTCTTAACAGGCACTTACTAATTATTAAATGATGCTCAAAATACAAAGAGCTTTAAAATGAGTGGTTGATCAATCATTTGCTTTCTTACTTGCTGAGATACACTTTAATGGATGATATAATTTCATGCAATAGGAGTTCATGCAGGGGGATAGCTTTTCCTTGATTTAGCTCTCAATTAGCCTTTTTGACTTGACTTGATTCATCAAGGTAAATTGTAGGCGCTATTGAGAGCTCTTGGATGAAGGGTTGGGCATTGGCATCTATTGATTAACAGCTAAGATATAATTGCATGAATTACATCATCTATGCAACCATGATATCATAATTAATGAAACAGTGGCAACTCAATCTGGCATTTTGTGATTTTTCCCTTTTGCACTAGACTGTGCTTATTTTTTGCTTTGATCCTCATTCAGAGCTATGTTTCAGGGAACCAACCCTGATCTGCCAACTTGCTAGAGTTTGGGAACTGGAGGATTTTTGGACTGGGTGCGCAGAGCCCACCAAAGGATTGGTGCTAACTTAATGAGGTAAGACATTGGCTTTCCCACCCATGACCACGGGCCAGCGGCAGGAACAAAAGTATCCATTACTACTGTGAGAGTGATATAAACAATCCCAAATAGTGTCAAAACAGCAGGCTCAACCTGCCAGCAAAGTTCTAAACAAGCAGGTTTGTGACCAACAATCCAATTACCTGGCCACTCAAAACCAGACTAGGAAGTCAACTCAAATTACCAAATCCAAAAACATGAACAGATGTTGATCCCTTATTGTAAGGGCCGCAAATTACAAAAATTTGAGCCTGGGAGTCAAACCTGCAACCTTTGCTGAAAGCAAAACGCGGGCAACTGCGCAAACCTGCTGGGGGACTCAAACCTCCCACAAACCCCCAGGGCAGGTGTAAACTGTCTCTTGAAAGAGAGATTGGTTTTAATTGGCTTTCATTAACAAAAGCCAATGAAACAACCAGGGCCAGTTCATAAACTGGCCCAGGGGGGCTAGCAGCTCCCAACAGTAGCAGAGCCACCATCTCCTATACCATAAATGAGCTGGGTGGATCCCAACCAACAATGAATGATTTTTGCCGGGTTGTTCAGCAGATCCAGTATCAGCTGGGTCTGTTGAATAACTTGGCAAGTAAATCAGTACCAGTTCCAAACAGTTCCCCTGAAAATAAGGCTCCTGTCCCCACCCACCTTCTAGTTTGAAATTTAATACCACTTCACCCACTGATGTCATGAAGCATCATCTGCAGGAAGATGTTTCAGTTTCCCCTGCCAATCAAATAAATCCTGCTAGAGAAGATTCCCAATCCATTAAAAACCCCACAATGCCTGCAGCTTCAAGCTGTTTCATTGGGTCAGGAATAGAAGAAAAGCCAATCAGTCAGGAGTATCCATCAGCAAATGACAATCACTCTTCCCATAAGCAAGTCCAAACTGCCAAGCATTCCCAGCCTCTAATGATTAAGCCAGATATAATTAGTCACCAATTAGCTCCTGCCAATCCGACAATCTCAAGATGAAACCAGATGAGCCAAACCTAGACCCCAGAACTCCCCCCAGCCATGAGTCAACCAACCAATCCAATGGCCAAAGCTCAGAGAACTTCTCTCTACCAACCCAGTCTAAGGTTCTTGGGGCCATATACCCTGTTCTCAAGAATTCCACCTTCATCCCCAAAGTACCTGTGACCAAAGGTTGGGCTACTAGAGCACTCCAAGGAGCTGCCAGTAGTTGCTTCCAAGGAATACCAGATGATTGGTATAAAACTCACTTCCCTACAATCAAGACAGATGCAGACAACATTTAATAAAGTATATGGTCCAAAGAGTAGTCTTTGCCTTCCTTCCCCATATTATTTTATCACCTTGGACAATCCCTTATCAACCAGCTCAGTCACCAGCACTTCTATTAGTAGAAATTGTAGAACCTATTACCATGGACTACCAGCCAGGGCCCAGTCCTGGACGGACCAGCAACTACATCCCTGCCACTCCTCCTCCAATCCCTCAATCCTCTGCTGAGGTTATCCCTTATGACCACAGCAGATATAGAATGGTTATTCTGGCCATCCTTAGTCTTGCTGAGGTTGTAGTGCCTCATCTTGGTGCCTAGCATCCACTTGCAGCAGGTATGCTGTATTTGTCTTGCTCCTTGCCCTTCCTGTATTGGGCTTTGGTGTTGCAATATCCTGAAGGGTGGACTCCTCCCATGTTGCCTTGGTATGATACTACACCCAGCCATGACACTTATGGTGGATACCTTGTTTTTGTGCTTGACTCATTACCAGGATCAAGACACCCCCTTCCCTATCCAGCTGTGTGATCAACACAATCATGTTCCTGTTATCCTTGATTCACATTGACTATATAATCACTATCTCTCAATAAAGATTATTATCTAGCTTCTAAATATTTTTCCCTTTGTAACTCTGCTAAATCAGCACAGTTACAACATTGGTAGAAGAAGTAGGTTATATATCCTACCTTATTTTGAAAAATTCTGCCTGTTTCCTGCACGCGCTGCGGCCAACAAATCCTTGACAGAATTATGTCTGACCTCCCAACTGACTGTATCCCGTACACCCCTGGTGCTGAGATACCTGATGGATTTTACTGTACCAGAACACAGTGATTCCACTACCTGCCTTCAACCCCATGTCTGCACAAGGACTCTTTCAGGATCCCTTCTACATTCTGCAACCAACCAACAAAAACATCATGTCTGCCTACATAGCCCAAATACTGCAAAGCGCCACCTTGGAACCTTTTGCCGGGCCAACAAGGGCAACGCTGCGCATGGATCCAGTCTGCCCAAAGCAAGCTGGCCAAGATGGAATGTCCGCAGCAGTTTTGGATTGTGGAAATCTCCATTTGCCTGACCCATGACGCTGGCACCTGGTGTGACAAGTGGCACAAGGAACACACCAACAAGAACTAGGATATCTTCAAGCAAGACTTCTTGGCAAGATTTGTGCTTAAGGATACAGCGCTCATGATCATATGCCAAGTAATTAACCTAACCCATACAGGCACTGTGAAGGAACTCACCCGCGCCTACAAGGAACTCCAACTTTGTGCGCCATCTGACATGGCCTTTGACATCCCACCCACTCATCTCATGTACTACAACGCCCTCAAGTCTCATGTGATGAGACACGTGAACCTGGACCAGGTGACCAATCTTCAAAGCCTTCACTGCAAAGCAGAGAAAGCGGAACAAACCTCCAACACCCTTCATAAGGCACAAACAGGATAACAAGAGAGACCCAAGGATTCTTACACAGGCAGGTGCTCCACTTGGCCACCCCCTGAAACAACAGTAATAACACCAACCATAAGCCCACAAGCTCAAATGGACATGGTAATGGGAACAATGGCCATTCAAATTGTATCCATTTCTGTATCACTGCCACACAAGGCAATCAAGACAAGGAAAAAGCCCAGGGAGAGCATTAAGAGAGCCAAGCTCTCCCAAACAACTCCTGACTTGCCCAATGATGAGTACTAACCTGAGGACTTGGACCAATGCCCAATGATCCAAGTGCCCTTGGAGGACCTGGTACTTTACACCATTGCCAGGCATCCCAATAAACTGATGTCCTATCCTTTCCGCTTTTGCAGTTACATAGGCTCAGTACTCCTGGATTTGGGTGCAGATCAAACCCTAGTCAACAGCAGCTTTGTGGACAAGTTCAAGCTAACCACTAGTCCTTTGAGGATTAAAAACATAGTCCTGAATGATGAACACCACATTGCCATGACAAAGGGAACTGCCCCCTTCTCTGTCATGCTTGAGAACCTCCACTCCACTATTCAAGGTCCCGTCATCAACTTTTCAAAGTTTGTCATTGTACTGGGGTTAGACTGGTTACAAAAGAAAAATCCTCACGGGCAACTGTGGTAATTTTTAACTCCCTGGTGCTCAACTCCCTGGTAGTCAACACTATAGTAAAGTGAGAATTCAGCTTTTTCCCTGATTGACAACTGGAAATTGACACTTTTTTAATTAACAGATCTTAATTTACTGAAACTTTTAATATAAAAAATTAAGCCTTACAGCTGTGGTATACTAAAATAACCTCAGAGAGCTCAAAAATGCAATAAAAAGTGTATCTTGACCAATAAAAAAATGAGAAATTAGCAACTATTTCTCATTTTACTATGTAATTTACACTCTTCATTATAAAAGTATTTTTTATTACCATAAAAATTAAAACTCCAATGAAACAAAAAATAAAAACAAACACAAAAATAAAAGTTATGCAAAATATGAAGAAATATTAATATTTATTTGATATAGTTCATATAAGTATAAATATGATTTTCTTTTGTTTTATTAGGAAATCAATAAAAATTACGATATTTCATTCACTTTCAACTATAACTATTTATCTTAAACTTACCATGTATACATAAAATAATCATTGCTATCTAATTAAATCAAAAAACAGAAAAATTAAAACTGAAAACTAATTAATCAAAACTAAAAAGTAAAAATTAAAGCCATAGAAGCAAGACAGCAAGTTTATTCCCCCATTCTTTGCCTTCTTCATTTCAGCCCCTTCTAGGAGGGCAGTTGCAATGAGCTCAAGCTGCTGCTTGATCTCTGAGGCCCTGTATTTATTCTTGGTCGCATTTTGAATGGCCTTGGTGAATAGGGTGGAAAGGGTTGTGGGCTTGGTGAGGGGGACGCAGTTTGCCAAGTCACACAGCTTAGAGATGGTTTTCTCCTGCTTGTGCTGCAGAAGGGAGAAAAACTTATTGAATTTTGGGTGGAGCCCAAAGTTGGCCTTGAGGTGTTTGTGATAGCCTTTAGCACTGAGGTGGTCTTGAGCTCACCATTCACTGCTGCCTGGTACACAATCCAGCTGGCCTTGGCAAGGGCCTTGCCTTGCCTCTATGTGACAACCTTCCCAATCCACTGGGGCTCAAAGTACTCAAGGAAAGGCTTAAGCTCTGAGTGCTTAACTAAGTAAAAATCCTTTGAGAGAACCTCAAACCCCTGTGCAGTGTGCTCTGGCTTTAAAAAAGCCAAGGCACTAAATTGTGCAAGCACAAATTTGCAGGTTTCCAAAGTGCCCTCTGGCTCAACCTACTTAGCTTGGCATGAGCCTGCACATTCCAAGCAACTGCTTGGCGGAAGTGGAAGTGGCACCCTTGCATCTCCCTGCTGAACAGCTGCTCAAATGCATTAAACTGAGCAGGCTTGAAGTCCATAATGCACATGGCAGGCCCAAGAGCTCTCAGCCTTACCTTTTCCTCCAAGTCCAGAGTGGCCTGGTCTTTGTCAGAGGCAGGAGGGCTGGCGTGGATATAGGGGGGTCTTATTGCCATTGTTGTTGTCAGAAAGGAGGGAAAGTGCTTGGCAGAGGATAGTAAAAGCACAGGTATAATTGGCCTTGGTGGCCCCAGGAAGAAGAAAGAACTCAAGTGGAATCACCCAGATGTCAATCTGGGCATGGATCATCCAGATCTGTTTGAACATCTAGGTCAAGTAACAAAGGTACCATCAACTAGCCAGGTTGAAGCCCTTTTCAACTCCATCAGGTTCTGCTGAGTTGAGTAGCAGATTATGCGGTCTTTGGTGGCAGCCCATTGTCATGGAGTAGGAAGTGCTCCCCACTCCAAAGCTGCTTGAGCTCATGGGTGAGCGTAAACTCTGAGAGGACATCTGAAGCCTTGAGGGGAGGTTGATTGGCGGCAATACACTTATTGCTTATGAACTTAACTAACTGCTTTGAGTTGGCACCAACTTGATATTGTTGGGTTTTAAGTGCTTCAGGGCTTTAATAGCCAGATCAGATGCTTGGAGGTGAGAGGATGTTGTGATCACCTGGACCAGGTACCATTTTAACATTGGGTTATAAGATGATTAGGGGGCTCATATGTGCTCTCCCCCTTCTTTGTTACCTGCTCCCACCCTCAGTGTTTAGCCTGCCCCCCAAGTCTTATCCTCACAGACAAAGTGCTTGCTCTTGGTTTGGTGCTTTTGATTGTTACAATTAAAAATGTAGTTATCAGCTACGTAGCCAGAGCCGCCCTTTATGGACATAATTGGGAAGTACTGGGGGAAGCACATGGGGACTTTAAGCCCTACATCCACATTACAGATATTGTGGATGGTCAGTGGATCCCAAGCCACATGATCAAAAGCTTTGAACTTCTTGGAGTACTCCTCCGGCTCATCTTGGGGATCAGATGAGGGAGGGGGGAAGAGCCATCAGGAGGGGAAAGGGTTCTTAGAGGCCTGCTTGGATGCCTCCTTTTTCTTACCAGAAGAAGAGGTGGGCTCCTTGGAAGCCTTTGACTTCTTGGTATGTTGCTTCTTGGTGGGCTTGGAGTCGGCCTCTGAGTGATAAAATGAGTGGTCAGTAAGATAACCATCAGATTTATTGGGGGAGGTGAAGAGGATGTGGAAGATGAGGGTGGAGGGGGGGAGGAGTAGGAGGAGATAAAGTGGGAGGAGATGAGGTGGGAGACTTTGCCTTTGCAGGCTTCTTGGCACGCTTGGGTGTGATGGCTGGTTCTTTAGAGCCCTTGGAGGCTTGGTGCTTGGCAGGCTTGTTGTTATTGTTTGAAATTGTCTAAAGAAAAGTTTAGTTTTGTAAATAAAATAGTGTGAAAGATATGAAACACAGAGGTAAAGCAAAGTAAAAGTTAAATGAAAAATATGCAAATAAAGTTTTATTTATCAAGAAAAAAACATAAAAAAGTAAATAGAAGCAAAATAGAAACTTAAAGTATAGATATAAAGGTTAAAACATAGAAAATAAGTGAATTTATTATGAAGCATCAAAGATGTTAGGTTCAGCATAACATCTTAGTGCTAAATAAATGTAAAAGTACAATTGAAAATAAAAATATATATGAAAATTATATGGAGAGCAGCAGAAAAAGTAGTAGATTATAATTGCAAAAAATTAAAAATTATTATGTGGACTTTTTTTATTGGGAGTTGAAAAATCAAAACATAGTACAGTGTCAAGTTTGGCACTGTCAATCAGCTGAAAAAGCTGAATTCTCACTGTCAAGTATGCCAGAGTTGAGCAGAAACATCAAATTTACTATGTTTTTTACGTGTAAAACTTGCTTAAATTTAAAACAGGTCAAAAGTTAACCCAAAAGCAAGGCAGTTTCATATGCTCAAAAATTAAAAAAATACAACATAAGTTAAAAAAGTAAATGAGTTGAAATGTGTTCATTAGTGATAATAATATGCTGTGAGGAGCTGGGAGTGACTTATTTACCATAGTGTTAGTTAAAACGTTAAGAAGCTCTCTGTACTAATCCCCAAGTTAAAGTGTTGAGTGGGTGAGTGTCAAGTGGCTCTCATAGTGCGTCACATATTAATTTAGCCTTAATTACAAGCCTTTGATTAGTTAAATCCAAACCCAATCAGGTGTCAAGTGAATAGAGTCAAACAAAGAAAATGTTGAGTTTCAGTTTTTTATAAATTACATATGAAATCTCTTAATAAATTGGGCTTAATTTATGTGGCACCACTTAATCCACAAACCCCAAAATGACATAATGTAAAACAAGTGGGGTATTTGATTAATGTCTATACCACTAAATCCAGTATATTGGTGCTTGGGAGCTTAAACAACAACTATGGACACTAATAATAAGAATATAATATTAAACAACAAATTTTATATAAGTGCATATGTATTTTATTAATAAAATTAAAATTTGGCTTAAAAAGTGTCAAATTGGCCACTTTTTGTTTTAGAGTGTTGAACACAGGTTTTATATTTCTATTAGTAAATTTACTTATAAATTGCCCCTTAAATTGGTATTTTAGCTAACCAAATTATTAAACAGAGTCAAGTTCAAGTAAATTTAACCTTGGTTTTTGGCTTTAAAGCCATATATTACTAGTAAAAATTAGCTTAAAATTGGTTAAGCCAAAAATACTAAAAGATTCACATATGCAGCACTCAACTCCCTGGTACTCAACAAAGTGTCAAGTACCAGGGAGTCAATCACCAGGAAGTCAAACTTACTGCAGTTGCCTCCTCACATAGACTGGGTGACCTCAGTGTTGACCATCAAGCGTAAATGTGTCAACCACCAGATCTACCCTGACTCAGTGGACCAACTCCTACGCAACCATGTCTTTGTGTGCATCACAGAGACCCTGGATAAAAAGGAAAGCCTGAAGGCAATTGACTGGGACTCATGCCAGTACAAGATCATACACTTCAAGGATCACCAGGATACCTCCATGCCTCAGGACCACAAAATTATGGCCCACCATCCAGAAATCTTCAAAGAAGCGCTACCTGGGCTGCCCCCTGAGAAACACATCCAACACTCCATCCAACTCAAAGGGGCTGTCCCCAAAGCGCGCCCTATCTACAGGCTGACCCCAAACAAAGATAACATCCTACGCCCCTACCTCAAGGAGGCGTTGGAGAAAGGACTTATCTGCCCTTCACAGTCTTCTTTTGGGGCCGCTGTGTTCTTTGCGGCCAAGAAGGACAGTACCTTACGTCTGGTCACAGACTACTGAGCCCTAAAAAATGTTACCATCAAGAATTGTTATCCACTACCACTGATTGATAATCTCTTTGACGCCTTGGGAGGAGCCACAGTCTTCTCCAAGATCAATCTGACTGCAGGCTACAACCAGATCCTCATTAAGGAGGAAGACATCCCCAAAACAGCCTTCCATACTAAATACGGCTCATACAAATGTCTGGTGCTCAACTTTGGCATGACAAACACCCCATCCAGCTTTGTGACCTTCATGAACAAAGTATATAAACCACACATAGGCAAGCATTCCCTAGTCTACCTGGACAACATCATTGTCTATAGACCCTTGGTGAAACAGCACCACAAGGACCTAGAGGCAGTCTTTGCTACCCTGGCACAACACAAACTGTTGGCCAAGCCCTCCAAGTGCAGTTCTTCCTCAAGCAATTACCCTTCCTGGGACACATAGTCTCAAAGTACGGCATCAAACCCAACAGTAAAAAGATACAGGCTATATGCAAGATGCCGCCACCCAAGGATAAGTTGGAACTCTGCACCTTCTTGGGGATGGTGGCCTATGTACGCCGCTTTATACCTGACTGTGGCATTTTGACTGCCCCCTTATCTGCCATAACAGGCGCCAAATCCAAGTTTGTGTGGACCCCCCAATGTGACCTCTGTTTTAGACACCTCAAGGAGAAGCTCATGGCAGCTCCCATCCTGCAATACCCCAAACGTGACAGGGAATACCAAATAGAAACTGACGCCTCAGATGCATCCATTGGGGGAGTCCTACAAATTAGAAATAGTGATGGTGATTTCCTTCCCGTAGCCTATGAATCACAAAAGTTGACAGATGGCAAGTGTTGATACCCTATCCACAACAAGGAACTGTTGGCTATCATGTACTGTCTAGTCAAATGCCGCTGTTATCTAGAATGGCAGGAATAATTCACAGCATTATCCAACCACAAGTTGCTCATATATTTCAAAACTCAAGCAAATCTATCTCATTTCCAAGCCCGCTGGATGGAGCTATTGGAGAGATTTAATATGCTCATGCAGTACAAACCAGGTCCTGAGCTTGCCATGGCAGACACCCTCTCATGCCTATATGTCTGTGCCACAAGAGGGGAAAATGGACTTGACCCATACTGGCCTCTCTTGGTACTACAAACAAAGGACAAGGGTTTCCCCCCTGGTATAACCAACATAACAAAGGAAACAGTTATCAAAAACAAACACCTATTTGCTGACGTGTACAGGACCCTACACAGAAAAATTTCTGACAGCACTACCATTCCCTATATTCTCACCAACCAGCTGGTAGACACCATCCTACGCTATCACAGAGACCTCAGACACACCAAGAGTCAAAGCCTACATGAGTTCTTTAAGCACAAGGCCTGGTGGCCAACCTTATATTGAGACGTTCAGGAAGTCATAGACCAATGTGAGGTATGCAAAAAGTTTTCCAAAAGCAAAACCCCTCCAAAGTCAGTACTACCCATCCACACACAACTACTCTTAAAGGTATGGGCCCTTGACGTTATTGGCCCCATTCCAGGGAAACACAATGATAAGAAATACGGCATCACTGCCATAGACTTTACTACAAGATGGCCAGTAGCCCAAGCAGTAAGAGCGCACACTGGCAATGACGTACAACAATTTATTGGCAAAGAGATAATCAGCAAGTTTGGAAAGCCATAACTCTTGATAACCAATGGAGGGAAAGAATTCACCTCCAAAACCACCAAAAATTACCTTGCTAAAAATGGGGTCAAACACACTGTGACAACACCATACCACCCACAGGCCAATGGATGTGTAGAGCAGCTAAATGGCAGCCTTGTACAAGCCTTAGCCAAACTCACTACCAGGAGACCTGAAGACTGGTATAAGCAGCTATTGACTGCATTACTTTTGTGTCAAACCCAAGTGAACAGATCCAATGGAAGAGCCCTTTTGAGTTGGTATACGGCACACAGCCAAATATCATCCAAGCATTTACAGGACCCAAATTGGAAATCCCAAGTGAAGTCCCCCCACGCTCAGACCCTCAAGTTATAGAGGCCAATATCAAACAAACAGAAAAAGGAAATGAAGGTCTGCAAAAAACCTTTGTCCTATCTGAGATAGACATGAAGTTGGGGACAAAGTTTGGGTCATTAATGTTGAAAAAAGCAAACTACAACTCAATAAAATAGGACCAGCAATCATTTTAAAGGTAAACAACAATAACACTTACCTTGTGCAAGGACTCAGGAAACACAAGCAAGACAAGACCCTACACCACAATTGCCTAAGACCCTACAAAGCAAGACAAAAACAAAAGGAAACTGCCCTGCCTGCCACAGAACAACAATTAGTCCAGTACAGCGCCCGGGCTCCTGACAACCTCCCTGGCAACCTACCCCCAGAGGAGGCCAACTTTCAGTCAGGGGGTGTCAAAACAGCAGGCTCAAACCGCCAGCAAGGTTCCAAACAAGCAAGTTTGTGACCCGCAATCTGATTAACCGGCCACTCAAAGCCAGACTAGGAAGTCAACTCAAATTACCAAATATAACAAAATGAACAGATGATGATACCTTATAGTGGATACCTTGTTTTGGTGATTGACTCATTGCCAGGATCAAGACACCCCCTTCCCCATCCAACTGTGTGATCAACACAATCATGTTCCTGCTATCCTTGATTCACATTGACTATATAATCACTATCTCTTAATAAAGATTATTATCTAGCTTCTAAATATTTTTCCCCTTATAACTCTGCTAAAACAGCACAGTTACAACAATAGCCTATTGGCATGGTCCAGGGGAAGCTCAGCGGCAGACACAGGCATTGGTTTAGGGGTGAGAGGTGGTTCTATATCTAATTGGTAGGCAAGAAAGAAGTTGTATTTATCTTTGAACAGGCAGGGCACAGTAACATACCAAGGGCCTTTCTGGTTGTATCTGGTTAACTTTTTAGTTCTGGCCAAGGAATTCTGGGCTAATATATTGTCTGTGGTGTAGTCCTTATAATCTGGCTTCAAGGGGTATTCTGTGAAATAGGACAGGAATAAAGAGAACAACCAGCAGACAATAAATAGCTGGCAGTATGATCAGATGATCTTTAAGTTAACTGGCAGATGACAAGAATAAAATACAGCAATAATTGGGGAAACCAATATCTCATAACTTTTATTTTAAAATGATAATCAGGATTGATCTTGGATTGGCAGTTACTTATACTGTGCTGCCAGGCTTAATTTCCTGGTCAGGTTTCTTGAGCTTGGGTGGTTTGGCATTAGGGGTCTTAGATGGCAGTGTGGCACTTGGCACTGGTAGGTTGCCACTGGCCGCTTTGGGATGAGAAGACTTTGAATCTTCTGTTTGACAACTCAGGCGTTGGGTGCCTCCTCAGGTTCAGTGCCACTTCATGGGCTTTGGGGGAGTTCAGAATAACTCTCATTAGGGAACTTGTGCATTTTACCAAGCAACCCACCTGTGTCAGGTATTGGCACCTCAGGAAAAGTCCTAGCATCTTGCACTAGCAGTTCTCTTGCAGAACCCTGTGTGGTGGTTTCAGGTTAGGGTCCTGGCAGGTTGCCAACAGCTTTTTCAACTGATATTGGACTTTTTAGGTTCCCAACCTTTGGATCTGGCGGTCTGAGAAGAGTTTTGTTAGGGTTCAACTCTGGTTCTGTACTTTGGGATTCAGTTGCATTAAAATTGTCATTCCTGACACTATGTCAGGAGTGATCCTAACACCAAGAAGCCAAAGAAGGCCCTAAAGTCCCAGATCAACAAGGCATAACTGATTATGCTTGATCTTCTGCAGCAGGACCCCAAGCTTCCCCTGACCCAGATCCAGAAACAACTTGCACACCATGACATATGGGTTTCCAAGAGCATGATGTAGCTCTGGATGTACAAGGAAGTGGCTTCAATTGGGGTGTTAACCAATGTTGATGGTGACCAATGGGATGGCAGTGAGGATTCCCAATATGATCCTGTCATCAAATTTACTCTCATCCAATGCTTGACAAGTTTGTCAGATGACGTCATATTCATCTCCTATTGCAATTTATCAATTGCTTTTTGACAATTTTGGTGAGCAAGAAAAAGTTCCACCAAGAATGAAAGGAAGAAGGTCAGGAGGGGGACTTTCATTGATGAGTTTCTGACTGTTTCAGCCAAGGGTTTTGTCTATTATCAAAAAAACCCTTATTTCACCAATGGCTACAAGTACAGCCATATCCTCAGTGAATTGCTTGACTCCTGGGATAGCTCAAATTCAACCCACTGGATTTTCTTGAGCCACCAGATAGAGGGTAGCTTCACTGCCCTCAAGATCATCCAAGGACTCAGGCACCAGGCCTCAGTCTATCTGGACAGCCACACTTACATCTATCTAGCTGATATTGTGTTCTTCAATATTAGAGACACAGTCAGGAGCGCCATCTACAGGCTTTAAACAATATCTATCTTGGGGTCCTTGACCAAAATTCTCTCTTTGTTTGACATATGATGGCTTACTTGTTTACCCAAATTGTCTTCCATGTGAATATAGGGCAACCAATCATGGAAAGACATCTCCTCCCACCCTGTGCCACAGCTGTCTATCAATCAATCCAGCCAATGACAGACAAGGAATACAATAAGCAATATTTGGCAGCCATAAAATTAGTCCAATTGGTTCAACCCCTGCCATTACTAACCCTCGCCCATAAGCCCTTCCCACCCAGATCCAGACCTTCCAGGCCAGCACCATCTCAACGCCTTCTTTCCTGCGCTATTCTGCCTAATAGGCATCACTCTTCTCCTCTCACATAAGCTCCTTGCCACCAAACGTTTTCTATTTATATTATCTTTTATTGAATTTCAATTGTTTATTTCCTCTTTGTTTATAGTTAGTTTTACTATTTATGCTTATCTTATTTCTATAAAATCATATTTACTTGCTGTGTATCTAGATCCAGAACACTGCTATTTTTAGCTCTTTAAACAGCCCCTTGTGAAAGTATTAACAATAATTTGGTGATCAGCCAAATTTAAATTAGAAATATATTTTTTTATTTTGTTTATAGAAGTTATTGCTGATCCAAATTCAAAACCTTGATGATAAACTTTAAGCCAATCAGGAGCTAAGTGAGAAATTGACTCTTGTGACATAAAGGGTCATTCAATAATTCTTTGATAAATTTGCACTAATTAATCTGATTGGCTGAAAGCTTTGCCATTGTGTGTCATTGCCACTGTGGAAATTTGTTGGTATACTAGTGCTAACCCAGCAGCTGATTGAAAACTAGTTCATCAAGAACTTGCCACAGTGGCAATAACGCACAATGGCAAAACAACTAGCCAATCATATTAATTAGCGCACATGCACCAAAGAATTATTAAATGACCCTTTATGTCACAACAATCATTTTCTCACTTGGCTCCTGATTATCTTAAAGTTTATAATTAATGTTTTGAATTTGGATCAGTGACAACTTCTTTAAACACAATAAGCATATAATTTTCTAAATTAAATTTAAATGATCACCAAATTGTTGTTAATACTTTCACAAGGGGCTGTGTAAAGAGCTAAAACAATATAGCAATTATGGAAGCAATGCAAAACACAAAGCAACCAAGAAATATTGAGATAAACGTAAAAACATATTCAAAAAGGGTAAAAAGATGGGATAGTGTAGTAAATGTAAAAAAACAAGGATAAAAAAGAGGTAATAATATCATAATAAGACAGAGTTTATTGAGGTGAAAGCTATAATAACATATGCAAAGATTAGTAAAAAATCAATGAGAGAACTCAATGAATTATTGAAGGACCTTGATCATGCAATTGCAAAGATCAAGGAGATCAATTGCAAAGTCAAAGCAAAGGTGAAGTCCACTGTCCTTACAGGGGACAAATTTGACAAGGTGTCAGCTAAGGACCTGGTGATCAAGATGCTGGACACATCAGAGAAGACCATCAAGTGTCTTCTTAACATTCACAAGATTGTTGTGAGGGGCTAACAGTTCAAGGCCTTCAACCTCTCTGTGTTTTCTGTCTGGACTGATGACCCTGAGATGTATGCACATCTCAAACCAACCAAGAGGGCCCACAATGAAAATACTGAACTACCACTGCAATTAGTTGTACCAAAGATGGCAAAATCAGCCAACAGCGCCAGGAAGAAAGCAGCTGAAGAAGGTAACCTAAAAATAACTTTAATTGAAATTTCAAAATACTTACCAGTCTTTAGCAGTTATATATGGTGCTGTGCTACAAGTCCTGGTTCTGTATATCCTGGCAACATTCTACTCCAACTATACAAATCATGTGGCTAGAAAGCTGGCTCTGTCACCTCCTTTTGTGCACAAACTCAAGAACCAGATCAATGGTACATTCCCAATGACAAGGAACACACTTGCTAGCTAACACATGCCAAAGGGACATCTGAGCAAACAGTTACTGCCTACAAGGATGCCCAGTTGGTCCTCCTGGACCCAGTTTTCCCTAGTGGAGTTTACTGTGTAACCTCCATTGAGATTGTTTGGGACATCCTGTAGACACTCCCATTCAAGAATATACTGTAGATGTGCCAAGCTCATGCAGGCGCTTGATTCTGCTTCCTGGTGGAGCATACACCCTCTTAATTGCTTGAGAACTTCAGAGGTGTGGTGGCAAGATTGGCTGTTGCAAACGCAACAGCCCTCAAGAAAGCTAAGATCCTCCTGGCAGACTTTGGGATAGACTGGAGTGCCAACAAGATGGGGGTGCCTCTGGTCATGAAGATCACATTTTCTAAAACCAATGTCAGGGCCCAGAATGAGCTAGATAAATCCCTATGTTACATAGGTTTGTTGCCTGCAATCATGCAACCAATCCAGCACATTGCTGATTGCATTAACTGACCTAACAAAAACTTCAATGCTAAGTGGGGAATCAAACCCTGGCAAGATCCAAACCTGGGGCAATTTCAAACCGTTCCAACGCCAAGCAAAAAGGTTTTTAATTGGTACATTCCCTCTGAGACTAAGGAATTAGGACTTGGGTTGCCAAATGACCCCAAAATCTCCTTCCAACTTCCCCATGACTAAAGCAGTGAATTGTGTCAGGGATCTATTCCTGAGGAAATAACCCAAGTAATGTAGAAGAGCAGGAAGAAGAAAGCCTACCAAAAAAGATCCTACAGGAATGTCAATCATCAAAGTGCTCATCAGATATCCTCATAGTTTATAAGAACCCAAAAAAGGAGTAAAATGAGTCAACCCATAGTATGCTGCCACATAAGTTAATACATACCAAGAGGCTCCTGGGAAAATCACTGGGGGAGGTAAAGAAGGAGGAAAAGAAGGTGGGGGAGTTGTTTTATCACAAGTGGGAGGGAACTAATGTTTAGTATACAAATAATCCCAAGAAAAAAGATTTAGTAGCATCCTTGAATCAAATATTGGAATCAAATTTGCAACCTTCAGCAACAGGAATCCATAAAACTTAACAGAACAGAAACAGAAAAAGTTTATGCTTCCAGATTATTTGAGGGTTAATTTTGAATCTACTAATTTACTAAGTAAAGAATATAGAAAACCAAATTCATTGATCCAGGATTTGAAGTTGTTAGAGCACTAGGAAACTCCCAAGTGCTACTTACCAAATACTTGGAGTTTGGCTGAGGAGAGTGGAATAATGTGAGGCGGAAGTTAGGGTGCATTATTTACTCTTTGAGTGTTATCTGGTTGGTCACTTTGGCTTGGCTTCTGTCCAGCAAACTGCAGTATGCAGCTAGCAGCAGCCAAATCTGCTAGTTGTATTAAGCTTATGAAGCTCTGCATATTAGCCTGGGTATAGCTTGGGTAGACTATGTTTATGATTTGAAATATGACTGCATCATCATTCCCTTGCTTGGTACTTGATTGATTGTTGGGAACCCTTGCTTTCTGTTGACGGTCTCTGATTGGTAAATGCTGATTTTGTTGGTTTTGGAATGGTTGGGAGCTGTTTTTGAAGCCCAAGACATGTTCCTATTGGTACAGTAGTTTTCAGAGGCGTAACAGCACCCACTTTTGCTTTCAAAAAGCTTGTTAAGTTCTTATTTAACTCATATACCAATTGATTATTATCTTTTAAACATTGAGTTTGGAAAGAATGTGGGTTTGAATCTGAGAGATAAGCTACTGTTTCTAAGTTTTTCTGACGCTCTTCTTCACCTAGGTTCCCATAATTATAATCCAGGATCCCCAAAATCTGAATTTCATTATTTATCAAGAATATTTTAAAAATGTGAGATAGCCAGGGTTGAGGAATTGTTTTGATTTACTGAGGATGTTCTGAAAGACCAGAGTTTCCTGTATTTGTCCCAATTGTGCCAATCATATTTAGGCTTAAGGATTTTCAATCCTTAAAAATTGATCCCCTTAACTGAGAATCAGGGCCTGCCATTGGGACCCAGCTTAAAAATAACCCTTCATTAGCCAATAAGGAATTGACAGTAGGTAAAATTGCAGTTTCCAAGCAGTATATAGCTAGAAACACTGGTAATTCTTCCCTTGTTGACATTTTTACCTAATAAATAATTGCAGTTTAGCCATTTAACTGTTAGAAAATTGCAGGACTTTATTATACCTTTACCACTTTAATTTCACTGTTCTCCTCCTGCCAATAAGAACCCCAGACCCAACCTCTTCAAAGGAGCGTCAGGAAAGATACACTTGTTCTTGATCAGGCAGTACCAGTTTCTCCTCCTCCTGCCAGAGCTTTTGATCAAATAATAGGCCCTTCCTGACTTCCTCCCTGTCAGGGATTCCTTCCCTGACTCCTTTAATTTTTTGGGTACAATTTTTAATGAGATCAAAGAAGAGAAAAACAACACAAAATTCAACTATCAATCAAATTGGGTCAACAATGCCCATGACAGGGATTGAACCTGGGATCCAAAAAGAAGCCAATTGTTAGTTTAAACAACACATCCCCCTTTATATTACCCATTTATAAAGAATTTATTCTTTTGATAGTTGCTTTCACTTTAATTCATGGATTCAAAATTGCTAGTATTTGGCCAGGCAACGTTACTTACTGCTCAAACAATGATTGGCTTCCAAAGTTACGCTTTCTGTTCTCTTCCTCACCCGCTCTACATTTGGGCCAGGCTCTGTACTTGTATGAGATTAACATTAAGCTTAAGCACCGCTTAATTGTGTTTGTTCTTGTGGCACAAATGATAAACCTCTCATTTCACTTAAATATACTACACACAATTAGTTTCCAGCTACATATCAATGGTAAGAATAATATCCCCAGCCACTCATTTCAGGAAACTTGAATTTAAATCCTCTCCTTTTCAATTTCCCTCCCTTTTGTTTGTGGCTGAACACCAGGGTATTTATAAAAGTCTTCTTTCATGATTTTCAATTGTTCCAACAATAAAGACTTTATTTTTTATTAAGCTTGAGTATACTTACCTTTAAATCTCTTTCTTGAAGCCATGCAGGGAAATTTCTTCCTGTTCTGGTTTCTAGCATCTTTCTTATCTGTGGTGTTGACCTTGGAGAATCCCACTACAACTACAGACTGGTACAATTCCTTCACAGAAAATTATCACCAGAAGGAGTCCCTGGCCCATGGTTGGTTCAATTATCCCTCAGGCCACTGTGACAGAAAGTTCCACTATGGTTGTGCTTCCCCTTCTTCTTCTCCCGTCAAACCTTTGCTGGTTAGTCCCAATGCAACATTCTACTTGTTGGCATACCTGGTAGGGTACTACTTGTTGGGCTGCTTCAGTTCTATGATGGGAAGATTTGCCTATCTGGGCCATTTTGGACATCTGGCTATGGTCACGGTACCCATTGGTTTGGTCATTGCCAGACTTAATGTAGGGGCTTTGGCTCATCAGATGTCAGAGACCCAATTGAGAGGGAACAAGTTCCCTAATTGGTGGGCCAAGGACCCTAAGTTAAGCCCTGCTATTACTGAGCCAATGGGAACCGTGATCATGGCAAGATGTCCAAGGTGACCCAAGTAGGCAAATCTTCCAAACATAGAGCTGAAACAACCAAGTATATAGTATCCTACCACATACATTAAAAGGTAGAATGAGGCGTAAGGTCTAACCAGAGAAGGTTCAGCAGGAGGAGGATTGGACAAGCAACCATACTGGAATTTACGTCCCCAGTGACCGGAGGGGTACTTGAACCATCCATGTGCTAGGGATTCCTTTTGATGCGCATCATCTGGAGAGAAGTTGTACCAGTCAGTAGTGGGTGTTGGGTTTTTCAAGGTTAACACCACAGACAAGAAGGAAGCTAGAAACCAGAACAGGAATAGAATTCCTCTCATGGCTTCAAAAATAAGATATCAGAAGATAATGGATTGGCAGATATAGAGTAAAGTCTTTATTGTTGGAACAACTAAGTTGAATAAAGTTGCACACTTAAATAGTCTCCAAAATGGAGGCTGGGAATTTTAAGTGGATATTTGAGAGGGGATCAGAGGGATTTGCCAATTATTTTCATACTTATCATTGTAAAAAATCATACCTGGGCAATATATGCATTGATGGAGGACTGGAGATGGAATATAACCTTATAGTTAAATGAGAGGGAACCAAAACAAGCCACAAGATCATGGTAATTTAAGCGGGTCTTTTCTTGAATGTCAAGAGAAGTGGAGTGCAGAGTCTCAGTTTCATGGTCTAATAGTTGATAAGTGAGCGGCAAGGTGCTACCCAGCAGCCAATCATATGCCGAGCGGTAAGTGACGTTTTCACTTAAATTAATAACCTTTTTGAATTCAAATTGAAGTGCAAAAGCAAAAATCAAATCAATAAAACTGATATAAATAGGTAAAGTAAGTTGAATAGCTGAATCTATACTAACAATAGATGTTTGATGCAGGTTCCGGGTTTAAATCTCAGTTAACTCACAGACAGGTAACAAAATGGTGTCATATAATTGATGGTTGTGTTTCTGTGTGTTTGGTTTGTTTCCCTATTAATAAAATTAATGGAGTCAGGGAAAGAATCCCTGACACCAGATTAGGAACTTGTTCCCTCTCAAGTGGGTACCTGACACTCCCTTGCGCCAAAGTTTCCTCTGTGCCTGCCAGCCTGTCAACCAGATGAGCAAGCCTATTGAGGATTCTCCCTATCTCACATACAATTACAGTAAGCTTGGGTTTGCCTATGTCATCCTATTGGGTTTCACTGAACAAGTGATTCCCCATATGAGTACTTGGTAACCCTGGACCTCTGCTGTGAGCTATATATTGAGGATTGCCACAGTTTTTTACTGGGCATGCCAGGCTTGCCCTTTGTCCCTGTTTGCAGATGCGCCTGATATCACACCTGGCCATGATAACCAAGCACAAAAAAATTAGTGGTGTTTTTAATCAATTGTGTGAGTTCACAGAGGCCTTTGCTGGGCAAAGGCTCCATATTGTTGTTTAACTTTGGTACCTCTTCACCTTTGGGATGGGGCCACTTTCAAGGACCTGAACAGGGTTCTTCTTGGGATTGACAAGGTCAGACTTTCACTTGATGGAAAGAAGGTCTCACCAGGCTACAACTTGGTGAACTATGTAATCCAGAACGCCCTGGTCCTGGCTGGCATTTATGGGTTTACAGTCCCTCCAGAAAAGCTGCTGCTTCACTCCCACCTCACCATCCTCCAATTTACAAGCCACTGTGAATATTTTAATAAGGCATATATTGTCAGGGATTTCTTCCCTGACTCCATTAATTTGTTAGATACTTTAGTTACTGACACAAAGTCAAAGCAGATCAACAATCAAAATTTTAACACTAAGTACAATCCTGGCTTAATACCAGACAGGGATCAAACTCAAACCCCTAAAAAGAGGTCAAACATTAGTTTACAATCAATAATGCAATTTAAATTACCAAATTATATTGCTTCCTTTGATTTGAGCTTTAATTCTGCTTTAAACCTTAAGTCTGCAATTGTTAATTGCACTCTTAAACACGTCACTTACCACTTGGAATGTGATTGGCTGCTTCTACTTTCCTTGCTGCTCTCTGAGCCACTTGTTCTATACTTGAATCAGGCTCCACATTTAATATCAGATCATGTTTTTCAAAAGAACCCCTTAATTGTGATAAGCATTGTGGCTTCCTCTTGTTTCCTCTGGGTCCTAGGATTAATAATCCATATTATTAAGTTACAGGTAGAAATTCAAATGGTAAAGATGACCACTTCAGCCTTAATTTTACTGAGACTTCATTTCAAATCTCCTTCCCTTTATTGAACCTCTTAAATGTTCCACCCCTATTCTGGGGTATTTAAGAGAGCAATCCTTACAAACATTACTTGTTCCAACAATAAAGACTTATTCCTATTCCATATCTATCCACACTTAGTCTCAGATTTCTTACTTTTGAAGACATGAAAGGGATTCTATTCCTGTTCTGGTTTATAGCTTCCCTCTTTCCTGAGGTGTTGGCCTTGGAGAACCCTACACCAAATACCAACTGGCAAAACTCCTCCCCAGACAACTCTCACCAGAAGGAATCCCTAGACCATTAATGGTTTAAGTATCCTTCTGGTCACTGGGGTCATAAATTCCACTATGGTCAAGCTTTCAATCCTCCTCCAGCTGAGCCTTTGTTGGTTATGCCATATGCCTCCTTTTACCTGTTGACATATGTGGTGGAATAGATATTTGCTGGGTTGCTTCAGCTCTATGTTGGGAAGATTCACCTACCTGGGCCACTTAGGCCATCTTGCCATGATCACTGTACCTATTGGATCAGTAATAGTAGGGCTCAACTTAGGGGCCTTGTCAGGAATATTCCTGACATAAATCAAATCCTGACTGAAGGGAAAAGCTGGGGAAAGATAGGAGAATTCCCAATTCAAGAGCCAAATTTGATAAAGAATTTCCCCCTTTATTTGGGGAAAATAAAATTAAAATTGAGGAAAACCCGGATTTTAGTGAGCACCAGATTAATTTGTCATCCAGGAAGGCACCCACCACCAATGCGCAGACGCCTGCCAGTACCCTCTGCCAGCCTCCCAGCTGCCAGCCAGGCCCCTGCCGCCCACCTGCTTGCCCGCCCAGCCGCCAGCGTGCCCATCCCCAGCCCCCAGCCCACCCTCTTGCTCCCTGGGTTGCAGTTATATGCTGGTCACCCACTCAGGTCCCAGGGCCCACCCTGCAACCAATCAGAAACCCTCATAAAGTACAGCCAATCAAAAGAATCCCTGAATACAAGGGAAAATTCTGAAACCACAATTACACCTCCAGAAGAAGGAGGGAATAATGATTCATATTTTAAAAATAAGTTTGCCACCAACCAATTGGATGCTAATCCACAGACCACATAGTCAGGGTCAAACTCCAACCAAAACAATGTTCTTAAAACCAAAATAGATCTTGAAAGGAATTTGACTCACATCCCTCACCTAGCACCAGGGCAACATGAAATTATTGGTTCACCTCATTAACTTCCCAACCAGCCACAGATAGAAGGAGAACAGGAGTTTGGCCATCTTCCCAAGCTCCAACTGCTATCCCTATCTTCCAAACTTCTGGGATTTACCATCCCTGCTTTTCCCTCCCAATTGCAAATTTTTGTACAGGGGAAAGCACTATAAATGAAGGATCCCTCCTCAGTAATAGCTTGTGCTATTATTGAGATTAATACCCTCAATAAAGTGAAATTCTACTTAACAACTTAAGTCAACTTAATAGTTAGCCCAGCCAACCTCCCTCCAATCCAAGGAAGATGAACCATCTCATCTTCACAGCTGTGCTCACATCTTGCCTTGGGATTGGAGGCTATCAACAGGGGTCATAGTCCTTTGGACCCTCCACAGAAGGACTAGGTCATGACCCTCATTAAAATCCTGGCCAACTAAACTCCTCCCATACTGGACCCTGGCCTCCCCTGGTGTCCCTGCATTCCACACTCTCCATTGCAATGTACACCTCCCTGTACTACATATTGACCTACTTTACCAGGAGCTTTGGGAGATACAATGTACACGCTAAGGTCTTCCGCTAGTTGATGACTATATATCCCATCATCCCCGCCCTGACTGGATTCCAATTTGCCAACCTACTACCATACCTGCTGCAAGTGGTACCCATGATTTTGGGGTATTACAGGCCTTGGCCCATCAGATAGGGAGCTTGTTCCCTGTCAAGTGGGTCCCTGACATATATTCTGTATATGTTGTAGTGATGGAGGTTGTGTGCCACCTTCATTCCCAGGTGTGTAAGGGCCAGCCTGTCAAAGACAGGAACAGGGTTTGAACCCCCACACCCAGCCGCCAAGCAAAAGCAAGGGCGGCCACAAAAGCCTGCTGGGGGATTTGAACCCCCAACCTCCCACCAGGGTGGGTGTGGGCTGATTCAAACTTCCCTGGCCTATTTGGGTGGTTTGAATCGACCCAAGAACAGGTCCTGTCCTGGGGACAGTTTAAACACTGGCCCAGGGAGCTTGCAGCTCCCAGCGGCATTGGAGCACCCAGCTCCAATGCTATAATTAGTCTGAGTGCATCTAATGCCACCCTTGATCAGATCTGATGCAGAATTCAACCAGAAGATCTGCAAAAATGCTGGTTCCTGCTGCTTCTCCAGTTTTCCCTGCCATCAATTACACTGAGATGCTAAGAAATAATGTTGCAGCAACTGAGGTTGCTGGTAATACAGCCAATAAATTGGCTGTGCACAGCACCTCAGTTAAGCTGCAGGATTCAAATTACTTTCAGGTTGTTATCAAGCTAAAAATAATCTTTAATCAACAGACACAGATTCAAAACCTGGATAATTAATTGACAATGCCCCAACTTCTTTCCCTAATCAATTAAAATCTTAGAATGATGGAGCCAGCCAATTATCTGCCAGCTGCCAACAGAATTTCCCTGCTCAGACCAAGTCACTCAGATCCCAATCCTCAATTCTCAAGCTGCTCCCCATTACTTCCCAGAAGCCAGTACCCAAGAGTTGGGACATCAAGGGCTCACCAAAAGCAGGAAGTAATATTTTCCAAGGTAGACCAGATGAGTGGTATAAAAACCACTTCCCCCACTTAAATCAAGTGCAGACAACGTCAAATAAAGTGAATGAATCTTTCAGTTTTGTTTGCTTTATTAGGATTCCAATTTATACACCACTTGAGCAGAAGTCAAACCAGAAGACTGGAGTACCACCCTAGACCTACACCCATGGACTACCAGCCAGGTCCAGATCCTGTAATGGCTGGCATCCCTTGACTCCCCTGCTCCACCAATCCCTCAGCCCTATAACCACAGTAGAGCTGGGATGGTCATCCTGACCATCCTCAGTCTTTCCAAAGTTGACATTCCCAACTTTGGTGCCTATTGCCCCTTAGCTGCTGGATTGCTTTACCTAACCTGTTCTGCTGCATTCCTCTACTGGGTCCTTGTTACACATTATCTGGATGGATTAAGCTCCCCTTTGGTACCTTGGTACATGACAGCTGCTGGCCATGACAAGGTGGGTGCATACTGCCAACCCACTACAGGTGTAACTAAATACAGTAGTTTTAAAAGCTATGGCAACAAGCAAAAACAATCCAGATTTAAACAAAATGAACTCAGATTTAAAAAAAATAAAAAAATGAATTTATATTGATTTGCAATAGATTTGGGTTCATTTCAATTTCACTTAAATCTGAATTCATTTTGTTTAAATCTGAGTTCATTTTGTTTGTCACCGTATATTTTAAAACTACTGTAAATCTCTTTCCTTTTAATGTATATTACAATTTTTTTCTTTGAACTTCTCTTAAATATTTTTAAACAATTTTTATTTCAGTGATCTATTACTAAAACAAAAATATCTTAAAGCAGATATTTATATAGTTATAATAATATTTATTAATTAAAAAATCAACTTATCTTGATAGCTTTACATTTTACTTTTTTAATTAACTTTATATATTTGTGTCAGTAGTGACATGGACATATATTTATTATACGTTGTTATTAACTGCTTGGGAAAGCCACCACAGAATACAAAAAATTGCAATAAAAAATTAAGCATATGCATCAGTGGTGCTGTTCTATGTGATTGAAGGCTTGGAAACATCTAAATATAAAATGATAATCTATAGATTTAAAAAATAATTAAAAGATAAACATATAAAATAAATAAATTAATTAATATATAAAATATTTAGAAGTGTTATTGTCAGGGAATTTCCCCCTGACTACATTAATTGTATATGTAACTTTGGCACAAACACCAAAACAAAGAAAGACTGCAGACAAATAATTTACACTAGTAATAGTACTGGGTTTGACCCAGATGGGGATTGAACTTGAAACCCTAAAGACAAGGCAACAGATAGTTCAAAGAAGATAGTTCGGATTACATTACCTATTTATAGCAAGCTTATTCATTCAACAATGAATTCCAACTTTGGCCTTGCTTCTGTAAATGTTAATAAGCCTCAGAGAGATGTCACTTACCACTTGAACGTTGATTGGCTGCATTCAACTTGGTTTTTGCTTTCAAAACCACTATTAACAACTAAAACGTCAAGCACTGGCTTTGATCTTCCCGCTTGAACCCACTATCTTCAGCTTAATTGCCTATCAACTTGAGTCTCTCTCTACATGCTACTTGGTACAACATATAATTTTATACAGTATTTTGCCAGAAATTGATGCCCATTTGAAACAGGTATTAATTTCAGCCTTGCAATCATTGAAACAACATGTAAAATCCTCTCATTTCCCCTGATCCTCTTATTTATGTTCCAGCCTCAACTTTGATGGTATTTAAGTGAACCATACTTTCTATTTATTTCTTGTTCCAACAATAAAGATTATACTATTCCTGATACTACTTCCTCTTCTGATAAAATCACATTTTTGAAGCCATGAAAGGAATTTTATTCCTATCCTGGTTTCTAGTTTACTTCTTGCCAGTGGTTTTGGCCTTGGAGAATCCAACTCCTACAACTGACTGGTACAACTCCTCTCCTGATGACGCTCACCAAAAGGAATCCATTGCCAATGTATGGTTCAAATACCCTTCAGGACATTGGGGACGCAAGTTCCAATATGGTTGTTTGTTTACTTCACCTCCTGCTGAACCTACCCTTGTTAGACCTTACGCCTCCTTTTACCTCTTAATGTATTTGATGAGTTACTATCTACTTGGTTGTTTCAGTTCTATGTTTGGAAGATTTGCCTACCTAGGGCATCTTGGACATCTTTCAATGGTCATGCTTCCTATTGGCTCAGTAATTGCAGGTCTGAATGTGGGGGCTTTGGCCCATCAGCTAAGGAGCTTATTCCCTGCCAAGTGGGTCCCTGACAGTTAAACCCTTTAGTTGATTGGATGTTTTGCAAGGCATTTAAGGATGAACAAATCAGTGTGGCCATAAAACTTGGCCACAGTCTCAGCTGGAAGGGTCTGAATCCCAGCCTGTAGGACAACTGTGGTGAAGCCAAGTGCTGCATATGTGAATCTATTAGTATTTTTGGCTTAACTGAGTTTAAGCTAATTTTTACTAGTAATATAGGGGTTTGAAACCAAAAACCAAGCTTAAATTTACTCAAATTTGACTCTATTTAATAATTCAGTTAGGTAAAAGACCAATTTAAGGGGCAATTTGTAAGTAAATTTACTAATAGAAATATAAAACCTGTGTTCAACACTCTAAAACAAAAAGTGGCCAATTTGACACTATTTAAGCCAAATTTTAATTTTATTAATAAAATACATATGCACTTATATAAAATTTGTTGTTTAATATTATATTCTTATTATTAGTGTCCATAGTTGTTGTTTAAGCTCCCAAGCACCAATATACTGGATTTAGTGGTATAGACATTAATCAAATACCCCACTTGTTTTACATTATGTCATTTTGGGGTTTGTGGATTAAGTGGTGCCACATAAATTAAGCCTGATTTATTAAGAGATTTCATATGTAATTTATAAAAAACAGAAACTCAACTCCCCCTTTGTTTGACTCTATCCACCCACTACCCAATTGGTTTTGGATTTAACTAATCAAAGTCTCAGAATTAAGACTAAATTAATAAGTGATGCACTATGAGCACCACTCAACACTCATCCACTTGACTCTTTAACTTGGGTATTAGTACAGAGAGCTTCTTAATGTTGTAACAAACACTATAGTAAATAATTCACTCCCAGCTCCTCCCAACATAACTTAAACACTAATAAACACCTTCCCATTCATTTAATTTTTTAACTTATGTTTTTTTTATATTTGAGCATATGACACTGCCTTGCTTTTGGGTTAATTTTTGAGCCCGCTTTAAATTTAAGCAAGTTTTATATGTAAAAAACATAGTAAATTTGATTTTTCTGCTCAACTCTGGGATACTTGACAGTGAGAATTCAGCTTTTCCCAGCTTATTGACAGTGGCAAACTTGACACTTTACTATGCTTTGATTTTTTAACTCCCAATAAAAAAAATCCACATAATAATTTTTTTCAATTATAATCTACTACTCTTCCTTCTACTCCCCATATAACTTGTATATACTTTTTATTTTTAATTATACTTTTACATTAATTTAGCACTAAGATGCTATACTGAACCTAACATCTTTGATGCTTTATCATATAATCACATATTTTCTATGTTTTAACCTTTATATCTATACTTTAAGTTTCTATTTTGCTTCTATTTACTTTTTTATGTTTTTTTCTTGATAAATAAAACTTTATTTGCATACTTTTCATTTAACTTTTACTTTTCTTTACCTCTGTGCTTCATATCTTTCACACTATTTTATTTACAAAACTAAACTTTTCTTAAGACAATTTCAAACAAGAACAATAAGCCTACCAAGCGCCAAGCCTCCAAGGGCTCTAAAGAACCAGCCATCACACCCAAGTGTGCCAAGAAGCCTGCAAAGGCAAAGTCTCCCACTCCATCTCCTCCTACTCCTCCCCCCTCCAACCTCATCTTCCACATCCACTTCTCCTTCACCCTCCCCCAAAAATTCCTCCCCAATAAATCTTGTGGTCATCTTACCAACCACACTTTTTACCATTCAGAGGCCAACTCTGAGCCCACTAAAGAGCGCTGTACCAAGAAGGCAAAGGCTGCCAAGGAGCCCACATCTTTTTCTGGTAAGAAAAAGGAGGCATCCAAGCAGGCCTCAAAGAACCCCTCACCCCTCCTGATGGCTCTTTCCCCTCCCTCATCTGATCCCCAAGATGAGCTGGAGGAGTACTCCAAGAATTTCAAAGCTTCTGGTCATGTGGCTTGGGATCCACTGGCCATCCACAATATCTGTAATGTGGATTTAGGGCTTAAAAACCTCATGTGCTTCCCCCATTTTCCCCATCATGTCAGTAAAGGGCAGCCCTGGCTATGTTGCTGATAACTACATCTTCAATTTTAATAACCAAAAGTGCCAAACCAAGAGCAAGCACTTTGTCTGTGAGGATAAGACTTGCAGGGCCCGCCTGAACACTGAGGGTGGGAGCAGGTAACAGCCAAGAAGGGGGAGAACACATTTGAGCCCCCCAATCATCTTATAACCCAATGTTAAAATGGTACCTGGTCCAGGTGATCACAACATCCTCTCACCTCCAAGCATCTGATCTGGCTATTAAAGCCCTGCAGCATTTAAAACTCAACAATATCAAGTTGGTGCCAACTCAAGCGCAGTTGGTTAAGTTCATAAGCAATAAGTGTATTGCCGCCAATCCCCCCTCCCCCCAAGGCTTCAGACGTTCTATCTGAGCTCACGCTCACTCATGAGCTTAAGCAGCTCCCAAGTGGGGAGCACTTCCTCCTCCATGATGATGGGCCTGGCACTAAGGACTGCATAATCCGCTACGCAACTCAGCAGAACCTGCTGGAGTTGAAAAGAGCGTCAATCTGGCTTGTTGACAGTACCTTTGTCACTTGCCCTGGATTTTCAAACAGATCTGGATGATCCATGCCCAGATTGACATCTGGGTGATCCCACTTTCTTTTTTCTTCTCCTGAGGCCACTGAGGCCATATATACCTGTGATTTCTCCATCTTTTGCAAGACACTTTCCTTCCCTCCCCCTGACAACAACAATGTCCTGAAGACCCTTTACACCTGCGCAAACCCTCCTGCTGCTGAAAAAGACCAGGCCACCCTGTACTTGGAGGGAAAGGTAAGGCTCAGAGCTCTAGGGCCTCACATGTGCATTATGTAATTTGAGCCTGCTCAGTTCAATGCATTTGAGCAGCTGTTTAGCAGGAAGGTGCAGGGGTGCCACTTCCACTTCTGCCAAGCAGTTGCTTGCAATGTTCAGGCCCATGCTGAGCTTAGTAGGTTGAGCCAGAGGGACACTTTGGACACCTGCAAATTTGTGCTGGAACAATTCAGTGCTTTGGCTTACTTAAATCCAGAGCACACTGTGCAGGGATTCAAGGTTCTCTCAAAGTATCCTTACGTAGCCAAGCATCCAGAGTTCAAGCCTTTCCTTGAGTACTTCAAGCCCCAGTGGATTGGGAAGGTTGTCACACAGAGGTGAGGCAAGGACCACGCCAAGGCCAGTTGGAACATTTACCAGGAAGCCGTCAATGGGGAGCTCAAGACCACTTTGGTGCTAGAGGCTTATCACAAACACCTCAAGGCCAACTTTGGGCTCCACCCAAAGTTCAACAAGTTTTTCTTCCTCCTGCAGTATGAGCAAGAAAAACCCATTTTCAAGCTCAGAGATCTCACCAACTGCATCCCCCCACCAAGCCTACCACCCAATCCACCCTCTTCACCAAGGCCATCCAGGGTGCAGCCAAGTACAAGTATAAGGTCCCTGAGATTAAGTAGCAGCTTGAGCTTATTGCTACTGCCCTCCTGGAAGGGGCTAAAATTAAGAAGGGGGAGAATGAGGAGGAGTAAACTTGTTTTCTTTCTTCTATGGCTTTAACTTTTAACTTTTTAGCTTTGATTTTTACTTTTTAGTTTTGCTCATTTAGTTTTTAGGTTTAATTTTAGTTTTTTCTAATTTAATTAGATAGCACTGATTATTTTATGTATACAAGGAAAGTTTGAGATGAATAGTTATAGTTGAAGGTGAGTGAAATATCTTAATTTTTGTTAATTTACTAGTAACATATAAGATATTCACTGGTGCAATACATCAATTCAAATGACGCTATCTCAAAAACGCCATCTTGAAAACGCCATCTCGGATTTATGGCTAAACCGCGCCAGATAACTTAAAATATTAATAAAAGCCCAAAAAAACATTTAAAAACTATAAAAACATTTTAATAGACTTAAAATCATCCAAGAATTTCAAATCTGCAATAAAAATATGGGGTCAGCTAATACCAACTATAGTGTGCAAAGCTCCAAAGTCAACACATCCTAAAACGGTGCTATTTTTGTATTAAATTTTAACACTATATTAAACATGTATATACATATTAAAAGTTTCAAAATTAGTATACAGATAGACTCAAAATCATCCAATAATTTCAAATCTGCAATAAAAATATGGGGTCAGCTAATATCAACTATAGTGTGCAAAGCTCCAAAGTCAACACATCCTAAAATGATGATATTTTTGTATTAAATTTTAACTCTATATTAAACATGTATATACTAAAAATAAAGTTAAAATCAAATATTTGAAAGAAAGAAATTTATTGTTATAAGTGTATTATAAATTGAATCCAAGGGCCGTGGCAATGTCTTTGAGATGGGTAATGCGGCCCTCTCTAGTGTAATAGGCTAAAGCCGCTTTTGTAACACTTGTGAACTTGACCTGCTGGCCAGCATGCTTGGCTATAAAAGCTTTGCCTTTGACAGCCTGGGAATATAGCTGATCCCCGTGTGCATGCTGAACCTTCAGCTTGTTGATGATTATATTAAAAATAGGCTTTTTTGCCTTAACCAGGCGGGAAAATTGATTATGTTAACCTTCAAGTAAGGAGGTGGTCTTAGTTACGCCAGCTTTGACTTGCTTATAGCAGTTTCAGTTAATCAAGTTGCTGCCCTTGCAGATGTGGCAATGTCCCTGGAATACACCTACCCACTGGTGCTCAAAATACTATATGAAAGGAGCAAAGGCTTCTTGGTTCCCAAGAATGTAATTGTTGTTGAGAAGCTCGTTGTAAAAAAGGTTAACCTCTTCTTTTCTGACCATGGCCAGAGAAGCAAAGCAATTGAATATCTTTATGGCCTCCTTTGTACAATCTTTGTATACCAGATTATTGAAGGCTAGGTTTTTCATCAGGTTCTTGCTCAGAGCCTGGCGGTAGTGAAAGGAGCAGCATTGGGGCCTGCTCCTAAATACCTTGATAAAAGTGTTGGCCTGTGCAGCCTCAAAGTCAACCATAAATATGGTATGGTAAGGAAGGGACTCTGGCGCCTTTCTGGTTATGGCCTGTTGCTCTTGGGTAGCCTCTGGGCTGACCTTCTTCTTGCAGCCCCTTTTCTCAGCTGGCTCTTCTTCAAGCGTAGGCAAGATGGCATCCAGTTTTTGCTTGAGTATATTTAAGGTGTGAATGTAAGTATCTTCCCTTTTATTAGGGAGAAAGAAGAAGACAAAGGTGATGATATGTTCATTGGCCTGACCATTGATAGCCCAAAGCTGATAAAATAGCTTTAGACAAGAGGCAAAAGTCCCATCAGCAAACCAGGTATCATTTTAAAAGGCTTACAAGATCCTCTTGTGTTGAAAAGCACAAAATACAGTTTGGTGAACCTTGCCTGTTATAGTGTAGCAGAAAGGGCTTTCCAAGCATGGTAGTCTTCTTGACTTCTGAAAGTACAAGCTCATTGATACTTCTAGCGCTGACGCCAATATTGGCATCAATTGATCATTGATCAGTCACATACTGTTGGAGTCTGGTCTTTTCCCCACCTCCTCTCTCTGATCCTTATTCAGGTAAAGGAGAGCATGAGTTATCAGCTCAGTTGAAGTCAAGTCCTTGTTGAAAGGAATGACTTGGCAAAGGTACCAGCGCATAAGATAGTAGAGAATCATATCAGAGCCCAAACAGTCATGCTCAATGGTGAGCTCCTTGATTTAGGTAAACCCAATTGTAGTTAATTGCGTGGGACAGCCTGGACTATCACATTTGTAGTGATGGTTTGCCATATTTTTTCTCTGGTCATTGCATATGAAAAGGAAGCTGTCCTTGACAAAGCCATCACCCTCCTTCTTGGTCATAATGGGGAAAAGTCAGGGAAAACAGCTGGAACTATAAATTTCCTGTTGACGTTGCAGATATTGGCAACTTCATGTAGGTCCCACTCTAGGATAGGCTCCTCCTCTGAGGCTGCAAAACCATGGTCACCAGAGTTGCTTTTGGAGACTCTTTCATTTTCATCTTCATCATTGGAGTGGAGGTGCTCCTCCTGGAGATCAGAGGGGTAGTAGACAAAGGGAGAGTGGGGAGGGGTGGGGCTATCAGCCTCAGGCTTGGGGGAAGGTGTGGGGGTCTTGGCAGGCGTTTTTTCTTTAGGAGTCTGCTTGAAGAGGGTAGCCTTGGTCTTTTTTGCCTGAGCAAGAGCAGCTGTGCTCTTGACAGCCTTGGGGGTAGCGTTGGTGATAGGCTTGGGAGGCATCTAAGAGTGAATTTGCATCAGAAAAGTTTAAATTTGGAAACAATTTTTAAAGAGAAAAATTAGAATGTTTTAAATATAAAAGTATTCAATATTACATGGAATTGTAGAGAAACTCTCAAATTATATACCATCAAAATTATTATGCTTTGTATTATGTAAAAATTAAAAATTTATTAGTAGCGCAAGCATGCAAAACTGTGAGTTTTGACTGAAAACTTGCAAGTGAAATGGCATTTTCAAGATGACGTAATTGAGATGCTGTAGCTCAAAAATATAGTGTTTTTGACCATTTTTTATATTAAATTACCAAATTTCTGGTGGAGCTACCTCAACTGGGCCAAAGAGTAAAACTTGAATATTTTTAAAACTAGTTTATACAACTGGGGTTAAAAAGTACCCAGTTGTTTAGAGGAGATCAAAAAATACATATATGCAAAGTTTCAGACGGTTTCTTACATTTTTTATTTAATTGGGATTTGGCGCTGAACTGTACTTTGGTAAAAGTGGAAACAGTCAATTTGTGATGGTGTGCTCTTTATAGCGTAGCCTTGCGCCATATGTAATTACCCCTTATTTCCCCTATTCATTGTGTGTATTAAATCTATTGGGTGATATGAAACCCAGTGGAATTTGTAATGGGTACATTTTGCATAATGGAAATACCCTCATTAATAAATGAAATCACTAGTAAAACATTGTATTATTAGAACCTAAATAGCAAAGTTCATACTATGATAAGGAATAAGGCTAGCATATTAAACGTGGATTTTTGAATTGCTGTATTATAGTGGGTAGTAGTATATAAGTGGTGCTAATTTAGGTTAATTTATTATATGGAACCTTAAATTAATACCATACTTTATTCCCAATTAAAAAGAGAAAAGCTTGGATTTATCACATAAACGTATGATTGTATAGACAAACAAAATCAAAGAACATGCAGCCGCGCCATTTTAATTAAAGCTTAGGTGCCGCAGCGCCAACTGAAAATTATCTCAGGTGCCGCAGCGCCAACAAATAAAAACTCCAGGCAATGCGGCACTGCTTTGCAAATATTTCTGTTGCTGCGGCGCTGATTTTAAGTGGGTTGGATTTTGTCTTTACACTTATAAATCTACTACCAATCCAAAAAATCTTTTTTCAATTATCCTATTGAGACTAGTGCTTAGAAATATGATTAATAATTAGATTAACATTTTGGGGATTCAAAAATAGCGCTGCAGCGGCGCTTGATGTAAAAGTAAAGTGGCACCATGGCATCTAAAATATTTGCAAGGCGGCGCCTAGAGCTTTTTTTGGGTGGCGTGGTGGCGCTTTATGTATGATAGAGACAGCGCAGCAGTGCATGTCATTGGGTATTCTACAGTAATGATCCAAAATCTACTGCCAATTGAATATATATAAATTTTATGTTATAAATTTATGACAATGAGGTTACAGTAATTCTATTCTGTGAGCTCTGTCATAATTGGCATCATTGCTTGGTCAAAATTTCCAACATATCCCCCCACTTGACCAAACACTACTTTCTTTCTTTCCAAGATAAACTCAACCAACACCAACATGCGCCAAGCCTACAACAAAATGATGGCTTCAATGGATGAAGCAGAGCAGCGCACTTTTCAAAAAATGCCGCGCTCAGTTTGTATTGCTTTCTTGAATTGACTTTGGACCAGTGACTCCCAGTTTTGCAAACAGGACTGCGCAACCACTGTGGTGGCCTCTGAGTGTAGTACTGCGCCAAACTCTAGTGCTGGGGATTTCCCTGATGAGGACTCCATGTTTGAGGAGTCTCTTCCTGTCAGTAGTGCGCCCCCCAATGGCAATCCTTCTGGTGCTCAGCACCCCTTTCCTCATTGCCTTCCTTCCATTGGCGTGCCTCCCCCTACCCCATCTGCAATGCTCTGCGCCTGCTGCAACTCTGACAATGTGGTGGTGGACTACCTCAATCTTCTTAGCAAGTTTGGGATCTGCCACCACAAGGAGACAATGTACAGCTTTGTACAGGCTCTGCATTCTGAAAAAGATGCAATGACCCCAATTTGGGCAGGGGAGTTATACCACGGCCAGTACAATGCCTCCTGTTTGGCCGCTGAGGTGCGTCTAGGGCTGAAGTCAGCTACCCTGGCCCCCAGTGAGATTTCTGCACAACATGTTCATATCATTGCTGTCTGAAATGAGTATATTGATGAGGTGGCTCAGGTTTGGGCTCTTGAGCTTGCAGCAGATCCCAGCTTCCACCAGACCTTGGACTTGTCTGTCCAAGCCAACACCAACTGTCTCTTCTCTGCCATGTTCAAGGCGTATCTCCAAGCCATTACCACTGACAATGCTTCCCTTTACCTTCCTTTGGCTGCCGCAACTTGCCACTTTATGTGGTATCCTCCCAAAAGTTGCCAGCCTGACTATCCTGGGTATGCTGGTTGTTGCTTGGATCATTACCGCTCCCTGGCTTACCAACTCTGCGCCCCCTACCCCTATCATATTCCTACATGGAAGATGCCTTGATGGACTGCTTCACCATAGGCGCTGTGTTCTCTGCTTGTGGTGGCTGGGATCAGTTGGTGCCAGTCAGTAAATCCACCTTCCCCTTTTCAACTGGTTGTCAATGTCCTGCAACTCCCAGTTGGCCTGGGCCCAAATGCTGGTGATCCTGGCTCACGTGCGCCAGCACCTAGATGACAACTGCTACATGATTCCCACACATGAGCTCCCAGTATTTACTATCCAGCACACTGCCAAGCATCCCCGCCCTGCCAACTGTCAGTCCTCTCCTCCTGCCATGTCTTCTGCTCAGCAGCGTGGAGGCGCCCGCAACACAAGGAACTAATCTCACACAGCCTGCTTTTTATTGCAATAAACTTGCTTTTCCTATCCTCTTTTTTATTGTTTCTATTTTTTAGTTCTTATTTTTTATTATATTAAGTTTTTAATTGTTGTAGTTATCTTCTAAATTTAGTGCTTATGGAAATATTGTTGATTAGTGGAATTTTTATGTTGGGGATTGAAATCTTACGCTGCCGCGGCACTAAATTTAAAAGCAAGACGCCGCTGCGGCATAAAAGATGTTTGTAAGGCGGCGCGGTAGTGCCCAAGACTATCCCAAGTTGGCGCTGTGGCGCTTTTGATTTGTTAAAGGTGGTGCGGCAGCGCTTTTTAATTGTTTAAGGTGGTGCAGCAGTGTTTAAAGCTGGGTAGTTTTGCAGTTGAATTTGCAAAGTTTTGGTAACCTTATTTTGATAACAGACTTTTTATTTTGATTCAATATAGTGTTTTTGTGGTGCAGTTTTTTGTGATGGTGTATTTTAGGGTATTTATTAAGTGTTTTTATAATTAAAAAATCTTATTTGGATAACACTCTTTTTATTTTGATTTGAGATGGTGTTTCTGTGATGTGGTTTTTTGAGATGCTGTATTAGAAACCAATATGTAAAAAATAACTATTTAATAATTTTTATTAAGTTTTTTTAATTTTGCTGATGTAAATCCCGACGCCATCTCAAAAAAAATTTCAAGATGGCGTCTTTCAATCCGGTGTTTTTTAATTGACGTATTGCACCATATTCACAGTTGTTGTCAGGGCCCAGAAAGCCCTGGACAATCAGCTGGACTTCCTAGAGGCAAAAAAACCCCACAGCTTGGGAGCCCCTACCAAGTATCTCCCAGAGCAATAAAACCCCCTTTCAACTAACAAATGACCTGGGATTTGAGAGGCATACAAGCCTCAAATCCCTGGCTTCAACTCTATTATCAAATTTGGGCCTCTCAACTATCAGGAAATGGTACATCAGGCGCTCAATTACTTGTGGGTTCTAAAAATAACTGTGGCACCTTGGCATGCTGCAGTTCAAGAAAGGTTCATGTTATACCAACCAATGAGCACCCATCTCCTGGCCCAAGTACGTAAATTCCAGTGAAAATTGTAAGTTCAGCTGAAATTGATGCCATCAGTTCTCTGGTGGCACAAAAGACCACAAAATTACCAGTAAGTATAAGTAGTGAGGGGGAGAAGTCCTCCTCACTGTTGGCATCTTACAAATAAACCTCTTTATGCTCAGGATTCCTTATTTTCTTGCAAGATCTATCTACTTTTGCACCAATATAACTATTCTGTTTGCATTTATTTTTAACTCCACTACACTTTACAACCTCATGTATTTGCTCCTCCTGGCCACCAAGAGTGATCATTTTGCCCTCCAAGCTGGAGATTTCTCCTACTCCCCCCTGCCAACTGTGCCTCATGCCCAGGACTTCAGTAAGTTGGGTTTTGTCTATATAACAGTATTAGGGCTGGTCAACCAGGTTGTGCCCCATACTGGGAGTTGGTGTTCCCTAGCTACTGCAGTCAACTATCTGGTCAGAATTGCACCAATTGTGTACTTGGCTTTCTAGGCCCGGTCCATCTCCTCTGCAGGAGCTCAGCCAGACTCTGGTATGAGCCATGACAGTTGTGCTTATATGAACTATATCAAATAAATATTGATATTTTGCATAGCTTCTATTAAATTTTATGTTTATTTTGTTTCATTGGAATTTTAATGTTTATGGTAATCAAAAATATTTTTATATTAAAGAGTGTAGATTACATAGTAAAATGAGACATAGTTACTTATTTCCCCTTATTTTTATGTGTTAAGGCACAATTTTTATTGCATTTTTGAGCTCTCTGAGGTCACTTTAGTATACCATAGCTGTAAGGCTTAATTTTTTATATTAAAATATTATCAGTACATCAAGATCCGTTAGTTAAAAAGGGTTAATTTCCAGTTGTCAATCAGGGAAAAAGCTGAATTCTCACTTTACTATAGTGTTGAGCACCAGGGAGTCAATCACCAGGGAGTCAAACTTACCACAGTTGCTGCCTGTAGCAAATCAAACAGGTCCTTGGTCCCAGTTGGCATCCTTGGCTTGATCACTTTATTGAGCCACCTAAAGACCTCTTTGATTGGGTTTAGGAATGGTAAATAGACAGGGGGAATAGAAGGCGCAAATTTGATGTGGCTAATTGTTGGGGGGCAACTGCAATGCTTGTATCAATAGTTAGAAATTCCTCAAGAATATCTGCCACCTTAGGGATTCCAATGTTATCTAGCACAATGACATTGGTGAAGCCTGGGCTTGTGCACCTCAGGTGCTCCTGGACCAATCAGAGGAATTACAAGAAGGTCCTACTGTTTTGAGGTCCCAATATCATTTGGTAAATCTCAATCCCTTTTGGTCCAAGGAGAGCCACCATAGAATAGGCTGTGGTGCAGACTGCAGCACGCCAAACTACTCTATCATTTGAACCTTTATGGACATGGCCATAATTATTTTGCATAGATGAGGTAAATGCTGATTGGTTGATGTAGTAGAATTTTACTGTCTCCTTCTCTTTGAGTGCAGTATATGCCTCTGTGTAGTTTTTCCAGGTCTCAATATTAAATGGGCTGCTTTTATTATAGGGAGATACTCCATGTTTTCCCACAAAAACTTCAGACCCTTGACCACATGGCAGTAAAAGGAAACTAAAGTCTCAATCCTGAAAGTGGACTTGATAATTGACTGTATATTTTCTAGTTGAAGATGGCAGTTTTGGTTAATCCACTGGCAGATTGCCTGTTGTGTTTTGAGGTGTGGCACAGACACATAACAGGAAATCCCAACCTTAGTATTGGGTTTGTACTAAGCCTTGGGTTAGTTGGCAGGGAAGGTGAAAAAATTACCTTGTTTCCCTGAATAGTAAATCTCTGCTATTCCTGGATAGAGAGAGGCACCAAAGTACTGATAGACACAAAGAAAAAATGTGAATATAGCTTATTCTTTATTGGTGATAGAAATAGAATATATATCATTTGGTGTTACCACAAAATAATATAGGGACATTAGGATCACTTGCCACAGGCATAAGTGGGGCAAGTGAGTTGCGCAGGGCAAGGAAGATAAACAGTTGTATTTCCATCTTCAGAAATCAACCCATTTTTGAGAGGCAAAGGCAAAGGCAAAAGCAAAAGATTTGTCCTTGAAAGAACCCACCAAAGGAGAAATTAAAAGAATGTGAATATGGGCATTCACAACATTGCCTTTTTGTGCTCCTTGTTAAGAAGGGTTGACACACGCAAGGATTTCTCCGCTTTCAGAACTCACCCAGTATTGATGTGTCTATTGAATACTTTACTTGCGTATTTGGGATCCACCCCAACAAGGATTGCAGCTGTCTTGTAGTTATCAGATTCCTGCATAATCTGGAGAAAATGATTTACTTTATGTTGGGGATTGCCTTCTAGGTGGCCTGTGATGGTCCACATGGAAGCAGTTTTGCAGGCAAGGGTTGATTTGGCTTCAAATAAAAATGCTATGCTGAAGATTGATAGTGTGTTGTTGGTTTGTTGCAGGTAAAGGCCTAGTAGGAAATAATGGCTACTAGGGAAAGTAAGGCCTGGCTAGTAGGTGAAAAAGACTACTAGAGTCAAATGTTGTCCTCACCCAGCAGGAGATATTGGCTGCTGTGGGCTAGAGGTCCTCACCAAGGAGGGAACTGTGGCTGCTAGTGGTGAGGAATGAGATAGCTCAGCAGGGAACTTTAGCTGCTTGGGGTGGGGAGTGGTCCAGCCTGATGAGTAGCATGTGCTGCTCAGGTTGGAGGATGTTTAGACCCTGGCAGTTAACGCAGGCTGTCAGGGTAGGAGAGCGTTCCAGAATTGTAGGTAACTTGGCTACCAAGACTGTAAGTCTTTGGACCCCTGGCAGGTAACGCGGGCTGCCAGGGAGGGGAAGAGCTCTGAGGGCTCTACGTACCCTGATACACTTACAGAAGTTCTGTGAGCAAGCACTCTACCTAACGGACTGGTAGGGTGTCCTCATCTATGTCCCTATGGAAGCTTTGGGGAGATACTAGAGTAAGCATTGGAGGACATAAATTTGCTCAGGGGTGTCACCAAGGCAGTTGCTTGGGGAAGCGCCTGCAGAACTTGGTATGATCAGGACTCTGGGAAGTAGAACTGATTACTTTGCAACTGAAAGCCCAGACTTAATCACCTGGGGGAGTAAAGACAACTGCATAGACTTTATTGATCTATGGTTGGATGGCCTAAGTGGATTGCCACTTGTGAGGGCCCTTCAAACGCCAGTTCAACGTAGACTCATACCTGGGTCTACAGGTTCTGGTAACAGGGACTGAGATAAAGAACTAAGGTGGTTCATGTTTTGGTATCAGAAGTAAAGACTACTAAGAAGGACTGTATGATCACAGTGAAGACTAGTTGAGGGACTGTTGGCTCATGTTGAAGTTTGAAAACAAGTTGTTTCATGTTGAGGAATAGCCAAAGGACTAAAGGATCATGATGCAGGAGTAGCTGATCATGATGCAGGAATGCTGGAGAACTAGAAGATCATTTTGCAGGAGTGACCAGAGGACCAAAATATTAGGATGCAGGAGTAGCTGAAGGACTGGTTTAAGCTGTTTGGTGACTGAAATGAACTGATTGGAGATTGAAATGGGCTGTTGGATGACTAAGAAGGAAGGATTGCTGGCTAGGCTGAAGAACTAGAAGATGTTGTTGAAGAACTGGCCAAAGGACCAGAAGATAATGGTGCAGGACTAGCTAAGGAACTTGAAGATGGCCTGGAAGGACTAGCTGGACTAAAAACAGGAACTAGGATGCTGGTTTTGGATACTTAAGAAGAGAAATTTTAAGAAAGAAGCAATTAAATAATCATTTAATGCTGCCAATAATATGATATAAAAATTATGTTAATTATCATATGATTTTAGAAAGAGAGAGGAGAAGAAATAACCTAAAGTGTTTAAACTGTATTTTATTAAATATTTGATTATAGTGGAAAAAGTTGGAAAGAGGCCAGAAACAGAATGGAGAAACTGTGAAAGCAAATAAGCAAATTTTGCCAAGAACAACTAGGAGAGGCAAAAGGCAAGCAACAGGCAAGTTCAAAGTTGCAAAACATTGAAGAAAATGCGGGGAAACTCAGAGAAATGTTGAAAAATCAAGGGTTCAAAATTTCCCTGTGTAAAACATAGACAAAAGCGCTCAAAATTTGCTAGAGGAACATGACAGGAATTATGGAAAAACTGTTTGAAACACAGAGCATTTGTTTATCTGGAGAAAGACAGCTTTGGGTTCAAACCTTAGTCAAGAGTGAGTCAGTTGAGTGAACTGCTTGGCAAACTGTTGAATCAAGGCATTTGATTGGCTGCAAGCCAAAGGTTATTTGATCAGTGTTTTAAGGGCTTTAAATTAAGAGTTAAAGCCTAAAAAATGAGGTGCAGAAGCAGAAAATCCAGGGCTTTCATTGGCTGAAGTAAGTTAAAAGGTTTAATATAATATAGAGAGAGAGAAACTGGATAGTTTAAGCTTTGAAAACCCAGAGCTCTGAGAGAGAATTTGGTCTGAAACAAGGAGCTATAAAAAGGAGAGCTATCTGAGACTTTTCAGAGACTGGATCAAGTGGATTAAAAAGGCCACAAGGACTAAAGAAGGATCTGAAGGCCAAGTTAAAGGTGCAGAAGCCCAAGATAAAAAAGCCAGAGCTGAGGATAAGGAGCCAGTGCTAGAGCGGAGTGCAGGAGCCCAAGACCAAGTACAAGGAGTCCAAGAGATTGTTGGAGGACTCCAAGTACTGGAAAAACCATATTATTTCCCATACCCAGGCATTATATCAGAAGGTTTCTAAGGAGATCTTCCTTCTGACTGTGAATAAAAGCCTATTACAACCCCTGCCCAAATTTTTCAGTAATCAGAATACAAGCCCTATGAGTGAGCTACCCCATATCTTTTACCCTAGTCAAGGGGAGGAAGATACCTATTGTCAGAGCTGTAGAAGATTTGCCACCAGTAAGTCTTCCCAGGAGGAGTGCAAGAGATTAACTAGGCATCTTGAGATGACAGATAGGGGAAGGTAGTTTATAGGAAATGAGTTTACTAGGTTGTTGAAGGACTGGTACAGGCCCACAGAGGGGTTAGCACCCGCTGAAGTACAGGTGCATGATGGGGATGCCCGCCTAGTGATTAGAAAGGTGTTGGAAGAGTTTTAAGGCCAAGTATAAACCTCTAGAAAGCCACCTATCACTGCTGGGAAATGACAACTTCTCCAAGCCGGTCCCTGGCTATGACCCAGGACACATTTTGGGGACTGGTGACCAGGAACCCCACATGGCCTTTTTTGGTGCAGATGCGTCAGAATTCTGATTGGTGACTGGCACACAAGACATGGGCACCTTGGTATTGAAGGCCACAGCATTGTTCAACACCTCCTGTCCCTATGTAGTTCTAAAAATCTTGGGCTCTTTGTTGACTTCCTGGTTGCTATCACTGATATAGGGCTTGTAGTTAGTGTCAAGCACAGTCTTAACCTTCTCTATAATGGCTGCTGGGACTGCTTCCTGGCAGTAGACAGGGTCAAATTCAAAATAAGTAAGCTTAACTTCTTTGTTTCTAACTTTTTTAGCCGTGACAACCTTGGTTGGAATTCTGGTCATCTTAGGGACCCTAGGGTTTATGCTCTATGCCCTTTTACCTTGAACTACTTGAGCTGGTTGTGTAAGTGCAACCTCACCAATATTTTCTCTTCTCCCATCTTCTTTCTGAGTAGGCACTTGTGTTGCACTGACTTGATTTTTTGACCTGCAGGGGCAACCATAACCATGGCACACAACAGGTGTATTGCTACTATGTTGTTGTGTTTGTTACATTTTAAATTTTAATAAAATACTAAATAAAATTCACATAAGTTATGTCCTGGTTTTGATTTTTGCTTTTTATCTGAATATGGTTATTTAATTAGAATTTATACCACTCAATATCCCAATTATAGCTTTTTTATTTCCTAATTAGCTGTTTTTGGTTTTACAACATCCATTTTAGAATACCTATAAATAATCTCCACCCTTTTCCCCAGATTTTACTCTATATTTAAACACCTAGCATAATGTTTTTGAATTTATATTTCAGATCCTGTGCCTTATTTTATATATTTTGGTATCATTCTTGTTTCCAATCTATTGCACAGAAAGATTGAGTGGTTTTGTTTAAATGTTGAGTTGTTTTTGTGTTTTGTTTTTGGATTGAGTTTGACTCACCGTGCTTGAGAGTGTTTTTTCACCAATTTACATAGTAAACATATGTACACTGTATGTCTACTCAAACCATTTTGTTTTTGAATACATGTATTTTGGTTTTTTATTTTGAATATTTTTGTTTGGAGTGTGAGCACTTTGTTGCTTTGTTGATCAATTTTTTCCATTGACGTAAAAATCCCTATTAACAGAGTGTATATTTTACACTAATAGTTGTAATTTGCTTAAATCTGGGTTCATTTTGTTTAAATCTGAAGTATTTTTACTTGTTGCCATACTGTATATTCAGAACCTAAAGGTAAAAATGCGGGATTGCAAAATTCTTTTGCATAAACTCACCAACTTACTGGAATATTTTTCATCCTTTTATATAAAAAAGTAAGTTGTTCTGGAATGAAATTACTCCATTAAGTTGGTGAGTTCATGAAAAGAATTTGACAATCCCTCATCTTTACCTTTAGGTTCTGAATTTACAGTAGTTTTTAAAACTACTGTAAGTGACTTCTGACAATTGTCTATCAAAATTTTTATTAATACTAAAATCATGTTCTCTTATGAAATCTCTGATTAAATACTTATTTTATTTTATGTGTAACTTATGTTTGCTCATGAACTGGTTTTGATTTTTTTACCTCAGTAATTGTAAAAACAATAGTACTAAAACCAACACTTTAATTATTTAGTATACTTAAAGTGTTAAATAGCTTTGATATCATTAATACATAGATATAAGGTTATTATTTCCACTATAAATTGGAATATAACAATACACTTTTTAAAAAATAAAACTTGTTGCAAATTTTTTGCAAGGAAATTTACCCCTCAAACAAAACAATTGGTTTTGTAGGCATAGATACATTATTGTCAGGGACCCACTTGGTAGGGAACAAGTTCCCTAGTTGGTGAGCCAAGGCCCCTAAAATAAGCCCTACAATGGCTGAACCAATGGGCACAGTGACCATGGCAAGATGACCTAAGTGACCTATATAAGCAAACCTTCCCATCAGAGAGCTGAAACAACCCAGAAGATAGTATTCTACCATGTACATCAACAGATAGAATGAAGCGTGAGGTTGTACCAACAAGGGTTTGGTAGGTGGAGGAGTAGATTGGTGGCCATAGTGGAACTTTCTTCCCCAATGACCAGAAGGATACTTGAACCATCCATTGACCAAGGACTCCTTTTGATGGGCATCATTGGGTGAGGAGTTTTGCCAGTTGATAGTGGGAGTGGGATTCTCAAGACCTTTTACAGTTATAAAAAGGGAGACTAGAAACCACAACAGGAAATAAATTCCCTTCATGGCTTCAAATAAGTTTACTAAGAAAAAGATGTGGCAAGATAGGATAAGAAATAGTCTTTATTGTTGGAACATTTGAAATGAAAGAAAGTTTGGAACTTATATAGTCTTGAAAACAAGGCTGAATATTGGAGAGGAGTTTGGGAAATGAAAATAATTTACATGAGTAAATCATTTTAAAGGTACCTGTTTTAAATGCAACTTAAATAGTTGCTTAATAAAATCCAAACTGAGGTGGTGTAGATAGAGGCACAAAAAAGATCTCACGCTGATATGGCTAATTAAGCGGAACATAATTAGATGATCAAGTAACTTAAGATATGGAGCCTGCTCTAAAAGCATAAAGAGTGGTTTTTGGATTGTCTGGCCAGCCGTACTCAGCCAATCAAACCGAGAGCGGTAAGTGAAGTTGACAGTCATATTATTAACCTTTCCAAATTTGAAAGGCGTTTTGAAAGCAAAAACCAATTGAATTAAATGGTTATAAAAAGGTAAATCAAAGATATGAGATGATTCTGTGCTAACGATCCATCCATCATTCGAGTCCCGGGTTTGAATCTGGCTCTGGCAAGCTTTAAAGAGCCAATTATTGTTGTAAACATTGTTGTTTGGTGTCTTTAACTGAGTGTCTCCTAATCATTTGTTCAACAATAAAATAGAGTCAGGAAAGAAATTCCTGACAATTATACTTTACATCTGTCTTAGGCAGATAGCACACTAGGATACAAAGTTGAATTCAATGTACAATAAGTAGTGTCAAGATTTTGTGTTATTGAAGAAGAGTAATGTTTTTTATTATAGTGTTTGGACATTGTTTATGTGTTGATAAAAGTGAATCTGTACAAAGACAGATGTGCTTCCAATTGGTGTGGTGATTAATACAGCAACTAGTGGGGTTCCGTTGTTGCTGGAGCCAAGTAATAGGAGAGGTCCTGTGGTCAATTGACACAATACCAGCAGTTTTGGACAGAGGTGGTTTGGCAGGATCTGAAAGTATCAATGATACACTCTTATTAGATACTTGACACTACTACTATTTGATGAGTAGTAATGTTGGTGATTATTATTTGTCTGCCTTCCAAGTGATCTTGGAAGGGCTTTTTATAGTGTAGTGGACAGACTAGTGTCTAGCTGTGGCTAACTCTTACAAGCTAGCCTATCATCCCCAGGCTACTAGCTTCAACCCCCAGAGTTAGATTCCAAACTAGAATAATGGTTTTGGAATGAGGAAAAATCAGATGCTTGATTTTCCCTCTTCAGCATAGATTTCTCTTTGACTCAGTTGCAACCAACTAAGTTGACATCCATTGGGCGGGGTCCCATCTTGTGCTCGGTGTAATGCACACTGTGCACGGGCAGTCTTCTGTCCCATTTCTTGGTGAAACAGGATGTTGTAATACTTTGTCTTTATTCTATCTGGCGGAGGCGCATCTGCTTTAGGAATCCCAAATGATTGCACTTAATTATTTGAGCTTCTCAATTAACCAATGACCCTTGACCCAGAATGTCTCAGGTATCTTCCAAATAAGAATCCTATAACTAGCTTGATAAAGTTTTGACATCATCCAGAATAGATGTCTCACTTCGGGCAGTGGCCCATCTAATTTTAGTCCTAGTGATGAGGATATGGATCGGTCAACCCTGATAGATCAGGATTTACTGACAAGTAGTTAATGAGATTTCATATGCAGTTTCTTATTGTATATTATATTAAACATTAAAATGTTAAAGTGGTATGATAATTGAAATTGATCAAAATGCTATTAGATATCAAATATATAGGAGGATCCATACTTCATGTATGAATTGAAAGTAAAATACAGAGCTAAGTCAAAACTGCCATTAAATTTAGAATTATAGTGAGAATGATATTTTTATTTCCATAATAATTTTTTGAATTGAGCAGAACTTTAATTCGAAATGAGCTGGCAAACATCAAGATTAATCAGTATTTATAGAGATGGAAGATTTGAAATTTAGGAGTGCAGCTTAGGATGAATGTAATTGAATCATGTTGATGTGTAATCTTCATTCTTGTCGCGAGTTGCCACACCGCTTTGTTTCTTGGTATCTAGGATATCTCAGGCCATTAACTTAGATATATCGTGATCGAAATCCTGGAAAATTCAATTAGGTCCTCCTATTTTCGTGAAAACGATTATTTTTACTGCTACCTTCATTCTGCTAATATCTTAATAGGATTATCGTTCCGGCTTGTGAAATTGAATATGAACCTAAGTGGGGTCAGTGACTCGTCCTGACTAATTATTCAAGCAAGCAAGGTACCGATATAATTGAAATCTGCCAGTTATTCTTCAGATGAAATCCGAAGGACTTAAAGTGAAAGCTTAGTGACTTCTGCTTAGATCCACATACTTAGATAAATAAAAATTAGATTTAAACAAAACAGCTAATAAAAAAATGAACTTTAATAAATTTAAGCTTAATATTTAATAATTATCATTGACGATTTTGATTCCTATCATCAATCCATTCCGAAGTAAAAGCGACAAACCTCAAGCTTTAGAATGCTATAAAGTAAATCAAAATAAACAAAAGCTAATAGACTAAAAATCAGTTAACTGCTGCATAATAAAAGTATAGGTAAAGCAACATGAAAAATAGATTAGCAAATTCTAATGAGTGTTTTTTACAGGTAAACTTTGATCATTAAATGGTACACCTTTTTCAATATTAGGCATATAGCCTTATCTTTAGCATAAAATTTGTGATAGTCTGTACATACTTTTAATTTACTTCAGCTTTCGAAATAGATCAGTATATTCGAGGGGCAACATTGGGAGCTTCTATTACAGATTCATGCTTTTTTAAAAAACTACTTATAAAACTAAAAGTAAAAGATTTCGATTTTTAGTTACTTTGAAAGCAAAATTTCATTAAGATGTTCTTACTATAAAGGTTTATTTAAAATTGATATGTAAATTTTTATTTAGTGAGACCTGGATTTTAATAAAAACATGCATCTGTAAAGTTGTATTCTCTTGCTTTTTGAGTGAAATAGAAATCGACTATATCTGCTCTATAATTTGGATAACGCCAGCATTTGAATTTCATCTTATTTGAATCTCATTGTAAGCAGTATCATTGTGACTCAATCAAATGATTATGGTCCATTTCAATTGATCTGCGATTTGTAGCGTAAATCAACAAACTAATTGCATATAATTTATGATGTCAGCTTTAAAGAGCCAATCATCTGAGCTAATCATCAGCCTTTTGATTGATCTACAATAAATATATATTCCTCAAAGTGATTGGTTGAAGGGAGTGGCATTGGAGTAGTTTAGCAAGATTTAAGTTGATTTATATCATTGAGGGAGCAACTTTACTATGGAGTCTCTCAGCCATCTATTTCTTAAAAATGCCATATTGACAGGTACTTGCCTATTTAAGATGCTTGCCACCTTTGAGAAGATCTTTGTTCTAAAATCCACGTTTCATATTTGTATGTGAGAGAGAGATCAGCAATCCACAAGGTTTCCAGATGAACTTACAAACCTTTCTGGTATTCAAGAGTTTAGTCAGGTCATCAGAGGTAATGTTAATACACAATCTTTAAATGTTCAAGCTGTAATATGAAATCTCAAGTTCAATTTTTTTTGCAAATCATTTCTCTTTTCCTTTTAATTATTTTACAAGCACTATTAAACTCAATATATACTACTATCTCTAGTGATTATTTTAAGGTCATTCTTTAAAGATCAACTCATGTTATATATTCTTTATCATTAGAATCTCTTTTAAAAATGTTATTTTATATACCTTTTTATTTGGGCAAGAAAATTTCAAGGTACTAAAAAATATGATAATTTATCTAGAACAGATCAAACAGCATATGAAGGGCAAGAAATTTAAAGTGTGTGATCAATGCTTTAAAAATAAAATAAAATGCAACAAGCAAAAACCGGCTTGTTTATCATGTGTTGCCCGTCATAAAAACTGTAGTTGGGACCGTGATTCTTCAAGAAGCTCTTGTAAAGATTGGAGCCTACCCATGAGCCTTGCAGAGGCTATTCAAGACTTGATGGGAGCCATGAAAAAGCCTGCTGTTGCCAAGCCTTTTGGACTTCCATTCTGGCAGGTATTCATTAAGGATTGGATGGATAGGCCATTTGTCCGCATTTTATTCTTTCAGCTTGTACATCTCTCTGAGATGGATATTCTTAAGCCTTCAGTAAAAGAGCAGCATTTTTTAGCAGGTCTGCTTAACCAAAAGTCTTGCTTCAAAGCTGTTCTTTCAAGTTCTCCTCTTAATATTGTGATTCCTTTTTTCAAGTATGAAGATATATTGTCCCGGGCAGCAGATGCCTTTTTTCATTATTCCAATCCATTTATGCCTTTATTTACACAATATGGTTATGAAAATTATCCTAGGACTCCCCTCTTACGACTAACTGTGTGGAGAAAAGGTCTGGAATATATGGAAGAAACTCCTACTACTGTCACACTTACTCACATTTTGGATGTTGAACTTATGAAGCTGACCAAACTCTCACAACTGAAGCCAACTTTGGATGTGCTTCAAAGTATTCTTCTGTTGATCATAGGTCTCAAAAAGAGCCCACTCAATCAGAGGTTCTCACTATTCCACACTATTGCTACTGTTTTGCCTCATCAACTTGGGTTGCATTTGATTTTTCCATTTAAGTCTTCTAATATTGCTCTTGAACGTCGCTTGGCTTATCAATATATTGCTCAGATGAATGCTTTAGGGGCTTGGAAGATTGGATATCCCTTTTTCCATCTCACCCACCATTACAACAAGCTTTCTATTACACCCAAAACTTTTGCTGAATATCGGGAGAGGGCTCAGGGCAGCAGGAATGGATTACGGGACTTCTGTCTTCTTGTATCTAGTGAGAGTCTTTTTTACAGTGCACGTCTGTTTTTAAAAGTTAATCAAATATATGTGGTCTCACAGAGAAAGAAAATTCCTTCTCAATACCTGCTAGCATCAAGCAAAAAGGCCTTGGATTCACTATGCTATTTAAGCAATAAGGGGATTATGAAAATTTATGAGCTTTCTCTGGTGGTCAAGGTAGGCCCTTCTCGGGAATGCTCCTTTCTTCCATTTGTGGCAGGGACCTCATCAGATTCCTACATTGAGCATATGCTGTTGTTTTTACAGATCCGCTATGAAGTTGGATGCTTACTTATCCTCAAAGCCTGCTCTCAGGCTGACCCTAATCATCCAACCCACCCTGTTTCTGAGCGGCCCCTGAACTTTTTGACTCAAAGCATTGAGATGGGCTTGAGCTATGCCGTCAGCATCCTTGGGTTGCTTCTCCAGGTGACCCCAATGCTGTTTATTTTCACCCAGTCTGCCATGATATCAACCGCCTCGACCTTCATCATCCAGCACTTCCATGCTTATCTGGATTCAGGGAAGACCAGTCTCAACCTGAGCGACTCCCTATGCCAAGCCCGGTCCCTGTGGGAGGTTTTATCCAAGTGTCCTCAGATGGGTTACCATTATGAGTATGCCGCCAGCATCTTTAGAGGCATGCTGGTGCAGTATAAAATCAAGCTCCCAAATAAAGCAGCCCCTTGAATGTTGGAGTTGAACCTTACCCCTTTTAAACTATTGCACACTTCAACTATGAGAAATATGTTATGATTGTTTCATATCAGTTTGCTTAATGAGCATCAGAAGCTACCCCTGATACATAGCTTTATTACCACTCTACTTAGGATTTTTTTAGATTGGGTAGGCTTATGAAGCACCATGCTTGCAATATAACTAAATTCAACTGCTTATTGCTACAAAAAGGAGGCAATACCAATTCCAGTTCTTATAAGCTTAGGTTGATAAAACAATGTGTGCTAAATTTATGAATAATTATTATACCAATACTGGCTTTTGTATTTAAAATAAATAGTTTATCTAGCTTGATAATAGTTCTAATTATCTTATGAATTGTTTCAGGGTTTAAAGGTTTATTGACATTGAAATGTAAGAAACATGCGAGAACTGATGTGGTTCACCTTTTGATTTTTTTACCTACAATTATGAGACTTGCCAAACTTTGCCAATTTTTATCATGTGGGTCAGCTATCTGAAATTAGATTAAAACACTAGATTTCTCTGGCGCTGTTTAATCCACCTAAAATTAACTTTATTATATAGAAGGTAAAAGTCAACCTGTAAATCAAGCTCAAGTTTAACTAATAAAACAAAATTATCAAATACCATTTAATAATAACAAAAATAATTTGAGGACATCAGGCTGGAAAGGTTCATCCTTAATAAAAGTGCCACAAAATTAAAGTGTATCAAGATTTTTAATGTGCATTATAAAGAGTTTGAGATGATGGGGTAAATACTTATCAGGTGAGATCACCTGAAATTCCCAAGATCTTAATCTTTAGTGTTACCATGAGAGAAATTATGGAGACAACTTTTTAAGATATATGTTTCCTTTTTTGTTTAGGAATACTATATGGCAACAGTAAATTCTCTTGCTGTGTGAGATGAGTGTATTAATCCAAAGGCTCTTTCAGCAGCAGTAAAATAAATACATGGATACTTGGACTCTGAGTTTACAACTTTCAGACCTGTAGATGAATCCTCCTAGGTCCTGGCCTAGTATTTTAAGTGTAAAAAGTTTTCACAAATGTCATTTTGATTCTAATATTAAAGCAAGGCCAAAGTCAAGAATTGAACCAGAACCCCAACCTCTGCAGCCTGGCAGCCCAGAGAGCCAGGTGCTCGTGTTTTTTTGGATCAAATCTGAGGGATATTCAATTAAGAGCCAGCAAAGCAAGGGATTTTTGCCAAAGCCAGAAAAACCAAAGCCAAAAATACATCACCTAGATTTTAAACCTAGGCAGAGGCAACTGATTGCCAAAAGGATATTTTGGCCAAACCAGAAATAAAACCTGCTAATAGAAGTTAAAAGACATTACCTACCAGCATTGAGATTAGCATATATTTAGCTGGGTTACCTGATTTTGGGAATAAGGTATATAAACATGAAGTTTCCTGCTTCTATTTACCAGTATAAGCCAATCATTATCCTTTCAAACCTGAAGCTTTCTTGATTCCCCAGTTTTCTAATGTCATACTGCCCAAAGTCTATATTTACACCCAAAATATGAAGCCTTAGAAGTTAGTATGTAAACCCTGTCAAGTTTTGATAAGACATATTGTCATTCTGATAATTAAAATTTTGATAAACCTTTGGTTTCACCAGATTTTATCCTATCTAGATATTGTTTTCTATCATTTCAACACATTTCAAGAAGGTTCTTCTGTCCTGTTACCAGTTTAACCAGCAGACCAACTTCCTGCATTATTTTGTCTTCCTGGTGCCTTCTTTAGCCCTATAAATTTCACTGAATATCCAACTGTCAGGAAATCCTGATCTATTAGAGTTGACTGATTCATATTCTAATCACAATAATCATGAACCAAAATGAACAGTCTACTGCCAGATGTAAAACATCTATTCTGGATGAAAAATCAATGCACAATAAGGTTGATTAAGAATACATATGTGTGAAACATTATCAGCTAAAAATATGATTCCCTATTTGGGAGATACCTAAGACATTCTGGGTCAACAATCATTGGCTGGTTGATACATCTGAATAATTAGCAAGTGAGACCATTTGAGAATACTCTAATGGACGTGCCACTACTATACAAATTGTGATGTGGAAACTTGATATCAATAGACAAAGGCCTGTCCAATCAACATACATTTTGCCAAGAAATGGGATGAAAGAATGTCTGCACACCTTTGTATTCCACCAAGCGCAGAACAGGATCATGCCAATAATCATCACTTAGTTGACATCTTCTAAGCCAAAGAAATATTCATGCTGAAGAGGTCAAATGACAATCTAAGTCTATTTCCTCATTCTAAAACCAATATTCAGGCTTAGAATCCAACTCTGGGGGTTGAAACTAGTAGCTTAGGCATGATAGACTAACTATTAAGAGTTATCCACAGATAGATGCCAGTCTGGCCATAGAAAAATTACGCTATAAAAAGCCCTTCTAAGATTACTTGGAAGGCAGACAATTTATTCTATCTGTATTGCTACTGATTATATTGTAGTAGTGCCAAGTAATCAATAAAAAAGTTATTATTGATACTTCCCAGATCCTGCCAATCCACCTCTGCCCAAAGCTGCCAGTGTTGTGTCAATTGACCACAGGACCTCTCCAACTAATTAGCTCCAGCAACAAAGGGCAGAACACCATAAGTTGCTGCAATAAACTCACACCAATTGAAAGCACATCTGTTTCCATACAGATTCACTTCTATTATAAATCAAGCCAAGATGCCATGACATTTACACAATAAGCATAAAAGTTCTTTCTCAAGAACCCAAAATCTTGACACCACTCAAACTGGCTTATTCTGAATTCAAACTTTAAAATATCCTTCTGAACAACCCCTTTTCCAGATTTAGAACACCTAACATTCCAACTGCAAAGTAATCTAGTACACTATATAACATAGACTGTTTTGGGATAAGTATAACTACCTACCCATGTAGCTTGTACCAATATTTACTCATCTCAACTCCTGCCCAATCAACCACAAGTTTCTATTGTTTCCAATGAGACTACATCTACCCAGCTGTCTGAAGTACAATACATTAATATTACAGGTCTGGTGGACTCTTTGGTGCCCACTTCCAGACCTTGGTATATGCCTGGGCCATCTAAATCCTATACTATTAATTTGGCACCAATATTGTGGTGGTGTAATACCCCCAAAACCGTGGGTACCACTTGCAGCAGGTATGGTAGTAGGTTGGCAAATTGGAATCCAGTCAGGGTGGTGATGATTGGGTATATGGTCATCAACCAATGGAAGACCTTAGCGTGGACATTGTATCTTCCAAAGCTCCCGGAAAAGTAGGTTAATACGTAGTACATGGAGGTGTACACTTCAATGGAGAGTGTGGAATGCAGGGACACCAGGGGAGGCCAGGGTCCAGTACAGGAGGAGTTGAGTTGGCCAGGGCTGTAATGAGGGTCATGACCTATCCCTTCTGGAGAGGGCCCAAAGAACTCTGATCCCTGTTGGTAGCCTCCAATCCCAAGGCAAGCTGTGAGCACAGCTGTGAAGATGAGATGGTTCATCTTCCTTGGATTGGAGGGAGGTTGGCTGGGGCTAACTATTAAAGTTGACTTAAGTTGTTAAGTAGAATTTCACTTTATTGAGGGTATTAATCTCAATAATAGCACAAGCTATTACTGAGGGGGGTTCCCCTATTTATAGTGCTTCCCACTTGCAAAGTTTTGCAAGTGGGAATGAAAGCAAGGGATTGGGGAGCCCAAAAGTTTGGGCAAGGTGATTGGGAATTAGAGTTTGAGAGGATGGCCAAATTCTTGTTCCTTGACAATCTGTTGGGGGTTTGGCCCTTCTTGACTGGTGCCAATGGTTTTCCCTGGGAGTGAAGTCAGGTGATGCTGAAGGCTCATGAAATTTTCAAATTCTACTTTTACTTTGGAAGGCTTAGGTTGACTGGGGTCTGGACTCAACCATGTGATTTGGTCCCCTGAATCCCATTGGCTTGGAGTTGAATTATTCTTAATTTTTGAAACTTGATTTTTCTCATCTTCTGGAGAGTCAGAATAATTTTTAGAATATGAACCTTGGATTTGCCCTTCTTCTGAAGGGCAGGAATTGAAAATATTTTTCCCCTGCAACCAGGGACTTTTCTGATTGGCTGCAGATGATGGTGGCATTTGATTGGCTGCAGGGTGGGCCCTGGGACCCAAGTGGGTGGCTGGCAGCCAGATGGGCCCGGGGAGCAAGCTGGCAGCTGGCAGAGGGTGCTGGAGGGCGTCTGCGCGGTGGCAGCAGGCGCCTGCCCAGATGATAAATTAATCTGGCGTCTACTAAAATACGTTTTTTCCTTTAATTTGATTTTTATTTCCCCAAAATAAAGGGGGAAATTCTTGATCAAATTTTGCCTCTTTAATTGGGCATTCTCCTATCTTTTCCCAACATTTCCCTTTGGTCAGGATTTGATTTATGTCAGGAATATTCCTGACAGGTGGGCCTTGCTCTCTGAGCCTTTTTCCCAGCCTGCAACCACTTCTGCTACACTGTCACCTAGTAAATGGTATCCTGAAACAAGTCTTCCTTTGATTACACCAAACTTTGCATGGACTACACCAAGTTATAGGCAGAACTAATAGCCACTAATGAAGAAAGAGACACCTGCTACTATGCTCTTATTGTGACAAATGGGATATTTTCAGTGTACAACAAATGTGCTGGGCAGCACAGAACAGACCACCACATAAAACAGAGGGATAGTGGTAAATATTCCCAGTCCTCTGGCTGGAGTAGAGTGCACACCAGAGAAACTATTGAAGATTTTAAGTAAAATGGCCGTGAATAAAATGGATGATTGAAATAAATATAATTGCATCATTTCTTTAAACGCTGGAATAATTGATTTTTTCTTAATTAATTTCCAAAATTCAATAAATTAAATGACAGAAAATGATTTTTATGAAAAAATAAAATGTTTGACAGGGTTTAATGAAGATTTCTTTATTGAGAATTCAGGTAATTAATATATCTCCCAAGGAGCATATTGGTGGAATATATTGAAATAAAGTTCATAATGAATTTAGAATAGACGTAAAACCCTCCAACACAGAAATTATGTGAAGGATAGCTATCCATTTGGGATTAATAATTTTCAACTTGAGTTGGGTTTGTTACACTGATCACCCTATTGAAGATTAAACAGAGTTAAAAGCCCATTCTGAGTTATATCAACAAATTTTTGAATCTTAAGACTTGGGCCCAACTGGAGGATAAACCAGCCACAATCACCTTCCAGGACAGGGTGAGCCCTGTCATAAAGAACCTAATAAAGTACTACCCTCCTTCCCTCAGTTAGGAGAAGTTTACCTACTTATGTAAAGGCTTGAGCATGAATTAAGAGACATTGGGACTGCCCAACACCACCCCAGTAAAACTCAGACGTCTAGTAGATTGAGAATGATGCCCAAGGAACTATAATGCCATTACTGTAATGAATTATGTTTCTATTAACATGAAGCCGGCCACATGACCAGAGCCTGCCCTAAAAAACACCACCCCAATCTGTCAGGGACCCACTTTAAGAGGAACAAGCCCTCAATTTGGTGTGCCAAGGCCCCTAAATTAAGCCCTGCAATGGCTGAACCAATGGGCACAGTGATCATGGCAAGATGGCCTAAGTGACCTAAGTATGCAAACCTTCCCATCAGGGAGCTGAAATGACCCAAAAGATAATATCCTACCATGTACGTCAAAAGATAGAATGAAGTGTGGGGCTGTATCAACAAGGGTTTGGCAGGTGCAGGAGTAGAATGGCGGCCATAGTGTAACTTTCTTCCCCAATGACCAGAAGGATACTTGAACCATCCATTGGCCAAAGACTCCTTCTGATGGGCATTGTTGGGAGAGGAGTTTTGCCAGTCAATGGTGGGAGTGGGATTCTAAAAGACCTTTTACCGTTGTAAAAGGGAGACTAGAAACCATAGCAGGAAATAAATTCCCTTCATGGCTTCAAATGAGGTTACCAAGAACTAGATGTGGCAAGATAGGATAAGAAATATACTTTATTGTTGAAACAATTGAAGTGAATAAAAAATGGGCACTTATATAGCCTTATAATCAAGGCTGAAATATTTGAGTGGGTCTTTAAGAAATGAAAGGAGATTTTCATGAGTATATCATGTAAGGCTTACCTGTTTCAAGTTGTGGATGCATTGTTGCTTAATAATTGACATACAATTTTGGTGCAATAATAGAAGCCACAAAAATCTTATAAGAATAAGGCTAATTAAGCGGTATGGACCCAGAAGATCAAATATCTTGGTATACAGAGCCTTGTCCAAAAGCATAGAGAGCGGGTCAGAGATTATGGAGCTGGCTTGAGACAGCCAATCAAAACAAGAGCAAACAGTGACGTTATCCTTCCTGTTATTAACCTTTTCACTTTCAAAGTGATTTTCAAATTCAAATTCCAATTGAATAGGCATATTATAAATAGGTAATTTAAATGAGTTGGCTAGTTTCAAACTAACATTATCTTCATAATTAGAGTCCCAGGTTTGATTCTTGTTCTGAAAAGGCCTGAAAGGCCCAAGAGAGTTAACAATGTTATGTTTTTGTGACTTTGTCTTGAAATCCATCAACCAAGTATTCATAATTAACAGTGAGTCAGGAAAGGAATTCCTGACACTATCCTCCCCATGGAGTCCTTCCCTCCCAGGGTATTCTTGTAGCAGGACAGGACTTCTGGTGCATTCTCTAGGTTCTCTTCAGGTTCCCAGGAATTAGATTCTACCTCATAACCCTTTCATTTTATCAAGTATTGATGTTTGCCTCAAGAGATGCGGTGATCAAAGATGTCTTCAACTTCCCACTCAGGAGTGTGATTCAAGATGACAGGAGGAGGGTCCTTGTGGACCATGTCCAAGGATGATCCCTTGAATTTAGAGAGGAGGCTGATGTGGAAAACATCATGGGCAGAGGAGCCTTAAGGGAGCTTGAGTCAGAAGTTAACATCAGAGAGTCACTCAATAACCAGCAGGGGTCCAATCTTCTTTGGTCCTAGCTTCCTGCCCGGAATACCAAGGTTAAGATTCTTGGCATTGAGGAAAACATATTCTCCCACCTGAATGTCTTCAGGAGTTCTTCTATGTTTATCAGCTTGGTTCTTGTACTGGAGGATGGATTTTTATAGATTTGTCTTGAGGTACTGGTGATTCTTGAATAATGAGGTCACTCATTGGTGCGCAGAAGGAATAGTGTCTTTGACTGGAGGTTCCAGAAGGTCCTCAGGGCTATATCCATAGTTGGAAAAGAAGGGGGATACTCCAATTGAATCAGGATGGTTGGTGTTGTAGCATAGTTGGGAAAGTGGGAGTAGGCTTACCCAGTTGTCCTGTTGTAAATTTACATTGTTCCTGAGGAAGCCTTCCAGCACTTGATTAACTCTCTCTGTTTGTCTATTGGTCTGAGGGTGGAAGGAGGTGGACATGAGTGTTTTAACACGTAGTGACTTCATCATGAATTACCAGAACTTGGATGTAAATTGTGTACCATGATCTGAGATGATGTTGTTGGGAATTCTGTGATTGGAGACTACATGAGTAAGGAGCATGTTGGCTGTGTCCTCTGCTGTTGCGCGTTTGAAAGGTGTGAAGATTGCATATTTTGTTAGCCAATCTACTACCACAAAGATGCCAGTCATGTTGTCACTCTCTGGAAGGTCCACAATAAAATCCATGGAGATGGAATGCCAAGGACGCAGAGGAATAGGTAAGGGTTTGAATAATCCTTGGGGCTTCATGGTGGAGGGTTTGTTGCGGCCACACAGCATAAATGTGGAGATGTATTTGGCAACTGTTTTCTTCAGATTAGGCCACCAGTATCTTTGTTGGATTCTCTTGACTGTCTTGAAAATGCCTCCATGTCCTGCGAGAGGGGAGTCATGGAAACTTTCCAAGATTGTTTGTCGGTGTTTGTTAGTTGGTACATAAAGACTTCCATTCTTTGACCAAAATCTATTGTTTAGTGTAAGACCAGTGGGAGTGTTCTCCTTATCAAGGAGTTGGGATGCTATGATGTCCTAGTCCAAAGTGGATAGATAAGATAGGGTCATGATGTGGGAGAGGAACTGATCTTCAGAGAGTATGGTATGTTCATTGTGTTTCCTGTAAGACTGGCTTGGGTCATCCAAGTCCTCTCATCTACTGATAGCGTCTGGTACTATGTTCTGGTGTCCTGGGGTGTAATTGATCTTGAAGTCAAAGGCAAGTAGATTGATAGCCCATTGTGCCAGATGTGGGCTAACCTTCCTCTTCTCAGTGAAGTATAGGAGATTTTTATGATTGGTTCTGATTTTTACGGGGAATTTACTCCCTTCCAAATAGTGGCGCCAGTGGTCCAGGGATTTGACAATGGCAAATAGTTCCTTCTTGTACATGTGGTAATTTCTCTCTTGGTCAAGAAGCTTATAGGAGTAGAACGTCACAGGGTGGAGTTCACTATCCTTCCAAAGCTGCAGTAACACCCCTCCCAGAGCAAAGTCAGAGGCATCCGTGTCCAAAAAAATTGACATTTGGGATCTGGGCAAAGAAGGACAGGAGCTGAGGTGAACAACTTCTTGAGGGTCTCAAATGCCAGTTCATCTTCTGATGACCAGAAAAAAGAAACCTTTTCAGAGGTAAGGTGAGTGAGAAGGAGAGCGGTAGAGGAGAAATCCTTGATAAATTTGCAGCAAAAATTTGCCAGGCCTATAAAACCTTAAAGCTTGGTACGTGTTGTAGGTCTAGGCCAGTCCAGGACTGCCTGTACCTTAGAAGGAGCAACCGCAAACCCGCCTGGGTTAATCTTGTATCTGAGAACTCAATCTCAGTGACAAAAAATTTGCATTTTTTGAGTTTACAAAACAATTGATTGTCAATGAGTAATTGGAGAACCTCTCATAGGTGTATGGTATGGGCCTCCCTGGTCTGTGAGTATACCAGGATATTGTCCAGGTAGACAACCACACAGACATCCAGTAAGGGAAAGAGTACCTCACTCATGAGGCCTTGAAAGGCTGCTGGGGCGTTACTTAAACCAAAGGGCATTACCAGATATTCATACAGTCCAAACAGAATGTGTCAAGCCTCCGGGATAATGTAATAGACTTGAACATTATTCCCCTTTGTTGATTGGTTAGACAGTCAATTGCCATTTAGCTGGCTTGATTGTAGAAGCATCAACTTATCCTGTCCCTTGGATTTGGCCAATTGATACACTGATGATTACCCCAAAGATTGATCCTGATCCAAAAATGGTCTGCCAATTGGACTAGACCTGAACAAACAAACTTGATCCCTGGGCCACAATCACAGAACATTTAATAGCCAATAAGACAAAATACTCAAGAATATTAATGCAAGTTGGTTTACACCAAAAATTTTCACCTCTAGATACCTCAAATTCTACAACTGATATAGAAGGTTGTTCAGAAGAATAATGCATGATGTAAAAACCCAATAGACAGGGTAACTAAACTTGCACATGCATAAACTGGAAACATGATGCCGCCAACACGCTGGTGAAGTAAGCTGAGGCCCGGTAATCTATTGAAGTCCCATGCCAGACTGGCATGGCTGCCTAGCTCTGGGGGCTGAAACTAGAAGTCTGGGGAACAGATAGACTGACTAGTAAGAGTTAGATGCGTCAGAGAACTATCTGGCAAGAGGGCCTATCCACTCTATATAAAGTGCTCTCCTAACTAGAGATTGAGCAGAAAAAATATCACTCTTGGATTAGAGATTGAAGATTTCTAAGTATAGTATCACTACTAGTCAACAGTTAGTAGTCAGTTGTATCCAGATAGAGTGTGCCGCTGTCTATCTACAGAACCATGTTTCTTCTCCTACGGCCTTTAGATCCTGCCAAGCCATAGCCAAATCCCAAGACCCAATTGGTAGCTATAGACTGTTGCCATACAGTCTCCTATCAACACATATAATACAATGTCACTTAATAAAAGTAATACCTCAAGACCCCAAAATCTTGACAGAATGCAAACCGCAGTCTTCCACTCATGACCTTCAGCAATACATATCTGGGTATATGCACTGCAGAGGTCCAGTTTAGAAAAAACCTTGGCGTGAGTAAGTTGGTTGGTCAGAGACTCTGCAGATGGTAAGGGTTTTTGATTCTTAATGATTATGGCGTTCAGTTTGGTGAAGTCCACAACTGGTCTCATGGTTCTGTCAGCTTTCCCTACAAAGAACATGGGTGATGAACATGGGGAGTTGGATCAACGCATAAACCCTTTTGCTAAGTTTTCTTCAAGGTACACCTTCATTGCAATTCCCTGTGCTTGGTTCATGGGGTAAAGCTTTCCCAGGTGGGGGAGGAGCCTGGTATCAAGTCAATTCCAAGATTGGATGGTCTTCTTTCAGGAAGGACAGAGCAGAGTTCCTTGCTAAATGCCTCCTTTAAGTCTTGAATTTCCTCCAGAATAGAATCAGGTGCTGGATTCCCCACAAGAAGTAGGGAGTTTAAGTACACTGTGAAGTTCTTTGGCACTTGATGATACAGTTTTTTGAGAGGCACTGTGGTTGGTTGTTTTTGAGAGTGAAGCATGACTAAAAGGCATCCCAGTTGAACTGCAACTTGGATTCTTGACACCAGGGAAAACCCAACACTAACAGAAAGACCAAGTTAGAGAGTGTAAAGGTAGGTAGGTGGTATGAATTGTTCCCCATCTGAGCGTGGAGGGGTTTGACAAGGCGTCCTACTTGGGCAGGGGTATCTTTGGAAAGTCTTATGGAGGCTAGTCCTGAGGTCTCAAACTCTAACAAAGTTGCAAGGTTTTGATCAATGAAGTTCCCCATTGCTCCTGTGTTAATCAGTGTGTAGCTGGCTGTAGTGCCAAATTTGTGGTCTAGAAAAACAGGAAAAAGAGCGTAAGACTGAGTTGAAGATTTATTGGCATCTGTGATTGAAAGAAGATGGCCTGAAGCAGATTGTACCTTGGAGAGTGCCTGGCAATCCTTGGCGGAATGACCTGATTGCCCACAGTAGGGACACAGTCCTTTGCGGAATCAACATTGTTTCTCTTTAGGGGCCAACTGGTAACCTCCCCCAGGTTTTGGGACTAGTCTCTTAGGAACCTGGGCAGGGGATGGTAAGTTTTGGGCAGGCGGAGTCTTGGTATTGTTCCAAGAAGGAAGCTGTTTTACCTTGGAGGACCATTTCAAAAACCTCTTTGGTAATTTCAGAAAACTTGTCAGGTAATTCATGGTGGGCCAGGAAGTTCTTGAGCTCAGGAGACAGTTTCTTCTGGAAGAGGTAGCAAGCTTTGGCATTGACCATCCCAATTACTTTCTTGAGGCAAGAGAATTCTTCAATATAATCCTTGGTGGCCATTCTGTCTTGGTATAAGGTCATTATGTGGTCTCTGAGTTCTTCTGTGGTTTGTGCCGGTACTACGGTAGATAATAAGGAGTTGCAGAAGGCAGGGTAGTTATCTAATAGCTTTTCCCCTTGGAGGGTAGCCTTGGCGTACCAGACGCGTGCCTTGCCTCTGAGCTTTTTGGCCACATGATGTACCTTCTGGGTGTTGGCCTGAAATTGCGCGGGCAATGTCTCAAACAGTGACTAGGAAAAGGCCAGGAGCATAAGGATCTCATTTCCTTTGTTGTTGTTGGGAGATACTGCTGAAATCTGGTTTAATACCATGGTTTGGTTTTGAACCTGTTGAGAAGCAGATGTGTTGGAGGCAACAGAGGTCTTGATATGCATGAAGAGGCAAACCAGGCAATAGGCAGTAAAGCTAATGATGGCAGTAATCAGGTTGACCTCCAAACTCTTGATAAGTGCATATAAAGTAGGTAGCTTGCAGGGGTTAGTTCTGAGCTTCTAAGTAAGAAGCCCAAGATGGGTTCCAACAAACTGTCAGGGACCCACTTTAACAGGAACAAGCCCCCAATTTGATGAGCCAAGGCCTCTAAATTAAGCCCTGAAATGGCTGAATCAATGGGCACAGTGACCATGGCAAGATGGCCTAAGTGACCTAAGTGACCTAAGTATGCAAACCTTCCCATCAGGGAGCTGAAATGACCCAAAAGATAATATCCTACCATGTACGTCAAAAGATAGAATGAAGTGTGGGGCTGTACCAACAAGGGTTTGGCAGGTGGAGGAGTAGAATGGCAGCCATAGTGGAACTTTCTTCCCCAATGACCAGAAGGATAATTAAACCATCTATTGGCTAAAGACTCCTTCTGATGGGCATTGTTGGGAGAGGAGTTTTGCCAGTCAATGGTGGGAGTGGGATTCTCAAGACCTTTTACCATTGTAAAAAGGGAGACTAGAAACCATAGCAGGAAATAAATTCCCTTCATGGCTTCAAATAAAGTTACCAAGAACTAGATGTGGCAAGATAGGATAAGAAATATACTTTATTGTTGGAACAATTGAAGTGAATAAGAAATGGGCACTTATATAGCCTTATAATCAAGGCTGAAATATTTGAGTGGGTCTTTGGGAAATGAAAGTAGATTTTCATGAGTATATCATGTAAGGCTTACCTGTTTCAAGTGGTGGATGCATTGTTGCTTAATAATTGACATACAATTTTGGTGCAATAATATAAGCCACAAAGATCTTATAAGAATAAGGCTAATTAAGCGGTATGGACCCAGAAGATCAAATATATTGGTATACGGAGCCTTGTCCAAAAGCATAGAGAGCAGGTCATAGATTGTGGAGCTGGCTTGAGACAGCTAATCAAAACAAGAGCATTAAGTGATGTTATCCTTCCTGTTATTAAATTTTTCACTTTCAAAGTGATTTTTGGATTCAAATTTCAATTTAATAGGCATATTATAAATAGGTAATCTAAATGAGTTGGCTGGTTTCATACTAACATTATCTTCATAATTAGAGCCCTGGGTTTGATTCTTGTTCTTCAAAGGCCTGAAAGGCCCAAGAGAGTTAACAATGTTGTGTTTTTGTGACTTTGTCTTGAAATCCATCAACCAAGTATTCATAATTAACAGTGAGTTAGGAAAGGAATTCCCAACACAATCTTGTTAGCTCAAATAAACACTTCTTCCCAGTATTATAAGTTTATCCTGGTGTCAGTTGAGATCAATACAACCATTTCAAAAATTGAAGGCCTTCATAGATACTGGAGCCAACAAGAGCTTTATTGAAGCAGACCTAGAACAAGAGTTAGGATTATTGGCCTTCAATGTTACCTACAGGCCATCATGGAAAATATCACCCTGGACAAAGAATATGAGTGCAAAAAAGCGCTGCCCCTAGTCACTGGGGGCAACACCTACCCATCCTCTCTCATCCTGCTAAAGGTATTGCCCCACCCCATGATCACTGGAGACTCCTGGTTGGATAAGCGCAGCCTCATTATTAACTACCAAGATCAGACTGTCACCTTGGGAAACCAGGAGAACAACACTGTACCTTTCTGCACAAATCCCAAGGAGTTACCTGCCCACAAAATTATGACCACCCAGATGAAACCCAGTGTGGGAGCTCTCCCTTCACCCTTAGAGAAATGGAATCATGTATTTAACAAAGACGCCACCACCCAACTACCCAAACACTACATCTACAACCACAAAATTGACCTTCTGTCAAACACTCAACCTAGCCATGAGCCAATCTACAGCTGTAATCACCAGGAACTTATAGCTGTCAAGAACTATCTTGAGTAAATGAGTGATAAGGGGTTATCAGAGTGTCTAAAGCGCCCTTCTCTTTACCAATGCTATTTTTGGGGGGGGAAAGACAGAAGAATGCACCCTTGTGTGAACCACCAAAAGCTTAACAACATCACTGTAAAGAACAGATACCCTATCCTAAACGCTGATGTCTATGCAATGTTATTAGAGGGGCCCAATTATATTCCAAGATCAATCTCTGTGACGCCTCTAACCAAATATGCATCAAGGAAGATGACAAGTACATGTCAGCTTTTAAAGCCAGGTATGGCCTCTACAAATACCTGGTGATGCCATTTGGATTATGCAACGCCCAAAGCACCTTCCATCAAATGATTCTCACAGTACTAGATAAATACCTTGACCAATTCTGTGTAGCCTGTCTTGACAAAATCCTGATATACAGCAAGACCCACAAGGAACATTTACGCCACCTGGAACTTATCATTGAGAAATTGTCCCAAGCTAACCTCTACACCAAACTTAAGACGTGCAAATTCTTTCAACCCAAAGTGGAGTTCCTGGGTTACGTAGTTAAAACAGGAGGGTTTTCAATGGCACAAGAAAAAGTGGATGCTGTCACCAGATGGCCTATGCCTACATGCTAAAAGGAAGCTAGGAGCTTCCTGGGATTGGCAAACTACTGCAGAGATTTCATCCAAAAAATTCTCTGATTACCCTGCCCCTGACATGCCTCTACTCCAAGAAGGTCCCATTTCTCTGGTCCCCTGGATGCAAATCAGCATTAAAAGCCCCAAAACTTGTGTTTTCCTCTACATCTGTCCTGGCCATACCCAATCCTGCCAAGCCAGTCACGCTGGAGACTAACACCTCTGACTTTGCAGTGGGAGGGGTCCTTCTTCAGAAAGGAGGGGATGGTATGCTACATCCTGTAGCATATTATTCCAAGAATATGCTACCTGCAGAAGGAAATTATCCCATTTACAACAATGATATACTTGTCATAAGAAGACCCTGAAACACTGGTGCAGGTACCTGTGTGATGCCAAATTCCCAGAGAAGGTTCTTATTGACCACAGGAATTTAGGTTACTTCTTTAAGCACAGACAATTGAACCAAAGGCAAGTCAGGTGGGTTTTATAACTGGTTGACTACACCCTGAAAATTGACTATAAACCCAGAAAAGTCAATAAAGTACCTGATGTGCTAAGTAGAAGAGCCAATACAACTCCCTCTACATCAGAGACCAAAGACCACAACATCCATGTACTCTTTGACCCTGCCAGTCTAGACATACAACTAAACTACCTGAAGATTAGATCCAGAAAGCCAGAAATATTAAGGGCCCAGAACCTTGATGAGTTCAAAAAAACACTAATTACTGACCTCTTTAAATCCTTAGACAGCGCCCACTACAAGAAGGGGCTGTGATGATCCATATGGAAACAGTTTTGCAGATGAGGGTTGATTTGGCTTCAAATAAAGACGCTATGCTAGAGATTGACAATGTGTTGTTAGTTGATTGCAGGTAGAGGCCTAGTAGGGAATGATGGCTACTAGGGAAGGTAAGGCCTAGCTAGTAGGTGAAAAGACTACTAGGGGGCAGATTTTGGTCTCCACCCACCAGAGGATATTGGCTGCTGTGGGCTAGAGGTCTTCACTCAGCAGGGAAATGTGGCTGCTTGGGGCAAAGAATGAGATAGATCAGCAGGGAACTTTATCTGTTTGGGTTGGGGAGTGATCCAGCCTGATGAATAGCGTTTGTTGCTCAGGCCAGAAGATGTTTAGACCCTGGCCAGTAACGTGGGCTGTCAGGGTAGGAGAGTGTGCTAGCAAGGTACATAACTTGCCTACCAGGGATGTAAGTTTTAGACCCCTAGTGGGTAGCGCAGGCTGCCAAGGAGGGGATGAGCTCTGAGGGCTCTACATACCCTGATACGCTTACAGGAGGTCTGTGAGCAAGCCTCCTACCTAACAGACTGGTAGGGTGTCCTTGTTTATGTCACTATGGGAGCTTTGGGGAGATAATAGAGTAAGCATTGGAGGACATAAATTTGCTCAGGGGTGTCACCAGGGCGGTTGCTTGGGGAAGCAGCTGCAGAACTTGGTATGATCAGGACTCTGGGAAGTAAAACTGATTACTTTGCAACTGAAAGCCCAGACTTAATCACCTGGGGGAGTAAAGACAAATGCATAGACTTTATTGATCTATGGTTGGATGGCCTAAGTGGATTGCCACTTGTGAGGGCCCTTCAAACGCCAGTTCAATGTAGACTCATGCCTGGGTCTACAGGTTCTGGTAACAGGGACTGAGATAAAGAACCAAGGTAGTTCATGTTTTGGGATCAGCAGATAAGACTAGTAAGAAGGACTGTATGATCACATTGAAAGCTAGTTGAGGGACTGTTGGTTCATATTGAAGTTTGAAACTAAAATAGTTCATTGTGCAGGTGGAACCAATGTAGTTCCTAGTGAGGATAAGCTGGAGGGCTCAAGGATCATGATGCAGGAGTAACTGGTCATGATAAAGAAGTAGCCAGAGGACTGGTAGGCTGTTTAAAGACTGGAAAGGAGCTGTTCTGTGAACTAAGATGGACTGATTACTGGTTAAACTGATGAGCTGAGAGATATGATTGAAGAAGAGACAGGAGGACCAGAAGATGTGAGTGCAGAACTATAAGATGACTTAGAAGGACTAGCCAGACTGGAAGTAAAAGCTGGAAGGCTGATTTTGGTGTCTTTAAAGAAGGAACATTAAGAAAAGAAGCAGTTAAATAAGGATTTAATGCTGCCAAAATGATAATATAGAAAAATAATTAATTATCATATCATACTAAAAGCAGAAAGAAAGAGAAAGAAAAATAATTTACAAGATTGAAACTGTGAATTTATTGGGTTAGAATTGAGCCAGAAAGGAGCCAGAAAGAGGCCAGAAATAGGACAGAGAAACTGTGAGGGCAAAAGAGAAAATTTTGCCAAGAACAACTAGGAGAGGCAAAAGGGCAAGCAGCAAGCGGGTTCAAAGCTGCAAAAAGTTGATTAAAACACAGAGAAACACAGAGAAACATTGTAAAATTGAGGGTTCAAAATTTGCTTAAGTAAAGCATATGCAGAAGCACTCAAGATTTTCCAGGGAAAACATGACAGAAATCACAGTGAAACCGTTCAAAACGCAAAGCAGTGGTTTACCTGGAGCAGGAAAGCCTCAGGTTTGAACCATAGTCAAGAGCAAGTCATCCAGGGAAACTTTTTGGCAAAACAGTTGAATCAAGGTGTATGATTGGCTGCAAGACAGAGTCTATTTAATCAGTGTTTTGAGGGCTTTAACTTAAGAGTTGAAGCCTAAAAAATGAGGAGCAGAAGCAGAAAATTCAGGGCTTCCATTGGCTAAAGTAAGTTATAAAGTTCAATATATTATAGAGAGAGAAAAACTGGATAGTTTAAGCTTTTGAAAACCAGAGTTCTAAGGAATATTTTTGGTCTGAAACAAGGAGCTATAAAAGGGGAAACTATCTGAGACTCTTCAGAGACTGGATCAAGTGGATTACAAAAGCCACAAGGACTACAGAAGGAGCTGAAGGCCAAGTTAAAGATGAAGAAGCCCAAGATACAGCAGCCAGAGCTATAGATAAGGGTCCAGAGCTGGAACAGACCACAGGAGCCCAAGACCAAAGTACAGGTGCCCAAGACCAAGTCCAAGGTGTCCAAGGGATTGTTGGAAGACTCCCAGTATTGGAAAAACATATTGTTTCCCTTACCCAGGCATTATATCAGAAGGTTTCTAAGAGGATCTTCCTTCTGACTGGAAATAAAGGCCTATTACAACCCCTGCCCAAATTTACAGTAATTAAAACACAAACTCAATGGGTGAGCTACCCCATATCTTTTACCCTAGTCAAGGGGAAGAGGATATCTATTGTCAGAGTTGTAGGAGATTTGCCACCAGTAAGTCTTCCCAGGAGAGGTGGGAGAGATTGAATAGGCATTTTGAAATGGACAATAGGGAAGGGGAGTTTATAGGGAATGAATTTACCAGGTTGTTACAAGAGTGGTGCAGACCCACAGAGGGGTTGGCGCCCGCTGAAGTACAGGTGCATGGTGGGGATGTCCGCCTAGTGATTGGAAAGATGTTGGAAGAGTTTACAGTTATGCAGGCTAAGTACAAGCTTCTGATCAACCACTAACCACTGTTGGGAAATGAAAACTCCTCCAAGCCAATCCCTGGCTATGACCCAGGACACACTTTGGGGACTGGTGACCAGGAAACCCACAGGGGTACTCTCTGAAGGGCATAACACTAATGCTGTACAATTGAATTTACGTACCTGAAGGGATCACAAGGACAGACATCCTGAGAGACTACCACAACTCAGAGATGACAAGGCACTCAGGGAGACTTAAGACCCTTAGGAGCATAAAGAGAAACTTTGCTTGTCCAAAATTAACCAAGAATCAAGCACTTACCTAAAAGGATGTGATACCTGCAGGAGGACTAAAACCTGCAGAAACAAGCCCAAAGGACTGTTAAGACTCCTGGATATACCTACTGGTCCCTGGAGATCTGTCTTCATAGACTACATCATGGAACTGCCCCTATCAATCTCTTTCAATACAATACTGGTCATGGTAGACCATTTCACCAAGATGGCCTATTTTGTATCAACTACCACCCATTGCATGGCTGCAGAAACAGCACAGCACTTCCACGACCAAATTCTCACTTGGCACACAAAGCCCAAAGAAATCATCACAGACAGAGGACCACAATTCACCTCTAATTATTGTACCCAAGTGGTGAAAGACTTAGGAGTCATACACTGCTTATCAACCTCCTACTGCCCTCAGACTGATGGCCAAACTGAGAGAGTCAACCAAACTCTTGAGCAATACCTCCAATGTTATGCAAATGCTGACCAAGACAATTGGGCTAAGATGCTACCCATGGCACAGTACGCCTATAACAGCAAAGACCATGCATTCACAGGAATGTCCCCCTTTAAGGCCAACTACAGGGCTGACCCCTCATGAGACCCCAGCATTGGCAGCAAGGAACAGAATACAGCAGGGCAAACCTGGATTGAACAAATACATGCCACCCAAGAAACCTGCCTTAGGAATCTAACCCGCACCACCAAGACCTACAACGTGTTTGCTGATGAGAAACAGATCCCCAGAAAACCCTTAGAAATAGGCAAAAAGGTCTACCTCAACTCATAGACGTTCTTTTACATGTGTCTAGTAGGAAACTAGCCTACTGCTGCTGTAGCCCTTACAAGATTGTTAAGCAAATAGGGAAGGTGGCGTACAAACTGGACCTGCCATCTACTTGAAAAATCCACAAAATCTTCCACCAATCCTTGCTGTTCAAGAAAGAAGGCACCACCCTCCCTCCCTCACCAGAAGATCAAGTCAAATCCCCGCCCATTCAGGAGGGACACACAAATGAATACAAGGTCAAATACATTCATGGACACCGCCTCCACTACAAGACTCCACAGTATTACTTCAAATGGGCAGGCTACCCCCCAAAGAGAGCACATGTGAACATGTCTCCAACCTGCCCAACCTGCACAGAGCCATACAGCAATACTTGGACAAAAAGGCAAGTAAAAAGGGAAGCACCGGGAGAGAAGGGGATGGTGTCACAAGTGACAATTTCCTATTAACTATGCATGTGATAGAATCTCAGCTACGGGATTTGAACCCCAACACCCTGCAAGCAGCCAGCCCACATACCCAGCTGCCTGCATTTTTCTGGTCTTAAACCAGAGCTGAATCTGTCTTTGGTGAAACTCCTGGTACCTATCAATCTAGAGTCACCAGCGCCTATCTCTCTCCTGCAAAAGGATCCTTTTAGTCCTGCCAATGGGAGTGCAGGCTTGGCCAATGATCCCAAGATAACTGGGGCCACTGCGGCTGGGGAATCAAAGAAACTTCCTGTGGAATGTGGGCCGCCCAAGGATGACTAATCCTGAAACTCAAAAAGGGAATTTGAGTCTTCTCATTTTGACCCAGTCAATGAAAGATCTCCTGTGTGAGATACCATCAAAGGTTGCCTAACCCTGGTAGATGATATCACCCATTCCAGGGGGAATTAAAAAAGTTTTCCCATGGTAGTTGGGCATACTTTTACCCTGGGCCGCCAGGATTTTGCCCATTGTCATTCTTGCAATAAAGTGATATGAACTTTTGGTTCAACCAGGTTATCCTATATTTGATTTTAGCTCTATTCCATTTGCAGACTAACCTCTGCGGCCTTGTTCTACACGTCCAACAGCCCCAAGGAACCGCAGATTTTCCACCTGAGAAATATTGTCCACCTGGAGCACCCTTTGTCCCAGTACATTTCACAAAGTATCCTCCCAACCTGGCATATTCAGATTTTACTCTAAAAGAAATCCTGATTTACAAACCTGAAGCCAGAACTTGAAAGACTGAGATTATTGGCAGAGAAGGAGCCTTTATCACTGTGCTCTCATTGCTATTCCAAGATAAATATAACTACCTGCAAGCCTACCAAGTTCTAATGACCCTGCCACTCACCCTGCGGCCCAACTGCCTGCAGGAATCTGTGACCGCCAGAGAGTCCACTTCAACACAACTATTTAGAGTGATGTACACCCCCTTTACTGGGTTTGTGCGTTCCATGGTCCCTTTCAACGGGCCCTGGGTCATACTAGGCAAATTCTTATCCTATATTGTAAAGTTAGCTCATATCCTATGGTGGGCCCTACCCTCTGGGCTATGGGCTGTCCACCCACAAGTTCTAAGGAACCCCTCACAGGATTAATCCCTGACACTAAACCTCAAAATTACACCAGCCAATCAGATTAGATGTTGAAAATTATTGAAGCATCTCTCAACCCCCCTGGATCTGCCTTGCAAATTTCTCTTGTGATCAATCAAATGTCAAGGTTTGGTGAGGTGATTATCCAGTTTCTCATACAATCCCTTAAACCAAGACAGGGGACTTTGTGTCCCCTGCTTGCTCATTCTCTTTCACAAATAAAGTTTAGAGTTTAAACCTAATTTTAATTTTAAGTTCAAGTTCTTGTTGTCACTGCCCATACCAGAGTCCAGCTGGACTCCCACAGGGGAGACAGAAAGGGCCTGGAAGGCCATGTATACAATAGGCACAATCCTGACCAGGTAGTTGTCTGAAGTAGCTAGGGGCGCCAACTCCCAGTATGGGACATGACCTGGTTGGCCAGCCCCAATACTGTGATATAGACAAACCCCAGCTTACTGAAATCCTGAGCAGGAGGCACATTGGGTGGAGGGGGAGTAGTAGGAATCTCCTTCATTCTGGATGGTACAGTCACTCTTGGGTGGCCAGAAGGGAGATCCAAGTGGTGGGAGAGGTAGAACTCCAAGACAAAAACTCTAGACAGTTTGGCCAAAGTGATGAGAGCTGAACCAGGTGGGAATGAACAGACGTTTTTAGAATGTGTTTTAGATTCACAAATAAGTGCAAACAGAATAGTTATATTGGTGCAAAAGTAGATAGATCTTGCAAGAAAATAAGGAATCCTGAGCATAAAGATGTTTATTTTTAAGATTTCAACAGTGAAGAGGGCTTTCCTTTCTCACTATTTATACTTACTGGTAATTTTGTGGTCTTTTGTGCCACCAGAGAACTGATGGAATCAATTTTAGTTGAACTTACAATTTTCACTGGAATTTGTGTACTTGGGCCAGGAGGTGGGTGCTCATTGGTTGGTATAACATGAACCTTTCTTGAACTGCAGCATGCCAAGGTGCCACAGTTATTTATAGAGCCTGCAAGTGATTGAGTGCCTGATTGTGCAATTGAACAATTGCGCTCCCAATGTGTCATTTCCCAATAATTCAGTGGCCCAAATTCATTAGTAGAATTGAAGCCAGGGATTTGGGGCTTGTGTGCTTCTCAAATTCTGGGCCATTTGTTAATTGAAAGGGGTTATTTTTCTCTAGGAGACAAATGGTGAGGGTTTCCAGTCTGTGGGTTGTTTGGCCTATAAGAAGGCCAGCTGGTTGTCCAGGGCATTCTGGACCCTGACACTTGTTGTGGAGCTCCCAGATTTTAAAAACTGTCAGTAGAAATTCTGCTTTTCTTTACCTGTTTTTTGGATCTGTTGTCTTTGAAACCTTCTTCTAAGTGGTTAGCTTTAGCATCAGCATATAATAACAATTGTTCTTATGCTTGCTTTTTAAACTGCTGTTCAAACCTGGTTTTAATATATAATATTAGTATAAATAGCCACACTAATCTTGAAATTTACCTGTTTTTTTTGCTTTTCCCAGAGTCTGACTTTACTTCTGTTGCCGTCAAAGTTATCCACGGTCATTTCCAAGACTTGGTAAAGTAACAAGGTCCAAATCTCTTGTTTTTCTTGTAGCTCCTCCTACTAGTGAGAACTCTATAAGTAACAGACCCAGAAATTTTTCCAGGTTCATCCAAATTCCTCAGAGGTCATATATATCATAGTCCCAGCTTTAAAATTTATTGTCTTCTCTCTTGTCCCTGTGTTGGTTTTTATATGGTCCACCTCCCCTGATTTATGAGGCTGCATCTTTTCCTTGGCTTGCTTGGTGGGAAATAATCCAACCAGAGCTCTGAATTTGTTGGAAGATCTTTCAGGCAGACACAATGACCTCCTCTCCACTGGAGAGACCTTTTTTAAAAGCCTTACCTGTGACAATCTTGACTTGTATTATCCTGATACCATTCTGGCTCACCTTCCCAATAATGCAGCTCCTGTACCTCATTCTCCCTTGTCAGAGGAGCAGGTGTTTATTCCGCACAACCCACCTGAAGCCTTGGCTTGCATCCCCTTGTGTGCTCCCTGGCTGCTTTCTGGACTTGTGTTGATGGGAATAGATGCCTACCTCCCCCAGGTTTCCCCTGTATCTTTCCTCTGGTCCCCTTTCTAAGCAGCTATTCCAGTGATTCACTGGATGTCATCCTGGTGGTTTGTTTCACCCAGATGGGAGCCAAACTTAGTTAGTTTAGCCCCTATCTCTCACAAATAGGTCTGATGATAGTTGAGGTTCAGGGCTAGCTTGAGTTTCCTCACCAACTTGGAGGACACAACATTGACTGGAGACCCAGTGTCAAGGATGGCCTTGGTCTTTGCGTTTTGGGTAGATATCTCTACACAAGTAGTTATACATCCAAAAGGGGGAAGGACAATCAAGAAATCTTGTGCTTCAGCCAAATCCTTATCCCACTTCTCTAGCATACATCTTAGGCCAGTAAACTCATTATAAATTTTCTGAAAGGGTAGTGATATAGAGATGTTCTAGATAATGGCGTCAGCCACCTCAGAGGCTTTTGCCAAGACAGGAAACCTCTTGGCTTGAGTGAGGTAGGGTATTGAAAATTTTTTCTTGGCTTCATCAAAAAGTTTGGCAGTGGTTGTAGCCTTTCCAAAACGCAGCTTGTAGGGGACAGGGATGGTCTCAGGTACAGCAAGGACATAGTAGCCATATGCATCAAAATCTTCAGTGTCAGACTCTTTCATTTCAGAGTTATCTGAAATATCATGGAAGAGAAGAAGAATGAGAGGGGCTTGGGAATAAGATGCATTGTCAGCAGAAGTGGAAGGAGGTGAAGGGAGAGGCTGGGAAGAGTTTTCAACCAAGACTTTCTATGCCTTTAGATTAACCTATCTTTTTCTACCTGGTCTCTAAGGTCAGCTCCTTCAACACAAGGATTTCTATACTTGAGAGTGGTGGCCTATCTGATCACAATTATGCCAGCCTTGTTGTTTAGACTGGTTATGGGCATTCATAGCTAGGATTTGAGGGGTGCAGGGATTTGTGCTAGACACATCAGCTCAACTCTATTGTACCACTGAGCCTGAATGAGCAATATTCATATCTCGGGGAAGAGTTTTGATGCTCTTCATTGACATAAGAATAGCATTATGTGCTTTGAAGTGCAAGCATAAGAGCTGGTTGACCTTGAGGGCCTGAGCACAAGGAGTATAAGATTCATGAGCAGTCAATTGTTTGCTTGTTATCAGTTGCTGGCCTTCCACATAAAACTTATCAGCAAACTCAGCTAGAGTTTCCTTAGGTTTGAAGGCAATGTTCATGAACACATCCTTCTTCACCTCTAAGCTGAGGTCTCACCAAACTCCTCAATAAGAAGTTATTCATCTATTCACAAGTGATAATGGAAGAAAGTTTGGGTACCACCAAATCTTGACAGGTAGGATGGAGGAAGGTCAAGATATGCTCTTTCTTTATTTCATTGGAAGTCCTACACATAGCAGTTTAATATATGGTAAAAAAGAAAGCAATTGTGGACTTAATTGGATCAAAAACTTGTTTACAGATAGGCTTGAAGTGAGTCTCAGGAGTTGGTCCACTATTTTTACTGTTGATTGTATTGATGTTAGGGGAGAATTCAGCTTTGGATTCTTTAGGAGGTTATCTGGCCCACAACTTCCAAACACTTTCTTCTAAATTCACTAAAGTGGTGGTGTTATGCTTGTCAGTTTTAGCAGCACAGCCTGTCTGCTGCTCAGTAGTATCCAATTGTTGTCCTTGGTTAGTTAGCACATTCAACAGCTCAGCTAGTTGAGAGGTTAAATGGGGCCAACAGACAGACAAGGGTAGAATTTCTTATTGACAGAATCAATCAATTTGGCCATCTCCTGGAAGTCTTTGGCTAGGGCATCATGGTCCTGCTTCATATGGTCAACTCTATTGGCCAGAGCAATCAATTCTCTATTGCAATGAATACAAGGCTGTCCAGGCATTCCTGGGCAACAGCCATCATCCTCAGAGGGACCTGGCAAGCCTGTAGACTCTGTGATGACTGTGTGTAGCTCCAGGACTTATTGTTGAGTGCAGCCACTTGATTGATGAGTATGGCCACCTGAGGTCCAGACTTAGGCGCAGCTTCCAGAGGTGCTTGGCTTTGTGTAGTGGCACACAACTCATGGATAGTGTCCCATAACTCTTGCTCTTGTCTCACCAGATCTTTAAAAGGGGGACCACCAGCAGAGGATTGGCTTAGCTTGTCCACGCAAGCTTGCAGTCCTTGAGGAATAGTAATTGCAGCAGCCTTTTACTGTATCAATTCATCCTGCATGTATTGCATACTTTTTAAGGAATTATCATCTAAGTGTTGCAGTTGCTCAGCAGTATGGACATGGAATTCATTGAGCTGTACAACCAACTGCTAAAAGTCAGTGTGGTGGGTGTTGAGGGAAAAAGTCAAACTGGGCCTTCCAGGGTTTTTTTAGCTGTTGGAACTCCTGAAGGCGCTCACAGACATATTCAGGGACTGAAGAACACAGGTGTTTAATAGACTTAGTTAATAAAGCTTGGAGGTAATCAAATCTCTCTGACTGTTGGATAATAGCTAGAACAGGGAGTAAACCCATTATTGATAGGCAGATAACTGTTCCCAATAGTTGGAAACAGAGGCACAAAGAGATGAAATCTTATGAACGTGGGGCCCCAGTATCATCTGATGATGGGCTAAAGCAGGATGAACAAAAGTTGATATTAAGCAAGTAGCAGAATTGGCTGCTTAAAGGAAGTAGTGCAGAATACAAGGAGCAACTATCATCCCAAAATATTCTATAGACTTGTTCTTGACTTATAAATTAGGGACAACTCCTTAGCAGGCAGAACCAAGGGCCACTGAAGTAATCTGGTCTAAATCAGGGGTATCCAGCGGATAGGAAACAAGACAAGGATCATTAGTCAAGTTCAAAAAGTAGGAGTGGTAGTCAGGTTATCTATATCTTCTTTAATTGGAGGGCTGGAAGCTTCAGGCAAAGACAGGTCCTGAATTGGAGGAGATGAGGGATCAGAGAAGGTGGTTCCAAAGGGAGTAACCAAGGGGCTTACAGCCCCTGTAGTGAGCACCAATTTTGTTGTGTACTTAGGTACAACCAAGGAACACAATAGGAAATACTAATGATAGGATTGGGTTATTACTAAGCCAGAGGGTTTTCTTCAGGGATGAATAAGGGATTTAGCTTAAGGCCCTGGGAATGATAATTATCAGAAATCTTCTCTAGCTATAACTAGAGAGATGACACCAAAGTATAAAAATAATCATAAAGAAAAAGTATGCATATAACTTATTTTATTGGGTGAATCTAAATGATTTGTGTATTGGCAATTGTCTACCACAAAACAGTATAAGGACAGATATATCACTGATAACTCTCATAAGTGGTTCAAGGATTACTCATGTCATCAGTTGGAATGTTATAAAGTCCTTCACTCAATTTGGAGTGAAGCACATTCTAGTTGATAATGGGAAATGAAGGATTTTGCACTTGAAATGTGATCCCATCAAAGGCAAAATCAATAATGCCTTAATATTGGGATTTACAACAAGGTTACCTTCAAGAGCGGTTCTGAGCACACTGTGAAACTACTCTAGAATGGACAATCATTTTCTTGAGTACATGTGCTGTGTACTTGGGTGCAGCCAAGGGATACAACAGGAAACCTAATAATAGGATTGAGTTTGTACTAATTTGGTGCCAGGGACCCACTTGAGAGGGAACAAGTTCCCAATCTGATGAGCCAAGGCCCCTAAGTTAAGGCCTTCAATAACCAAACCCATAGGAACCGTAACCATTACCAGGTGACCAAAGTGCCCAAGGATGGCAAACTGACCCATCATCAAACTAAATCTACCCAACAAGTAATATCCAACTAGGTAGGACAGCAGGTAGAAGGAGGCATTAGGTCTCACCAAAGAAGGTTCAGCAGGTGGAGGTAAGGTTGTGGACTGGCCGTACTGGAGCTTCCTTCCCCAGTGACCTGAGGGATATTTGAACCAGCCATTTGCCAGGGACCCCTTTTGGTTGGAGTCATCAGGAAAAGAATTGTGCCAATATGTGGTGGGAGTTGGATTTTCAAGGGCCAATATCACAGAAAGCAAAAGAACTAGAAACCAGAACAGGAATAGACTTCCTTTCATGGTTTCAAAAAGGGGGTGCAGAAGATACTTGTTGTGATCTGAGGCGTAGCACAGAGTCACAACAGGAAATCCTAACCTTAGGATTGGATTTGTACTAAGTCTTGGTTAGAATGGCAGGGAAGACTTTTTGATTACCTTGTGGCCCTGATTGAATAATATATGCTAGACGTGGCTAGAGAGGCACCAAAGTACATGGAGACACAAAGACAAAATGTGAATAGAACTTAATTTTATTGAAAAATAGGAAAGGGATTATATAGTGGCAGACAATACCATAAAACACTACCAGAATGGTAGAATCACTTGCCACAAGCATGAGTGGGGCAAGTGAGTTAAGCAGGATCAGGAAACTGAACAATTGTATTTCCCAATTTGAAGCCAGCCTCTGTTAGAGCAAAGTGGTATGTGGCTTGATTCAAGGAGATACAATGAGGATATAACAAACAGATTGTAAGTTGCTTGACAAGCAGGAGACCAAATCTGGAGGACAGCTTCAACATATTGGATCCAATGGGGGTGTAACAAAAGATGGAGATGGAGATTATCAATAGGCAGGTGATTTGCAGAGGTAAATTCAAGAGAGAATCAGATGGAGTCAAAATGTAAAGAGCAGGCCAGGTGATAGCCATGGAATCAATGGCAACCTTGATGGCCACAGAGGCTAATATTTCAAGGATAGGGGCAAACAGCCCCAAGTGAGCCATCATTTTGGGATAAACTTTCTTTTATTTTGTGGGAAATTAAGCTATCTAGAAACAAGTTTCTAGAGGGGAAATAGGGATGTCTTAAGGGAGTTCAGGATGGAGAAGGAGGAGATTCTGCAACATCTGATTGGCTGGCAAGAATATTTTCAGCAGTTGGAGGGCCTGCATTGGAATTCAAGGCAATGTTGTCATAATTCAAAAATTCCAGCAACTAGTGGGTTGAGCACTACCATCCCCAAATATGTATAACGCGTAATTTTCTTGTCAGAATTATTTGGGTAAAAATAAGGCAGGTCCAGATATTCAAGGGCTATTTGGGGGACCCCAGCTTTGACCCATTTTTTGTCTATGACGGCATTTAAGTTGTCTATTTCTTTCAGGGGTTTGGCTGTAGTTCTTTGCTGATTTTAGGTTTTACAAGGGCGCACTATCCCTTACATTTGATTTTCTACTGTAACAGCCTCATTTTGAAGGGAAAAAGAAAAAGGGAGAGATTCTGTGATAACCAGTTACAGTAGGTACTACTTGCAGCAGGTATGGCAGGAGGTTGGCAAATTGGAAGCCAGTCAGGGCAGTGATGATTGGGTAGATGATCATCAACCAACAGAAGACCTTAGCATAGAGGTTGTATCTTCCAAAGCTCCTGGCAAAGTATTTTAACACATAGTACATAGAAGTGTACACTGCAATGAACAGCGTGGAACGCAGGGACACCAGGGGAGGCCAGGAATCAGAGTAGGAGGAGTTGAGTTGTCCAGGGTCACAGTGAGGATCATGACCTAGCCCTTCTGGTGAGGGGCCAAAGAACTCTGGTCCTTGTTGATAGCCTCCAATACCAAGGCAATCTGTAAGCACAGCTGTAAAGATGAGATGGTTCATCTTCCTTGGATTGGAGGGAGTTTGGCAGGGGCTAACTAGTTTTAAAGTTGACTTAAGTTTTAAGTGAATTTAGCTTTATTGAGGGTATTAGGCTCAATAATAGCACAAGCTATTACTGAGGATAGGTCCCCTTATTTATAGTGCTTCCTACTGTGCAAAGTTTTGCAAGTGGGAATGGAAACAAAAGATTGGAGAGCCTAAAAGTTTGGAAATGTGATTGGGAATTGGGGTTTGAGAAAGTGGCCAAATTCTTGTTCCTTGAAAATCTGTTGGGGGTTTGGCCATTCTTGACTAGAGCCAATGATTTCCCCTGGGAGTGGAGTCAGATGATGTTGAAGACTCATGGAATTTTCAAAATCTATTTTGGTCTTGGAAGGTTTAGTTTGGCTGGGGTCTGGACTCAAGCATGTGATTTGGTCCTCTTAATCCCATTGGTTTGGAGTTGAATTGTTCTCAAAGTTTGAAACCTAGATTTTCCCATCTTCTGGGGAGTCAGAATATTTCACAGAATCTGAACCCTGAATTTGCCCTTCTTCTGAAGGGCAGGAATTAATCAATATTTCCCCTTTGAAAACAGGGAGTTTTCTGATTGGCTGCAGGTAATGAGGGCTGCTGATTGGCTGTGGGTTGGGGCCTGGGATCCAAGTGGGTGGCTGGCAGCCAACTGGGACCTGGGAGCAAGTGGGTGGGCTGGGGGCGGGCCCGCTGGCGGCTGGGTGGGCAAGCAGGTGGCTGGCAGGGGCCTGGCTGGCAGGTGGGGAGGCTGGCAGCGGGCCTACTGGTGCCAGGCTGGGCAAGCGGGGGGCTGGCGGGGGGCTTGCAGGCAGCTGGCTGGGTGGTGGGGGGTTTGCAGGCAATCAGGGGGTTGGCAGGAGGCCCACTGGCTGGGCGCTGGGAGGCTGGCAGAGGGTGCTGGTGGGCATGGCACACACCTGCGCAGTTGCAGCGGGCGCCTGCTTGGATGTTAAATTATTCTGGCAGCTATTAAATTCTGTTTATTCCTTGGTTTGATTTTTATTTCCCCCAATTATAGGGGGAAAGTCCTCATTAAATTTTGCCTCCTTGACCAGAAAAACTCCTTTTCTTTTCCAAACTTGTCCTCCAGTGATAATTTGGTTTATGTCAGGAATATTCCTGACAGTTTTTTCCTCAAAATACCCCAACAAAGGCAAAATCAAAACATGGTGAATGGTGGCATTCACAACAATATGTGTGGACTAATGTATAATAGAAGGATATCTTTATTGTTGGAACAAGAATGAAGATAATTAAAAGCTGGCTTAAATAGTGCTTTTGTGGAATAAAATAAGAGTAGTGGCTAATTTGGTGATAATAGGGTTAAATTTCAGATTTCCCTAAGCAGAACCCTCTGAGAGGATTCTCATAAGTAATTCTTTTACCTGATTGGTTATTGGCACAAGAAAATAAAAGAAGCAAAAACAACAGAGAAAACAGAACCATTTGATGACATGCAAGAGGAAAGAAAGCGGAGTTGCATGCAGTGTGTGGCTTTAGTCTTCTGAAGAGCCACTGGTTTAATTACCTGGGTATAATTGAAAACCCACTGATTAAACAACTAATCAGAGCTCAAGCGGTAAGTGTTATGGCCTAGTAGCTTACTAATAGTTTCAAATCCTAGAGCGGGAGCAAGAGCAAAAGTTGGATGAATAAAACCCATATAATTAGGTAAAGTAAGTTGGACAATTGCTTCTGTACTAACGCTGGACCCTTTCTTAGGGTTCTGGGTTCAATTCCTGTCTGGTTCAAAGTCAGAATTCAAACTGGTTTCAAATACTTTGTTGCTGTGCTGCTTTGATTTGATGCCATTAAAAATATTATCCATAAAATTAATGGAGTCAGGGAAGGAATCCCTGAAAGTTGGTGATTAGTCTTCAGGGATGAATAAAGAATTTACCTTAAGGCCCTGGGAATGATAATTATCAGAAATCTTCTCTAGACAAGACTAAGGAAAAAGCGTCAAAGTATAAAGAATGATACAAAGAAAGAATGTAAACAGAACTTAATTTTATTGGATGAATCATTTAGATTCTTATAGGGTGATATTCTACCACAAAACAGTGGAAGGACAGTTAGATCACTGGCCACTCACATAAGTGGGTCAAAGATCACTCAATTCACCAGTCAGAACGTAAATGAGTCATTCACCCAATTTGGAGCAAAACCCATTTCAAAGGGAGAAAGGGAACTGAAGGAGTTTGCACTCAAATGTGATTCAATCAAAGGCAAAATCAATAATGCTTGAATATCAGGATTCACAACAACATGTCAATTCCTCCGCAAGTACTAACCTCTAAGGCCAATCTAGAAGGGGGAAATTTTGTAAATGCACATATTGTAAAGTCACTTCCCCCTTTGGCCCTGGATAGGACTATCTTCTCTTATTGCACCAAGAAATCTGCTCAAATTCCAGCTAAACCCCTTAATTCTCTTGGGGATTTAACCCACACAATTGACAAGTGGTTTGTCTTGATGTACCCTTCTCAGGTGGCAGCCACAAATGATCAGATTTATATTCCCACCTGGGAGGAATCCCTGATTAATTTGGAGTATTTTTTGGCTTGGGCTTGTCCACATTTAAAATTAATTAAGTCCAATCATTCAGGTTGCGCTCCTGTTAAATTAATAAATCCCAACCTAACTTAACCAAATGCTGCTCTGAACCCTTTCATTGATATCATCTAATCAAAGGCAAAGTCAGAAATTACTGGGAAACATTCCAATCCATTGGATTCCTCATTTCAAAATTTCTCATCAAGCCAATCACATTTAATCCCTGAGTCAGGTGACTCCTGAATTTCAATGCTGTCTCTTAAAGCAAGGCAGGGGACTTTTAGTCCTCTGCTTGCTCATTCTTTCAAATAAACAGGCTTACTTTAAAAAACTTTAACTTTTTGAAGCCAGGTGTATTTTCTTTGGCTCTTTTCAATTTTATAAGCTATTAGTAGTAATTTTTGTTGCTACTTACCTTTCCTGTCCCTCTGTGGATACCTGGCTTCTCTTTCAAAGCTCCTAAAGCTGTGGTTAGTACTCTTACTTACGCTTTTGGCTCTTGCTTTCAAAATTAAAACTTTAGCCTTAATTTTAGTAGTATATTTTATTTATTTGCCTATTTTAAGTTTGGTTTTGCTTCCCATTTGCTTTTCTGTTGTCCTGGCTACATATACGCTTTAGTAAATACTTTACGCTCACATTTGAGGCCTATAGTCTGTGGCTGTTGTCCCTTGAAAAGCCTAGTACTCTTTGCAACTCTCTGGTGCCTAGAAAACCCAATTTGCCTATCACACAATCCGGGAAACAACCCAGACCTCCCATCATTTTGTATTCTTAAAAAATGTTGGTTCCTGTTGTTCAATTTGTGGTCTTTACCTTAATCCCTGTGTTGGTGATGATTTGGACAACTTTACCAGATCTTTGGGGACATATTTCTCATTCCTTTCATCATGTAGGGACCAACCCCACCCAATTTTTACATCTGTTTGAGGATCTCCCTGGGTGTGCACAGAATATTCTTGCTACCAGTGAAAACGTAGTGAGAAGTCTTACCTGCAATGATCTGTCAGCCCTTGATTCAGTCTTCTCAACACCCCCAAGCATGGTTTCCCTAATGCCTCTCCCCTCTAAGGACCTGGATGCTCCAATCAAAGAGGAAGGTTTGGGCATCCAAGAGCACACTCCCAAGTGCGCCCCCTGGTTGCTTGGTGGGATGATCTTGATGGGTTTAGATTCCTATTTCCTTGGACTATCTGCTGTGTCCTCTTTGTGGACGCCACTTCAAGCAACCATACCAGTATTGCACTGGATGGTGTCCTGGTGGATCCTTCCCCCAGGATGGGAGCCAAACTTAGTTAGTTTAGCCCCCCTCACTCACACAATTCACACACTTTGTTTTTGCTTTTGATAGGTTCTTTCAAGAACAAATCTCTTAATTTTGCTTTTGTACCTCAAAATAGGTTGATTTCCAAATACAGAAATTCAACTGTTTCTATTTCTCACTCTGCGCAGCTCAATTGCCTCACTAATGCCTGTGGCAAGTGATCTCACTGTTTAAATATTGTTTTGTGGTAACAAAAAAATTTAAGCAGTTTCTTTATCACCAATAAAATTTAAGTTATATTCACATTTTTGCCTTTGTGTCTTTCAGTACTTTGAAGCCTCTCTCTAGCCCCACCTAGCAGAGATTTCACTATTCAGGGCCACAGGTTAAACCTTTCACCTTACCTGCTAACTAGTCCAAGGTTTAGTAAAAACCCAATTATAATATCAGAATTCCCTGTAGTGTGTCTGTGCCACGCCTCAGAACATGGCATTTAAAATTAGAAGTTAACTGTCACTTTTGACACCTGTGCAGCAGCTTCTGGATAATTTAAATGCTTCCATGCATGTATTTCAGGGGCAAGTTATGGGGCGTGAAGCATTTTAGGTGCAGAAAAGGTGGTCTCTCTTGATTAATTTGAGCCGCTTAGTGACTTTAGCCTACCCAAAGATGACCTTCAGTGTCAGGGTCCAGAATGGGCCAGACAAAACCCTATGTTACATAGGTTCAACACCTGCAATTGATCAATTGTGCAAACAAACAATCATGTTGTCAATTACACAGATTAACCCAAAGGAAACTTTAATTCCAAGTGGATAATTGACCCCTGGTCAAGGCCAAGCCTGAGGCAATTGGAAACCGTCCTAAAGCCAAGCAAAAAAGATTTTAATTGGCCCACACCCTCTGAAACCCAGAATTGGGGACTTGGGTTGCCAAATGACCCAAAATTCCCCTACCAGCTTCCCCAGGGCAAAAATAATAAAAGGATTCATCTAAATGACAAATCAAGAGTCACCTATGGAACCCAGCTTGAGAATAATCCATTGACAACCAATAATAAGTTGCCAGTAAGTTCAATTGCAGTTTCCCAGCAGGATATAGCTGGGAACACTGGCATCCCCTTTCTTTGTTGACATCTTCATCTAATAAACTTTGTTGTTTAATGCACACTGAGCATTTATACTTTGCAGGGGCTTATTACATTATTACAAATTTTATACTGCTGGTACTTTCAAACAGAGAGTACCTCCAGTACCAACGCCAGCGCTGGGAAACAGAGAAACTTCTAGCTGCCTCCAACCAACCACTGCCAGCCTTTACCCCACCTCTTAGAGTGCTGAACCAAGAAAAAATCCTGCTTCTGCACCGCGCCCTTCTTTCCTGGTGTTCCTCTGCTCCAACAACTTGCCCAGCCAAGCCTGGCCATGAGCGCTGCCACAGGAGAACTTCCTCTTGTTCCTTCTGCTTCATCATATGACTACAGTAAGCTTGGGTTTGTCTATTTGACCATGCTGGGGCTCACTGAGCAAGTGATGCCCCATATGGGAGTGTGGTGTCCTTGGGCTACTGCTGCCAATTATGTGATGTAGATGGCACCTGTCATCTACTGGGCCTTTCAGGATTGACCCTTCCCCTTAACCAAAGGTTCCCCTGGGAGGCACCCAGGCCATGACATTCAGGCTCTTTTCCTGTTTACTGCTGCTGACTTCCCCCAACTGTCATCAATATAACAGAAAGATGTACTCAATCTTCTAGACCAATTAAAAGACATTTTACCCCTGGTCCCAACAGCTATGGATTAGCTAAGGGGGTTATCCACCAGATTGACATAGGTAGTGCCACTCCCTTTTACGTCAAGTCATATCACTGTAGCCAAGTAGAAGATGCCCAAGTACCCAAAGAACTAAAAAGAATTGTGGATGCTGGGTTACTGGCTCCATCTCAAAGACCTTGGAGTCCATTTAATTGATCCTTAAAAAGAAAGATGGTAGATATAAAATTGTGAGGACTACAGCTGTCTTAATCCTCTTGCTAAGAAGGACTCTTACCTGTTGCCCCAAATCAACAATGCTCTTAGACGCCTAGGAGGTTCAAAGCTAAATACTTTATGAACTCAGCCTCAGTATATTGACAAGCTGACATATCCCCAGAAGATTGGGGAAAATCTGCACTTGTTACGTCTGAAGACCTGTTTGCACCAGCTCAAATGCCCCAGGGGCTCTGTAATGTGCCTGCCGTCCTCCAGTGTGCAATGTACTCAATCCTCAAAGATCTTAAGCTCTCATGTATGCTTGTATATCTGGATGATATCACATTATTCAGCTCTACCTTTATAAATCATCTAGAGCATCTCAAGGCAGTCTTCCTTAATATCTTCAACACTAGCTTAAAACTCAAACCTTCTAAATGTGCTACCTTCAAGGAGCAGTTTGAGTTCCTGGGACATGAAGTCACTCTGACTGGAATTTGACCTATGAACAACAATCTTTAAGCTATTGATAAGGTGATGCCCCCATCAACCTTTGGGAAGACCAAGTATTCCAGGGTATGATGGGATAGTATTGACAGCCCATCCCTAACTTTTTCAAGCGGAGTGGACCTTTGTCCTATTGCTCTATGATGCCCCCTTTGAGTAGGCTGTCATCCAACAACAATTGTTTGAAGCCCTCAGGACCAAGCTCAAGGAAGCTGTCATTCTGGTCTACCCTGATTATGGCAAGGTGGTCATATTTTATACTGATGCTGGCGGGGTAGCAGTAGACACAATCCTAGCCCAGTTAGATGAAGATGGAGAAGATTGGCTAGTGGTCTATTCTTCCGGAGTGCTCAACAAGCACAAAAAAGATTATAGTGTAAAAAAAGGAATGCCTGACTGTTTTGCAGGATTTTAAGCAGTTCCACTACTAAATCTAAGAGACTTACTTCAGTGTGATAACCAACCTGTCCTTGCTCAAATGGCTACAATAACTAAAAGAGTCTAAAGAGAAGTCAGCTTGTTGGGCATTACATTTGCAAGGGTATGGCTTCACAGTGGTACATAGGCCTGACACTCAGCATCAAAAACCTGATGGTCCTTCCAGAATGCCCATCCTGGCTATACATCCTGCAGATACTGATCAACTATAAGAAATTAATTGGCTACCCTGATGTGTGGGCCACTGAAACTGAAGGGATACACCTGGCCCTCCAAGCCCTATCCAAGGGCACTGTTGTTAGATATTGTCAGATATTCAAGAAAACCAAAGGCCTATACTTGCTGCATTTACGCCCCAGCATGGATATAGCCTTGGCTCTCCAAGCTCATGTTGACACCAGGCATGGCAGCCTGGCCAAAGCTTATGGCTAGCCATGTAAGAATTTCTACTGAGAAAACATTTATCTCCTCATCCCTGATTTCCTTTCTTTGTCTATTGTCAGCTCCAACACCCTCCTCCCTTGAAGCACCAGCTCAAGCCTATCCCAAAAATATGCTTCTCACACTGTGAGCATTGATGTGGTTGGCCTCCTCTCTCACTTCTTCTCTGGATGCTGATTCATCCTGGTTGCTGTGGGCCACTTCAGCAAGTGGGTAGAATCCAGGGCTACTAAGAGTATCCCGCCAGGACCACTGCCAGCCTCTGATTACAGGATATACTCCACCAGCCTGAATGGCTGCAGGCCTTGCTATCTAAAAGTGGCACCGGCTCCAATGGAGGCCAGCCCTGTCCACTGCCCGAGCTACAGGAACTCTGCAGCCCCTCTTGGCCCCCTATTATATATATACTGATGGGGCTGCTGATTCTACCCTGCCTCTGCTGTGAGGAGGCTTGCTTTTTCCAACACTGCCAGCCAGGATATATTATTTCCTGCTGCTCTATTTGTGTACTGTCTGAGCAAGCATCCAGTAACAGACCAGCCCCCTTGCCACGCTTTATGAGTAGGCGGCTACCACCCCCTCAAATGTGGGACCTCTGCTAGTGGCGTTGGATACTGCTGCCAATCAAGATGTGGAGGGGTTGATCATTCAGATTATCAACATCTATGTTAGGGTAGAACACCAAACAGTAGGGATAACACAGCCTTGCAAGACTAAAAACTGATGCCAGGATGCTGCCAACCCCTTGAAAATGCCAGACAACTTAAACATTGTCATGGACAAAAGATGGGTCCAAGCTGGAGCTGCACAGATTCCCCTTTAAATCATGGACCTTCCCCATATTTTGCCAGCTAAACACAATAAGTTAGTTACATTTTATTCACTACCAAAAGGGTATGGTGCTTGACCTGCCAGTTTCTGCTTTTTTTATATTATGCCGGCATCCAGTTGAATCCCATCATTGAACCATCAACTGAAGAAAATGTTTGCATCAACCAATCAGAAGCTGAAAACCCTCTATCCTCACAAACCCACATTCCCTTAAAACTTTCCCAAACCCCAAACCCATACCAGAAACATGTTTCTAGATACTTTACTCTTATTGGAAAATAAAGGAAGGTATTTTAAAAAGGCTTGAACATCTGGGCCTTTTGACCCCAGTGCTGGATAATTTTACTACTGCTATAGTCCATCCACCAGCAGACTCCTTGGCTGTCCCTTGGTCCGCCCTTTATATCTCTTTCACTTCATTTTTATCTAGATTTTCCCCTCAGAATGATTTTCATGGCTTTAATTTTGACCTCCATCTTCTGTTACACAGCTAGAGGTTCCCAAATGCTTGCACCCTGTTCCTGATGCAACTGGTTGCTCCTCAAGCAGCCCACAGTTTTTTACTCCTTATACATTGCCTCTCCTTAAATAGTGCTGCCTGCCAATTAACCATAACAATCAAAGCCTCCACCTCTGCCTATAAGGTCAAGTAACTAGAGCTGTTGCCCTCCAATACCTCTCGCACCCCCTCCTCAAGCTCCATACAAGTGGTTTAGCCCTATACTATCACTATTGTGCTGACAGTGTGCTCATGGGTTGGATTCTCTGCAGGTTGGGCCCTATTAGGTTGCTGTTAAGGTGGGTTTGAGTATACCAGTAAGCTGATATTTTCTGGGAGGCTTCTCTTCTGGGTTAGTGCTAAGTTCCTTATGGATACCAGCTCCCCAGGTCAGATCCTGAGGGGGGATGTGTCAGGAATATTCCTGAAACTTATAGTTGTGTAACCAACACACAGACGCCCGTTGTCACCAAGCAGACATCTGCCGCCAACATGCAGACATCCACTGCCACCAAGCAGATACACGCTGCCACCATGTGGAAGCCTGCCACAACCAAGCTGTTGCCCGCCGTCAACGTGCGGGCACCAGCTTCCACCAAGCAGATACATGCTGCCACCACGCAGAAGCCGCCATAGTCAAGCCGCCGCCACCAAGCAGATGTCTGATGCCACTGTGCAGTCCCCTGCTGCTGCCAAGAAGATGCACACCGCCACCAAGCTGTTGCCCACTGCCAACACGCAAATTCCTGCTGCCATTGAGCAGATGCACACAGCCACTGTGCAGGTGCCTGCCACTCTTGCCAGCCTCACCTGCAAGCTATCTGAAAACCAGGCACTCATGAACCAACCTACCACCTGCCAGCTACCTACCAGTCTTTGTCCTCCAATGCCAGCAGGCCAGTCCCCATCCACTCCTTTGAGAAATAGCCAAATTGGGAAACCAGAAAAGGCAATTTCCCTAAAGCCAAACTTGGGAGGAACTGCTTCCCAATTTTGAAGCTTATCAAATGGAAAATAGACTGAAAGGCTCTCCAACAATGAAAATCATGCACCAAATTTAGTAAATGAATTTAGATTCATGAAGAAGGCCCAACTTGCACTATGCAAATGCAAACTGGGATCCAGCCTGCAGGGGGTTCTTGAGAACTTACAGGCGGACAGCCTGCAGGTCCTGCGGGGAGGGCCCACCACAAGATAGGAGCTAACTTTACAATATACAATAACAATTTGCCCAGGAGAGCCCAGGGTCTGTTGGCAGGCACCATTGAATCAATAAGTCCAGTGAGGGTGATGTACACCATCCCAAATATCTGAGTGGAGGTAGATTCATTGGTTGCAACAGATTCCTGCGGGCAGACAGGCCGCGGGGTAAGAGGTGGAGTCATTGGAACTAGGTAGGTGGGCAAGTAGTTGCACTTGTCATGGAACAGCAGTGGGGGAACAGTGATCCAGGCTCTTTCTCTGCCAATAATCTCAGTCTCTCAAGTTCTGGCTTCAGGTTTGTAAATCAGGATTTCTTCTAGAGTAAACTCTGAATATGTTGGGTTGGGAGGATACTCCATGAAATGTACTGGGCCAAAGGGTGCTCCAGGTGGATAATATAGCTCAGGTGGACAGTCTGCGGTTTCTTGGGGTTATTAGACGTGGGGTACAGAACCGTGAGAGGTAGAATGCAGATGAAATATAAATAAAATCAAATATGAAATAACCTGGTTGAACCAAAGGTTCATGTTGCTTTATTGCAAGAATGACAATGGGCAAATTCCTGGTGGCTCAGGGTATAAGTATACCCATCTGCCATGGAGAAGCTTTTACAAGCTTTTCTTGGTCAGGTGATACTGTCTTCCATGGGTTGGAAATCATTGGTGGCGTCCTGCCCAAAGGGTTCCTCATTGGTTGGGTCAGAATGGGAAAACTCAAATTTCCCCTTTTTGCCGCAGGGTTTGTCATCCTCAGGCGGCCTGCATTCTACAGAAAGCTTCTTCAATTCTTTACCAGAGGTGGCCCCGGTTATCTTTGGATTGTTGACCAGGCCTGCGCTCTCATTAGCAGGACTAACAGAATCCTTTTGCAGGTGAGGTGTTGGTATGTGCAACTCTAGGTTGATTGATCTCAGGAGTTTCTCCAAATTCAAATGTGGCTTTGGTTTGGGCCCGGGAAAACGCAGACAGCCCGGCAGCTGGGCCTGCAGGCTAGCGGCCCGCAGGGTATTGGGGTTTAAATTCCATAGCTAGGATTCTATCACATGTATAGTTAACAGGAACTTGTCACTTGTAACATCTTTTTAGACTAAGCAAGTAACCTACTAGACCCATCACCCCTCCCCAAGTCAGAAGATGAATTATATCATCTTCACAGCTGTCTTGAAAGCTTACCTTGGGATAGGGGGCAACCAGACAGCCTATGCTCAGTTCAGACCTGAACCACAGGGACCAAAAGAAATATCATACAATGAGCCAACTCACCTCAACTCAATGGATTTGAACCCGTGGACACCTCTGGCATCATCTTGCCCAACTCCTAACTTGTCTAATTATGTGATCCCTGCAGCTATGCTGTACCTTGCCGTCAGCCTTAGACAATTCAAAATACTTGCCAAAGCCTTCTATCAGACAATACACCTCTATCCAATTTTCTATGCCTTGAACAGCTTTGAGCCATCTAACCTGCCATCTTATGTTACTAAAGTTTTACCCTCAATACTTGGGCATTACAGGATGTTAGGGATTGTGCTATAGATGATGCTTGGATATGGCCTTAGGATGATGTGAGGGTGGTGGAGATCTAGCAGGGTTTGCTTTCAGTTTCAAGGGTTGCTGGGGTTCCTGGGATGAGTTGGCTATAATATCCATGGGCTCTGGATTGTATCGCTGGAGATGTTTGGATCTGGGTAAAGGCTCACACCCAACCATCCTGCCAGCCCCTGGCTACCTATTGAACAATCCCTACTCCTGTTCTACTTTATGAGTAGGGATCTTTCTCTAGATAGAGGCAGGTTTATCTGTATTAGTGTTGGGGTTTATGTTCCTTGAGCGTTCCTTCCCTTCTGCTAAAGGAGGCTTGCTATTGTTTTCTGAAAATTAAGGTATTTTCCCTTGATTCTGCTATGGAGGCTGACCCCAAGCTAGCTTTAAACCTCAAATCCTTTGTACCAAAGGGTTCCCTGATATACCCTCTGGGAAGTTGTCCCCAAGAGCTGAAAATGGTAGATAGGTTGGTCCCTCTGGTATATAATCATGTTAGCTCCTATACTATGTAATACCCTGCTACAGTAGGTACCACTTGCAGGATGTATGGCAACATGTTGGTGAACTGGAACCCAGTCAAGGCGGTAACAATAGGGTACACAGTCATTAGCCAGTAAAAGATCTTTGCATGTATGTTGTATCTCCCAAAACTCCCGGCAAAGTAGGTTAAGATGTAGTACATGGACATGTACATCATGCTGGAGAGTGTAGAATGTGGAGACACCAGGGGAGGCCAGGGTCCAGTCTGGGAGGAGCTCAGTTGACCAGGGTTGTAGTGGGGGTCATGACCTAGTCCATCTAGGGAGGGCCCAAAAAACTCTGACCCTTGTTGGTAGCCTCCAATCCCAAGGCAAGCTGTGAGCACAGCTGTGAAAATGAGATGGTTCATCTTCCTTGGATTGGAGGGTTGGCAGGGGCTGATTGGTAAGTTAACTTTAGTTGTAAGTTGAATTTCACTTTATTGAGGGTATTAATCTCAATAACAGCACAAGCTATTACTGAGATGGGATCCTTTATTTATACTTCTCTCCCCTGTGCAAAGATTTGCAATTGGGAGGGAAAACAGGGGATGTGAGATCCCAGAAGTTTGGAAAGTAGGAATGGCAATTGGGGCTTGGGAAGATGGTCAGATTTCTGTTCTCCTGCTATCTGTGGCTGGTTGAGAAATTCTTGAGGTAAACTAATAGTTTCCTGTTGCCCTGGTGCTAGGTGAAGGTTGTGAGTCAACTCCTTTTCAGAAGCTATTTTGGTGTCAAGAACATTGTTTTGGATAGAGTTTGGCCTTGTCCATGTGGCCAGTGAATTAGCACCTGATTGGTTGGTGGCAAATATATTTTTAAAATCTGAAATATTATTCTGCCCTCTTCTGGAGGGGGAATTTTATCTTCTGAAGTTTCCCCTGTTGTCAGGGACTTAATTGATTGGCTGTACCCCAGGAGGATTTTTGATTGGTTGCAGGGTGGGTCCTGGGACCTGGGTTGGTGGCAGGCATCCGGCTGGGGCCCAGGGAGCAAGCGGGTGGGCTGGGAGCTGGCTGGGTGCTGGCGGGCGTGGCAGGCGTCCGTGCGGTGGCGGCGGGCGCCTACTCAGATGATAAATTAGTTCGGTGCCCACCAAGGTCTAATTTTTCCCCAAATTTATTTTTATTTTCCCCTAATAAGGGGGAGAATTCCATATCAAATTTTGCCCCAAAAATTGGGATCTCAGTTATTTTCCCCCAACTTTTCCTTTCAGTCAGTATTAGGTTTATGTCAGGAATATTCCTGACATACTATGGTAGGTTTTGGTTGATAACCCCCCTCCCCACTGCGCTGATGACTAGGTAGACCTGTCAATAGGGCCTGATCCCCTGGTAAAGTTGGGTACACTTCAAAAGTGATTCCAATGATGGGGACCTTAAGTTGGAAAGGGTGAGGTAGAGGGTAAAGGTAATTGCTAGCCGGTAGATATACAAAAGGGTGTTTATTGAGAAGATAATTGGGTTCACTGATGGTTCAGCTAGTTCTGGTCTAGGTGGGGATCTGGGTTAGCCAGTAGGTAAGTGTTTTCTGGAATGAGATGTAGTCAATAGGGTATGGGATAGAGTCGGTCCAGGTACAAGGCAGGGTGAGGTTGATGGAGATGGTGAGGATGATCTGGTCGGGATCCAAGTTTTGGATATGTTGGCCAATCTCGTCCATCTCTGGGATGGTTGGGTCTAGAAGGATGATGTGGAAGTGGCGGTGGGGGTGGCAGAGGTATGCTTCCCATGCCAGTTGGCTATTGCTGGATAAGGTGCATCTTATGTTGCCCATCTTGGTAAGGAATCCATGGATGATGGATTGGTTGGTGGAGGAATAATCTGCCAGGAGGATATGGAACTGGTTGATGGTTTGGGGTAGGCATCGAATTTCATTTCACTGGTGGGGGATTCGGGTTTGGGGCGGTATGGGCTGAGATCAAAGTCAGGGCTGAGGTAAGGGAGTTTCAAATTGACGGTGAAGTTGGAGCCAACCCCCACCTCGCTCTGGGCGGTGATGGTACCTCCCATGAGATCCAAGATGGCTTTGGAAATGGCCAACCCCAACCCGCTGCCGCCATACCGGCGCCGGTTGGTGTCGTTGGCCTGCACCCAGGGACTGAATATGCAGGCGTGCATATCTGGGCTGAACCCAATGCCGGTGTCCGAGACAATGATTTTGATGCTTAGGGTTGTCTCGTCCACCGTGTGAAGGAGGGATATCTTGACGGTTCCCCTGTCAGTAAATTTGATGGCATTGGAGGCAAGGTTGTTCAGGACTTGCAGGATACGCATGCAGTCTCCTATAGCATTGACTTGGGATTCCAGATGTGTCATGAAGAAGTCTAAGCCCTTCCTCTTGGCAGCCTGCTCCACCATGCCGCGGCAGAGGGCGAGGGTGCGGTTCAAGCTGAAGGGGTTGTTTGATATGCGCAGCTTGCCTGCTTCAATGTGCGAAAAGTCCATGATGTCCTGGATAACTGCCATCATAAGCTTGGTTGAGCCTTCAATGTTGTTGATAAAGTCGCTCTGGGCTCTGGTTACTGCTGTGTCCCTGATGAGAGAAATGTTTCCAACAATCCCAAACAGCGGGGTGCGGATTTCATGTGACATTGTCTTCAGGAACCCCGACTTGAGTTTACTTGTTTCAATGGCAAGCCTTTCTCTAGCCGCAAGCTCCTGCTTCTCACACTCCGCCTCCTTCAGGTCATGGATGTCAATGGCAAAGCACACCGTCTGGGTGGTGTTGGGGATGGGCTTGTTCTGCAAGAAGTGGCAACGGTACGAGTATTCACCATCAGGTCCAGGCCCATGGTGCTTGTTGCGGTATCGCACCTCAAAGGCGGTGGGGTAGCGGTTGACCACCCCACCCTTCCACACCGAAACAATCCACGACGCGTCAGAAGGGTGGATACATTCCTAACCATTAGACGAAAGTTTAGAAAATACCTGCCAGCACTCAGTTATGGTATCAACCCCAAACACGTCTTTAACGCGCCTGTTCTGGTAAAGCAGTTCTCCCCCTTGCGAAGCAACCCAGATTAAACTGGGAAGAGCATCGGCCATCTGGGATAGATTGTTGAACAGCGCCGTTTGATGCTTTGCCCCAACCCCCACATCCAAGATCCCCATCTTTGGCTGAAGCATGCGCTTGCTGTTGGCGATACGTAAGATTGAGATATCCACAATGGTGATGGTATAGAAACAGTTTCCTCCATGCTTCCATTCCTTGGTCTTGACGATGGCCCCCTTCTTGACGCTGTTTTCATTCTTTACTTTGGCAAACACGAGATCCCGCTCACTTGCCTTCCTCACCCCGCCATCCGCGTCAATCACCACACTGGGCTCAAAGTGACTATCAATCAACGAACGCACCCCCTGCCCAACCAACCCATCCTGGCTTTGGTACCCAAACAGCTCACTGGCACCTGCATTGCAAGCCACGACAACCAACCCATTGGTGACGATCACCGGCTCAAACGCCATCGAACACACCACATCCAACAAGAGGCCTTCGCAGCAACTCCCATCACCCATACCCCACCAGTCTCACTCCCCAATATAAATACCCAGCCTAAAACTTTACTCACCCATCACTGCTGATCACAACGGCGCCGTTTCCCTCACCAATGAACTTCCACCAAAAAAAACTTTTTATCCGTTCCACATCTCACTATTCAAGTATAGCCTACCTATTCCTTGATTCACTTTCAGTTAAATCTTCAACTTTGTGGGGAAGCTTGATTTAAAAACCAAGCAATCAACTTTCCTCCAAACTTAACCGTGGCATTCTAAACTATCTATTTAAACCAAGTTTAAATTGGATTTAAAGCACCAATACAATCCAAACATTTCAAGTAAAGAGCTTTAAAACCAAATTTCCTCAGCAGATAAAAAATATCTGTTTCGCTAAAAAGGCCAAATTGTAACAATTATCAATCCCTTCACTGACAAAAAGAAGGTTTCTGGGATCCAAAGATGATCCTCCTCAAGAAAGATCGCTTAACCAGGCCCCAAAAAACCAACCAATGAAACTTGAAGCAAAACCAAACTTAATTATTTTGCCAACAACCCCTGAATGCTGCATTAAATTTATTTCTTTATATACTTGCATCACCCAATCAACTCCAATGGAAGCTTTGGTGTCATTTCTGTACTCGATAACACAGTTGTCTGAATAGAGCAAAGACCAATATCCAGCTTTCTGATTGCTAAAGACTGACAGGCATCAATCACCAAAAGCAATTTAGTCCAAGCTTGAGGCTCCCTATAAGCAACTCGAACATGATGTAAACCAACCCACCTGCCTTATCCCTGATTCTACGCTAGCCATGAGTTTAGATAGGTCCAAACAACTTTATTTACCCAACAAATATTTTGTCCCAAAATATAGGCCAAGTGGTGCTGATATACTGCACTCTTCACAGCTATTGAGATAGAAAAACTAAAGTCACACATAGAACTAATCATAACATCAAACACATAACTTGATCCAACCCAACAGAGATTTAGGCTTTAATGGGGCATTAAAATCAAATTTACATCTTTTATATCATACACATAACATATCAAAGTCACATAGTAAGGTCAGGATCTCAAGATACCAACAGGTCAACCCCCACATCCAACTTTCTACCAGGGTTACTAAGTTTTAAGCAGGGCACACAGAAGTTACATGCTATACTGTAAACCTCCCCCACAAAAATAGGAGCAGTATCAAACCAAACCCACAGCACACAAAACCATGATCAATATCCAGTGCCAAGTGAACAAACCAAGCCAGGCAATCTGAAACAAATACCATATAAACCATTCTTAGCTCTCCTTTGGGTGCACAGATCACACAAGATCAAAGGTTTGTTAAAAAAGTTGAAAATAGTAACAACAGGGCTGTCATGACTTTGTATCTCTCTCAACTCCCCAAGAGGTGAACCACTCTCATATCCCCCATGCCTCTGGTGGCTGACATGATTGCTTGATTTTATGTAAAGCAGTTAACCCTTTCATGTTCCCTTCCCTCTCCTACATATATTTATGTCCAGGAAAACACATAGTATAAATTGCCTCCCTATATCCCAATAAAGATATTGCTTTCACTGCACATATCTGCTTTTTGAACTCCTTGGCTTACATCAATATCAAATGCCTGTCAAAAGTGACAGTTCACTTCTAATATCCAAGCATGATCTAGAGCAGGGATCAAACCCTGTCCTTGTTCCCCCAGCTCACCAGCTCAGAAGACCAAGAGCATAGCTTCTCATACCCAACCATGAGCAACCCTGAAAGTGAATCTGATGCAAACCTGTCAGGACTGAAATCCTTGCTAACACCCCAGGGATGTACAAGCAACCCACCTGCATTTGATGTTAGAAGCCTCTCTGAAGAAGTAACCTATAATGCTGGTTGGCTGGGCAGTGAAGTTAGCAACTGTGTCAATTAGAAACGCTCCAAACCCAACTAAGGCCAAGACATGCCACTTGCCCAGCAAACCCCCAACACTGATAACTGAATAAGTGAATTGAGAGGTTAAGGTGTCTACTCTACAGTGACAACCAATAGCAACCCACCTGTGCCAGAGACCACCCTGCCAGCCCAGGAACCCTGACCATATCATGAGACCTGGCAGAGGGGTAGAAACACCTACTGGGCCAAGCCCAACTCCACTGATGCTTGAGTAATAAAGCTGTTACAAACCTTTGGTCTTATCAAGTACTTCCCTGTGATGTATGTGTCTTCTATCATATCTGTATCAACCCTACAGGCCTGCCTCCCCTGCCATCCTGCCAGCAGAATCACCAACCCCACTGTAAGGGATTGCAGTTTTAAAGAAAACCAAACTGGGTTTGAACCTGTGTCCCCACCCAGCAAGGATCCAAGTGGGCGGCTGAGTAAGCTTTCCAGGGGAGTCAAACCCCTGCCTAGCCACCAGGGCAAGTAATAGGTTAAGGCAATTGGCCCTGGCAGTTCATTTGACCAGGGCCAGCCATTTGGATGGACCAGATGGGCTAGCAGCCCCCAAATTTTTGGGAGCCACCAGCTCTAAGCATACAAAGGGACTGGCTGGCACCCAAGCCACAGCTGAGTATGTTGGCTGGGTACTGGAGCAGATCCAGTATCAGTTGGGATCACACCAGTCCCCATTCAGCACCATGACTGCTGTATCAGCCTCTGTTTCTGGTCTGGTCTCCTCCTCTGTGGTTCCTGCTGCTTATGTTTCTGTTCCTTCTTCCCCTGCCAACACTGTGCTATCTGTCCCTATCCAGAGTAATGACAATTCTGAGCATTGCCTATAAATGAGGAACCTGATCCAGCCAAAACTCAAACACCCATTGCTGTAATAATCAAGAGCATCTGTGGGGTTCCTGTCCACCAGTCCCCATAGTGTGTCCTGGGTCATAGCCAGGGATGAGCTGAAAGGGGTTGTCACTCTCTAGTAGGGGACAATGTATCTCAGAAATATGTATAGGGGTTGAAATGGGATTTTATTCACTCTCAGGAGGGAGATCCCCTTAGAAACTGTCTGATATATGGCCCAGGGATCAGGAAAAAAATTGGTATGTGCCAATACTTCAAGCCCTCCAACAATCTCTTGGACTCCTTGTACTTGGTCTTAGCTCCTGGACCTTAATCTTGGGCCCTGCTTCTTATCCTAGGTTCCATGTAAGGAAGCCAGGCATAGGGAGAGGCATTAGTTGGTTCAGGATGGGATACCGCCGGGCTATTGGGAAATTCCCACCATAGGATGGGTGCTAACTTGATAATATAGTATATGGATTGCCCAAGTAAAGACCAGGGCCCGGAGTTGGGCACCATAGAGTCCAACAATCCTTTTAAAGTAATGTAGAGTACTCCAAAAATTTGATTGGACGTGGTCTCAGCGGCAGTGATGGGTTCCATTGGGCAGTCAGGTTGCAGGGTTAAGGGTGGAATCATGGGGAAAAATTAGGCAGGCAGATAATTGTACTTGTCTTTGAACAATCTTGGCAACATTTTGTAATACTTTCCTTTGCATCCTATGTATTTGGTTTCTCTAGTACTTGCCAAGGATTTGGCAATGAGTATGCTCTCCAAGTTGAAATCAGAGTAGTTGGGGTTGGGTGTGTTGCAACATCTTCAATTACTCCCTCTCGGGGAATTAATGCCCCAAGTAAATCACCAAATGGTTCACTGTCCAGTCAATAAACTGGTGGCACCATTATCAGTTAACTATCTATGACAGGGATCACCCAATCTAGGTCCTAAATGGAACACAACTTGATTAAGCCTCAGGAATCAAGAGGAACATTACTCAGATAAGCCCCATGACCTCCATGACGTACATGGACGGCATGTGGCTTGTCATGATACTATATATTAGCCTATATTCATATTCAATAAAGTATAATTCTCTTCTTAAATCTTCCCCTTATTTTGTTTATTATACTTTCCAGAAGTATAAAATTGACAGGTGGGTATTTGATATAATGCACAGGTCTAAAGGGGGCTCCAGGGGGACAGTATAGTGCCTGAGGCAGTTTGGCAGGTTGGTCTCCAGAGGGGGTGGTTGCCTGGTTGTCTACTTGACTGGAGTTGAGATGGAAGATCACTAAAAATAGATAATGTAGGTTTTGTTTGAACCAAAGGCTCATAAAAATTTATTATCAAAAATGACAATAGGGTCATCCCCATACCACTAGGGTTCTTATGCCAGATGATTTTGCTTCTTTGCTTTTTGTGGATATCAGGCTGTGGACAAAAAGCTGACAGGACATGTATCTTGGCTTCTGGTTTCAAGGGTGGCAGATCCCGGTTGTGCTTGCTCTGATGAACAGAAGTGGTGATGCTTTGTTCCGCCGCTGCTGTTCACCATATCACCTGAGCAGTCCAATTACATTACCCATTCTGGACTGGAGACTGACGGCAGCTGGTGATCATTGGTGGGGCTAGCAGTAGGTTTTTTTAACCTCTTTTAGTCAAACTACAATTTCTGTGTAGGTTTGGGTCTTTGGTGGCACAAGGTTAACAGCAATATGGTGACTATTCAGGTAGTCATTCTTAAGAAGCTGGAGGGTCTCAGAGTAATTCAACAACTCAGGCTTGTGGCTAAATGAGTTGGTGGGTTCCTGTTCATCCTGGGTGACTCAATTTGCCTTTGGAGGGTCAGGGTTTGATTCCAGGGTTTCCAATGTTGATATTGAACTACCAGTCTTGTTACTTGGCAGGCTGACAGGTTCCTATCCCTCCTGGTTAGGGCAAGGAATTGTTGACATCCCAGGGTTAGCCCAACTGGAAGTCTGGAGGGCTCCTGTCTACCCTGGTTGACGCAAGGCATTCCCTGAGGGCTGGGGTTTGATTCATGGGTTTTCAATACAAGTATTAAAATGTCATTCATGACACTCCAGCTCTCTGTATAGCTTTAGTGGCCTTGGTGTTCCACTGTTTTAAGTCCCTGAAATGCTTCAGATTGATTGCCTTTTTATAGATCCTTGTTTCAGTCCTTATTTCTCTCAGAAATCTGGTTTTTCATGGCTTAAACTATTCAGCTTCTTTTTCTATATAATATATTAAACCTTTTAACTTACTTCAGCCAATTAAAACCCTGCTTTTTCTACTACATTCCCTCATTTTTAGGCTTAAACCCTTCATTTAAAGCCCTTAAAACAGTGATCAAACAGGCTTTGATATACAGCCAATCAGATGCCTGTATCTAACTGTTTTGCCAAAATGTTTACCCAAATGACTTTCTCTTGACCCTAGTTCAAACCCAGTGCTATATTGCTCCAGATAAACACCTGCTCTGTGTTTTGAACAATTTTTCCGTAATTCCTGTCATGTTTATCTGGTCAAACTCAAGCGCTTCCACATATGTTTTACTTAGGGGATTTTCAAGCCCTTATTTCTTCAACATTTCTCTAAGTTTCTCCGCGTTTTTTCACCATTTCAACCATTCAAAATTGCCTGCCACTTGCTTCTTGCCTCACTTAATCAATTGAGCAAAACTCCAGCCTTTGTCCTAAAAATTTCTCTGTTCTGTTTCCTGCCTTGTTGGCTCCTTTTTACTGAATCAAGTCCTTATAAACTTACAGCCTATTTTCTGTAAATCATTTTCTTCCTCCTACTTATTTCTTATATGATATTAATCTTAATCTTTCTATCATATCTTTTGGAAGATTATTTAATTCTTTTTATCTACTTCTTTCCTAATATTCATCTTATTCCTAACAGTCCAAGTTCATTATTCCTGCTTCTTCATCTACTTCTGCTGGCCCTTCTGATCCAACTTCCAGCTCCTCAGCTAGTCCTTCTCCATGAACTTCTAGTCCTTCAGCTAGTCCTAACTTTGAACCACCTAGGTTCCATTCCTCCTCTGCATGAACCACCAAGTTTACTTTCCTCACCATGATCCTTCAGTCCTTCAAATAGTCTTTACTGCAATCATCTTTTCCTTCTTAATAGTCTTCACTGGGATCTTTTCCTTTGAACTATTTTTGTTTCCATTTTCAGTCCCCATTACCAATACCTCAGACTCAGGCAATAAGTTTACAAGGCTACTGGAACTTGACTGGGCCTCTGTAAGTGAACTCCACGTGGGCCATTGAACCACAGAAAATCCTCATGTCTGCGCAGTTGTCTTTACTCACTAAGGTGGTTAAGTCTGAGCATTCAGGTGCAAAGTAACCAACTTTACTTCCCAAAGGCCTGATCATACCAAGTTCTGCAGCTGCTTCCCAAAGCAGCTACCCTGATAATGCCTCTGAGCATATTCATGCCCCCAATAATAGCTTCAGGACCTCTGCAAAGCCTTCAGGGAAACTCAAACAAGGTCACCTTATTAATCTGTTAGGTAATGTCAGGGATCCAGCCTGTGGGGGGTTCTTGGGAACTTGCGGGCGGACGGCCCACGGGGCCTGGTAGGGAGGGCCCACCACAAGATTGGTGCTAACTTTACAATATAAGATAACAATTTGACCAGGAGGGCCCAAGGTCTGCTTGCAGGTACCATAGAAGCAATCAAGCCAGTAAGAGTGATATACATCACTCCAAATATCTCAGTGGAAGTGGATTCATTGGCTGCAATGGATTCTTACAGGCAGTTGGGCTGTGGGGTGAGAGGTGGTGTCATTGGAACCAAATACACAGGTAGGTAGTTGTACTTGTCCCAGAATAGCAGAGGAGGTATGGTGATTTTGGTGCCTTCTCTGTAAACAGTCTCTGTCTCTCTAGTTCTAGCCCCAAGGTCTAGATTAGGATTTCTTCTAGGGTGAACTCCAAATACGCAGGGTTGGGTGGGTACTTGGTGAAATGTACTGGACCAAAGGGAGCTCCTGGTGGACAATAAAGTTCAGGTGGCTGGTCCGCAATTTCTTGGGCTTGATGGGTGTGAGGTACAGAACTGCGGAAGGTAGACTGTAAATGAAATAGAACTAATGTCAAAGATGGAATAAACTGGTTGAACCAGAGGTTCATGTCACTTTATTGAAAGAATGGCAATGTGCAACTTCCTGGCAGTCCAGGGTATAAGTATGCCCATCTGTCATGGGTAAACTTTTACAAATTTCTTTGGCCCAAGTGTTACCATCTACCAGGTTTTTCCAGTCCTTGGTGGCATCTATTGCAGGAGTTATATCATTGGCTAGTTTGAACTGAGAATACTTGAATTTCCTTGTCAGGTTGTGGGGTTGGTCATCTCTGGGTGGCCTGCGTTCTATAGGAAGTTTCTTTGTTTCCCCTTCTGTGGTGGCTTGAGCTATTTTGGGGTCTATGGCTAGGCCTGCACTCTCATTGGTTGAGTTAACAGGAACATTTAATGTGGGGAGTGTCAATGTAGGTGATTTTGGCTAATCAAGATTTAGAGGATTCTCCAAAGTCAAATCCTGCTCTGGTTTAAGCCCAAAAATCTGCAGACTGGCAGCCCACAGGATATCAGGGTTCAAATCCCGTAGTGGAGGTTTTCAAGTAAGCATGGTCAATAGGAGTTTGTCACTTATGACATCATCCCCTTCCCTCTAATTGCCCTCCTCCTTCCTTGCCTTCTTGTCCAAGTATTGCTGTATGACACCATGTGTGTTAGGCAGGTTGGAGACAGGTTCCCAGGTGCTCTCTTTGGGGGGGGGGGTAACCTACCCATTTGACGTAGTACTGTGGGATCTTGTAGTAGAGGCGGTGTTCCTGGATGTACTCAACTTTGTATTCAGTTGTGCGTCCCTCCTGGATGGGCAGGGGTTGGTCTTGATCTTCTGGTGGGGAAGGTAGGTTTCTTCTTTCTTGAATAGCAATGATTGGTGGAAGACATTGTGGATTTTCCAAGTAGATGGAAGGTCCAGTTTGTACACCAGCTCTCCTATTTGCTTTATAATCTTGTAAGGGCTGCAGCAACAGTGAGCTAGCTTACTACTGGGTACGTGTAGGGGAACGTTCCATGAGTTGAGGTAAACTTCATTGCCTATCTCCAGGGGTTTTCTGGGGACCCTTTTCTTGTCAGCAAACACCTTGTAGGTCTTAACAGCGCAGGTCAGGTTCCTAAGGCAGGTTTCTTGGGTGGTATGTATCTGTTAAATCCAGGATTGTCCTGCTTCATTCTGTTCCTTGCTGCCAATACTAGGGTCCCATGATGGATCAAACCTGTAGTTGGCCTTGAAGGGGGACATACCCATGGATGTGTGGTCTTTGCTGTTATAGGCGTATTGCGCCATGGGTAACATCTCTGCCCAGTTGTCTTGGTCTGTGTTGGTGTAGCATTGGAGGTATTGTTCCAAGATTTAGTTGACCCGTTCAGTTTGTCCGTCTATCTGTGGGTGGTAGGAGGTTGACACACAAAGTTTTATTCCAAAGTCTTTCATCACTTGGGTCCAGTAGTGAGAAATGAATTGGGGTCCTTGGTTAGTGATGATTTCTTATGGAGTGCCGTGTTGCGTCAAGATGCAGTTGTGGAAGTGTCTGGAAGTCTCAGCTGCCGTGCAGTGGGTAGCAGTTGGGAGGAGGTAAGCTGTTTTTGTGAAGCAGTCAACCATGACTAGGATTATGTCAAAGGATTTTGAAGGAGGGAGTTCTACTATCTAGTCCATTGAAAACAACTTCAAGGGTCCAGCAGGGATGTCCAGAGGTCTCAGTAATTCTTCTGGCTTTGAGCAACATGTCTTGGTTCTTCTGCAGGTTTTGCAACCATTGATGTAGGCAGCTACTTCCTTGTCCATGCCTGGCCATGCATAGTTCTGCTTGATACTTAAGAGGGATTTGTGTCTACCAGGGTGGCCGGCTATCTCTAAACTGTGGTGGTCAATCAATATGTTTGTTTGGGTTGGGCCTTCAGGTACATAGATTCTGTTGTGGAGCAGCAGGGTAGTGCCTTTCAGGGAGTATCCTTTCTTTGAGTGATGGCAATCCAAGTCCTTTGTCAGGGCTTCCACTAGTTCAGTTGAATAGATGTCTTGTTTCTGGGCTCTTATCACATTGGGTTTGCTGGCAGCAATCTTCAAGTAATTTGGTTGTATCCCTAGGCTGGAAGGGTCTAGTAGTGTGTGGGTGTTGCAGTCCTTGATTTTGGTGGAGGAGGAAATCAGGACAGCTCTCCTGCTCAAGGCGTCAGGTACCACATTCAATTTTCCTGGCTTGTAGTCTATGGTCAAGGTGTAGTCAGCCAATTCCAAGGCCCATCTTGCTTGTTGTTGGTTCAGCTGGTGTGGTTTGAAGAAGTAAACTAAGTTCTTGTGGTCTTTCAGAACCTTTACTGGATTTTCAGCACCACACAAGTATCTGAACCAATGCTTCAATGTCTTCATTATAGCTAGCATCTCCTTGTTGTATATTGGGTAGTTCCCTTCAGCTGGTAGCATCTTCTTGGAGTAATATACTACAGGATATAGCATATGATCCCCTCCTTCCTGAAGAAAGACCACACCCACTGTAAAGTTGGAATCATCTGTCTCCAGCACAAAAGGTTTAGATGGGTCAGGCATGGCAAGGACCAGGTCAGACGTGAAAGCTTCCTTCAGGGTCACAAACGCAGAGGTGCACTCATCAGTCCAGACAAACTGGACCTTGTTAGAGCAAAGACAGGTCAGGGGAAATGTAATATGAGAAACTTTTTGGATGAAATCCCTGCAATAATTTTCCAGGCCCAAAAACTTTTCACATCTTTTCTGCATTTGGATACTGGTGTAATACCCAGTTACGGTAGGTACCACTTGCAGTATGTATGGCAACAGGTCAATGAACTGGAACCCAGTCAAGGCGGTAACAATAGGGTACACAGTCATCAACCAGCAGAAGATCTTTGTGTGTACGTTGTAGCTTCCAAAGCTCCTGGCAAATTAGGTTAATATGTAGTACATGAACATGTACATTGCAATAGATAGTGTAGAATGTGGAGACACCAGAGGAGGCCAGGGTCCAGTCTGGGAGGAGTTCAGTTGACCAGGGTTGTAGTAGGGGTCATGACCTAGTCCATCAGGGGAGGGCCCAAAGAACTCTGACCCTTGTTGGTAGCCTCCAATCCCAAGGCAAGCTGTGAACACAGCTGTAAATATGAGATGGTTCATCTTCCTTGGATTGGAGGGTTAGCAGGGGCTGATTGGTAGTTTAACTTTTAGTTGTAAGTTGAATTTCACTTTATAAAGGGTATTAATCTCAATAATAGCACAAGCTATTATTGAGGTGGGATCCTTTATTTATAGTCCTCTCCCCTGTGCAAAGATTTGCAATTGGGAGGGGAAAATAGGGGATGGGAAATCCCAGAAGTTTGGAAGATAGGGATAGCAATTGGGACTTGGGAAGATGGTCAAATTCCTGTTCTCCTGCTATCTGTGGCTGGTTGAGAAGTTCTTGAGGTGAGCCAATAATTTAATGTTGCCCTGGTGCTAGGCAAGGGATGTGAGTCAATTCCTTTTCAGAAGTTATTTTGGTGTCAAGAACATTGTTTTGGATGGAGTTTGGCCTTGCCCATGTGGTCTGTAACTTAGCACCTAATTGGTTGGTGGCAAACTTATTTTTAAAATCTGAATCATTATTCCTGCCCTCTTCTGAAGGGGGAATTTTGTTTTCTGAACTTTCCCCTGTTTTCAGGGACTTATTTGATTGGCTGTATCCCAGGGGAATTTTCGATTGGTTGCAGGGTGGGTGGCAGGCATCCAGCTGGGGCCCAGGGAGCAAGCAGGTGGGCTGGCGGCTGGGCGGGCAAGCAGGTGGGCGGCTGGGAGGCTGGCAGGAGGCAAGCAAGCAGGTGAGGGACTGGCGGGAGGCTGGCAGGGGGCTTGCAGGTGCCTGGCTGGGTGGCGGGCGTCTGCGCAGTGGCAGCAGGCGCCTGCCTGGATGATAAATCAGTTCAGCGCCCACCAAGATCCAATTTTTCCCCAAATTTATTTTTATTTTCCCCTAATAAGGGGGGAATTCCGTATCAGATTTTGCCCCTAAAATTGGGGTCTCAGCTATCTTTCCCCAACTTTTCCTTTCAGTCAGTATTAGGTTTATGTCAGGAATATTCCTGACAACTGGTCAGGCTGTCACTGCTTCCACTTTGTCCTGCGCCATAGCAAACTTGCCAGTCTTTACCACATATCCTAGGAATTCTACCTTGGACTGAAATAATTCACATTTCTTCAGCTTGGCGTGTAAGTTGGCCTGGGAGAGCTTCTCCAGTATACTGTCAAGGTGTTGGAGGTGTTCTTTGTGTGACTTGCTGTATATGAGGATGTTGTCCAAATATGCAACACAAAATTGGTTGAGGTACTTGCCTAGGACAGTGTTGGTCATCCTTTGGAAAGTACTGGGGGCGTTGCACAAGCTAAACGGCATTACTAGGTATCTGTATAACCCATATATAGTTTTGAAAGCCATATTGTATTTGTCTCCTTATTTGATTTTGATCTGGTTGAAGGCATCTCTCAGGTCAATTTTTGAGTACACTTGGGCTCCAGTCAGTACATCACAGAGGTCGTTGGCATTGGGGATGGGGTAACAGTTCTTTACTGTAATGTTGTTCAGTTTCTGGTAGTTCACGCAGGGACGCATTCTGCCATCCTTCTTCCCTACAAACAGCATGGGTGACAAGCAAGGGGCCTTTGACACCTAGATGAATCCTTTTTTGTCATGTCCTCTAGGTATGTCTTCAGGGTACTTGTTCACAATAGTTGCAGCTGTAGATGGGCCCATGATGTGGTTGGGTTCTGGGTAACAGGTCTATGGTGTGGCCGTAGATTGAGTGGTTGGGGAGATGGGTTTCTGCTTCCTTGCTAAAGACGTGGTTCCACTTCTCTAAAGAGGCTGGTAGGGTCCCTACACTGGGTTCTATTTTCAGGGTCAGGAGCGTGTTGGGTCCCTTACTGGTTGGGCCCAACTAGAACAGCACCATATCAAACAAATTTTCTCCCTTCAAGGCAACTGTTTGATTACAGAAATTCAGGATAGCGCTGTGTCTTTGGGACCAGGAGTCTCTTAGGATTAAGGGATGGGGAAGTCCCTTCAGGATGATGGGGAGCGCTGGGTGGGTGTTCTGACCAATTTTCAATGGCATCTTGGCCGTGCACCTAAATCCCAAGTTGTGAGAGCTGTTTCCCATGATTGCTTTGACACCTTTGGTGGTGACCTCTAGTCCTAGATCCTTTGCAAGGGTGGCATCAATAAAGATTTCTTCAGCTCTGGTATCAATAAAAGCCTCAACAGTCTGGGATGTTGTGAGTGTTCTCACTTCAACTTGGATAAATTTGTAAGGCTGGGTGGAGGTGTTTATTTATGCTAAGGAAACCGTAGGACCACTTTTCTTGGGGCAAGCCTTAGTGAGGTGGCCAGGTTTGTGGCAGTAGAAACACGATCCTTCACGGTAGTGGCGTTGCAGTTCCTCAGGGGACATTCCTGGTCTGTTGGGCGTCAGGGCTTAGTTTGTGCGCTGAGTGGGAGAGGGGGCGCCTTCTTGGTTAAGACTCAACCCTCTACAAAAAAGGAGTAATTCATCTAGGCCAAGCGTAGGGGGATGATGCTTAAGGAGTTCCTTCAAGGCAGGGCAGGCTCCTTGGCGGCACAGGATGGCTGATAACTTGTCCTTAAGTTGGGTTCTAGCTTTCAGTTTCAGGAACTCATTTGTATAGGCTTGTAAAGTGCAGGGTCCTTGTCTAATGTCTAGTAAGCTGATGAGGGTGTGATGGCGGGTGTCTTGGTTGTTGCCAGTGGCCATCAGTTCACTTTTAAATTGGGAGTAGTCCAGGCAGAACTTGACGTTCTCTGCAGGGGCCTTCTCAAACCAGTCTAAGGCATTGCCAGATAGCATGGTGGCCACTCCAAGGAGTTTCTCAGTGTTGGTGGAGTACAAGTTTATGTTAGCCTGAAAATGGAGACAGAGGACTGGCATGGCTCTTCTGGCTTCTTCTAAGGTGAGCTTCCCTATATGTGGTATGCTCACCTTGGTTGTGGTCTGATTGACTATAACGTTCTGAACCTGCAAATTTGGGGTCTTGGTCTTCTTGACACCAAGCAAGGCGTCTTTTGGTTCTGTACTGGTTTGGTGTTGGATTGCTGATGCAATTAGATTGATAGCTAGCATGTATGCATATTAAGCTAAAATCAATAAAAGTAGCATACAAGATGCCCCAAGAAGTTATCAACATCTTGGGGCCCAGGTTACCGTGGTTAAGATAGATTGCCATAATGTCAGGGATCTAGCCTGTGTGGGGGGGGGGGTTCTTGGGAACTTGCAGGTGGACGGCCCGCAGGCCCAGCAGGGAGGACCCACCACAAGATTGGAGCTAGCTTTACAATATAAGATAACAATTTGACCAGGAGGGCCCAAGGTCTGCTTGCAGGTACTATAGAATCAATCAAGCTGGTAAGAGTGATATACATCACTCCAAATATCTGAGTGGAAGTGGATTCATTGGCTGCAATGGATTCTTACAGGCAGTTGGGCTGCAGGGTGAGAGGTGGTGTCATTGGAACCAAATACACAGGCAGGTAGTTGTACTTGTCACAGAATAGCAGAGGAGGTATAATGATTTTGGTGCCTTCTCTGTAAACAGTCTCTGTCTCTCTAGTTCTAGCCCCAAGGTCTAGATTAGGATTTCTTCTAGGGTGAACTCCAAATACGCAGGGTTGGGTGGGTACTTGGTGAAATGTACTGGACCAAAGGGAGCTCCTGGTGGACAATAAAGTTCAGGTGGCTGGTCCGCAATTTCTTGGGCTTGATGGGTGTGAGGTACAGAACTGCGGAAGGTAGACTGTAAATGAAATAGAACTAATGTCAAAGATGGAATAAACTGGTTGAACCAAAGGTTCATGTCACTTTATTGCAAGAATGGCAATGTGCAACTTCCTGGCAGTCCAGGGTATAAGTATGCCCATCTGTCATGGGTAAACTTTTACAAATTTCTTTGGCCCAAGTGTTACCATCTACCAGGTTTTTCCAGTCCTTGGTTGCATCCATTGCAGGAGTTATATCATTGGCTGGTTTGAACTGAGAATACTTGAATTTCCTTGTCAGGTCGTGGGGTTGGTTATCTCTGGGCAGCCCATGTTCTATAGGAAGTTTCTTTGTTTCCCCTTCTGTGGCGGCCTGAGCTATTTTGGGGTCTATGACTAGGACCGCACTCTCATTGTTTGAGTTAACAGGAACATTTAACATGGGGAGTGTTGATGTAGGTTATTTTGACTCATCAAGCTTTAGAGGATTCTCCAAAGTCAAATTCTGCTCTGGTTTAAGCCCAAAAATCTACAGACTGGCAGCCTGCAGGGTATCAGGGTTCAAATCCTGTAGTGGAGGTTTTCCAGTAAGCATGGTCAATAGGAGTTTGTCACTTGTGACAGGTAAGATGCTTATCTGCAGAATTCCTGTGAGCGCACAAGGGCAAATAGAACTATCTCAGCCTCTCCCTTCACTGACAGCCCATGTTACCTGCCAGGGTCACATCACTCATTATCCCTAGCAGCCAATATTACCTGCTGAGGAAAAGAGCCATTATTGTCAGGAATCTTCTTGGAAATATTCCTGACAACAACAAATTGGTGTCACCAAGTATAGAGGATGGGACTATTTTTGGTCCTTTAGGAGCTCCTATAAAATAAAGAATTAATAGATGGTATGTGTTTAATATTACTTGTGTTTGAAGTTCTGGATGGATTTGATTATTCTTGTTATTCAATAATGGGATTTGAACCCAGGTCTTCCCTGGACCCAGTTGCATCTGACCTAGTTGAAGTTAGCGTAAATTTGGATACCAACCAATTTTCATCTTTTTTTCAATTCCAGCCAATCAGAGACAAAGAACTTTGATTTAGAGGTATGTTTTCTTAATCCTGGTGACGTTGGCAACGTTTTTGACTCTTCTGGTCTGGTTCCAGGTCCATTGTGTGTGGTTTCTTCTTGTAAAGATAGTCTTGAACTCCATGCTCCTTGTGGAGATAACTGTTGATGTACTAAGCCTTGCCTGTCAGTAATGTCTATCACAGGATGAATTTTCAACTATTTTAATATAAGGAGCATAACTATGATGTAATTAACTTAATTATCCAGTTTTAAGTTACTAACTCCCCAATTATCTCCAGAATCATCTCCAAATTCCTTGTTCCCTTTACATCTTGCTCTTTAATATTTTTTTATACCATGCTATATAAGGTTGGTAATTTAGCTTTATGAATTTGTTCAATCAATAAAGTCTTCATTTAACCCAAGTGAATTACTATTCATTTTAGTTTGACTTAAACCTTTTAATCCAAAACCATGAGATTACCCAACACTTCCATTTTGGAGTCCCTTGGGTATAAATACTGTAAATTCCGAACCTGAACGTAAAAATGCAGGATTGTCAAATCCTTGGTCCAAATTTCAAATCACTTTTGCGGGCAACTCAGCTGAGTGATAAATAAAATAATTAATAAAATCAAACATTTAATTTGACTTTTTTGATTAATAAAATTGGTAAATTTCAAATCTCTTGAGCAGATAACTCAACTAACAAAAGACAAAACCCAGCAAACAAATGTGGGATACATGAATCAGAAATGTGGGATTCTAATGTACAATTTGAGATTTCTTGTATTTCAAACAAATCATAGACATCATGTAAAACTTAACAAATCTGAAATTGCGGGATTGTCAAATCCAAGAACCAAGTTTCAAATCATAATTGCGAGGAATTTGAAATAAATATAATTTATGGGTGTCTCAAAAAGGATGCCAAAGCATCTAGGGTGGATTTGTGTTGATTCTTTTGGGAATCATAGGCATTCTCAAAAATCATCCTATTCCATTTTAGGATGGCTAAAATTTGGATCATAATATTCACAAAATTAACATATATAACAATAAAATTGACTAAAATATACATTCCTCTTCTTGAGTTTAAAATTTTAATAAAAGTTTTTTATGTCTTCTTTCAACAACAACCAAGTCAACAAGCTGTTACCTGGCCTTGACAAAATCATGCAGGACTACACTGGGTCTCTTAACAGTGAAGCCTCTGTCTATGGCCACTCCCAACCTGCAGGCCCCTCCGCAAGCACTACCCAGGAGTCTGTTCTTTCTCCTGCAACTTCCATCATGGCCCTGTTTGCCCACCATGCACAGGCAGCTGCCAACCCAAATCCCTTATCAGCAATGGCATCTGAAACCAGTCATTTTAGCCATGGGGTCACCCAGAGAGCCCAGGACCCCAAAACAGCCAATCAGATGGCATTGATCAGTTCACAAGATGGACATATCCCTCCCCCAGCCAATCAGTCTGCAATATGCAGAAGAAAACTAATCACTCTGGAGATTTTTCTTGAAATGGTTGAAAAACAAGGGAAGCTTATGTCTCTTGGGGAAATTGAGGCCGCAATGGGGTTTGCAAAGTCTACTGTGGCTTTAATCCTGCAAGCCCACGCCAACTGTGGCCCCCCTACCAAGAAGACCCTGACTAGTGCCCGTACTTCAACCAAAGGTGATACATCCCATCCCCTTATGATGGTCATCATGGAACGTAACCCACAGATGCCCTTGGTCCAGGTACATCTCCAGTTGGGACTCCACGGCATCTTCACCAACAAAAGAACAGTGAATTTGTAGATGTACAGAGTTGTGATTGCTGCTAGAATCTTGTCCAATCAAGTTCTCAGTGACCCCAGTTTGGTGGATAACAACCCATACAATTCAACTATTATTAATTTTATCAAAGGAAGGGCAATGAGGGCCTGTAATGACGTAATCTTCCTGTTGTATGCTAAGATATCTGCAAGTATCCAAGACTTTGGAGAGAAGCATATCCAGTCTGATGTTTACAAGCACGGCCCAATATTGTATTGGTTTGTTGGGGTTTTATTGGCAGTTTCCCCAGTGGGCATCAATTATTACTCGGCAATATCAAACACTGCAGATGGGTATGCCTACCAGACAGAGCTCAAGGCCATGCTGGAGGAGTGGGCCACACAAAACACCATGCACACAGTTGTACTGAGTGCGGAGATGGAGCAGCGGGAATGGGCTACCCAAGAAATCAGGGCTGCAGGGCATATCTGCTGGTCCTACTCCATCAACTACGCCAACATGCATCTTGCAGATGTATGTCTCTACAATTTTGGTTCCCCCCTCAGGCGCTTAAAGCCTGCCACCTAAAACAAACTATGCACCCAAATTGATAAGGGCTATGAGCTTTTCCATTCCGTGTCTGTCTAGGATTTATTTGATCTCATCATCTTCTATGCAAGTGATAGTGATAAGTCCAGAAAAGACCCATGTCTCCCCCCACGCCAGTCCATCTGTTTTGTCAAGCCAGTATATGTGACAGAAGAAGAATTCAAGCAATTGAAGCAATCAGCTCTTGCTGACCCTTCCCAGTCAACAAACCCTGCCTCCCCAACCCCCCATCAAGCCACCTGCCTTCCAACCCTGACTCCCAAACCATCACCCATTCCCTCCCCACTATCTCTGATGTTGCCTCTTTCACAGGCGCAGATGAAGGTGATGTTTATTCTGCCCATTTCCTCCCCTTCCCATCCTTTGATTAGTAAATAAATCTTTTCTTTGTGACAACTTATTAAAATTGATATCTCTCTTTCAATTCATAATGAATATATATTTTCTTTTTACATTATCAACATTTCCCATAATTAATACAATGTTGTACATTTTATGAATAGCTTAAAATTATGAGCATATATATTTTTCACCATCATTAATAAATTAAAGACAATAAACAAAAATATTGGATTATAATATTGCAATTAGACGTCAACTCTTGATATTTTGATATTATGTGCATAGCTCAATGCATTTTGTTTAATAAAATTCATTGTAAACTTGGCCTTTTCCATTATACTTTAATGAAATGGATTGTGTTTATATTAGGGCCATTAACGCTTAGTACAAATATTGAAAATTAGTGCATTTTACAGCCTGTATATTTACCTATTGGTAATAATTCTGTAAACTTTTCAGTCAGATTTTGCAAGGTAATAATGTAATTTGTTAATAAACAGTAATTTATTAACACATTACATTATCATTACCTCGCAAAATCCAACTAAAAAGGTTATAGAATTATTACCAATTGGTAAATATACAGGCTGTAAAATGCACTATGTATCAATATTTGTACTAAGCATTAATGGCTCTCTAATATAAACACAATCCATTTCATTAAATTATAATAGAAAAGGCCAAGTTTACAATGGATTTTATTAAACAAAATGCATTGATTTATGCACATAATATCAAAATATCAAGAGTTGACGTCTAATTGCAATATTCTAATGCAATATTTACGTTTATTGTCTTTAATTTATTAATGATGATGAAAAATATGTATGCGTTGAAGATAGTACTATAAAAACCAGTTTTTTGATGAAATTCAAACAAAACGTCAACAATCTATAAATTGGTTGACAAATTAGAAGCACACCTACAAAAGTTTATTGAAATAGAAAGAAATATCAGGGAAATAGTGACAGGAAAGCTGGATAATGAGGGCCAGCCACTAATCCAGTCAAAAGAAGATGCTCTGGATAAATTGGGAAATATTATAGATGAAAAGAACAAAGAAGCATTACTTAATCTACAGGGAACAATTTTATCAAGTCTGAAGTTCAACAACGCGGCCTACAATTTGTGGGAGTTCTGGCAGGGGGCCAAAGAAAACAATAAGATCAAATTAATTGAAGGAACAGAAATTCAAAAGGAAATCAACACCAATGAAGAGGAAACTGACCAAATGGAAACAGATGAAAATGAAACACAATCAAGAAGCAGAAGCGCTTCAAGAAATACAGAAGCTTTATCAAATGAAAACCAAGAAGAAACACAAGTTGCAAGAAATATAAGAAAAATTAAGCCTAAAAAAATTAATGAAGAACATCCAACACTCATGAAGTTTGCCAAAGTGGCACCTGTGGCTGAGGGGGCCACAGGGGAAACAATTAGTAAGTCTTTTATGTTTTACTTATATTTATTTTAGTCATCACCAGGAATGGGGTGAGGTTGCAGAAGTGGCAGCTTATACGCCAAGTTGGTTTTACGGGGGTTACCAGTCACTGGTGGCCCCTGTAAAACAAATAAATAAAAACCAAATAAATAAAATAATCCAACAAAATATGAATAATTTTTTTAATATTGAAGCTCAAGATAGGGAATATTCACCACCTGCAGGGTGCTTGCCATGGATAAGGGAAGCATATGAACTAGGATCAAATATCAAAATCAAAGAAATGAATGAAATTTGCAGGGATATCAAACTGAACTTTGATGAATACATATACAAAAGCATTCAACAATTCCCCTTCACAAACATCAACAAATATGAAAAGAATTTAATAAAAACCAACTTTCAAATAGGAAATGATTATTGGAAATCTGCAATTTTTAATGAAGTTTTTAAGGCACTATCAAATAAAGTTGGGGATGCAGTCCTTGTGAATAATTTTAAACCTTTTTTTATTTCATTTGCCGAGGCCTGGGGGCTGATTCAAGTTGGGCGCCCCCCAGAACTCTCTTCAAGTTCAACCAAACATCCTATATTAATAGGTTAGTTCAAAAATTCAAAAAATTATGCATGTTCCTGGAAAAGTATACCTTGCAAAGAATCCATGTTGTGGTATACCTGGGAATCCTCCTCCACTGCATATTAAAAACCAATGTCAAAAAGTTGGAGGATGTACCTATTCAAATGGATATTTGCTGCGTAGCCCTTGAACACCAGAAGGCACCACAGGGATACAGGACAGTCAAGCACGTCCTCTATGACTCATTTGCATTGGCAACGCTATACGGGTACTACGTGCCCCCCAAAAAAACCTACTAGTCAATTCACTCACCCGCCTGCCTTTTATCAAACAATCAGCAACCACCAGGGTAAAGGGCACCACCCCTCTAGCAATCACATCCAGGGTTGTCCACCACGTACAGAAGAGTACATGGATCCAATTAAATGCATTAGCTGAAAATTTAATTTTGGGGTATAATTCCCTGGAATAATCACATTCCCTTTGCAGTTAGCATCCCCCAATAAATATTTTCCCCTTGCAAATTAATTTTTTTTACTTTTTACATTTTAATACTAAATTTTTAAATATTGTAATATGTACTATTAAAAATTTACTATAAAATTTTTAATATTATATGTTTAAATATTAAAAAATTTAGTATCTAAAAGTTAATATTAAAATTTTAATAATACATATTACAATATTAAAATTTTTAATATCAAATACTTTGATATTGAATAAAGCACAATTTAATAAAATTGTTATATTTCAATTATTTAAACTTTAATATTTAACTTTTAAGATAAATAATTATAATTATAATTTTACTTTTAATATTTTAATTTTCATTTTAAATTTTAGTATGTAAATTATAATATTAATATATATAAATATATTACAAGACATTAGTTAAAGTTGCAACCACGTCAAATATTAAAAATAAGTTAAAAATGTTTTTATTTATTAGCTCATTGAGTACAGATTTATTTATCACATAGATAAACATCAAGAGTTGAATTTATCCACATCATACAGCCTGCTCCACTATTTTTCTAAACAAATGATTGTTTAGAACTCAAATTATATTCCCTTGTAATGTGATTTGATAAACATATTTGATATACTTGACCTGCTTCCTAAGTACTAATTAGTAAGCAATACATGAAAATCATTGGTGGTTGTGTTGTGTGGCTATAGTGGCACTGAAATAACAAGGATCAGATGATGACATGCAAGGTCCAATTTGTGGCTTAAAAAAGCCAAAGTACCATCAACAATTCACAATTATTTAAATAAACTAATTTACTTCTATCTTTTTATTAATTTATTCATTTGTTAGCACAAAAGCCAATAATAGTAGTCAGTGCATTATAATAAAAATATTTGTCCTCATACCTAGTATAATTAATTTTACTTACCTTTTCTATGTATTCTTAAATGTCTATAATACATTCAAACGTCACATTATTATATATAAATAATAATTATTGAGTCCTAATAAAAACAAACTAAATAAAATTAAAACTAAATAAAACCCAGAGCGCCCATTTATCTGATTGGCTCAGAGGCCAGGGCTTTTGGGAGAAAGGATTCCGAGTGCTCATAGAAAGCTGCCACCACATCAGGTGGCATTGCAAATTGGCTGATCTCAAGAATGTTAAAGAGATCCTCTGTGTCCTGAGGGAGGCCTTGTTTCACTTTATTCTTGATCCAACCAAACACCTCCTCAATTGGATTCAGAAATGGAGAATAAGGCAGAAGGAAGAGGAGTCTCATTGGGCAGTCTGCAAGGCGGTGGCTGGAAGAATGGCTATTTTTATTGATGGGGGGGGGGAATTTGGACACAACCAGATCCACTTTGTGGAGCCTGACATTATCAAGCACAACAACGTTAGTTGTGCTGCTGTAATTTATCCAAAGGTACTCCTTGACGGCTCAAAGAAAATTGAGAAAGGTCCTGCTAATATGGGAGCCTTTAACCATCTGATACTGGTCCAACCTGCAAGGACCAAGAAGAGCAACCATGGAATAGGTCTGGGAACAGACAGCTTCACAATGGGCTACACCGTCCTTGGACCCCTTCTCAAACCACCCATGCCTAGACCTGAGTGAGGAGGAAAACAACAATTTGTCAATATAAAAGAACTGTACATTCCCAGTCTCCTTTAGTGCCAGATATGTCTTGGCATAAATGTGTCAATCCTTGATGGTCTTTTCACTGTTCCTATTGTACAGAGAAACTCTGAGCACCTTCCACAAGAATCCCAAATCAACCATTTCTTTGTAAACAAGGGTTTTAGAAACAGAAAGCCCAAACTCTGTGGCAAGCATTGATTGGACAGCAAGTGTGTCCAGGTGACAATCTTTGGCTACCCACTGCTTGATTGCATCAATATGAACGGGCTGAAGGAGTTTGGGCTGCTGCTTAGCCTTGGTGGATTTGGCAATTTGCCTGGTATTGCCATACTTGGTGTTGATGTTGGAAATGTATCTGGCTATGACACCAAATTAGGATGCAATATCCTGAACTGCCATTCCCTTGTTCAAGCAGCTGAGGAGAGCTTCACACTCACTATCTGTCAACCAACGCCAGCCCTTGGCAGGTACCACAGCATCCTGGCTACCAGGCTCAACACAGGGGACAGGGACCTTTGTGTAGAAGGTGGGATCACACTTGCTTGCAGTGGCGCCGTCCATGGTTGAATACACAATAGGCGCAGATGGTTCCTCAGTAGTGGCCAATGGCTTGTAGGTGGTGTCAAAGACGCAGGGGCAGGAAGTAGCAACTCTTGGATCAAGAGTGTGGGGCCAGGTGAAAACTGGGTAAACAGTGGAGGTATAAGTAACCTCAGTGTTCCTGGTGACCCTGATGTAGAAGACTTTGGTAGCAGGCCTTGAAAGTGGCTTCTGCCTGGGATTCAAGCTGGTAGTTCTGACTTGGGATGCAGGAGGTGATTGGCTGGCGCTGACACATTGGGAGGCCTGTGTATTGGCATGACTCCCCTCAAGTTGGGTTCTGGGTCTGTTTTTGGACCCTCTGGGACGCCCTTGTGGACAGGCTGCCCCACAGGCTGGTGCAGGAGTGGGTTGAGAATGCAATTGACAGTCCATAAAAATAAAATAAAAAATGTATTTTAGATTAAATATGTATTTATTTGGATTTATTGGTTTAGTTATGAGTAGTTTTTCTCTCTTGATTTAGCCCTGAATAGTAGAAGAGTTTTTATATCTGTAATTTGAAGTGTATAATATATTGTATCCTTTCTAGTTTTGGATGATTTTAAAGTTTAATAACTTTTTATGTCTAATTATGGTTATTAAGATTGAAATTTTAGCTAGATTTTAGTTGTGGTGGAGCTTCTTTATTTGGGTTGGTGTTTCCTAGTGTGCTTAGTGTACATTAAATTTGATTCCAGTTCCTGCAATTAATATCTGAGTTTACTAGTGGCATTCAAAAGTGATTTGAAATTTGGTTCTTGGATTTGACAATCCCGCAATTTCAAAAAACATAGTAAACTTAATGAAAATGGTTGATGGATTTGAACGCTTCAAATCTGATTCCAGTTGATTCATTTTATCCATTGAAAATATGCAGTTTGACTTGAACTTTGCAAAGTGACTATGAGTTCCACATTTTCAAATATTCAAATAAATACTCAAAAAAATTAATTTAATTAAAAAAAGGCCATCCTGCAAAAGTGATTCAAAATTTGGACCAAGGCTTTGACAATCCCACATTTTTATGTTCAGGTTCTGAATTTACAGTAGCTTTTCTGGATGATCTTGTTGCAGGCTGTCAAGGCCAGCATTTTTCTGGGTACACAAGCTGACTCTGGTACTTTCCCTGAAGCCCATTTCTTAGATAACTCCTGGAGTCAAGTAATACCAGGAGTCTGGTATACTGCAACACCCTTGTATCACAATTCTCCCCAAAAGTAAGAACCTCAGAACTATCAGTCCACCAAGAATCCCACCAAACCCCAGGTCTTCTGTCCTTTGGCTTCAGCCTTTCTCCTTAGCTACTTAGGGGTGTACTTCTTTCTAGGTTGCTTTAATCCACTTTTGAGTTGTTACCACCTGTTTGGAGAGCTATTTCAGATTGGAATGGCGTCTCTGCCTGTGTGATCTCTTGTGACTGGTTTAAATCCCTCTGTGATCATTCACCATCTTGGAAGATTACTTCCAAGTGGGTGCCTGACAATTATCCTCCCCTAGTAGCCAATGTTACATACTAGGTTGCACCATTCCCCACCCCAGTAGCCAATGTTACCTACTGGGTAGAGACACCAAACCAACCCCCAGCAGCCAATGTTACCTGCTGGGTAAAGACACCTAACCAGCCCCCAGTAGCCAATGTTACCTGCCGGGCTGGTTCATCCTCTGCCTCTATTAGCCAATGTTACATACTAAGCAGGCCTTACCTTACCTAGTAGCCCATGTTACCTAATAGGCCTCTATCTGCTGAAAGCCACTAGACTTTCTCTTGGCCAACATTAGCCCCACCTGCAAAACCGTCCAACATGTGGACTGTCACAGCATCACTACCCATAATATTGATAAACCACCAATCAGTTGATCACAATAAAATTCCCAACCATGCAATAGCTACACTCCAATGTAACTCCTTGCTTGTAATGAAAGCCAACCAATAAGTACCCAGAAATCTAACCACAATGAAGATGAGACCAGATACCACTGATCTAGTTCTCAGCCAAGATTTTCTTAGCCAATCTGATACCACTGCCCTGATGAATACAATGCCCAAGCCCAGGTCAAAGTTCTTGGATCCCTTTCTCCTCTTCCTGTTACCCTCCAAATGCCTGTGACCAAAGGATGGGCCACTGGTGCGTTCCAAAAAGCTACCACTATTCTCTTCCAAGGAAGACCAGATGAGTGGTATAAGAACCACTCCCTCTCAATCAAGCCAAGTGCAGGCAACATTAAATAAAGTGTATGGTAAACCACGTAATACTATCCTTTATTTCACACATATTATTGCAACCTTGGACACAACCTTCTCACCAGCCTACCTACCAAACAGTCAAACCTATATAGCCACTTGTGATGGACTACCAACCAGGGCTCAGCCCTGGAAGGGCTAGCTGCTGCATAACACCCCCTATTCATTAACCTGCTACTGAGGTACAGCCCTGTGACCATAGCAGATATGGGATGGTTATCTAAACCATCCTCAGTCTGACCAAAGCTGTGGTATCCCACCTTGGTGCCTATTGACCCCCTGTAGCTGGCATGCTGTACCTGTCTTGCTCCTTACCCTTCTTGTACTGGACATTGGTAACACGTTATCCCAAAGAATGGGGCCCTTTCATGGCATCTTGGTACTACTCACACCTGGCCCTGACACCCACACCTGTACCTTTCTGTCCTCCTGATGCTCTATTTAGTCCAATAAATCTCACCAAATATTCTGTGAGCCTGGCCTCCTCTGAGTTCATCTCAGAGAATATCCTCCTTGCCAACCCCTTGGCAAGGTTCTGCAGACCTGAAACCTTTAGCAGAGAAGACTACTGGTACAAAGTACAGCCCTACCTCTTTAGGGGCAAATGTAGTTGCCTGTCTGCGTATTTGGGTTCTATTAATTCTCCTGTCACCCCACAGCCCAACCACCTGCAAGATCTAGGAGCTTCTAATGAGACCACGTCCACCCAACTCTTTGGCTAATGTATATTACGCTGATAGGGTTGGTGGGCTCCATAAACCCACTGATACCCCTGGTCCCTGCTAGGCCAGTCCTTCTCTTATGTTAGGGAACCAACCCTGATCAGCCGGCTCACTAGTGTTTGGGAACTGGCAGGTTGCGGACTGGGTGGGCAGAGCCCACCAAAGGATTGGTGCTAACTTAATGAGGTAGGACATTGACTTGTCCACCCACAACTACAGACCGGCGGCTGGGACAATAGTATCTATTACTCCTGTGAGAGTAATATATACAATTCCAAAAAGCTTATTGGTATGGTCCAGTGGGAGCTCAGCGGCGGAGGCAGGCATTGGTTTGGGGGTGACAGGTGGTTCCATGTCCATTTTGTAGGCGGGAAGGAAGTTGTATTTATCTCTGAATAGGCAGGGTTTGGTAACATACCAAGGGCCTTCTTGGTTGTATCTGGTTAACTCAGTGGTTCTGGCCAAGAAATCCCGGGCTAGTATGTTGTTGGCAGTGTAGTCCTTGTACTCAGGCTTTAAGGGGTACTCTGTGAAATGGACAGGACCAAAGGGGGCACCTGGCAGACAGTACGTAGCTGGCGGGCTGGCAAGGGGGGCAGACAATCTTGGGGTTAACTGGAAGATGGCAAGAATAAAATACGGCAATAGTTGGGAAACCTAATATATCATAAACTTTATTTAAAAATGACAATGGGGGTTTATCTTGGCCTGACAGGTATTTATATCACACTGCCAGGCTTCACTACCTGGTCAGATTTTCTAGACTTGGGCGGGTTGGCATTGAGTGTCTCAGATGGCAGTGTGGTGCTTGGCACTGGCGGTTTGCCACTGGCCGCTTTGGGGTGAGAAGACTTTGGATCCTTCTGTTTATTGATTTGGGTATTGGGTGCCTCTTTGGGTTCAGTGCTTTCCCCGGGACTTTGGGGGAGTTCAGAATAACTTTCAGGGAGAAATTTGTCTATTTCACCGGGCAAACCGCCAGTGTCAGGCGTTGGCACCTCGGGGAAATTCCCGGCATCTTGCACTGGCAGTTTGCTTGCAGAATCCTGCGGGGCAGCTAAGGGTTTGCGTTCTAGCGGGCTGGCAGCAACTTCATCAATTAGTAGTGGGTTATTGCGTTCCCAGCCTATGAGTCTGGCGGTCTGCAAAGGGGTTTGTCCAGGGTTCAACTCCAATTCTGTATTTTGAGATTTAGGAGCATCCAAAATGTCATTCTTGACATCTTACATGATCAACTTAGCGCCAATATTGTGATGGGCGCTCCCCACCAGCCCGGCAGTTCCAAAGTTTACGTCTGCTACTGCCCCAACCCACAACTGGCTCCCTGACACCAGCCTGCACACCACACTCTTCAAAGGCCCTGGTTTCCTATTGCCTGTCCTGCTTTCAAGTAACTGGAGGATCTCCCTGCCAGTTTAATAGTTTAGAGTCAGATCCCCATGCTTGACCCTAAGTGCTCTGAGTTGCTGCCTGCTCTGCATCCCAGCACTCAATAGATCCCCCAGATTTTCTGGAGGAAGCTTGCTCTAAAACCAAAATTCTGAACTTCATCCCCAAGAGTACCACACTAGTTCAACTAGTCAGCAACAGTGGCAAAATTGGCTGTAGGGATGCAAAAGTGAGAATTTGAAAGTGAGAATCTAAAAGTGGCCAAGTTGACAATTTTAAATTTTAAAAATTAAATTAAAACAACTCATCTGGAATTAAAAATCATTATGGCCATATAAAATACCTTTTATTCATTCTCTCAACTAAAAAAAGGTAAGGAGCAAGTAGTTAATTTATTATAAAAATCCAGTTTGAAAATTTAAAAAGTGTTGACTTGGCCACTTTTAGATTCTCACTTTTAAAATCTCACTTTTGAATCCCTACAGTTGATTTTGCCACTGCTACCAGCTATTCAAGGTGGTCTGGGTTTGTCCTTGTGCCTGTGTTGCTTGGTTTTCACTCCTGACTTGCAGCTTCTCCTGGCTTCTGCCCCATGATACAGTTGCTGTGTTCTTCAACCCACAAGGGCGTCACATTTACAGTGTACTCCTTTGGCTATATTGCTCTGTTTCAACATGATGCATGCATTTTGGTATAAATAAAGGATGAAGTTTGATAAATTCAACTATATAGCTCATTTGATGTAACTCTTATTTGTCCATAGATTGATATAAATACAAGCAAGTTGGGATGCCTGTAAGGATGTACTGTTGCCTTAAACAGGTCCAGGCAGTAAGGGATTCAACAGAGTTGGTTTTCTATATTAGTTAGGTTTAAAGCTGTTGCCAAGCCAAAGGCTTGGTTTGGCTCATGCTTATGTGGAATCCCTCACATAAATTTTTGAAAGTGAAAAGGTTTAATTTGTTGAAGTGTTGTCTAAATTATTTAGAGTGAGAATATAGGACACTTGGACTTTGATAAATAAGTATTTAACTTGTTGATTTTAAATATTGTAGTTCAACCCTTGCTGTTATGAAAGTAACAGCTTTGAGGCCCTGGGCAGGAATTGAACCCACTCCTAGCCACCATGTGGGGCTAGCAGGTGGGGGAGATTTGTCTGCACCTGGATTTTTGCTTTTCAAAGCAAATCCAGGTGCAGGAATCATTACCACCCTGGTGGCAGCTGAGGGCCCCGTTCTGGGCCCCAGAAGCTATGTCCAAGCCTTGGTGGGTTTGGATGGGCTTGGGCAGGCTATTTTTAGCTGTCCAGTAAACCCAGATCAAGCCCACCCTCCATTAAGTAATTTGGGGTCCCCAATTGGGGACCCCTTTTTTTAATCAAGTTCTTTGGCCTCAGGAAAGCCTGTCAAGCCAGTCCAAAAATGGTGATCAAATTGGGAAAACCCCCATAATCCCAGAAGCCAAACCTGCCAGAACCAATGGCCAGCCAAGCCAAGATGGACCACCAAAAAGCCAAACAACTTTTCCTGAAAACCCCAAAAATGACCATAAAGCAGCCAACCAAATAGCAGAACATGAGATTCCAAGCCTTGCCACACAGATAGCGCCAGAAGAATTCCCAGAGTCATCTGCATGTGAGTAAGTATATAAATCAGAAGCACTTGAAAAAGTTCTGTATTGTCATCCTTACCAAATAAAGTTATTATGAACCTTTGGTTCACCAATCTGTTTCCATACCTATTTTTGATACTCTTCCATCTGCATACACCCAAGTGTCAGTACTCATTCACTGGAATAGATAGCCAGACTTCAGTTGACAAAACCAAAGCCTTTGACTACTACCATCCAACCAACATTCCATTTGGCCCTGTGCATTTCACTGAGTATCCCACCAATCCTGACCACAAACCCTGGACATTGGAAGACTTGAAGTAGTACACCAGCCCAAACGCTCCCAAGGAACCCTACCAGATTGTCTGTGACGGCAAAGCAATCACCATCTACCCTTTGATCTTCAACAGGAAGTACAATAATCCTGCTGCCTACTTGGTCCCCATGAAACCTCCCCCCTACACCCAAACCAACCATTTCAACCCCTCCCACTGCTGATGCCACTGGCCAGAGTAGTCAATTTCTGGGAGTGCTTTACCTGGCGCTCACAGGATTGATTGATTCTGCCTTGCCAGCAGCTGGGCCTTGGGCTGTGGCTGGGTAGGACCTTTCCTACCTGATAAAGTTAGGTCCCATCATCTGGTGGGCCATGCCAATACCTGCTTTGACTCCTCCCTCACCTGCTGGAGCTCCATGGTACTCTTGGTATCCTGACACTTGCAACCCTTGCAGAGTGGCTTATATGCATAGCTTATCTAGCTTTAGAAGATGTGGATTAAAATTAGAAGGGAATCACCAGATCATTTAAAAACTTTTATACAATTGGGTGTTTAAACTCTTTGCTGAGACTCAAATTTCCAAAGAGGCAAGAGGTTGTTCAAGATTAAAGAGATACAGTTCAAATAATGTATATAAGTATCTGTTAAAGTAAGAGACAGTTGGTTTTTGCATTTAAATTTATTTATCTTCAAGTGAAGTGATAGAATATTTTACTTGGATGCATCACCCAATCCAAGCAGCTGCAGATTTTTTTATAGTTAACTTTGCTTACCATTCTATCAGTATAATAATGGTGTTAATGAAGTAAACTGGCAATAATAATACTAAGACTCATTGAAATGGTTTTCATAAAATTTAGAGTACCTAGGTATACTTCTCATATAAATTTAATAAAATGGTACCAAGCATGATAGCTGTAACTGCTCTAGATGCTCAGATATATAGTTAAGTGCTAGAGTTATGCTTGCATCACAATCAAAGGCTTAGACTTGATTTGATAGATATAAATTGGGCAAGTTCATTAGGTCAAAGCTCTTAAGGTTGAAAGTGCAAAAATTGAAAATAGGACCCCCAAAAAGTACAAAAATTGAAACACTATGTAGGGTGCAAAATCAAAAATATCAAAGATCAAAGTGCAAAAATTGATTTTTCAGAGTTTAACTTTGAAGCCAAATAAAAAATATCTTAATATAAAAACATATTTTTTAAAACCTTTCATAGACTAAAGAAACCCCAAGGAGTTTATTTCTACAATTATAATTTTAGCCTAGATAATAAAAATTTGCTTAAATTTGCTGATTTTAAAGAAATCTTTATTTTAGTTTAAAAGTCAAAATTAGACTAGAACTTATATGTAACTGTATTCAATTGAATATATAATATAAAAATAAACAAAAAACTTCTTTAAAAGCTATAGTTTTAATAAAAAAGTTAATTTTCTTTTCAGCTTATGTAGAGCTATAATAATACTTTGTATAAGCAAAATAAAGGATTTTTCCTACAAGATACAAGCATATGCTTTTAGGTATTCCGGTTATTAGTGATCTTATTTCAATGATAAAATTTATAGAAGCTTACCATTAAAATTATATAAAGTACATTAATTTCTTATTAAAGCTATACTATACAATGTTATACTTAAAAATATTCAACTCCTCATTTTATAAGATGTAAGTGGCAGGTTCTTGATATCTTTAAATATTGTGACTTAATAAAATATATAGGCCTAGGTATTATTTATAATATGTTAAAAACACTGTACTCTCATCAAAAGGTGATATAGATAGTTCAAAGTTGTTTATCAAAGAGATACATTTTATACATCTTATTTTGCTCTAATACATATAGTAAAAAGATATAATAGAATATAATTGAGGATAAGAAAGGAGAGAGAAGAGAAGAAAGAAAAATAAGGAGAAAAAGAAAGTTTTTCTCTGCTTGATATTGAATTTTATATTATCCACCCTATTGACAATGCAGAAATTTTTCAAAAGTTCTTTGGCCCCCTGGCGCAGCCATGGGCCAATAAAACCTTTAAAAATCTTTCAAGGAGGAATGAGAGATGGGAAAAGATAGGTGGAAAGGGAAAAATCAAATGCAAATAACCAGGAGCTTACTGCACTTTGATTTCTGCACTTTATTTTGTGCACTTTGGTCTGGGAACTTTGATTTTGTCCCCTGAAAAAACATAGGGAAACATAGTATGTTATTATATTAATTTAATATTTTTTGAAATTACCTCCAAACACACCAATTTTTAAGTATTGCAATAAAATAAAACCTATCAAAAAATTTCATTTCTTTTTTATATATTTAAATATCAGATCTTAAAGAATCTACACAAGGGATTTCAAAAAATTTGCTCTAATTATTTAAAATTATATAACCTTTGTCAGAACTTTTGGTTCTGCTATTGGGGCTGGTGGTCTAATTATCATTTGCTTTATTGGGTATATGTTCAATCTTGGCCATTCTGTGGAATGGATTGCTTGTATCACAACAAGTTTTATCTGCAGAGTCTGGTTGATCCTTGGCAGGGCAACAACTAGCAATGTCCAAGGGAGGCAGTACACAAGCAGCTCTAGCTGGTGGCTTACAAGGGTCTTTGAAATTGAATTATCTTCTACCGTGAAAATTTTCTATAGTAGGTATATCTTATATTTGTCTGCCTTCCATTAGTTCAATGGAAGGGCTTTTATAGAGCTCACACCCTCTTGCCAGGATAATTCATCTGACGCTTCTAACTCTTGCTTGGCCAGTCTTTCCATCCCCAGACTGCTAGCATCAACCCCCAGAGTAAGGCATCCATGCAATGGCAAGGGGTTCAATATCATAGTACCCTGCACTGGGTACTATTTACTTCATAGCTATGCAGAATCATTGCCATGCCGGTGGTGGCAGCACCAATTTATTGTTATATTTATAGAAAATAAATAATGGGAATGTCTGGCAACCTTCTCAGCAGGAATTTGCAATGGCACCGGCAGGCTGTTAGTGCAAATTGATCCCAATCCTTACTATTCTTGGGGAATATCATCATCTTCTTAGTGCCTTGTTATTAAACCTATCTTACTGCTAACCCAACAGGTTGCTAAGGTATTCTTGAATAACTCTGGCCAATCAGGATTTGACTATAATTGGATACTTGGGATGCTCCTGGTTGACCTAGCATCTATTGGCCCAAATCCATTTTTTCAAGAGCTTCTGATATTAATTGGGCTTGATTGTAATCTATCAGAAGCTTCTTCTATTAATGACTTGGCAGGCCATCACCCTTTTACTAAGGTTAGGTAAATTCAATATAAATTACTGACAAGTGGTTTAAAAAAGATAGAAATTTTAAGCGCAATATAGTGTTTATTAAAATTGATTATGAAAAGAAATTTTTGTGCCAAATAAATCATTATTTATTTGGGGATATGCACCCTGTAATCCTATTATCTGCTTTAGATTTTAATTTCAATCACATCCATTTCTTGACATGACAGGTTATTCTTGTACTAATTGTAAGTGGGATGGCACTCATTATTTATTGTTATTGCTGGTCTATTTATAAACAAAAATGTGGCAATGGGATTTCCTAATGGGCTCTTCTTGTGTAAGATATATTAATTGTATAATATTGAAACCAATAATTTTTTAATAAAGATGCACTCCACAGGCTTATATCTATAAAACCCCAAAATATGAGGGATTGCTTGGGCCAGGTAAGGAAGCAGGTTAGCAAATTGGAAACCAGTGAGGGTCATGGCAATGGGATAAATGGTCATTAATCAACAAGCAGACTTGGTGTGTAAGTTGTAGTACCCAAAGTTTCCACCAAAGAAGGTGATTATTAATTATAATGTGGTGTATAATTCAATAGAGATGGGGTATCTAGGATACATCAATGGGGGCCAAGAGGATATTTTATAATAGGCTAATTGTGAATGCTCTTCATAAAACATGTCTTCAGCAGATCCAGACATGGGTCTGGTCTGGTTAAAGGCTGACTGTGAGTACTGTTGAGAAGATGAGATGATCCATCTTCTCTCTTGGGAAGGGTTTTAATCTTAGTAGTATTTACCTTTCTTGTTAGGTAAAAGTGATATATGTGATAAAAATTGGGTGTGTATTTCTCTCAATGATAGCACAACCTAATACTGAGAGAGTGATCTTTACTCATAGTGTGGTACAATGGAAAAGGTTTTTAAATGAGGGGAAACAGTGGACTGGGAACCCCAAGAGTCTAGACTGGGATTGTGGATGGTTGATATTTGGATGGCAGTCAAACTTGATATCTTCTGGGCCAGCAGCTACATAACTTCCTTCTTATTGAGGATGTCTAATCAGGCCTTTGGGATGCTTTTTAGATCTAAAAATAGGCACAATGCCTCTTCCTAAGTCTAAATTTGGTTGTTCTTGGAAAGTTTAGCTTTGAGCTGAGGCCTTCATGGCCACCCTATTTGGTAATAGGCAATGTGTACCCTCATTGCCTTTTAGGGTTTTAGCCTGGGTATCCTGCTATGATTTATTTTCCTGGGGCCCTGACTGTGGTTGATTGGACTGTCAGGACCAGTGGGAGTTTGCTGGAAAGTGGTTGGCTGGGTAATTGGGTTGGCAGTGAACTGTCTTGCAGATGGCTGTGTGATGACAGTGGACAACTGGCCTGCAGCAGTATTTAATAAAATGCTATTTCTTCAAAGTTATGTTTCTCCTTTTGAATTAAACAATGCAGTTCCTTGCAATGTTGGAAATTTTTGCAGGTACTGTTGGTCAATCAGGACATTATTTTCTTGCACTCCCCATATAAAGAGTAAAGTTGTTTGTGGATTTCTGCAAACCTATATGTCAGAAATATTCCTGACAATAGTCTATGATGTCTTTATCTTCTTCACACATAGACAGCAGAAATTAAATTGGCTCAGATATTCTCCAGCTTCTCTGATTAGTCTTGATTAAACAGTATAATCAGATCTCCAGGTAAACTATAAATTTGTATTCTCTGACTAGTTTATAGCTAAGAGAGGGAACAGTTTTTCATATACATTTTAACTAATGCAGTAGTTTTTAAAACTGTGGTGCTACAAAATTAACCCAGATGCAGGCAAAATTAATAACAAAAGTAATTTTATTTTAATCAACAATAGATTTGGGTTTAGTGATATTTTTTGCATCTGAGTTGATTTCTCTTAGCGCTGCAGCTTTGAAAACTGCTGCACCCAGAGTGAGCTATTATAAAGAGGCTCTGTAATAGACTAGGTAAATTATTCTGCCCTCTAATCCTTAAACAAGGGGTTTTATAGATCTTGTTGCTCTCTTACCAAGAGGATATATGGCCATTCTAATTCTTGCTTGTCCCATCTCTTTATCTCCAGACTGCTGAGTTTAACTTCCAGAGTAAGGCATTCATACAATATGCCATGTGGTTGATTTCTGGGTACCCAGATCAGGGCACATGTGCCTATCCTTTTACTTGAATAATCAATTAATGTGCCAGAAGCGGCACTGATTAATAGTTCTATATATGATGCATTGCATCTATTAGGGCAGGAACAGTTTATTGCTTTGATTAATCACAATACCACTGGCAGGGCATGAATATGACTTGATGAGAGCCTTCTTGGTCTTGAGAAAGTAGCTAGATATTGGTACAGCAGATACCAACCCTATTTTATTGCAAGCCTAGCAGGATGCTGAAGTGATTTTGGAATAATATAGCTAATCAGAGGTCAGCTACCAATACTGTTACCCAGTGTGCCTTAAATTGATCTAGCGGCCTTAGGCCAAGGGGTGGATGTCAAAGGCTTCTGAGATTACAATGGGTCTATTCTGAAAATTTACACATTGGTAAGGTTTATAATAGATTGCTGCTGGCCAGTGTACCATATTGCTTCTCAATTTAAGGCTCAGCCACTACAGATGAAGGGTTGAATTCCTGCCAGATCAATTAAAAAGTATTAAGAATACTAAAGTTTGGACTGTAATGCTAAGTATCTTGATGAACTTTCATATTATCTTTTTAAAGAGGTACCTAAACCTATCAAAGGAATGATTAGGTTCAATAGATTTGTAGAGTGTCAGGGCAAAGTTGTTGCTGATGATCATTCTGGTGTATCATCTAGACTATTTAAATGAAAGGGAGATGTGATGTTTACAAATATATAATTGGGCTCAAAAAGGTTTTTGGTTAGAGAAAGGAAGAAAGGGGCTATATGAGCCACTTTTAAACACTACAGATAGTTCTCAAAAAACCCTTTTTTTAGGGATAAAAAATCTAGGCCTGAAAAAAGCTGGCTTGAAGCCAAAGCTTTGTATGTTAGCTTTCATATTAAATGAATTATGGTGAGCATACACTTCACCTTAATATTAGAGGGGTTTACAAAGTACTCCAAAAATATTTAATGTGCAGAGTTTCCAAAGATGACAGAGACAAATAGACTGATACTACTAAAGGATTTGTAAGATATGCTCATGAAGTTGAGCATTATAAAAACTTATATTTCAAGTAGGGTAAAAAGACTTTTAAAAACAGCATTTTTTCTGAAATCAACCAAGAGATCAATTATATGAGCCAAAGATAAGGTAATAGCATTCATAACTTTGGGGCTACTACTACTCTCACATGCAACTCATTGAGTTTGATTATTGGATCATTGAAGCAAATTGAAAGGTTTCCAGCAAAAAGCACACATAAGGCTTATTTATCGTTTGTATTTTTAAAAATTCTTTAGTGTTAAAAAATAGCCAAAATTCTGGTTTAGACAATATCAAAACAGCTAATAAGCTTTGGGATGCTCAAGCTGGTGCCTTGGCTCAATACAGCAAATCATTACCCACACGTGAGAGCTAGAGTTTGTAAAGTAGTGGACAAGTTAAAATGTTTTGGCAGAGGATAAACAAGATTCGGGAATAGCTAATGTCAGCAGAATTGTAATATGTACTAGATTGAAATTCAAAAAATAATCTATTTCTTGTTGACATGTGCCGTTTAAAGAAGACCTTTGAGGTATGAGATGGAGCTCTTTAGAAACTCGGCGGATTTTGGCGAGAATTCCAAAGCTTTAAGCTTATTCTCCAAAGTCTCGTGCAACTCCACAGACTCGGTTAGAGCAACTATAATCGAATTGGACGGAGTCAAGGATAGGCGCATATTAGCCAGCATGACAGTTTCAGTTAGCAATGAAACTATACCTTGTTAGCTGGGTTAAATACTACCCTTACCTAGCTCGGGCTGCTTGGTTTCAACCAAAGCATTGATGACGGCGGAATAGAACTCCATAGCCCAAATTTCCCCATCCTCTAGCGCAAAGAAATTGATATTTGAATTAAGCTCGACGATGTTCAGTGTAACGTTAAAGGCTAGCTTGGCCGCAAGTTCAGACAGGCCTTCTTCAGCAAATGCAAGCACAACTATTTCTCCAAGCTGAAGTAGCGGAGAGCTATGGGAGGCCTCCAAGGGATAGGAGACACTTGTACAAAACTCTGAGGAGTCTGCGGAGCTGAAAAGACTTAGCGCCTGAAAGGATTAGTAGTGGTTTAGACTAACCCTTACGAAATTCAATAAGCTTTTTTTGGGCGAATCTTTATCCACAAAAGCTTTGACCAGAACATCAATGATGCTGGCCTTCTTGAATGAGCCACAGAGTTGCTTAGATACGCAGGGATGACACATTAAATGTGTAACACCATCCAGGATAATAACATTATCTTCAGTTAATGCGGATAGCGTTGAGGAGAGAAGGAGTTCTATTGTTGGTTAGCTGGCGGCGTCTGCTGTATCTTACCTAATTTGGGAATTAATTGGCCAAAAGAACCATTCTTAACTTCACTCTGGCTGACTTGCTCCCAGCTATCTTCAAGTTCTGCTGCGTTGATAGAGCTGGCATTAAGAAACAAACCCTTTTCGATATTGACGTGTGGGAACTTGGGGAGTTTTTGAATAGCCAGAGAGACTTTAGACGTCAATGGTTTCAAGGCCATGACCTTCTCAGATTTAGATAGGAAGTACATCATTGTTTTAAATTCAGTAAGAAGGGAGGCGGTGCTTAAGAAGCATGTGCGAGTAATTTCCGTTCCGTTGGCGAAAAATTGGACGACAATAGTCTGCTGATCTTCCAGTTGAACTCTTTGAGGGGGGCGGGTCGAGGTTACGCGAGCAATTTTAACTTTTTCAAGGCCGTGCTCGCTAATCATCTTACATAGTCGGGCCTGGGTGGGATTTTCAGTCTTGTTATCAGGTTTCTCGACAACCACCACAAGCCCTTCTGATGACTGGATAAGCTTCTGGAGCGCCTCGAGACTAGCTGGTGTCAGCACTTCCAGTTTGGATGGGCTAGTAGTTTGGTGTGACGTTGAGGGGTTCTGGCTAACTGGGGGTTGGACATTAAGGCTTGCAAGGAGTGCAGCTGGATCTATTGTTCCAAAGGAGTTCAATGGCATTGGATTCTGAGCACGTGATGCTCCAAAGAACGAATCTATTTTTGGACGAATCAATTGTCCAAAAGGTCTAGAAGAAAAAGATGAGCGATTCCACTACTTGCCAAGCATTGAAAAGGACTTACGTTGCCATAAACTCTGCCGGCAGGCCTAAAAGGTTAGCTTGGGACTTAAAGGATCGTACTTTGAATGTAGCTAGGAATTTCACTCCCGTTGAGGAAAGCTACCACTTCGTTTGAAAAGTTGTTGCAGTTGAAATCAATAACGTGGTATTTATCTTGGCTATTAAATTAGAACCGAGGTTTTACTGTTTTGTACGTGTATGTGTTTTTAAGCTCTTCCAAGTACTCAAAGAATACTTCAGGAGGAATAGAAGTGCTTCCCAGATCCACTACTTTCAACGGTTCCCCGTGATGTGTAGACCCCTAAACCTTTAGCTTTTGAAAAGGGAATTGCCCTACCGGCTCCACCATGTATATCCCTTGGCCGTAATAGATTTCCTTTCCATATACAACAACTGAAGTGTGCCTTGGAAGGTTTAAAAGGTGCTTTTTAAAATGATATTACCATATTCCCTCTTTAAAAACAGCATTAGTTTACAAGTTCAAACAGGTATAGTGGGGTCTTAATTAAGGTTTATTGGAAATTATACTCTCATATGAATAGTTTGAAGAAAACTAAAACAAGAAATATTCTTCAATTTAAACTAGGCAAACTAAAGAGATATCTAGAAATCAAACAACAATATTGCAAAACTGGCAAGAACATTAATTTCTTTAGAAACCCCGTAGTTTGTGAGACAATTTCTCAAAAAAATATCAAAATACAATAAAGAAAAATTACCCATGAACTTTCCGGTCAAAGATAGGGAAAGCGATTTGGCCAACCCATTACTCAAATCATAGACGTAAAGTTTAACTGGGTATGTCATTTAGTAAAGCAGGTACAATATATCGGTTTCGATAGAGATGCTCGTGAGTAGTAAGAAATACTTATACAAATTGGTAAGTTAAGACTTCAGGGGTATTATGGTTTGGTATACGTAATGCTACACATTTACTCAAGAAGCTTCTAAGATATAGGTTAACAGACAGTCTTCCTGCTACTACAGAATTATCTCGAAGCAACTTCAATTCTCTTGCAGTTTCCTCCCATTTCACTTTCTAACCGCACCGTTCAAAAAATTACATTTAATTTAGAAACTTATATCACCCGATAAAGATTTTGAACTCCGCCAAATCCCGTAGATCTGCTATCAAATAATATCATTTCCTTAAAACGAGATAATATAAAAAACTATCCATTTCCAAAATTCTACAGTTTAGAAGTGATCACATTGCAGCCCTTCCTATATTTTTAAGAGGCTTTCCTATACAGTAGTTTTCAAGCCTGTTGAGATAAACAAATATTAGTCAGTTTAGAACACACAGGTTCAGTCACACAACGAATTTCAATTTGTTAGATCTAAATAGAAGATAATTCCACAGAAAATGTGCGCTATTTGGCAAAAATGTCTGGTCATACAACGACCTATTCAAACTGGGGACAAATGAGTAATGATTCAACAAAAAATGTACCAAGCACTAGAGAATATGAGTTTCAGTCACAGAACACATCTACTATGTTTACTATGTTTTTTGTGAACATATGAAACTCAGTCACAAAAGTTACAAACTCGATCCAACAATGAACCCCAATAGTAACTGAAACAGACAACAAAAATATCAAATATCAAAACAAATGAGGGAATCTATAATACTGTTACCAGCTTGTCCTAATTAAGAATACAATCTAAAATACAAAAAGGAAATAAATATTCTGAGTGTCTGTTTTGGGATTAGAGTCAATGAAAATATCAAATTTATCCAAACTCATGATTAACAGTGTACATTTACAACCAAAATAATTAATATAGAAATATAAAAATCTAATTTGAAATAAACAGTAGTGACTACATGCTTTCATACTAATATATACAAAAAGATAAAAAAATTGCAATAAATAAATTATATAGATAAACTGATCTTTATTTTATTTTTATACCAAAATGGAAGCTTCACAACAACAGAGTAACAATGGGCCCGTTGTGCGCTGTGGTTGCCCCTGCAGGTCATAGAACAGGGTTAGTGCAACACAAGTGGCTACTCAGGAAGGAGACAAAGAGGAGAGAACAATAGTGAGGTTGCACTGACACAACCAGTTCAAGTAGCTTGAGGTGCAAGGACACAGAGCATCAATCCTAGGGTCCCCAAGCTAACCAGAAACTACACCAAGGTCATCACCACCAAAACAGTAAATGACGCCATCACCAAGAGGGTGTCCTTGGTGTACAACCCTGTATACCGCTATGATGGTGTTCTAGCTACTACCATGGAGAAGTTGAAGCCTGTCTTTGACACCATGTATGAGCCTTATGTGAGTGATAACAAAGGGCAAGATGACAACAAGGAGCCACAATACTATCAAACAGCAAAATGACAGAAGGTGTTGAAAAAGGTTGCTGCGTTCTGCAGCCAAGTGCCTATGCCCTGTGTTGTGGATAGCCCACAGAGTCTGTGTCTGCCTTCAAAAAGCTCAAGTGCCACAGTATCCCCAATGTCACCTGTAAGACCTTTAAAAGACTCATGGGTTTGACACCAGACTACAAGAAGGTGGGGGTCATTGTCGTTATTTCAGAAAAATCTGCACACAGGCTCTGCACAACCTACCTGAAAACGGGTGTTGTTCTCCTTTTAAAGAAATCTAAGCGCAAACCAATCCTATTGGTTAAGGAGCATCTGTGGGCCATTTGACAGTGGATCAATCAGAACTACCATCTTGAACTGGAAAATATTCAGTCAATGGTTAAGTCCATTTTCAGGATTGAGGCTTTGGTTTCCACTTGCTATTGTGCAGTGAAGAGTTTGGGATTCTCACGGAAAAAACTTGGGGTTTCTCCATACAATTAGAACAGCCCATTAACATTGAATACCATCAAAAATACGCCAAGACATTCACCACTCTCAAAGAGAAGGGGTCCGTCAATTTCTACTACATTGACAAGTCCTCCTTTGATCCTCCATGAGAAACAAGTATGGCTACATCCCCAAAGGCAAAAAGAACTGTATATCCTGGTGTGCAGCTGTGTGTTCTATTGCGTAATCAATGGTAGACCTTCTTGATCTCCTTGGCATAGAGCTATACCAGAGGATCAATGTAAAGTTACGCCTCCCTCTTAGGCCTCTTCTCCAATCCCTGCCAAATGCTTGATTTCTACAAAATTATGTTTAAATAATTATCCAAAAGATTACTGAAAAAGCCCAAGAAAAGCCCTTTATTTAATATTTTGGAATTATTCTAAAGATTACCCCACCTAACCCACCCAAGAGACACCTCTGATTAAATATCATGTGCAAGAGCGGCCAGGAGCAGTGGTAATTACATCCAAAGTGGATTTCCCAATTTTAGTTGGTTCAGTTTTCCTTTTGAGTATGCCCATTTGAAATTTGTCAAGATTTCCTGCCTCAAGAAATGCACCCATATTTGCTCATATCATTGGTTGATTGGTTTGTGCATTTAATCTACCACCCCAATCCTATCATATTTCTTAAATGAATGCAAGAGTTGTAAAAGACCTTGCTTAATCATTTTCTACTCTAATAAAGTTAAAATTTGTTAGCTTAATCTGGCCATTTTGGTTTTATCTGTTGCTTTTGGTGTTCAGTTGATTCCTTCCCCTCTTGGCCTCCCAGGAATTGTTGGCAATAACCTTATAGTTGTTTCTGAAATCACAATTTTTGTTGTGGTTGAGAGTTTGTGGTTGTTCTTTATGACCTGCTCCCCATTCTTGCAATCAAGGGTTCTCGTAATAGTGGGACCTTTCTGGAATTTATCCAATTGGCTTGGGAGCACCTCCAAGTCACCAGTTTGGGTGTCATCAATGTTATTGTATTGTATAATGTTGGGCTCCACAAGGCGGCAGAAATTCTTAATGAGTTCCCAGTGATTGAGCCTGGTATGGAAATTGGCTCCCAATGAATGGCTATAGCGCCTTTACACCTGCTATTCCTCTCATCCTATTCCACATTCCTCAATCCAATTGAGCAGGCTTTTGGGTGGCTCAAGCAAGTTGTCAAGAAGGGGACACCATTAGGGATAGATGATTTGTTTATTTTGCTACAGGTTGGTGTTGCAACTGAACCTATGATAGTTCAGTATTTGATTGGGGAAGACAACAGTCCAATAGAAAGGACAAGAATGAGAAGAATAAAATAAGGTTTATTAATCAATATTGTGACTAATATACTATATAGGGAGAGCCACAAGACCACCAGGGGGTGGCACAGTGGCAGGTTCTATGTAAGAGTTAAAGCCAATGAATACTTGTTTGGGGATCAGTGAAGTCAAATTGGTAGTGCTCCTAATTAGAAGATAGTGCCTGCAACTTGATCTTGCCTCCAAGCTGATTCATGCTGCTATATACATCATGGGGCAACTCATCAAGAACCCCCTGTATATTGTGAGATATGTTGGCAGGCAAGAGGGGAATCTCAGTTGCAAAATTGGTGTCCATACCCTCCCAGCTGAAACTGTGGCCAAATTATATGGCCACACTGATTTGTTTCTCCCTGTGTGCCTGTGGGGTTCCTGTTCACCAGTCCCCATTATTTGTCCTGGGTCATAGCCAGGGACCAGCTGGAAGGAGTTGTCATATTCCAGTAGAAGTAGGTGGCTTGCTTGAAGTTTCTTATACTTGGCCTTCATTACTAAAAACTCTTCCAATACTTTTCCTATAATTAGGCGGGCATCCCCACCATGCACTTGTATTTCAGCTGGTGCTAATCTCTCTGTGAGCCTGTACCAATTCTTCAACAACCTGGTAAACTCATTCCCAATAAATTCCCTCCCCCTATCTATCATCTCAAGATGTCTAGTTAACCTTTCCCACTTCTCCCGGGAAGTTTTGCTAGTGGCAAACCTTCAACAGCTTTGATGATAGGTTTCTTCCTCCCCTTGGTTAGGGTAGAAGATATTGGGCAACTTACTCATAGGTTCTATCTGTACTACTTGGAAATATAGGCATGGGTTGAAATGGGCTTTTAATTGCTTTCAGAAGGAGAATCCCCTTAAAAACCTTCTGGTATATGGCCCGGGGTCTGGGAAACAATTGGTATGTTCCAATAATTGGAGTCCTCTAACAATCTCTTGGACTCCTTGTAATTAATCCTGTACTCCTGGCCCTTGCTTGGCTTCATGTTCCTTATTCTAGGCTCCAGCTCTCTGTATAGCTCTAACAGCCTTGTTATTCCACTTTATCCAGTTGCTGAAAAGTCTCAGATTGAACCCCCTTTTATAGCTCCTTGTTTCAGTCCTTGTTTCTCTCAGATCTCTGGTTTTTCTAGGCTTAAACTATCCAGTTTCTTCTGCTCTACAATATATAAATCTTTTAACTTACTTCAGTCAATTAAAACCCTGATTTTCCTGCTTCATTTCCTCATTTTTTAGGCTTAAACCCTTCAGTTAAAGCCCTTAAAACAATGACCAAACAAGCTTTGACCTGCAGCCAGTCAGACGCCTGGATTCAATGGTTTTGCCAAACTGTTTGCCCAAATGACTTGCTCTTTACCATGGTTCAACCCCAGCACTGTCTTGCTCCAGATAAACACCTGCTCCACATTTTGAATAATTTTGCTGTAATTCCCGGCACATTTATCTGGTCAAACTCAAGCACCTCCACATATGGTTTCCTTATGAGATTTTTAAGTCCTTATTTCTTTAACATTTCTCCAAGTTTCTTTGTGTTTTCTCAAAATTTTGGCACCTTGAACTTGCCTATTGCTTGCTTCTTGCCTCTCTCAACCATTTTGGAAAAGCTCCAGCCTTTGTCCTCAAAGTTTTTTGTCCTGTTTATGGCTACTTTTGCTCCTTCTTATTTGATCAATTCCTTATAAATTTACAGTCTATTTTCTGTAAACAATTTCCAGCTTTCTAATTTTTTTTTTGCTTCTTTTTTATTATCAATCCTAATTCCAGCATTCTTGCTCCTTCATCTACTTCAGCTGGTCCTTCTCAACCAACTTTCAGTCCTTCAGCTAGTCCTTCTCCATGATCTTCTAGTCCTTCAGCTAGTACTCACTATGAGCCACCTATGTTTCAATCCTCACTATGATCTTCCAGTGCTTTAACTAGTATTCACTGTGATCTTTCACTATGAACCAGTTTGGTTTCATTTTCAGTCCCCATTACCAATACCTCAGACTCAGGCAATAAGTCTACAAGGCTACTGGCGTTTGACTGAGCCCCTGCAAGTGACCTTCACTTGGGCTATTCAACCACAGAGAATCCTCATGTCTGTGCAGTTGTCTTTACTTACTCAGGTGGTTAAGCCTAAGCTTTCAGGCGCAAAGTAACCAACTTTACTTCCCAGAGAACTGATCATACCCAGTTCTGCAGCTGCTTCCCAAAGCAGCTACCCTGATAATGCCTCTGAGCATATTTATGCCCCCAATGGTAGCTTCAGGACCTCCCCAAAGCCTACCAGGAAACACTGACAAGGACACCTTACCAGTCTGTTAGGTAAGGTGCTTACTCATAGACAATCTGTAAGTGCACAAGAGCATGTACAGCTATCTCAGCTCCCCCCTTCCCTAGTAGCCAATGTTACCTGCTGGGGAGAAGAGACATTCCCAACTCCTAGTAGCCAATGTTACCTATTAGACCTCTAACTGTCTTAAAACCACTACACTTTGCCAACTTTCAGCATAGAGTCTTTATTGAGGCTGAATCAGTCCTTTCCTGAACAACAGGTTCCATGTCAGGATTGACAATTCTTTTACCTGTGATACCTGGGCCCAAGGATGGGATTAAAACTCAGACCCTTAATCCTGTAGGCCGCTGGGCCTGTGGACCGCAGGACTGCCCACTAACGCCTTTCTGGGGTTGAGCCCCCGCAAGCTGAAGCCAAGAATGATGGTCCAAATGGTAAAGCAAGCCAAACCAAAGAAATCTACGCACCAAATGGAGAAGTAATCAAGGCGCCTAATGGAGGCAACAAAACTCCAATCATTAGTTTCATGATATTGAAGTCTACACTGGTGGCCAATCAAGAGCCATCCCCAGAAGGAGGCACAGGCCCACAGACCAACCCCATGACCACAACTCTAGAGCAAGATAATCAAGTAGCCAATTCAAGATCTCTAACCAATTAAAGAACTCCTGGACCAGGTGCCATTTTGCCGCCTTTAAACTAGAGCACCCAGAACCCCCAGGCCCACCTTTCTCAATGCTCTGATAAACCCTCCATAGAAAATATTAAGTTTGGAAGTGGGGTGCTATACAGACCAAAGGACCCTGCACTCCAAACTTATTGCCATTTTTGAATAAAGATTATGTTATTTTGGCTCATACAGCTATTGCCTTATTTTGTATTTGCTATCTACAAATTCAGTACAAGATCTCCTGGTCCTCCTGTCCTTCTACCTGCATTTTTCTATCCCCAAGGTGTTCTCTTTGGCCCTGTCTACTTCACAGAGTACCCTCTGAAATCTGAATACAAGGACTACACCCCAGAAAAGATACTTGAACTTGACCCTTTGGCCCGCATACAATCTGCAGTTAGATACAACTGACAAGGCCTGTGGATATTTTCAACACCCAAGTTGTTTAAAGGCAAATTCAACTACCTGCCTGCCTAAAAGCTCTGTATGGAACCTCCTGTGACCCCCAAGTCTATTTCTGCTTCCTCATCCAACCTCCCAACTGACTACACTGGCAAGCTGTTTGGGATTGTGTACATCATTCTCACAGGGGTGATTGACACTATAATCCCAGCTACTGGCCATGGTCCTGGGTGGAAAGTTCTTCTCCTACCTTTTTAAGTTAGCTCCTCTCTTATGATGGGCTTTACCCGCAAAAAACCCGGCCCAAATGATCCCTGAAACTGACAGGCTGGCTGCCCAAGACTGGATCCCTGACATTCCATGTGGATGACACAGTGCCTCTATAAGCAGCCAAGCAATTAAAGGCTTAGATATTATGAATTTTTTATTCTGCATTTTATTTTTTAATATTTTTTATTTAGTTTGATTTGTAGTGATGTTCTTTCTATGATTCTAATTGTATACCATAAGGTATAATAAAAATTAACAAAGAAAAGCCAAATGAATGAAAAGTAACATATCAAAATATTTGTTTCTTAATGTATTTATTTATTATAGATGAAAGATGTAAATATTTATTTTTAAAAATAAGATAAATATAAGAGAGTAAAACTTTGGATTTGATTTAATGTGCTTTATTGGGGATGTGAGCAGTGGAATTTGAGGACATTGTGTTGAAATAAACTAGAAAATTATATTGCCAAAGTGTATGTTGGCATGGCTCCTGTACTATATAGCTTGCAGCGGCTTGATTATGGGAGCACTGTGATACAATTGGCTAAGAGGACCTTTTCTGGTGAAGTTGACATTCCATAGGCGGTGGCAAAAATAACTGTGTCCTGAATAACATGCTCTTATTAAGCTGTACCCAGACACAATCCATTTTCCATCTAGTAAATGAAATTTTTTGTCTAGTTTAGTTATTATTTCTAGTGTGTTGCAAAACTCTGCTTTAATCCCTGTTATTATAAAAAGACCTAGGTAAACAATTAAGTGAAGTTTCTGCCCTACAAACAGGGCTGAGAACTCACAAAGTTTATTGTATAGGGCACTTATTTTATTTTTTAGGAATTTTTTACAAAGGTTTTTTCCATAGTCATTGGGATTCCAGTCTCATCAGAGCACCAGGAAGCCCTGAAGTTTTTAAGGACACCCACAACCTGGGGAATGACGGCAGAAAAACTGTTGATAAGGTTGATTACTTTTCTTTAAAAATTTTAGGATGTGCAATATTGTGTACTCTGGCAGAAAACAGAAATGGACTTCTTCTTGTCCTCTCTTCATTTCAGGTAAGTTGTGATATGTCATGATGTTGACAAAGTCACAGACAAGGAGATTAAATAGCTTGCAGAATATGGGAGGGCAGAACATACTGGTTGAGGTGAATCTTTGGGGCCACAGCCAAAGCTGCGGCCCGCCATTTGGTGTCTTCTGGTTTAGGTTGGAGCGCTTTAAGTTGGTCTGACTTCATAGGATAATTATTTTCTAATTTTTCTACAATTAAGCTTAGACAGCTTTTGCCAGAACCTGCTGGCACCCAATATGGGGGACATAGTTGCTGTAAAAGGTCTCAGTCACATGTGTCTTCAGGAATTGTTGTAGTGCGCCTTTGTGCTCATCTAAATAAAAAAGTTAGTATAATTATTTTATTTATTTTAAAAAATTACCTTCTTCTATATCTTTACATGTTGCCTCCTTAAAAGGGGCTGCTTAATGGCTCTTCTCACTTGCAGTTTGTTTATCATCTTCTGTTGGTTTTCATTTTTTTTAGCTGCTCAAACATATCTGGATCCTTTGCCCATGCCTCTGCGTTTTCAAACCCCTATGGCTTGAACTGCAGGTCAGCAAGAACATATTTTTGTATGTTTAGGAGCCTGACTGCAAGTTTTTCTGTTATATTTGGTATCTTTCTCTTCACAGCCTTCACAGTAAATCTGTTTAGTTTTTCACCTTCTAACACCATCCCCTTGAGCATGTCCTTCACCTTTTGATTTACCTCCTTGATCTTGGCCACCGCTGTGTCCAGCTCTTTGATCATTGCCTCCAATTCTGCCATGCTTTCCTTGTGCTTATCACAACCCCTTTATACCAATAAAAACATCCTAATAAAATTTATATTCCTTTGCATCTATTAGAGATTTAATAAACATATCAATGAATATAATTATAAAAAAATAAAGCTTCAAGTCATAATATTCAATTCATATTAATATTTCAGTACAAATTTTAACCCATTACAGGTATCATGAATGGTATGTTTTGTTCAAGTACATCTTTTGTCCAAGTACAATATAATTTGTTCTTAATTTGGTATGCTAATTATGTATGGAGTACAAATTTATTAAAAAGAAATAATCACACTCAGGGGTTATATGTATATCATACAGTTCAGTAAGTATATGTGGTGAGATAGTTTATTTTTTATCAAGTATATTTAATTTGATTATAAATTTAATATTTTTTGTAGTGCTACAATAAAGAATACTGTAAATTCAGAACCTAAACGTAAAAATGCGGGATTTTCAAATCCTTGGTCCAAATTTCAAATCACTTTTGCGGGCAACTCAGCTGAGTGAAAATTAAAATATTTAATAAAATCAACCATGTAATTTGACTTTTTTGATTTATTTAAATTGGCAAATTTTGAATCCCTTGAGCAGATAACTCAACTAACAAAAGACAAAACATAGCAAACAAATGCGGGATACATGAATCAGAAATGTGGGATTCTAATTTACAATTTGAGATTTCCTGTATGTCAGAAAAATCATAGACATCATGTAAAAATTAATGAATCTGAAATTGCGGGATTTTTAAATCCAAGAGCCAAATTTAAAATAAAAAATGAGGTGAATTTGAAATAAATATAATTTATGGGTGTCTTAAAAAGGATGCTAAAGGATCTAGAGTGGATTTGTGCTGATTCTTTTAGGAATCATAGGTATTCTCAAAAACCACCCTATTCCATTTTAGGGCAGCTAAAATTTAGATTCTTGATTATAGTAGATTTTAAAAAACAATAATAATAAAATATAATTATGTATTATAATCTATCTTATAATGTTGTCTTTTCCTTGATATGTTGATAGCTCATTTGCTGTTGATAATGTGCTTACATTTAATTGGATAGTTTAACCTCCATTTGCCTTGGCAATAGGAAATCAAGTTGTCTCTGCAACCACAGCTGGTCTCAGGGAGGCAACTTAATTTCCTATTGCCAAGGCAACTGTTGGTGAAACTATCCAATTAAATGCAAGCACATTATCAACAGCAAGTGAACTATCAACACATCAAGGAAAAGACAACATGATAAGATAGATTGTAATATATAATTATATTTTATTATTAGTATTTTTTTAAAATCTACTGTAATCAAGTATCCTTAATAGCAACCCATTAACACATAGTATAGTAATCCAGTGATGTTTCACTTTTGAGTTTTTGCTTTTCCACCTCTCTTTCTTCCTTGAAATTTTTTAAACATTTCAAGAAAGAAGGATGGTATCTCATATATCATTATATGGTTTTGTGGTTATATTTTAGTGATTTAGAGTGCAGACTATTGCATTGTTTCCAGTTTAGACAATTTTACATTTCACTTACTTTCATGTCTAAACATGGTTGTTGAGATTGGATTTTTCATTATATTTTATCCAGAGTCAAGCTTCTTGATTTGGGTTGATCTTTCCTAGTTTCTTACTATACATTCAATTTGGATTCCAGTTCCTGCAATTAATATATAAGTTTACTAGCGGCATTCAAAAGTGATTTGAAATTTGAAATTCAGTTCTTGGATTTGACAATCCCACAATTCCAAAAAACATAGTATACTTAATGAAAATGGTTGATGGATTTGAACACTTCAAATCTGATTCCAGTTAATTCATTTTGACCATTAGAAATATGCAGTTTGACTTGAACTTTGCAAAGTGTCTATGAGTTCCCACATTTTTAAAAATCTAAATAAAAATACAAAGAATTCAATTTAATTAAAAAAGGCTATCCCACAAAAGTGATTCAAAATTTGGACCAAGGATTTGACAATACCACATTTTTACGTTTAGGTTCTGAATTTACAGTACCAGGGAGTTAATTCCACCACTGTTGCCAAAAGGCTCAGTAGATGACAGAGGCTATTTTTCTCACATAGTTAGCAGTAGTAGCCCAATGGCGCCATACTCCCATATGGGAAACCACATGTTCAGTGAGTCCCAGTATAGTGAGATAGGCAAACCCAAGCTTGATGTAGTCATATGATAGATTGGTAGTGATAAGGAAAGTTCTCCTACAGCAGCACTTGTGAGCTAACGTAGTGGGACAAGTTGGCTGAGGTAGGTGTTATATTGTGTCAAGGGTCTGGATGTACAAACATTCTGGCTAGCCCCAACCTACTTAACATCCAGCCATTACCTGATTTGGTGCCCTTTTAATATACTGTTCAACATACCATGAATGGTAACCAAGCAATATCAAATGACAACCCAAGTATCCAGTGGCTTGAACCCATCCCGCACATGACCAACCCCTAGGTTTGATCCAACTAAATCTCTGCCACAGCCAAATCTATATAATTCTAAAACATTATCCAATAAAAGATACTTCTCTTCTCTCCTAATTCTGTATTTGAAGCTTCCCCAAAAGGCGCTTCTTATCAATTGAAAGAAGAAGGGGGAATAGAATCAGAAACTAAATCCTAGTCCAGTGCTCTGGAGAGAGGAACAGGGGCAAGATTTGGTTGAGTAGAAGCAGAAATAAGTTGCTCAGTCTCTCAGCTCTGGAGTTAGAGCTGCAAGTACTCTCTGTTTGATAGTAAAACGTTATAATTTATATAATGATATAATAAGCTTCTGAAAGAATTAAGTGCTCATATTGCATCAACTAACAGTTTTTATATAGAGATGTCAACAAGGAGGATATTTTCAACTTCCCCAGCTATATACTGCAGGAGAATTGGCTTTTGACTAGCTAAGGTATCCTGATTAGCTGACTGGTCACCTGTCACTATTTTCCTGGAACTGACATCATCTGTTTGGTTGCTCAGGAGAGGCAGCACAAAATTCTTAATCCCCAACACTTGGCAAACCCTTATGGTTCTTTTGGTGACTTTTTGGGGCTAAAATTCCCAACTTCTAAGGGGTTTGGCCAATTAGAGACATTTCTGATGGGTAGCAACACTTTTCTGGGTACCTCCTGGTACAGGCGTCTCTAGGGTGTCATGAATGACATTTCAATACTTGTATTG